>OZ024691.1:1344928-1944928 GCA_964016905.1 Perithous albicinctus | reverse complement strand
GTATAAGATATAGTATAATCTTTATTTGACTCTCAATGAGCCGTGAGTGATTACATAATTTCACGCAATTCATTGTGTAGTTGAATAACTGCATAATGGATTTTGTACATATATTCAGGTCGTCACTGGCTAAAAAGTTGCGTTCCACATAACTGTTTAGGTGAGTATACTTAAAGGATTCATTCTAAATTACACTATCAATTCCTACAAATGTAAGCTTCAAATTGTAGGGCATCTCATTGAATCAGATATTCTCAACCATGTACGGTTTTAAGTTTTCTACTTGCTTACTTAAATATTTACGCTCTATTGACCCTATCTGGTGTCTGGTTGGCGCGACCACCTGGAACGACGGAATTGTATATATAGGCTGTGGTTTCTACAGAGCGTCAGTCGTTGGCAATACGTCGTCGGGTGATCATCATCATGGAGTTCTTCAGGCAACTGTTAATCTCTTTTGGAGTAACAACGTGTTCAAGTAGTAAAGTCGATTTCATTTCCAATCTCCCGGTAGAAGTTTCTCACCATCTGCTACGAATGTTCGATTCACAGTCTTTATTAAATGCAGCCAGTGTCTCCCGATCATGGCTTTCAGTTTGTAAGGGCGACTTTCGTTTGAAGAAATCAGCCAGATATTACGTGAGTAAAAAGAGAAGAAAACTTGTTCAACTTGCCAGCAGTACTCGGATATCCAAGAAATGTTATGTAACTAATGCAACAAAGTCATGCATCTCAAAGTTCACTCAGGTACAAAGTAGTACACGTTGCACGTACGCATTACAACAGCCATCCTTTGTCAATCTAAAGACATCTATTCAACCAAAATTTCCAAGTAACACACCCACGAAAGTTATAGGGACTGCACAAAATGTACCACCAACGAAAAGATTAATGAAAGTTCGATAAATTAGTTAATAATTGTATAAGATATAGTATAATCTTTATTTGACTCTCAATGAGCCGTGAGTGATTACATAATTTCACGCAATTCATTGTGTAGTTGAATAACTGCATAATGGATTTTGTACATATATTCAGGTCGTCACAGACTCAAAAGGTGCACTCCACATGACTGTTTAGGTGAATATACTTCAAGGATTCATTCTAAATGATACACTATCAATTCCTACAAATGTAAGCTTCGAATTGTAGCGCATATCTTTGAATCAGATATTCTAAACAATGTACGGTTTTAAGTTTTCTACATCCTTAATTAAATATTTACGCTCTATTGACCCTATCTGGTGTCTGGTTGACTCGACCACCTGGAACGACGGAATTGTATATATAGGCTGTGGTTTCCACAGAGCGTCAGTCGTTGGCAATACGTCGTCGGGTGATCATCATCATGGAGTTCTTCAGGCAACTGTTGACAGCTTTTGGAGTAACAACGTGTTCAAGTAGTAAAGTCGAATTCATTTCCAATCTCCCGGTAGAAGTTTCTCACCATCTGCTACGAATGTTAGATTCACAGTCTTTATTAAATGCAGCCAGTGTCTCCCGATCATGGCTTTCAGTTTGTAAGGGCGACTTTCGTTTGAGGCAATCAGCCAGGTATCACCTGAGTAACAAAAGAAGAAAACTTTTTCAACTTCCCAGCAGTACTCGGATGTCCAAAAAATGTACTAAGTCATGCATCTCAAACTTCACTCAGATACAAAGTAGTACACGTTGCACGTAGGCATTACAACAGCCATCCTTTGTCAATCTAAAGACATATATTCAACCAAAATTTCCAAGTAACACACCCACGAAAGTTATAGGGACTGCACAAAATGTACCACCAACGAAAAGATTAATGAAAGTTCGATAAATTAGTTAATAATTGTATAAGATATAGTATAATCTTTATTTGACTCTCAATGAGCCGTGAGTGATTACATAATTTCACGCAATTCATTGTGTAGTTGAATAACTGCATAATGGATTTTGTACATATATTCAGGTCGTCACTGGCTAAAAAGTTGCGTTCCACATAACTGTTTAGGTGAATATACTTAAAGGATTCATTCTAAATTACACTATCAATTCCTACAAATGTAAGCTTCAAATTGTAGGGCATCTCATTGAATCAGATATTCTCAACCATGTACGGTTTTAAGTTTTCTACTTGCTTACTTAAATATTTACGCTCTATTGACCCTATCTGGTGTCTGGTTGGCGCGACCACCTGGAACGACGGAATTGTATATATAGGCTGTGGTTTCCACAGAGCGTCAGTCGTTGGTAATACGTCGTCGGGTGATCATCATCATGGAGTTCTTCAGGCAACTGTTGACCGCTTTTGGAGTAACAACGTGTTCAAGTAGTAAAGTCGACTTCATTTCCAATCTCCCGGTAGAAGTTTCTCACCATCTGCTACGAATGTTAGATCCACAGTCTTTATTAAATGCAGCCAGTGTCTCCCGAGCATGGCTTTCAGTTTGTAAGGGCGACTTTCGTTTGAAGAAATCAGCCAGATATTACGTTAGTAAAAAGAGAAGAAAACTTGTTCAACTTGCCAGCAGTACTCGGATATCCAAGAAATGTTATGTAACTAATGCAACAAAGTCATGCATCTCAAAGTTTACTCAGGTACAAAGTAGTACACGTTGCACGTACGCATTACAACAGCCATCCTTTGTCAATCTAAAGACATCTATTCAACCAAAATTTCCACCTAACACATCCACAAAAGTTATAGGGATTGCACAAAATATACAACCAACAAGAAGATTAATGAAACTTCGATAAATTAGTTAATAATTGTATGAGTTATAATATAATCTTTATTTGACT
Source organism: Perithous albicinctus (assembly GCA_964016905.1). NCBI lineage: Eukaryota > Metazoa > Arthropoda > Insecta > Hymenoptera > Ichneumonidae > Perithous > Perithous albicinctus. The sequence goes on along the minus strand of OZ024691.1, from coordinate 1,942,150 downwards.
CTCACTGAGCAGTGAGTGATTACTTAATTTCACGCAAATCATTGTGTAGTTGTATAACTGCATAATGGATTTTGTACATATATTTAGGTCGTCACAGACTCAAAAGGTGCACTCCACATGACCGTTTAGGTGAATATACTTCAAGGATTCATTCTAAATGATACACTATCAATTCCTACAAATGTAAGCTTCGAATTGTAGCGCATATCTTTGAATCAGATATTCTAAACAATGTACGGTTTTAAGTTTTCTACATCCTTAATTAAATATTTACGCTCTATTGACCCTATCTGGTGTCTGGTTGACTCGACCACCTGGAACGACGGAATTGTATATATAGGCTGTGGTTTCCACAGAGCGTCAGTCGTTGGCAATACGTCGTCGGGTGATCATCATCATGGAGTTCTTCAGGCAACTGTTGACAGCTTTTGGAGTAACAACGTGTTCAAGTAGTAAAGTCGAATTCATTTCCAATCTCCCGGTAGAAGTTTCTCACCATCTAATACGAATGTAAGATTCACAGTCTTTATTAAATGCAGCCAGTGTCTCCCGATCATGGCTTTCAGTTTGTAAGGGCGACTTTCGTTTGAAGAAATCAGCCAGATATTACGTGAGTAAAAAGAGAAGAAAACTTGTTCAACTTGCCAGCAGTACTCGGATATCCAAGAAATGTTATGTAACTAATGCAACAAAGTCATGCATCTCAAAGTTCACTCAGGTACAAAGTAGTACACGTTGCACGTACGCATTACAACAGCCATCCTTTGTCAATCTAAAGACATCTATTCAACCAAAATTTCCACCTAACACATCCACAAAAGTTATAGGGATTGCACAAAATATACTACCAACGAGAAGATTAATGAAACTTCGATAAATTAGTTAATAATTGTATAAGTTATAATATAGTCTTTATTTGACTCTCACTGAGCAGTGTGTGATTACATAATTTCACGCAATTCATTGTGTAGTTGAATAACTGCATAATGGATTTTGTACATATATTCAGGTCGTCACTGGCTAAAAAGTTGCGTTCCACATAACTGTTTAGGTGAATATACTTAAAGGATTCATTCTAAATTACACTATCAATTCCTACAAATGTAAGCTTCAAATTGTAGGGCATCTCATTGAATCAGATATTCTCAACCATGTACGGTTTTAAGTTTTCTACTTGCTTACTTAAATATTTACGCTCTATTGACCCTATCTGGTGTCTGGTTGGCGCGACCACCTGGAACGACGGAATTGTATATATAGGCTGTGGTTTCTACAGAGCGTCAGTCGTTGGCAATACGTCGTCGGGTGATCATCATCATGGAGTTCTTCAGGCAACTGTTGACCGCTTTTGGAGTAACAACGTGTTCAAGTAGTAAAGTCGATTTCATTTCCAATCTCCCGGTAGAAGTTTCTCACCATCTGCTACGAATGTTAGATTCACATTCTTTATTAAATGCAGCCAGTGTCTCCCGATCATGGCTTTCAGTTTGTAAGGGCGACTTTCGTTTGAAGCAATCAGCCAGATATTACGTGAGTAAAAAGAGAAGTAAACTTGGTCAACTTGCCAGCAGTACTCGGATGTCCAAGAAATGTTATGTAACTAATGCAACAAAGTCATGCATCTCAAACTTCACTCAGGTACAAAGTAGTACACGTTGCACGTACGCATTACAACAGCCATCCTTTGTCAATCTAAAGACATCTATTCAACCAAAATTTCCACCTAACACATCCACAAAAGTTATAGGGATTGCACAAAATATACCACCAACGAGAAGATTAATGAAACTTCGATAAATTAGTTAATAATTGTATAAGTTATTGTATAAGTTATTTGTATTAAGTTAAATTGTAGGGCATATCATTGAATCAGATATTCTAAATCATTTATGGTTTTAAGTTTTCTACATCCTTCCTTAAATATTTACGCTCTATTGACCCTATCTTGTATCTGGTTGGCGCGACCACCTGGAACGACGGAATTGTATATATAGGCTGTGGTTTCCACAGAGCGTCAGTCGTTGGCAATACGTCGTCGGGTGATCATCATCATGGAGTTCTTCAGGCAACTGTTAATCGCTTTTGGAGTAACAACGTGTTCAAGTAGTAAAGTCGATTTCATTTCCAATCTCCCGGTAGAAGTTTCTCACCATCTGCTACGAATGTTAGATTCACATTCTTTATTAAATGCAGCCAGTGTCTCCCGATCATGGGTTTCAGTTTGTAAGGGCGACTTTCGTTTGAAGCAATCAGCCAGATATTACGTGGGTAAAAAGAGAAGAAAACTTATTCAACTTGCCAGCAGTACTCGGATGTCCAAGAAATGTTATGTAACTAAAGCAACAAAGTCATGCATCTCAAAGTTCACTCAGGTACAAAGTAGTACACGTTGCACGTACGCATTACAACAGCCATCCTTTGTCAATCTAAAGACATCTATTCAACCAAAATTTCCACATAACACATGCACAAAAGTTATAGGGATTGCACAAAATATACAACCAACAAGAAGATTAATGAAACTTCGATAAATTAGTTAATAATTGTATGAGTTATAATATAATCTTTATTTGACTCTCACTGAGCAGTGAGTGATTACTTAATTTCACGCAAATCATTGTGTAGTTGTATAACTGCATAATGGATTTTGTACATATATTTAGGTCGTCACAGACTCAAAAGGTGCACTCCACATGACTGTTTAGGTGAATATACTTCAAGGATTCATTCTAAATGATACACTATCAATTCCTACAAATGTAAGCTTCGAATTGTAGCGCATATCTTTGAATCAGATATTCTAAACAATGTACGGTTTTAAGTTTTCTACTTCCTTAATTAAATATTTACGCTCTATTAACCCTATCTGGTGTCTGGTTGACTCGACCACCTGGAACGACGGAATTGTATATATAGGCTGTGGTTTCCACAGAGCGTCAGTCGTTGGTAATACGTCGTCGGGTGATCATCATCATGGAGTTCTTCAGGCAACTGTTGACAGCTTTTGGAGTAACAACGTGTTCAAGTAGTAAAGTCGAATTCATTTCCAATCTCCCGGTAGAAGTTTCTCACCATCTAATACGAATGTAAGATTCACAGTCTTTATTAAATGCAGCCAGTGTCTCCCGATCATGGCTTTCAGTTTGTAAGGGCGACTTTCGTTTGAAGAAATCAGCCAGATATTACGTGAGTAAAAAGAGAAGAAAACTTGGTCAACTTGCCAGCAGTACTCGGATGTCCAAGAAATGTTATGTAACTAATGCAACAAAGTCATGCATCTCAAAGTTCACTCAGGTACAATGTAGTACACGTTGCACGTACGCATTACAACAGCCATCCTTTGTCAATCTAAAGACATCTATTCAACCAAAATTTCCACCTAACACATCCACAAAAGTTATAGGGATTGCACAAAATATACTACCAACGAGAAGATTAATGAAACTTCGATAAATTAGTTAATAATTGTATAAGTTATAATATAGTCTTTATTTGACTCTCACTGAGCAGTGTGTGATTACATAATTTCACGCAAATCATTGTGTAGTTGAATAACTGCATAATGGATTTTGTACATATATTTAGGTCGTCACAGACTCAAAAGGTGCACTCCACATAACTGGTTAGGTGAATATACTTGAAGGATTCATTCTTAATTATACACTATCAATTCCTACAAATGTAAGCTTCAAATTGTAGGGCCTATCATTGAATCAGATATTCTAAATCATTTATGGTTTTAAGTTTTCTACATCCTTCCTTAAATATTTACGCTCTATTGACCCTGTCTTGTATCTGGTTGGCGCGACCACCTGGAACGACGGAATTGTATGTATAGGTTGCGGTTTCCACAGAGCGTCAGTCGTTGGCAATACGTCGTCGGGTGATCATCATCATGGAGTTCTTCAGGCAACTGTTGACCGCTTTTGGAGTAACAACGTGTTCAAGTAGTAAAGTCGATTTCATTTCCAATCTCCCGGTAGAAGTTTCTCACCATCTGCTACGAATGTTAGATTCACATTCTTTATTAAATGCAGCCAGTGTCTCCCGATCATGGCTTTCAGTCTGCAAGGGCGACTTTCGTTTGAGGCAATCAGCCAGGTATCACCTGAGTAACAAAAGAAGAAAACTTTTTCAACTTGCCAGCAGTACTCGGATGTCCAAAAAATGTACTAAGTCATGCATCTCAAACTTCACTCAGATACAAAGTAGTACACGTTGCACGTAGGCATTACAACAGCCATCCTTTGTCAATCTAAAGACATATATTCAACCAAAATTTCCAAGTAACACACCCACGAAAGTTATAGGGACTGCACAAAATGTACCACCAACGAAAAGATTAATGAAAGTTCGATAAATTAGTTAATAATTGTATAAGATATAGTATAATCTTTATTTGACTCTCAATGAGCCGTGAGTGATTACATAATTTCACGCAATTCATTGTGTAGTTGAATAACTGCATAATGGATTTTGTACATATATTCAGGTCGTCACTGGCTAAAAAGTTGCGTTCCACATAACTGTTTAGGTGAATATACTTAAAGGATTCATTCTAAATTACACTATCAATTCCTACAAATGTAAGCTTCAAATTGTAGGGCATCTCATTGAATCAGATATTCTCAACCATGTACGGTTTTAAGTTTTCTACTTGCTTACTTAAATATTTACGCTCTATTGACCCTATCTGGTGTCTGGTTGGCGCGACCACCTGGAACGACGGAATTGTATATATAGGCTGTGGTTTCTACAGAGCGTCAGTCGTTGGCAATACGTCGTCGGGTGATCATCATCATGGAGTTCTTCAGGCAACTGTTGACCGCTTTTGGAGTAACAACGTGTTCAAGTAGTAAAGTCGATTTCATTTCCAATCTCCCGGTAGAAGTTTCTCACCATCTGCTACGAATGTTAGATTCACATTCTTTATTAAATGCAGCCAGTGTCTCTCGATCATGGCTTTCAGTTTGTAAGGGCGACTTTCGTTTGAAGCAATCAGCCAGATATTACGTGAGTAAAAAGAGAAGTAAACTTGGTCAACTTGCCAGCAGTACTCGGATGTCCAAGAAATGTTATGTAACTAATGCAACAAAGTCATGCATCTCAAACTTCACTCAGGTACAAAGTAGTACACGTTGCACGTACGCATTACAACAGCCATCCTTTGTCAATCTAAAGACATCTATTCAACCAAAATTTCCACCTAACACATCCACAAAAGTTATAGGGATTGCACAAAATATACCACCAACGAGAAGATTAATGAAACTTCGATAAATTAGCTAATAATTGTATGAGTTATAATATAATCTTTATTTGACTCTCACTGAGCAGTGAGTGAATACTTAATTTCACGCAAATCATTGTGTAGTTGTATAACTGCATAATGGATTTTGTACATATATTTAGGTCGTCACAGACTCAAAAGGTGCACTCCACATGACTGTTTAGTTGAATATACTTCAAGGATTCATTCTAAATTATACACTATCAATTCCTACAATTGTAAGCTTCAAATTGTAGGGCATATCATTGAATCAGATATTCTAAATCATGTATGGTTTTAAGTTTTCTACATCCTTAATTAAATATTTACGCTCTATTGACCCTATCTGGTGTCTGGTTGACTCGACCACCTGGAACGACAGAATTGTATATATAGGCTGTGGTTTCCACAGAGCGTCAGTCGTTGGCAATACGTCGTCGGGTGATCATCAGCATGGAGTTCTTCAGGCAACTGTTGACCGCTTTTGGAGTAACAACGTGTTCAAGTAGTAAAGTCGACTTCATTTCCAATCTCCCGGTAGAAGTTTCTCACCATCTGCTACGAATGTTAGATTCACAGTCTTTATTAAATGCAGCCAGTGTCACCCGATCATGGCTTTCAGTTTGTAAGGGCGACTTTCGTTTGAAGAAATCAGCCAGATATTACGTGAGTAAAAAGAGAAGAAAACTTGTTCAACTTGCCAGCAGTACTCGGATGTCCTAGAAATGTTATGTAACTAATGCAACAAAGTCATGCATCTCAAAGTTCACTCAGGTACAAAGTAGTACACGTTGCACGTACGCATTACAACAGCCATCCTTTGTCAATCTAAAGACATCTATTAAACCAAAATTTCCACATAACACATGCACAAAAGTTATAGGGATTGCACAAAATATACAACCAACCAGAAGATTAATGAAACTTCGATAAATTAGTTAATAATTGTATGAGTTATAATATAATCTTTATTTGACTCTCACTGAGCAGTGAGTGATTACTTAATTTCACGCAAATCATTGTGTAGTTGTATAACTGCATAATGGATTTTGTACATATATTTAGGTCGTCACAGACTCAAAAGGTGCACTCCACATGACTGTTTAGGGGAATATACTTCAAGGATTCATTCTAAATGATACACTATCAATTCCTACAAATGTAAGCTTCGAATTGTAGCGCATATCTTTGAATCAGATATTCTAAACAATGTACGGTTTTAAGTTTTCTACATCCTTAATTAAATATTTACGCTCTATTGACCCTATCTGGTGTCTGGTTGACTCGACCACCTGGAACGACGGAATTGTATATATAGGCTGTGGTTTCCACAGAGCGTCAGTCGTTGGCAATACGTCGTCGGGTGATCATCATCATGGAGTTCTTCAGGCAACTGTTGACAGCTTTCGGAGTAACAACGTGTTCAAGTAGTAAAGTCGAATTCATTTCCAATCTCCCGGTAGAAGTTTCTCACCATCTGCTACGAATGTTAGATTCACAGTCTTTATTAAATGCAGCCAGTGTCTCCCGATCATGGCTTTCAGTTTGTAAGGGCGACTTTCGTTTGAGGCAATCAGCCAGGTATCACCTGAGTAACAAAAGAAGAAAACTTTTTCAACTTGCCAGCAGTACTCGGATGTCCAAAAAATGTACTAAGTCATGCATCTCAAACTTCACTCAGATACAAAGTAGTACACGTTGCACGTAGGCATTACAACAGCCATCCTTTGTCAATCTAAAGACATATATTCAACCAAAATTTCCAAGTAACACACCCACGAAAGTTATAGGGACTGCACAAAATGTACCACCAACGAAAAGATTAATGAAAGTTCGATAAATTAGTTAATAATTGTATAAGATATAGTATAATCTTTATTTGACTCTCAATGAGCCGTGAGTGATTACATAATTTCACGCAATTCATTGTGTAGTTGAATAACTGCATAATGGATTTTGTACATATATTCAGGTCGTCACTGGCTAAAAAGTTGCGTTCCACATAACTGTTTAGGTGAATATACTTAAATGATTCATTCTAAATTACACTATCAATTCCTACAAATGTAAGCTTCAAATTGTAGGGCATCTCATTGAATCAGATATTCTCAACCATGTACGGTTTTAAGTTTTCTACTTGCTTACTTAAATATTTACGCTCTATTGACCCTATCTGGTGTCTGGTTGGCGCGACCACCTGGAACGACGGAATTGTATATATAGGCTGTGGTTTCCACAGAGCGTCAGTCGTTGGTAATACGTCGTCGGGTGATCATCATCATGGAGTTCTTCAGGCAACTGTTGACCGCTTTTGGAGTAACAACGTGTTCAAGTAGTAAAGTCGACTTCATTTCCAATCTCCCGGTAGAAGTTTCTCACCATCTGCTACGAATGTTAGATCCACAGTCTTTATTAAATGCAGCCAGTGTCTCCCGAGCATGGCTTTCAGTTTGTAAGGGCGACTTTCGTTTGAAGAAATCAGCCAGATATTACGTTAGTAAAAAGAGAAGAAAACTTGTTCAACTTGCCAGCAGTACTCGGATATCCAAGAAATGTTATGTAACTAATGCAACAAAGTCATGCATCTCAAAGTTTACTCAGGTACAAAGTAGTACACGTTGCACGTACGCATTACAACAGCCATCCTTTGTCAATCTAAAGACATCTATTCAACCAAAATTTCCACCTAACACATCCACAAAAGTTATAGGGATTGCACAAAATATACAACCAACAAGAAGATTAATGAAACTTCGATAAATTAGTTAATAATTGTATGAGTTATAATATAATCTTTATTTGACTCTCACTGAGCAGTGAGTGATTACTTAATTTCACGCAAATCATTGTGTAGTTGTATAACTGCATAATGGATTTTGTACATATATTTAGGTCGTCACAGACTCAAAAGGTGCACTCCACATGACCGTTTAGGTGAATATACTTCAAGGATTCATTCTAAATGATACACTATCAATTCCTACAAATGTAAGCTTCGAATTGTAGCGCATATCTTTGAATCAGATATTCTAAACAATGTACGGTTTTAAGTTTTCTACATCCTTAATTAAATATTTACGCTCTATTGACCCTATCTGGTGTCTGGTTGACTCGACCACCTGGAACGACGGAATTGTATATATAGGCTGTGGTTTCCACAGAGCGTCAGTCGTTGGCAATACGTCGTCGGGTGATCATCATCATGGAGTTCTTCAGGCAACTGTTGACAGCTTTTGGAGTAACAACGTGTTCAAGTAGTAAAGTCGAATTCATTTCCAATCTCCCGGTAGAAGTTTCTCACCATCTAATACGAATGTAAGATTCACAGTCTTTATTAAATGCAGCCAGTGTCTCCCGATCATGGCTTTCAGTTTGTAAGGGCGACTTTCGTTTGAAGAAATCAGCCAGATATTACGTGAGTAAAAAGAGAAGAAAACTTGTTCAACTTGCCAGCAGTACTCGGATATCCAAGAAATGTTATGTAACTAATGCAACAAAGTCATGCATCTCAAAGTTCACTCAGGTACAAAGTAGTACACGTTGCACGTACGCATTACAACAGCCATCCTTTGTCAATCTAAAGACATCTATTCAACCAAAATTTCCACCTAACACATCCACAAAAGTTATAGGGATTGCACAAAATATACTACCAACGAGAAGATTAATGAAACTTCGATAAATTAGTTAATAATTGTATAAGTTATAATATAGTCTTTATTTGACTCTCACTGAGCAGTGTGTGATTACATAATTTCACGCAATTCATTGTGTAGTTGAATAACTGCATAATGGATTTTGTACATATATTCAGGTCGTCACTGGCTAAAAAGTTGCGTTCCACATAACTGTTTAGGTGAATATACTTAAAGGATTCATTCTAAATTACACTATCAATTCCTACAAATGTAAGCTTCAAATTGTAGGGCATCTCATTGAATCAGATATTCTCAACCATGTACGGTTTTAAGTTTTCTACTTGCTTACTTAAATATTTACGCTCTATTGACCCTATCTGGTGTCTGGTTGGCGCGACCACCTGGAACGACGGAATTGTATATATAGGCTGTGGTTTCTACAGAGCGTCAGTCGTTGGCAATACGTCGTCGGGTGATCATCATCATGGAGTTCTTCAGGCAACTGTTGACCGCTTTTGGAGTAACAACGTGTTCAAGTAGTAAAGTCGATTTCATTTCCAATCTCCCGGTAGAAGTTTCTCACCATCTGCTACGAATGTTAGATTCACATTCTTTATTAAATGCAGCCAGTGTCTCCCGATCATGGCTTTCAGTTTGTAAGGGCGACTTTCGTTTGAAGCAATCAGCCAGATATTACGTGAGTAAAAAGAGAAGTAAACTTGGTCAACTTGCCAGCAGTACTCGGATGTCCAAGAAATGTTATGTAACTAATGCAACAAAGTCATGCATCTCAAACTTCACTCAGGTACAAAGTAGTACACGTTGCACGTACGCATTACAACAGCCATCCTTTGTCAATCTAAAGACATCTATTCAACCAAAATTTCCACCTAACACATCCACAAAAGTTATAGGGATTGCACAAAATATACCACCAACGAGAAGATTAATGAAACTTCGATAAATTAGTTAATAATTGTATAAGTTATTGTATAAGTTATTTGTATTAAGTTAAATTGTAGGGCATATCATTGAATCAGATATTCTAAATCATTTATGGTTTTAAGTTTTCTACATCCTTCCTTAAATATTTACGCTCTATTGACCCTATCTTGTATCTGGTTGGCGCGACCACCTGGAACGACGGAATTGTATATATAGGCTGTGGTTTCCACAGAGCGTCAGTCGTTGGCAATACGTCGTCGGGTGATCATCATCATGGAGTTCTTCAGGCAACTGTTAATCGCTTTTGGAGTAACAACGTGTTCAAGTAGTAAAGTCGATTTCATTTCCAATCTCCCGGTAGAAGTTTCTCACCATCTGCTACGAATGTTAGATTCACATTCTTTATTAAATGCAGCCAGTGTCTCCCGATCATGGGTTTCAGTTTGTAAGGGCGACTTTCGTTTGAAGCAATCAGCCAGATATTACGTGGGTAAAAAGAGAAGAAAACTTATTCAACTTGCCAGCAGTACTCGGATGTCCAAGAAATGTTATGTAACTAAAGCAACAAAGTCATGCATCTCAAAGTTCACTCAGGTACAAAGTAGTACACGTTGCACGTACGCATTACAACAGCCATCCTTTGTCAATCTAAAGACATCTATTCAACCAAAATTTCCACATAACACATGCACAAAAGTTATAGGGATTGCACAAAATATACAACCAACAAGAAGATTAATGAAACTTCGATAAATTAGTTAATAATTGTATGAGTTATAATATAATCTTTATTTGACTCTCACTGAGCAGTGAGTGATTACTTAATTTCACGCAAATCATTGTGTAGTTGTATAACTGCATAATGGATTTTGTACATATATTTAGGTCGTCACAGACTCAAAAGGTGCACTCCACATGACTGTTTAGGTGAATATACTTCAAGGATTCATTCTAAATGATACACTATCAATTCCTACAAATGTAAGCTTCGAATTGTAGCGCATATCTTTGAATCAGATATTCTAAACAATGTACGGTTTTAAGTTTTCTACTTCCTTAATTAAATATTTACGCTCTATTAACCCTATCTGGTGTCTGGTTGACTCGACCACCTGGAACGACGGAATTGTATATATAGGCTGTGGTTTCCACAGAGCGTCAGTCGTTGGTAATACGTCGTCGGGTGATCATCATCATGGAGTTCTTCAGGCAACTGTTGACAGCTTTTGGAGTAACAACGTGTTCAAGTAGTAAAGTCGAATTCATTTCCAATCTCCCGGTAGAAGTTTCTCACCATCTAATACGAATGTAAGATTCACAGTCTTTATTAAATGCAGCCAGTGTCTCCCGATCATGGCTTTCAGTTTGTAAGGGCGACTTTCGTTTGAAGAAATCAGCCAGATATTACGTGAGTAAAAAGAGAAGAAAACTTGGTCAACTTGCCAGCAGTACTCGGATGTCCAAGAAATGTTATGTAACTAATGCAACAAAGTCATGCATCTCAAAGTTCACTCAGGTACAATGTAGTACACGTTGCACGTACGCATTACAACAGCCATCCTTTGTCAATCTAAAGACATCTATTCAACCAAAATTTCCACCTAACACATCCACAAAAGTTATAGGGATTGCACAAAATATACTACCAACGAGAAGATTAATGAAACTTCGATAAATTAGTTAATAATTGTATAAGTTATAATATAGTCTTTATTTGACTCTCACTGAGCAGTGTGTGATTACATAATTTCACGCAAATCATTGTGTAGTTGAATAACTGCATAATGGATTTTGTACATATATTTAGGTCGTCACAGACTCAAAAGGTGCACTCCACATAACTGGTTAGGTGAATATACTTGAAGGATTCATTCTTAATTATACACTATCAATTCCTACAAATGTAAGCTTCAAATTGTAGGGCCTATCATTGAATCAGATATTCTAAATCATTTATGGTTTTAAGTTTTCTACATCCTTCCTTAAATATTTACGCTCTATTGACCCTGTCTTGTATCTGGTTGGCGCGACCACCTGGAACGACGGAATTGTATGTATAGGTTGCGGTTTCCACAGAGCGTCAGTCGTTGGCAATACGTCGTCGGGTGATCATCATCATGGAGTTCTTCAGGCAACTGTTGACCGCTTTTGGAGTAACAACGTGTTCAAGTAGTAAAGTCGATTTCATTTCCAATCTCCCGGTAGAAGTTTCTCACCATCTGCTACGAATGTTAGATTCACATTCTTTATTAAATGCAGCCAGTGTCTCCCGATCATGGCTTTCAGTCTGCAAGGGCGACTTTCGTTTGAGGCAATCAGCCAGGTATCACCTGAGTAACAAAAGAAGAAAACTTTTTCAACTTGCCAGCAGTACTCGGATGTCCAAAAAATGTACTAAGTCATGCATCTCAAACTTCACTCAGATACAAAGTAGTACACGTTGCACGTAGGCATTACAACAGCCATCCTTTGTCAATCTAAAGACATATATTCAACCAAAATTTCCAAGTAACACACCCACGAAAGTTATAGGGACTGCACAAAATGTACCACCAACGAAAAGATTAATGAAAGTTCGATAAATTAGTTAATAATTGTATAAGATATAGTATAATCTTTATTTGACTCTCAATGAGCCGTGAGTGATTACATAATTTCACGCAATTCATTGTGTAGTTGAATAACTGCATAATGGATTTTGTACATATATTCAGGTCGTCACTGGCTAAAAAGTTGCGTTCCACATAACTGTTTAGGTGAATATACTTAAAGGATTCATTCTAAATTACACTATCAATTCCTACAAATGTAAGCTTCAAATTGTAGGGCATCTCATTGAATCAGATATTCTCAACCATGTACGGTTTTAAGTTTTCTACTTGCTTACTTAAATATTTACGCTCTATTGACCCTATCTGGTGTCTGGTTGGCGCGACCACCTGGAACGACGGAATTGTATATATAGGCTGTGGTTTCTACAGAGCGTCAGTCGTTGGCAATACGTCGTCGGGTGATCATCATCATGGAGTTCTTCAGGCAACTGTTGACCGCTTTTGGAGTAACAACGTGTTCAAGTAGTAAAGTCGATTTCATTTCCAATCTCCCGGTAGAAGTTTCTCACCATCTGCTACGAATGTTAGATTCACATTCTTTATTAAATGCAGCCAGTGTCTCTCGATCATGGCTTTCAGTTTGTAAGGGCGACTTTCGTTTGAAGCAATCAGCCAGATATTACGTGAGTAAAAAGAGAAGTAAACTTGGTCAACTTGCCAGCAGTACTCGGATGTCCAAGAAATGTTATGTAACTAATGCAACAAAGTCATGCATCTCAAACTTCACTCAGGTACAAAGTAGTACACGTTGCACGTACGCATTACAACAGCCATCCTTTGTCAATCTAAAGACATCTATTCAACCAAAATTTCCACCTAACACATCCACAAAAGTTATAGGGATTGCACAAAATATACCACCAACGAGAAGATTAATGAAACTTCGATAAATTAGCTAATAATTGTATGAGTTATAATATAATCTTTATTTGACTCTCACTGAGCAGTGAGTGAATACTTAATTTCACGCAAATCATTGTGTAGTTGTATAACTGCATAATGGATTTTGTACATATATTTAGGTCGTCACAGACTCAAAAGGTGCACTCCACATGACTGTTTAGTTGAATATACTTCAAGGATTCATTCTAAATTATACACTATCAATTCCTACAATTGTAAGCTTCAAATTGTAGGGCATATCATTGAATCAGATATTCTAAATCATGTATGGTTTTAAGTTTTCTACATCCTTAATTAAATATTTACGCTCTATTGACCCTATCTGGTGTCTGGTTGACTCGACCACCTGGAACGACAGAATTGTATATATAGGCTGTGGTTTCCACAGAGCGTCAGTCGTTGGCAATACGTCGTCGGGTGATCATCAGCATGGAGTTCTTCAGGCAACTGTTGACCGCTTTTGGAGTAACAACGTGTTCAAGTAGTAAAGTCGACTTCATTTCCAATCTCCCGGTAGAAGTTTCTCACCATCTGCTACGAATGTTAGATTCACAGTCTTTATTAAATGCAGCCAGTGTCACCCGATCATGGCTTTCAGTTTGTAAGGGCGACTTTCGTTTGAAGAAATCAGCCAGATATTACGTGAGTAAAAAGAGAAGAAAACTTGTTCAACTTGCCAGCAGTACTCGGATGTCCTAGAAATGTTATGTAACTAATGCAACAAAGTCATGCATCTCAAAGTTCATTCAGGTACAAAGTAGTACACGTTGCACGTACGCATTACAACAGCCATCCTTTGTCAATCTAAAGACATCTATTAAACCAAAATTTCCACATAACACATGCACAAAAGTTATAGGGATTGCACAAAATATACAACCAACCAGAAGATTAATGAAACTTCGATAAATTAGTTAATAATTGTATGAGTTATAATATAATCTTTATTTGACTCTCACTGAGCAGTGAGTGATTACTTAATTTCACGCAAATCATTGTGTAGTTGTATAACTGCATAATGGATTTTGTACATATATTTAGGTCGTCACAGACTCAAAAGGTGCACTCCACATGACTGTTTAGGTGAATATACTTCAAGGATTCATTCTAAATGATACACTATCAATTCCTACAAATGTAAGCTTCCAATTGTAGCGCATATCTTTGAATCAGATATTCTAAACAATGTACGGTTTTAAGTTTTCTACATCCTTAATTAAATATTTACGCTCTATTGACCCTATCTGGTGTCTGGTTGACTCGACCACCTGGAACGACGGAATTGTATATATAGGCTGTGGTTTCCACAGAGCGTCAGTCGTTGGCAATACGTCGTCGGGTGATCATCATCATGGAGTTCTTCAGGCAACTGTTGACAGCTTTCGGAGTAACAACGTGTTCAAGTAGTAAAGTCGAATTCATTTCCAATCTCCCGGTAGAAGTTTCTCACCATCTGCTACGAATGTTAGATTCACAGTCTTTATTAAATGCAGCCAGTGTCTCCCGATCATGGCTTTCAGTTTGTAAGGGCGACTTTCGTTTGAGGCAATCAGCCAGGTATCACCTGAGTAACAAAAGAAGAAAACTTTTTCAACTTGCCAGCAGTACTCGGATGTCCAAAAAATGTACTAAGTCATGCATCTCAAACTTCACTCAGATACAAAGTAGTACACGTTGCACGTAGGCATTACAACAGCCATCCTTTGTCAATCTAAAGACATATATTCAACCAAAATTTCCAAGTAACACACCCACGAAAGTTATAGGGACTGCACAAAATGTACCACCAACGAAAAGATTAATGAAAGTTCGATAAATTAGTTAATAATTGTATAAGATATAGTATAATCTTTATTTGACTCTCAATGAGCCGTGAGTGATTACATAATTTCACGCAATTCATTGTGTAGTTGAATAACTGCATAATGGATTTTGTACATATATTCAGGTCGTCACTGGCTAAAAAGTTGCGTTCCACATAACTGTTTAGGTGAATATACTTAAATGATTCATTCTAAATTACACTATCAATTCCTACAAATGTAAGCTTCAAATTGTAGGGCATCTCATTGAATCAGATATTCTCAACCATGTACGGTTTTAAGTTTTCTACTTGCTTACTTAAATATTTACGCTCTATTGACCCTATCTGGTGTCTGGTTGGCGCGACCACCTGGAACGACGGAATTGTATATATAGGCTGTGGTTTCCACAGAGCGTCAGTCGTTGGTAATACGTCGTCGGGTGATCATCATCATGGAGTTCTTCAGGCAACTGTTGACCGCTTTTGGAGTAACAACGTGTTCAAGTAGTAAAGTCGACTTCATTTCCAATCTCCCGGTAGAAGTTTCTCACCATCTGCTACGAATGTTAGATCCACAGTCTTTATTAAATGCAGCCAGTGTCTCCCGAGCATGGCTTTCAGTTTGTAAGGGCGACTTTCGTTTGAAGAAATCAGCCAGATATTACGTTAGTAAAAAGAGAAGAAAACTTGTTCAACTTGCCAGCAGTACTCGGATATCCAAGAAATGTTATGTAACTAATGCAACAAAGTCATGCATCTCAAAGTTTACTCAGGTACAAAGTAGTACACGTTGCACGTACGCATTACAACAGCCATCCTTTGTCAATCTAAAGACATCTATTCAACCAAAATTTCCACCTAACACATCCACAAAAGTTATAGGGATTGCACAAAATATACAACCAACAAGAAGATTAATGAAACTTCGATAAATTAGTTAATAATTGTATGAGTTATAATATAATCTTTATTTGACTCTCACTGAGCAGTGAGTGATTACTTAATTTCACGCAAATCATTGTGTAGTTGTATAACTGCATAATGGATTTTGTACATATATTTAGGTCGTCACAGACTCAAAAGGTGCACTCCACATGACCGTTTAGGTGAATATACTTCAAGGATTCATTCTAAATGATACACTATCAATTCCTACAAATGTAAGCTTCGAATTGTAGCGCATATCTTTGAATCAGATATTCTAAACAATGTACGGTTTTAAGTTTTCTACATCCTTAATTAAATATTTACGCTCTATTGACCCTATCTGGTGTCTGGTTGACTCGACCACCTGGAACGACGGAATTGTATATATAGGCTGTGGTTTCCACAGAGCGTCAGTCGTTGGCAATACGTCGTCGGGTGATCATCATCATGGAGTTCTTCAGGCAACTGTTGACAGCTTTTGGAGTAACAACGTGTTCAAGTAGTAAAGTCGAATTCATTTCCAATCTCCCGGTAGAAGTTTCTCACCATCTAATACGAATGTAAGATTCACAGTCTTTATTAAATGCAGCCAGTGTCTCCCGATCATGGCTTTCAGTTTGTAAGGGCGACTTTCGTTTGAAGAAATCAGCCAGATATTACGTGAGTAAAAAGAGAAGAAAACTTGTTCAACTTGCCAGCAGTACTCGGATATCCAAGAAATGTTATGTAACTAATGCAACAAAGTCATGCATCTCAAAGTTCACTCAGGTACAAAGTAGTACACGTTGCACGTACGCATTACAACAGCCATCCTTTGTCAATCTAAAGACATCTATTCAACCAAAATTTCCACCTAACACATCCACAAAAGTTATAGGGATTGCACAAAATATACTACCAACGAGAAGATTAATGAAACTTCGATAAATTAGTTAATAATTGTATAAGTTATAATATAGTCTTTATTTGACTCTCACTGAGCAGTGTGTGATTACATAATTTCACGCAATTCATTGTGTAGTTGAATAACTGCATAATGGATTTTGTACATATATTCAGGTCGTCACTGGCTAAAAAGTTGCGTTCCACATAACTGTTTAGGTGAATATACTTAAAGGATTCATTCTAAATTACACTATCAATTCCTACAAATGTAAGCTTCAAATTGTAGGGCATCTCATTGAATCAGATATTCTCAACCATGTACGGTTTTAAGTTTTCTACTTGCTTACTTAAATATTTACGCTCTATTGACCCTATCTGGTGTCTGGTTGGCGCGACCACCTGGAACGACGGAATTGTATATATAGGCTGTGGTTTCTACAGAGCGTCAGTCGTTGGCAATACGTCGTCGGGTGATCATCATCATGGAGTTCTTCAGGCAACTGTTGACCGCTTTTGGAGTAACAACGTGTTCAAGTAGTAAAGTCGATTTCATTTCCAATCTCCCGGTAGAAGTTTCTCACCATCTGCTACGAATGTTAGATTCACATTCTTTATTAAATGCAGCCAGTGTCTCCCGATCATGGCTTTCAGTTTGTAAGGGCGACTTTCGTTTGAAGCAATCAGCCAGATATTACGTGAGTACAAAGAGAAGTAAACTTGGTCAACTTGCCAGCAGTACTCGGATGTCCAAGAAATGTTATGTAACTAATGCAACAAAGTCATGCATCTCAAACTTCACTCAGGTACAAAGTAGTACACGTTGCACGTACGCATTACAACAGCCATCCTTTGTCAATCTAAAGACATCTATTCAACCAAAATTTCCACCTAACACATCCACAAAAGTTATAGGGATTGCACAAAATATACCACCAACGAGAAGATTAATGAAACTTCGATAAATTAGTTAATAATTGTATAAGTTATTGTATAAGTTATTTGTATTAAGTTAAATTGTAGGGCATATCATTGAATCAGATATTCTAAATCATTTATGGTTTTAAGTTTTCTACATCCTTCCTTAAATATTTACGCTCTATTGACCCTATCTTGTATCTGGTTGGCGCGACCACCTGGAACGACGGAATTGTATATATAGGCTGTGGTTTCCACAGAGCGTCAGTCGTTGGCAATACGTCGTCGGGTGATCATCATCATGGAGTTCTTCAGGCAACTGTTAATCGCTTTTGGAGTAACAACGTGTTCAAGTAGTAAAGTCGATTTCATTTCCAATCTCCCGGTAGAAGTTTCTCACCATCTGCTACGAATGTTAGATTCACATTCTTTATTAAATGCAGCCAGTGTCTCCCGATCATGGGTTTCAGTTTGTAAGGGCGACTTTCGTTTGAAGCAATCAGCCAGATATTACGTGGGTAAAAAGAGAAGAAAACTTATTCAACTTGCCAGCAGTACTCGGATGTCCAAGAAATGTTATGTAACTAAAGCAACAAAGTCATGCATCTCAAAGTTCACTCAGGTACAAAGTAGTACACGTTGCACGTACGCATTACAACAGCCATCCTTTGTCAATCTAAAGACATCTATTCAACCAAAATTTCCACATAACACATGCACAAAAGTTATAGGGATTGCACAAAATATACAACCAACAAGAAGATTAATGAAACTTCGATAAATTAGTTAATAATTGTATGAGTTATAATATAATCTTTATTTGACTCTCACTGAGCAGTGAGTGATTACTTAATTTCACGCAAATCATTGTGTAGTTGTATAACTGCATAATGGATTTTGTACATATATTTAGGTCGTCACAGACTCAAAAGGTGCACTCCACATGACTGTTTAGGTGAATATACTTCAAGGATTCATTCTAAATGATACACTATCAATTCCTACAAATGTAAGCTTCGAATTGTAGCGCATATCTTTGAATCAGATATTCTAAACAATGTACGGTTTTAAGTTTTCTACTTCCTTAATTAAATATTTACGCTCTATTAACCCTATCTGGTGTCTGGTTGACTCGACCACCTGGAACGACGGAATTGTATATATAGGCTGTGGTTTCCACAGAGCGTCAGTCGTTGGTAATACGTCGTCGGGTGATCATCATCATGGAGTTCTTCAGGCAACTGTTGACAGCTTTTGGAGTAACAACGTGTTCAAGTAGTAAAGTCGAATTCATTTCCAATCTCCCGGTAGAAGTTTCTCACCATCTAATACGAATGTAAGATTCACAGTCTTTATTAAATGCAGCCAGTGTCTCCCGATCATGGCTTTCAGTTTGTAAGGGCGACTTTCGTTTGAAGAAATCAGCCAGATATTACGTGAGTAAAAAGAGAAGAAAACTTGGTCAACTTGCCAGCAGTACTCGGATGTCCAAGAAATGTTATGTAACTAATGCAACAAAGTCATGCATCTCAAAGTTCACTCAGGTACAATGTAGTACACGTTGCACGTACGCATTACAACAGCCATCCTTTGTCAATCTAAAGACATCTATTCAACCAAAATTTCCACCTAACACATCCACAAAAGTTATAGGGATTGCACAAAATATACTACCAACGAGAAGATTAATGAAACTTCGATAAATTAGTTAATAATTGTATAAGTTATAATATAGTCTTTATTTGACTCTCACTGAGCAGTGTGTGATTACATAATTTCACGCAAATCATTGTGTAGTTGAATAACTGCATAATGGATTTTGTACATATATTTAGGTCGTCACAGACTCAAAAGGTGCACTCCACATAACTGGTTAGGTGAATATACTTGAAGGATTCATTCTTAATTATACACTATCAATTCCTACAAATGTAAGCTTCAAATTGTAGGGCCTATCATTGAATCAGATATTCTAAATCATTTATGGTTTTAAGTTTTCTACATCCTTCCTTAAATATTTACGCTCTATTGACCCTGTCTTGTATCTGGTTGGCGCGACCACCTGGAACAACGGAATTGTATATATAGGCTGCGGTTTCCACAGAGCGTCAGTCGTTGGCAATACGTCGTCGGGTGATCATCATCATGGAGTTCTTCAGGCAACTGTTGACCGCTTTTGGAGTAACAACGTGTTCAAGTAGTAAAGTCGATTTCATTTCCAATCTCCCGGTAGAAGTTTCTCACCATCTGCTACGAATGTTAGATTCACATTCTTTATTAAATGCAGCCAGTGTCTCCCGATCATGGCTTTCAGTCTGCAAGGGCGACTTTCGTTTGAGGCAATCAGCCAGGTATCACCTGAGTAACAAAAGAAGAAAACTTTTTCAACTTGCCAGCAGTACTCGGATGTCCAAAAAATGTACTAAGTCATGCATCTCAAACTTCACTCAGATACAAAGTAGTACACGTTGCACGTAGGCATTACAACAGCCATCCTTTGTCAATCTAAAGACATATATTCAACCAAAATTTCCAAGTAACACACCCACGAAAGTTATAGGGACTGCACAAAATGTACCACCAACGAAAAGATTAATGAAAGTTCGATAAATTAGTTAATAATTGTATAAGATATAGTATAATCTTTATTTGACTCTCAATGAGCCGTGAGTGATTACATAATTTCACGCAATTCATTGTGTAGTTGAATAACTGCATAATGGATTTTGTACATATATTCAGGTCGTCACTGGCTAAAAAGTTGCGTTCCACATAACTGTTTAGGTGAGTATACTTAAAGGATTCATTCTAAATTACACTATCAATTCCTACAAATGTAAGCTTCAAATTGTAGGGCATCTCATTGAATCAGATATTCTCAACCATGTACGGTTTTAAGTTTTCTACTTGCTTACTTAAATATTTACGCTCTATTGACCCTATCTGGTGTCTGGTTGGCGCGACCACCTGGAACGACGGAATTGTATATATAGGCTGTGGTTTCTACAGAGCGTCAGTCGTTGGCAATACGTCGTCGGGTGATCATCATCATGGAGTTCTTCAGGCAACTGTTGACCGCTTTTGGAGTAACAACGTGTTCAAGTAGTAAAGTCGATTTCATTTCCAATCTCCCGGTAGAAGTTTCTCACCATCTGCTACGAATGTTAGATTCACATTCTTTATTAAATGCAGCCAGTGTCTCCCGATCATGGCTTTCAGTTTGTAAGGGCGACTTTCGTTTGAAGCAATCAGCCAGATATTACGTGAGTAAAAAGAGAAGTAAACTTGGTCAACTTGCCAGCAGTACTCGGATGTCCAAGAAATGTTATGTAACTAATGCAACAAAGTCATGCATCTCAAACTTCACTCAGGTACAAAGTAGTACACGTTGCACGTACGCATTACAACAGCCATCCTTTGTCAATCTAAAGACATCTATTCAACCAAAATTTCCACCTAACACATCCACAAAAGTTATAGGGATTGCACAAAATATACCACCAACGAGAAGATTAATGAAACTTCGATAAATTAGTTAATAATTGTATAAGTTATTGTATAAGTTATTTGTATTAAGTTAAATTGTAGGGCATATCATTGAATCAGATATTCTAAATCATTTATGGTTTTAAGTTTTCTACATCCTTCCTTAAATATTTACGCTCTATTGACCCTATCTTGTATCTGGTTGGCGCGACCACCTGGAACGACGGAATTGTATATATAGGCTGTGGTTTCCACAGAGCGTCAGTCGTTGGCAATACGTCGTCGGGTGATCATCATCATGGAGTTCTTCAGGCAACTGTTAATCGCTTTTGGAGTAACAACGTGTTCAAGTAGTAAAGTCGATTTCATTTCCAATCTCCCGGTAGAAGTTTCTCACCATCTGCTACGAATGTTAGATTCACATTCTTTATTAAATGCAGCCAGTGTCTCCCGATCATGGGTTTCAGTTTGTAAGGGCGACTTTCGTTTGAAGCAATCAGCCAGATATTACGTGAGTAAAAAGAGAAGAAAACTTATTCAACTTGCCAGCAGTACTCGGATGTCCAAGAAATGTTATGTAACTAATGCAACAAAGTCATGCATCTCAAAGTTCACTCAGGTACAAAGTAGTACACGTTGCACGTACGCATTACAACAGCCATCCTTTGTCAATCTAAAGACATCTATTCAACCAAAATTTCCACATAACACATGCACAAAGGTTATAGGGATTGCACAAAATATACAACCAACAAGAAGATTAATGAAACTTCGATAAATTAGTTAATAATTGTATGAGTTATAATATAATCTTTATTTGACTCTCACTGAGCAGTGAGTGATTACTTAATTTCACGCAAATCATTGTGTAGTTGTATAACTGCATAATGGATTTTGTACATATATTTAGGTCGTCACAGACTCAAAAGGTGCACTCCACATGACTGTTTAGGTGAATATACTTCAAGGATTCATTCTAAATGATACACTATCAATTCCTACAAATGTAAGCTTCGAATTGTAGCGCATATCTTTGAATCAGATATTCTAAATCATGTATGGTTTTAAGTTTTCTACATCCTTAATTAAATATTTACGCTCTATTGACCTTATCTGGTGTCTGGTTGACTCGACCACCTGGAACGACGGAATTGTATATATAGGCTGTGGTTTCCACAGAGCGTCAGTCGTTGGCAATACGTCGTCGGGTGATCATCATCATGGAGTTCTTCAGGCAACTGTTGACAGCTTTTGGAGTAACAACGTGTTCAAGTAGTAAAGTCGAATTCATTTCCAATCTCCCGGTAGAAGTTTCTCACCATCTAATACGAATGTAAGATTCACAGTCTTTATTAAATGCAGCCAGTGTCTCCCGATCATGGCTTTCAGTTTGTAAGGGCGACTTTCGTTTGAAGAAATCAGCCAGATATTACGTGAGTAAAAAGAGAAGAAAACTTGTTCAACTTGCCAGCAGTACTCGGATATCCAAGAAATGTTATGTAACTAATGCAACAAAGTCATGCATCTCAAAGTTCACTCAGGTACAAAGTAGTACACGTTGCACGTACGCATTACAACAGCCATCCTTTGTCAATCTAAAGACATCTATTCAACCAAAATTTCAACCTAACACATCCACAAAAGTTATAGGGATTGCACAAAATATACTACCAACGAGAAGATTAATGAAACTTCGATAAATTAGTTAATAATTGTATAAGTTATAATATAGTCTTTATTTGACTCTCACTGAGCAGTGTGTGATTACATAATTTCACGCAAATCATTGTGTAGTTGAATAACTGCATAATGGATTTTGTACATATATTTAGGTCGTCACAGACTCAAAAGGTGCACTCCACATAACTGGTTAGGTGAATATACTTGAAGGATTCATTCTTAATTATACACTATCAATTCCTACAAATGTAAGCTTCAAATTGTAGGGCCTATCATTGAATCAGATATTCTAAACAATGTACGGTTTTAAGTTTTCTACATCCTTAATTAAATACTTACGCTCTATTGACCCTATCTGGTGTCTGGTTGACTCGACCACCTGGAACGACAGAATTGTATATATAGGCTGTGGTTTCCACAGAGCGTCAGTCGTTGGCAATACGTCGTCGGGTGATCATCAGCATGGAGTTCTTCAGGCAACTGTTGACCGCTTTTGGAGTAACAACGTGTTCAAGTAGTAAAGTCGACTTCATTTCCAATCTCCCGGTAGAAGTTTCTCACCATCTGCTACGAATGTTAGATTCACAGTCTTTATTAAATGCAGCCAGTGTCACCCGATCATGGCTTTCAGTTTGTAAGGGCGACTTTCGTTTGAAGCAATCAGCCAGATATTACGTGAGTAAAAAGAGAAGAAAACTTGGTCAACTTGCCAGCAGTACTCGGATGTCCAAGAAATGTTATGTAACTAATGCAACAAAGTCATGCATCTCAAAGTTCACTCAGGTACAATGTAGTACACGTTGCACGTACGCATTACAACAGCCATCCTTTGTCAATCTAAAGACATCTATTCAACCAAAATTTCCTACTAACACATCCACAAAAGTTATAGGGATTGCACAAAATATACTACCAACGAGAAGATTAATGAAACTTCGATAAATTAGTTAATAATTGTATAAGTTATAATATAGTCTTTATTTGACTCTCACTGAGCAGTGTGTGATTACGTAATTTCACGCAAATCATTGTGTAGTTGAATAACTGCATAATGGATTTTGTACATATATTTAGGTCGTCACAGACTCAAAAGGTGCACTCCACATAACTGGTTAGGTGAATATACTTGAAGGATTCATTCTTAATTATACACTATCAATTCCTACAAATGTAAGCTTCAAATTGTAGGGCCTATCATTGAATCAGATATTCTAAATCATTTATGGTTTTAAGTTTTCTACATCCTTCCTTAAATATTTACGCTCTATTGACCCTGTCTTGTATCTGGTTGGCGCGACCACCTGGAACGACGGAATTGTATATATAGGCTGCGGTTTCCACAGAGCGTCAGTCGTTGGCAATACGTCGTCGGGTGATCATCATCATGGAGTTCTTCAGGCAACTGTTGACCGCTTTTGGAGTAACAACGTGTTCAAGTAGTAAAGTCGATTTCATTTCCAATCTCCCGGTAGAAGTTTCTCACCATCTGCTACGAATGTTAGATTCACATTCTTTATTAAATGCAGCCAGTGTCTCCCGATCATGGCTTTCAGTCTGCAAGGGCGACTTTCGTTTGAGGCAATCAGCCAGGTATCACCTGAGTAACAAAAGAAGAAAACTTTTTCAACTTGCCAGCAGTACTCGGATGTCCAAAAAATGTACTAAGTCATGCATCTCAAACTTCACTCAGATACAAAGTAGTACACGTTGCACGTAGGCATTACAACAGCCATCCTTTGTCAATCTAAAGACATATATTCAACCAAAATTTCCAAGTAACACACCCACGAAAGTTATAGGGACTGCACAAAATGTACCACCAACGAAAAGATTAATGAAAGTTCGATAAATTAGTTAATAATTGTATAAGATATAGTATAATCTTTATTTGACTCTCAATGAGCCGTGAGTGATTACATAATTTCACGCAATTCATTGTGTAGTTGAATAACTGCATAATGGATTTTGTACATATATTCAGGTCGTCACTGGCTAAAAAGTTGCGTTCCACATAACTGTTTAGGTGAATATACTTAAAGGATTCATTCTAAATTACACTATCAATTCCTACAAATGTAAGCTTCAAATTGTAGGGCATCTCATTGAATCAGATATTCTCAACCATGTACGGTTTTAAGTTTTCTACTTGCTTACTTAAATATTTACGCTCTATTGACCCTATCTGGTGTCTGGTTGGCGCGACCACCTGGAACGACGGAATTGTATATATAGGCTGTGGTTTCTACAGAGCGTCAGTCGTTGGCAATACGTCGTCGGGTGATCATCATCATGGAGTTCTTCAGGCAACTGTTGACCGCTTTTGGAGTAACAACGTGTTCAAGTAGTAAAGTCGATTTCATTTCCAATCTCCCGGTAGAAGTTTCTCACCATCTGCTACGAATGTTAGATCCACAGTCTTTATTAAATGCAGCCAGTGTCTCCCGATCATGGCTTTCAGTTTGTAAGGGCGACTTTCGTTTGAAGAAATCAGCCAGATATTACGTTAGTAAAAAGAGAAGAAAACTTGTTCAACTTGCCAGCAGTACTCGGATATCCAAGAAATGTTATGTAACTAATGCAACAAAGTCATGCATCTCAAAGTTCACTCAGGTACAAAGTAGTACACGTTGCACGTACGCATTACGACAGCCATCCTTTGTCAATCTAAAGACATCTATTCAACCAAAATTTCCACCTAACACATCCACAAAAGTTATAGGGATTGCACAAAATATACTACCAACGAGAAGATTAATGAAACTTCGATAAATTAGTTAATAATTGTATAAGTTATAATATAGTCTTTATTTGACTCTCACTGAGCAGTGTGTGATTACATAATTTCACGCAAATCATTGTGTAGTTGAATAACTGCATAATGGATTTTGTACATATATTTAGGTCGTCACAGACTCAAAAGGTGCACTCCACATGACTGTTTAGGTGAATATACTTCAAGGATTCATTCTAAATTATACACTATCAATTCCTACAATTGTAAGCTTCAAATTGTAGGGCATATCATTGAATCAGATATTCTAAATCATGTATGGTTTTAAGTTTTCTACATCCTTAATTAAATATTTACGCTCTATTGACCCTATCTGGTGTCTGGTTGACTCGACCACCTGGAACGACAGAATTGTATATATAGGCTGTGGTTTCCACAGAGCGTCAGTCGTTGGCAATACGTCGTCGGGTGATCATCAGCATGGAGTTCTTCAGGCAACTGTTGACCGCTTTTGGAGTAACAACGTGTTCAAGTAGTAAAGTCGACTTCATTTCCAATCTCCCGGTAGAAGTTTCTCACCATCTGCTACGAATGTTAGATTCACAGTCTTTATTAAATGCAGCCAGTGTCACCCGATCATGGCTTTCAGTTTGTAAGGGCGACTTTCGTTTGAAGAAATCAGCCAGATATTACGTGAGTAAAAAGAGAAGAAAACTTGTTCAACTTGCCAGCAGTACTCGGATGTCCTAGAAATGTTATGTAACTAATGCAACAAAGTCATGCATCTCAAAGTTCACTCAGGTACAAAGTAGTACACGTTGCACGTACGCATTACAACAGCCATCCTTTGTCAATCTAAAGACATCTATTAAACCAAAATTTCCACATAACACATGCACAAAAGTTATAGGGATTGCACAAAATATACAACCAACCAGAAGATTAATGAAACTTCGATAAATTAGTTAATAATTGTATGAGTTATAATATAATCTTTATTTGACTCTCACTGAGCAGTGAGTGATTACTTAATTTCACGCAAATCATTGTGTAGTTGTATAACTGCATAATGGATTTTGTACATATATTTAGGTCGTCACAGACTCAAAAGGTGCACTCCACATGACTGTTTAGGTGAATATACTTCAAGGATTCATTCTAAATGATACACTATCAATTCCTACAAATGTAAGCTTCGAATTGTAGCGCATATCTTTGAATCAGATATTCTAAACAATGTACGGTTTTAAGTTTTCTACATCCTTAATTAAATATTTACGCTCTATTGACCCTATCTGGTGTCTGGTTGACTCGACCACCTGGAACGACGGAATTGTATATATAGGCTGTGGTTTCCACAGAGCGTCAGTCGTTGGCAATACGTCGTCGGGTGATCATCATCATGGAGTTCTTCAGGCAACTGTTGACAGCTTTTGGAGTAACAACGTGTTCAAGTAGTAAAGTCGAATTCATTTCCAATCTCCCGGTAGAAGTTTCTCACCATCTGCTACGAATGTTAGATTCACAGTCTTTATTAAATGCAGCCAGTGTCTCCCGATCATGGCTTTCAGTTTGTAAGGGCGACTTTCGTTTGAGGCAATCAGCCAGGTATCACCTGAGTAACAAAAGAAGAAAACTTTTTCAACTTCCCAGCAGTACTCGGATGTCCAAAAAATGTACTAAGTCATGCATCTCAAACTTCACTCAGATACAAAGTAGTACACGTTGCACGTAGGCATTACAACAGCCATCCTTTGTCAATCTAAAGACATATATTCAACCAAAATTTCCAAGTAACACACCCACGAAAGTTATAGGGACTGCACAAAATGTACCACCAACGAAAAGATTAATGAAAGTTCGATAAATTAGTTAATAATTGTATAAGATATAGTATAATCTTTATTTGACTCTCAATGAGCCGTGAGTGATTACATAATTTCACGCAATTCATTGTGTAGTTGAATAACTGCATAATGGATTTTGTACATATATTCAGGTCGTCACTGGCTAAAAAGTTGCGTTCCACATAACTGTTTAGGTGAATATACTTAAAGGATTCATTCTAAATTACACTATCAATTCCTACAAATGTAAGCTTCAAATTGTAGGGCATCTCATTGAATCAGATATTCTCAACCATGTACGGTTTTAAGTTTTCTACTTGCTTACTTAAATATTTACGCTCTATTGACCCTATCTGGTGTCTGGTTGGCGCGACCACCTGGAACGACGGAATTGTATATATAGGCTGTGGTTTCCACAGAGCGTCAGTCGTTGGTAATACGTCGTCGGGTGATCATCATCATGGAGTTCTTCAGGCAACTGTTGACCGCTTTTGGAGTAACAACGTGTTCAAGTAGTAAAGTCGACTTCATTTCCAATCTCCCGGTAGAAGTTTCTCACCATCTGCTACGAATGTTAGATCCACAGTCTTTATTAAATGCAGCCAGTGTCTCCCGAGCATGGCTTTCAGTTTGTAAGGGCGACTTTCGTTTGAAGAAATCAGCCAGATATTACGTTAGTAAAAAGAGAAGAAAACTTGTTCAACTTGCCAGCAGTACTCGGATATCCAAGAAATGTTATGTAACTAATGCAACAAAGTCATGCATCTCAAAGTTTACTCAGGTACAAAGTAGTACACGTTGCACGTACGCATTACAACAGCCATCCTTTGTCAATCTAAAGACATCTATTCAACCAAAATTTCCACCTAACACATCCACAAAAGTTATAGGGATTGCACAAAATATACAACCAACAAGAAGATTAATGAAACTTCGATAAATTAGTTAATAATTGTATGAGTTATAATATAATCTTTATTTGACTCTCACTGAGCAGTGAGTGATTACTTAATTTCACGCAAATCATTGTGTAGTTGTATAACTGCATAATGGATTTTGTACATATATTTAGGTCGTCACAGACTCAAAAGGTGCACTCCACATGACCGTTTAGGTGAATATACTTCAAGGATTCATTCTAAATGATACACTATCAATTCCTACAAATGTAAGCTTCGAATTGTAGCGCATATCTTTGAATCAGATATTCTAAACAATGTACGGTTTTAAGTTTTCTACATCCTTAATTAAATATTTACGCTCTATTGACCCTATCTGGTGTCTGGTTGACTCGACCACCTGGAACGACGGAATTGTATATATAGGCTGTGGTTTCCACAGAGCGTCAGTCGTTGGCAATACGTCGTCGGGTGATCATCATCATGGAGTTCTTCAGGCAACTGTTGACAGCTTTTGGAGTAACAACGTGTTCAAGTAGTAAAGTCGAATTCATTTCCAATCTCCCGGTAGAAGTTTCTCACCATCTGCTACGAATGTTAGATTCACAGTCTTTATTAAATGCAGCCAGTGTCTCCCGATCATGGCTTTCAGTTTGTAAGGGCGACTTTCGTTTGAAGAAATCAGCCAGATATTACGTGAGTAAAAAGAGAAGAAAACTTGTTCAACTTGCCAGCAGTACTCGGATGTCCACGAAATGTTATGTAACTAATGCAACAAAGTCATGCATCTCAAAGTTCACTCAGGTACAAAGTAGTACACGTTGCACGTACGCATTACAACAGCCATCCTTTGTCAATCTAAAGACATCTATTCAACCAAAATTTCCACCTAACACATCCACAAAAGTTATAGGGATTGAACAAAATATACTACCAACGAGAAGATTAATGAAACTTCGATAAATTAGTTAATAATTGTATAAGTTATTGTATAAGTTATTTGTATTAAGTTAAATTGTAGGGCATATCATTGAATCAGATATTCTAAATCATTTATGGTTTTAAGTTTTCTACATCCTTCCTTAAATATTTACGCTCTATTGACCCTATCTTGTATCTGGTTGGCGCGACCACCTGGAACGACGGAATTGTATATATAGGCTGTGGTTTCCACAGAGCGTCAGTCGTTGGCAATACGTCGTCGGGTGATCATCATCATGGAGTTCTTCAGGCAACTGTTAACCGCTTTTGGAGTAACAACGTGTTCAAGTAGTAAAGTCGATTTCATTTCCAATCTCCCGGTAGAAGTTTCTCACCATCTGCTACGAATGTTAGATTCACATTCTTTATTAAATGCAGCCAGTGTCTCCCGATCATGGGTTTCAGTTTGTAAGGGCGACTTTCGTTTGAAGCAATCAGCCAGATATTACGTGAGTAAAAAGAGAAGAAAACTTATTCAACTTGCCAGCAGTACTCGGATGTCCAAGAAATGTTATGTAACTAATGCAACAAAGTCATGCATCTCAAAGTTCACTCAGGTACAAAGTAGTACACGTTGCACGTACGCATTACAACAGCCATCCTTTGTCAATCTAAAGACATCTATTCAACCAAAATTTCCACATAACACATGCACAAAAGTTATAGGGATTGCACAAAATATACAACCAACAAGAAGATTAATGAAACTTCGATAAATTAGTTAATAATTGTATGAGTTATAATATAATCTTTATTTGACTCTCACTGAGCAGTGAGTGATTACTTAATTTCACGCAAATCATTGTGTAGTTGTATAACTGCATAATGGATTTTGTACATATATTTAGGTCGTCACAGACTCAAAAGGTGCACTCCACCTGACCGTTTAGGTGAATATACTTCAAGGATTCATTCTAAATGATACACTATCAATTCCTACAAATGTAAGCTTCGAATTGTAGCGCATATCTTTGAATCAGATATTCTAAACAATGTACGGTTTTAAGTTTTCTACTTCCTTAATTAAATATTTACGCTCTATTAACCCTATCTGGTGTCTGGTTGACTCGACCACCTGGAACGACGGAATTGTATATATAGGCTGTGGTTTCCACAGAGCGTCAGTCGTTGGTAATACGTCGTCGGGTGATCATCATCATGGAGTTCTTCAGGCAACTGTTGACCGCTTTTGGAGTAACAACGTGTTCAAGTAGTAAAGTCGACTTCATTTCCAATCTCCCGGTAGAAGTTTCTCACCATCTGCTACGAATGTTAGATCCACAGTCTTTATTAAATGCAGCCAGTGTCTCCCGAGCATGGCTTTCAGTTTGTAAGGGCGACTTTCGTTTGAAGAAATCAGCCAGATATTACGTTAGTAAAAAGAGAAGAAAACTTGTTCAACTTGCCAGCAGTACTCGGATATCCAAGAAATGTTATGTAACTAATGCAACAAAGTCATGCATCTCAAAGTTCACTCAGGTACAAAGTAGTACACGTTGCACGTACGCATTACAACAGCCATCCTTTGTCAATCTAAAGACATCTATTCAACCAAAATTTCCACCTAACACATCCACAAAAGTTATAGGGATTGCACAAAATATACTACCAACGAGAAGATTAATGAAACTTCGATAAATTAGTTAATAATTGTATAAGTTATAATATAGTCTTTATTTGACTCTCACTGAGCAGTGTGTGATTACATAATTTCACGCAATTCATTGTGTAGTTGAATAACTGCATAATGGATTTTGTACATATATTCAGGTCGTCACTGGCTAAAAAGTTGCGTTCCACATAACTGTTTAGGTGAATATACTTAAAGGATTCATTCTAAATTACACTATCAATTCCTACAAATGTAAGCTTCAAATTGTAGGGCATCTCATTGAATCAGATATTCTCAACCATGTACGGTTTTAAGTTTTCTACTTGCTTACTTAAATATTTACGCTCTATTGACCCTATCTGGTGTCTGGTTGGCGCGACCACCTGGAACGACGGAATTGTATATATAGGCTGTGGTTTCTACAGAGCGTCAGTCGTTGGCAATACGTCGTCGGGTGATCATCATCATGGAGTTCTTCAGGCAACTGTTGACCGCTTTTGGAGTAACAACGTGTTCAAGTAGTAAAGTCGATTTCATTTCCAATCTCCCGGTAGAAGTTTCTCACCATCTGCTACGAATGTTAGATTCACATTCTTTATTAAATGCAGCCAGTGTCTCCCGATCATGGCTTTCAGTTTGTAAGGGCGACTTTCGTTTGAAGCAATCAGCCAGATATTACGTGAGTAAAAAGAGAAGTAAACTTGGTCAACTTGCCAGCAGTACTCGGATGTCCAAGAAATGTTATGTAACTAATGCAACAAAGTCATGCATCTCAAACTTCACTCAGGTACAAAGTAGTACACGTTGCACGTACGCATTACAACAGCCATCCTTTGTCAATCTAAAGACATCTATTCAACCAAAATTTCCACCTAACACATCCACAAAAGTTATAGGGATTGCACAAAATATACCACCAACGAGAAGATTAATGAAACTTCGATAAATTAGTTAATAATTGTATAAGTTATTGTATAAGTTATTTGTATTAAGTTAAATTGTAGGGCATATCATTGAATCAGATATTCTAAATCATTTATGGTTTTAAGTTTTCTACATCCTTCCTTAAATATTTACGCTCTATTGACCCTATCTTGTATCTGGTTGGCGCGACCACCTGGAACGACGGAATTGTATATATAGGCTGTGGTTTCCACAGAGCGTCAGTCGTTGGCAATACGTCGTCGGGTGATCATCATCATGGAGTTCTTCAGGCAACTGTTAATCGCTTTTGGAGTAACAACGTGTTCAAGTAGTAAAGTCGATTTCATTTCCAATCTCCCGGTAGAAGTTTCTCACCATCTGCTACGAATGTTAGATTCACATTCTTTATTAAATGCAGCCAGTGTCTCCCGATCATGGGTTTCAGTTTGTAAGGGCGACTTTCGTTTGAAGCAATCAGCCAGATATTACGTGGGTAAAAAGAGAAGAAAACTTATTCAACTTGCCAGCAGTACTCGGATGTCCAAGAAATGTTATGTAACTAAAGCAACAAAGTCATGCATCTCAAAGTTCACTCAGGTACAAAGTAGTACACGTTGCACGTACGCATTACAACAGCCATCCTTTGTCAATCTAAAGACATCTATTCAACCAAAATTTCCACATAACACATGCACAAAAGTTATAGGGATTGCACAAAATATACAATCAACAAGAAGATTAATGAAACTTCGATAAATTAGTTAATAATTGTATGAGTTATAATATAATCTTTATTTGACTCTCACTGAGCAGTGAGTGATTACTTAATTTCACGCAAATCATTGTGTAGTTGTATAACTGCATAATGGATTTTGTACATATATTTAGGTCGTCACAGACTCAAAAGGTGCACTCCACATGACTGTTTAGGTGAATATACTTCAAGGATTCATTCTAAATGATACACTATCAATTCCTACAAATGTAAGCTTCGAATTGTAGCGCATATCTTTGAATCAGATATTCTAAACAATGTACGGTTTTAAGTTTTCTACTTCCTTAATTAAATATTTACGCTCTATTAACCCTATCTGGTGTCTGGTTGACTCGACCACCTGGAACGACGGAATTGTATATATAGGCTGTGGTTTCCACAGAGCGTCAGTCGTTGGTAATACGTCGTCGGGTGATCATCATCATGGAGTTCTTCAGGCAACTGTTGACAGCTTTTGGAGTAACAACGTGTTCAAGTAGTAAAGTCGAATTCATTTCCAATCTCCCGGTAGAAGTTTCTCACCATCTAATACGAGTGTAAGATTCACAGTTTTTATTAAATGCAGCCAGTGTCTCCCGATCATGGCTTTCAGTTTGTAAGGGCGACTTTCGTTTGAAGAAATCAGCCAGATATTACGTGAGTAAAAAGAGAAGAAAACTTGGTCAACTTGCCAGCAGTACTCGGATGTCCAAGAAATGTTATGTAACTAATGCAACAAAGTCATGCATCTCAAAGTTCACTCAGGTACAATGTAGTACACGTTGCACGTACGCATTACAACAGCCATCCTTTGTCAATCTAAAGACATCTATTCAACCAAAATTTCCACCTAACACATCCACAAAAGTTATAGGGATTGCACAAAATATACTACCAACGAGAAGATTAATGAAACTTCGATAAATTAGTTAATAATTGTATAAGTTATAATATAGTCTTTATTTGACTCTCACTGAGCAGTGTGTGATTACGTAATTTCACGCAAATCATTGTGTAGTTGAATAACTGCATAATGGATTTTGTACATATATTTAGGTCGTCACAGACTCAAAAGGTGCACTCCACATAACTGGTTAGGTGAATATACTTGAAGGATTCATTCTTAATTATACACTATCAATTCCTACAAATGTAAGCTTCAAATTGTAGGGCCTATCATTGAATCAGATATTCTAAATCATTTATGGTTTTAAGTTTTCTACATCCTTCCTTAAATATTTACGCTCTATTGACCCTGTCTTGTATCTGGTTGGCGCGACCACCTGGAACGACGGAATTGTATATATAGGCTGCGGTTTCCACAGAGCGTCAGTCGTTGGCAATACGTCGTCGGGTGATCATCATCATGGAGTTCTTCAGGCAACTGTTGACCGCTTTTGGAGTAACAACGTGTTCAAGTAGTAAAGTCGATTTCATTTCCAATCTCCCGGTAGAAGTTTCTCACCATCTGCTACGAATGTTAGATTCACATTCTTTATTAAATGCAGCCAGTGTCTCCCGATCATGGCTTTCAGTCTGCAAGGGCGACTTTCGTTTGAGGCAATCAGCCAGGTATCACCTGAGTAACAAAAGAAGAAAACTTTTTCAACTTGCCAGCAGTACTCGGATGTCCAAAAAATGTACTAAGTCATGCATCTCAAACTTCACTCAGATACAAAGTAGTACACGTTGCACGTAGGCATTACAACAGCCATCCTTTGTCAATCTAAAGACATATATTCAACCAAAATTTCCAAGTAACACACCCACGAAAGTTATAGGGACTGCACAAAATGTACCACCAACGAAAAGATTAATGAAAGTTCGATAAATTAGTTAATAATTGTATAAGATATAGTATAATCTTTATTTGACTCTCAATGAGCCGTGAGTGCTTACATAATTTCACGCAATTCATTGTGTAGTTGAATAACTGCATAATGGATTTTGTACATATATTCAGGTCGTCACTGGCTAAAAAGTTGCGTTCCACATAACTGTTTAGGTGAATATACTTAAAGGATTCATTCTAAATTACACTATCAATTCCTACAAATGTAAGCTTCAAATTGTAGGGCATCTCATTGAATCAGATATTCTCAACCATGTACGGTTTTAAGTTTTCTACTTGCTTACTTAAATATTTACGCTCTATTGACCCTATCTGGTGTCTGGTTGGCGCGACCACCTGGAACGACGGAATTGTATATATAGGCTGTGGTTTCTACAGAGCGTCAGTCGTTGGCAATACGTCGTCGGGTGATCATCATCATGGAGTTCTTCAGGCAACTGTTGACCGCTTTTGGAGTAACAACGTGTTCAAGTAGTAAAGTCGATTTCATTTCCAATCTCCCGGTAGAAGTTTCTCACCATCTGCTACGAATGTTAGATCCACAGTCTTTATTAAATGCAGCCAGTGTCTCCCGATCATGGCTTTCAGTTTGTAAGGGCGACTTTCGTTTGAAGAAATCAGCCAGATATTACGTTAGTAAAAAGAGAAGAAAACTTGTTCAACTTGCCAGCAGTACTCGGATATCCAAGAAATGTTATGTAACTAATGCAACAAAGTCATGCATCTCAAAGTTCACTCAGGTACAAAGTAGTACACGTTGCACGTACGCATTACGACAGCCATCCTTTGTCAATCTAAAGACATCTATTCAACCAAAATTTCCACCTAACACATCCACAAAAGTTATAGGGATTGCACAAAATATACTACCAACGAGAAGATTAATGAAACTTCGATAAATTAGTTAATAATTGTATAAGTTATAATATAGTCTTTATTTGACTCTCACTGAGCAGTGTGTGATTACATAATTTCACGCAAATCATTGTGTAGTTGAATAACTGCATAATGGATTTTGTACATATATTTAGGTCGTCACAGACTCAAAAGGTGCACTCCACATGACTGTTTAGGTGAATATACTTCAAGGATTCATTCTAAATTATACACTATCAATTCCTACAATTGTAAGCTTCAAATTGTAGGGCATATCATTGAATCAGATATTCTAAATCATGTATGGTTTTAAGTTTTCTACATCCTTAATTAAATATTTACGCTCTATTGACCCTATCTGGTGTCTGGTTGACTCGACCACCTGGAACGACAGAATTGTATATATAGGCTGTGGTTTCCACAGAGCGTCAGTCGTTGGCAATACGTCGTCGGGTGATCATCAGCATGGAGTTCTTCAGGCAACTGTTGACCGCTTTTGGAGTAACAACGTGTTCAAGTAGTAAAGTCGACTTCATTTCCAATCTCCCGGTAGAAGTTTCTCACCATCTGCTACGAATGTTAGATTCACAGTCTTTATTAAATGCAGCCAGTGTCACCCGATCATGGCTTTCAGTTTGTAAGGGCGACTTTCGTTTGAAGAAATCAGCCAGATATTACGTGAGTAAAAAGAGAAGAAAACTTGTTCAACTTGCCAGCAGTACTCGGATGTCCTAGAAATGTTATGTAACTAATGCAACAAAGTCATGCATCTCAAAGTTCACTCAGGTACAAAGTAGTACACGTTGCACGTACGCATTACAACAGCCATCCTTTGTCAATCTAAAGACATCTATTAAACCAAAATTTCCACATAACACATGCACAAAAGTTATAGGGATTGCACAAAATATACAACCAACCAGAAGATTAATGAAACTTCGATAAATTAGTTAATAATTGTATGAGTTATAATATAATCTTTATTTGACTCTCACTGAGCAGTGAGTGATTACTTAATTTCACGCAAATCATTGTGTAGTTGTATAACTGCATAATGGATTTTGTACATATATTTAGGTCGTCACAGACTCAAAAGGTGCACTCCACATGACTGTTTAGGTGAATATACTTCAAGGATTCATTCTAAATGATACACTATCAATTCCTACAAATGTAAGCTTCGAATTGTAGCGCATATCTTTGAATCAGATATTCTAAACAATGTACGGTTTTAAGTTTTCTACATCCTTAATTAAATATTTACGCTCTATTGACCCTATCTGGTGTCTGGTTGACTCGACCACCTGGAACGACGGAATTGTATATATAGGCTGTGGTTTCCACAGAGCGTCAGTCGTTGGCAATACGTCGTCGGGTGATCATCATCATGGAGTTCTTCAGGCAACTGTTGACAGCTTTTGGAGTAACAACGTGTTCAAGTAGTAAAGTCGAATTCATTTCCAATCTCCCGGTAGAAGTTTCTCACCATCTGCTACGAATGTTAGATTCACAGTCTTTATTAAATGCAGCCAGTGTCTCCCGATCATGGCTTTCAGTTTGTAAGGGCGACTTTCGTTTGAGGCAATCAGCCAGGTATCACCTGAGTAACAAAAGAAGAAAACTTTTTCAACTTCCCAGCAGTACTCGGATGTCCAAAAAATGTACTAAGTCATGCATCTCAAACTTCACTCAGATACAAAGTAGTACACGTTGCACGTAGGCATTACAACAGCCATCCTTTGTCAATCTAAAGACATATATTCAACCAAAATTTCCAAGTAACACACCCACGAAAGTTATAGGGACTGCACAAAATGTACCACCAACGAAAAGATTAATGAAAGTTCGATAAATTAGTTAATAATTGTATAAGATATAGTATAATCTTTATTTGACTCTCAATGAGCCGTGAGTGATTACATAATTTCACGCAATTCATTGTGTAGTTGAATAACTGCATAATGGATTTTGTACATATATTCAGGTCGTCACTGGCTAAAAAGTTGCGTTCCACATAACTGTTTAGGTGAATATACTTAAAGGATTCATTCTAAATTACACTATCAATTCCTACAAATGTAAGCTTCAAATTGTAGGGCATCTCATTGAATCAGATATTCTCAACCATGTACGGTTTTAAGTTTTCTACTTGCTTACTTAAATATTTACGCTCTATTGACCCTATCTGGTGTCTGGTTGGCGCGACCACCTGGAACGACGGAATTGTATATATAGGCTGTGGTTTCCACAGAGCGTCAGTCGTTGGTAATACGTCGTCGGGTGATCATCATCATGGAGTTCTTCAGGCAACTGTTGACCGCTTTTGGAGTAACAACGTGTTCAAGTAGTAAAGTCGACTTCATTTCCAATCTCCCGGTAGAAGTTTCTCACCATCTGCTACGAATGTTAGATCCACAGTCTTTATTAAATGCAGCCAGTGTCTCCCGAGCATGGCTTTCAGTTTGTAAGGGCGACTTTCGTTTGAAGAAATCAGCCAGATATTACGTTAGTAAAAAGAGAAGAAAACTTGTTCAACTTGCCAGCAGTACTCGGATATCCAAGAAATGTTATGTAACTAATGCAACAAAGTCATGCATCTCAAAGTTTACTCAGGTACAAAGTAGTACACGTTGCACGTACGCATTACAACAGCCATCCTTTGTCAATCTAAAGACATCTATTCAACCAAAATTTCCACCTAACACATCCACAAAAGTTATAGGGATTGCACAAAATATACAACCAACAAGAAGATTAATGAAACTTCGATAAATTAGTTAATAATTGTATGAGTTATAATATAATCTTTATTTGACTCTCACTGAGCAGTGAGTGATTACTTAATTTCACGCAAATCATTGTGTAGTTGTATAACTGCATAATGGATTTTGTACATATATTTAGGTCGTCACAGACTCAAAAGGTGCACTCCACATGACCGTTTAGGTGAATATACTTCAAGGATTCATTCTAAATGATACACTATCAATTCCTACAAATGTAAGCTTCGAATTGTAGCGCATATCTTTGAATCAGATATTCTAAACAATGTACGGTTTTAAGTTTTCTACATCCTTAATTAAATATTTACGCTCTATTGACCCTATCTGGTGTCTGGTTGACTCGACCACCTGGAACGACGGAATTGTATATATAGGCTGTGGTTTCCACAGAGCGTCAGTCGTTGGCAATACGTCGTCGGGTGATCATCATCATGGAGTTCTTCAGGCAACTGTTGACAGCTTTTGGAGTAACAACGTGTTCAAGTAGTAAAGTCGAATTCATTTCCAATCTCCCGGTAGAAGTTTCTCACCATCTAATACGAATGTAAGATTCACAGTCTTTATTAAATGCAGCCAGTGTCTCCCGATCATGGCTTTCAGTTTGTAAGGGCGACTTTCGTTTGAAGAAATCAGCCAGATATTACGTGAGTAAAAAGAGAAGAAAACTTGTTCAACTTGCCAGCAGTACTCGGATATCCAAGAAATGTTATGTAACTAATGCAACAAAGTCATGCATCTCAAAGTTCACTCAGGTACAAAGTAGTACACGTTGCACGTACGCATTACAACAGCCATCCTTTGTCAATCTAAAGACATCTATTCAACCAAAATTTCCACCTAACACATCCACAAAAGTTATAGGGATTGCACAAAATATACTACCAACGAGAAGATTAATGAAACTTCGATAAATTAGTTAATAATTGTATAAGTTATAATATAGTCTTTATTTGACTCTCACTGAGCAGTGTGTGATTACATAATTTCACGCAATTCATTGTGTAGTTGAATAACTGCATAATGGATTTTGTACATATATTCAGGTCGTCACTGGCTAAAAAGTTGCGTTCCACATAACTGTTTAGGTGAATATACTTAAAGGATTCATTCTAAATTACACTATCAATTCCTACAAATGTAAGCTTCAAATTGTAGGGCATCTCATTGAATCAGATATTCTCAACCATGTACGGTTTTAAGTTTTCTACTTGCTTACTTAAATATTTACGCTCTATTGACCCTATCTGGTGTCTGGTTGGCGCGACCACCTGGAACGACGGAATTGTATATATAGGCTGTGGTTTCTACAGAGCGTCAGTCGTTGGCAATACGTCGTCGGGTGATCATCATCATGGAGTTCTTCAGGCAACTGTTGACCGCTTTTGGAGTAACAACGTGTTCAAGTAGTAAAGTCGATTTCATTTCCAATCTCCCGGTAGAAGTTTCTCACCATCTGCTACGAATGTTAGATTCACATTCTTTATTAAATGCAGCCAGTGTCTCCCGATCATGGCTTTCAGTTTGTAAGGGCGACTTTCGTTTGAAGCAATCAGCCAGATATTACGTGAGTAAAAAGAGAAGTAAACTTGGTCAACTTGCCAGCAGTACTCGGATGTCCAAGAAATGTTATGTAACTAATGCAACAAAGTCATGCATCTCAAACTTCACTCAGGTACAAAGTAGTACACGTTGCACGTACGCATTACAACAGCCATCCTTTGTCAATCTAAAGACATCTATTCAACCAAAATTTCCACCTAACACATCCACAAAAGTTATAGGGATTGCACAAAATATACCACCAACGAGAAGATTAATGAAACTTCGATAAATTAGTTAATAATTGTATAAGTTATTGTATAAGTTATTTGTATTAAGTTAAATTGTAGGGCATATCATTGAATCAGATATTCTAAATCATTTATGGTTTTAAGTTTTCTACATCCTTCCTTAAATATTTACGCTCTATTGACCCTATCTTGTATCTGGTTGGCGCGACCACCTGGAACGACGGAATTGTATATATAGGCTGTGGTTTCCACAGAGCGTCAGTCGTTGGCAATACGTCGTCGGGTGATCATCATCATGGAGTTCTTCAGGCAACTGTTAATCGCTTTTGGAGTAACAACGTGTTCAAGTAGTAAAGTCGATTTCATTTCCAATCTCCCGGTAGAAGTTTCTCACCATCTGCTACGAATGTTAGATTCACATTCTTTATTAAATGCAGCCAGTGTCTCCCGATCATGGGTTTCAGTTTGTAAGGGCGACTTTCGTTTGAAGCAATCAGCCAGATATTACGTGGGTAAAAAGAGAAGAAAACTTATTCAACTTGCCAGCAGTACTCGGATGTCCAAGAAATGTTATGTAACTAAAGCAACAAAGTCATGCATCTCAAAGTTCACTCAGGTACAAAGTAGTACACGTTGCACGTACGCATTACAACAGCCATCCTTTGTCAATCTAAAGACATCTATTCAACCAAAATTTCCACATAACACATGCACAAAAGTTATAGGGATTGCACAAAATATACAACCAACAAGAAGATTAATGAAACTTCGATAAATTAGTTAATAATTGTATGAGTTATAATATAATCTTTATTTGACTCTCACTGAGCAGTGAGTGATTACTTAATTTCACGCAAATCATTGTGTAGTTGTATAACTGCATAATGGATTTTGTACATATATTTAGGTCGTCACAGACTCAAAAGGTGCACTCCACATGACTGTTTAGGTGAATATACTTCAAGGATTCATTCTAAATGATACACTATCAATTCCTACAAATGTAAGCTTCGAATTGTAGCGCATATCTTTGAATCAGATATTCTAAACAATGTACGGTTTTAAGTTTTCTACTTCCTTAATTAAATATTTACGCTCTATTAACCCTATCTGGTGTCTGGTTGACTCGACCACCTGGAACGACGGAATTGTATATATAGGCTGTGGTTTCCACAGAGCGTCAGTCGTTGGTAATACGTCGTCGGGTGATCATCATCATGGAGTTCTTCAGGCAACTGTTGACAGCTTTTGGAGTAACAACGTGTTCAAGTAGTAAAGTCGAATTCATTTCCAATCTCCCGGTAGAAGTTTCTCACCATCTAATACGAATGTAAGATTCACAGTCTTTATTAAATGCAGCCAGTGTCTCCCGATCATGGCTTTCAGTTTGTAAGGGCGACTTTCGTTTGAAGAAATCAGCCAGATATTACGTGAGTAAAAAGAGAAGAAAACTTGGTCAACTTGCCAGCAGTACTCGGATGTCCAAGAAATGTTATGTAACTAATGCAACAAAGTCATGCATCTCAAAGTTCACTCAGGTACAATGTAGTACACGTTGCACGTACGCATTACAACAGCCATCCTTTGTCAATCTAAAGACATCTATTCAACCAAAATTTCCACCTAACACATCCACAAAAGTTATAGGGATTGCACAAAATATACTACCAACGAGAAGATTAATGAAACTTCGATAAATTAGTTAATAATTGTATAAGTTATAATATAGTCTTTATTTGACTCTCACTGAGCAGTGTGTGATTACATAATTTCACGCAAATCATTGTGTAGTTGAATAACTGCATAATGGATTTTGTACATATATTTAGGTCGTCACAGACTCAAAAGGTGCACTCCACATAACTGGTTAGGTGAATATACTTGAAGGATTCATTCTTAATTATACACTATCAATTCCTACAAATGTAAG
The DNA here is from genome assembly GCA_964016905.1 of Perithous albicinctus. Taxonomy (NCBI): domain Eukaryota; kingdom Metazoa; phylum Arthropoda; class Insecta; order Hymenoptera; family Ichneumonidae; genus Perithous; species Perithous albicinctus. The sequence continues at coordinate 1,900,107 of OZ024691.1, read as the reverse complement.
CTTCAAATTGTAGGGCCTATCATTGAATCAGATATTCTAAATCATTTATGGTTTTAAGTTTTCTACATCCTTCCTTAAATATTTACGCTCTATTGACCCTGTCTTGTATCTGGTTGGCGCGACCACCTGGAACGACGGAATTGTATGTATAGGTTGCGGTTTCCACAGAGCGTCAGTCGTTGGCAATACGTCGTCGGGTGATCATCATCATGGAGTTCTTCAGGCAACTGTTGACCGCTTTTGGAGTAACAACGTGTTCAAGTAGTAAAGTCGATTTCATTTCCAATCTCCCGGTAGAAGTTTCTCACCATCTGCTACGAATGTTAGATTCACATTCTTTATTAAATGCAGCCAGTGTCTCCCGATCATGGCTTTCAGTCTGCAAGGGCGACTTTCGTTTGAGGCAATCAGCCAGGTATCACCTGAGTAACAAAAGAAGAAAACTTTTTCAACTTGCCAGCAGTACTCGGATGTCCAAAAAATGTACTAAGTCATGCATCTCAAACTTCACTCAGATACAAAGTAGTACACGTTGCACGTAGGCATTACAACAGCCATCCTTTGTCAATCTAAAGACATATATTCAACCAAAATTTCCAAGTAACACACCCACGAAAGTTATAGGGACTGCACAAAATGTACCACCAACGAAAAGATTAATGAAAGTTCGATAAATTAGTTAATAATTGTATAAGATATAGTATAATCTTTATTTGACTCTCAATGAGCCGTGAGTGATTACATAATTTCACGCAATTCATTGTGTAGTTGAATAACTGCATAATGGATTTTGTACATATATTCAGGTCGTCACTGGCTAAAAAGTTGCGTTCCACATAACTGTTTAGGTGAATATACTTAAAGGATTCATTCTAAATTACACTATCAATTCCTACAAATGTAAGCTTCAAATTGTAGGGCATCTCATTGAATCAGATATTCTCAACCATGTACGGTTTTAAGTTTTCTACTTGCTTACTTAAATATTTACGCTCTATTGACCCTATCTGGTGTCTGGTTGGCGCGACCACCTGGAACGACGGAATTGTATATATAGGCTGTGGTTTCTACAGAGCGTCAGTCGTTGGCAATACGTCGTCGGGTGATCATCATCATGGAGTTCTTCAGGCAACTGTTGACCGCTTTTGGAGTAACAACGTGTTCAAGTAGTAAAGTCGATTTCATTTCCAATCTCCCGGTAGAAGTTTCTCACCATCTGCTACGAATGTTAGATTCACATTCTTTATTAAATGCAGCCAGTGTCTCTCGATCATGGCTTTCAGTTTGTAAGGGCGACTTTCGTTTGAAGCAATCAGCCAGATATTACGTGAGTAAAAAGAGAAGTAAACTTGGTCAACTTGCCAGCAGTACTCGGATGTCCAAGAAATGTTATGTAACTAATGCAACAAAGTCATGCATCTCAAACTTCACTCAGGTACAAAGTAGTACACGTTGCACGTACGCATTACAACAGCCATCCTTTGTCAATCTAAAGACATCTATTCAACCAAAATTTCCACCTAACACATCCACAAAAGTTATAGGGATTGCACAAAATATACCACCAACGAGAAGATTAATGAAACTTCGATAAATTAGCTAATAATTGTATGAGTTATAATATAATCTTTATTTGACTCTCACTGAGCAGTGAGTGAATACTTAATTTCACGCAAATCATTGTGTAGTTGTATAACTGCATAATGGATTTTGTACATATATTTAGGTCGTCACAGACTCAAAAGGTGCACTCCACATGACTGTTTAGTTGAATATACTTCAAGGATTCATTCTAAATTATACACTATCAATTCCTACAATTGTAAGCTTCAAATTGTAGGGCATATCATTGAATCAGATATTCTAAATCATGTATGGTTTTAAGTTTTCTACATCCTTAATTAAATATTTACGCTCTATTGACCCTATCTGGTGTCTGGTTGACTCGACCACCTGGAACGACAGAATTGTATATATAGGCTGTGGTTTCCACAGAGCGTCAGTCGTTGGCAATACGTCGTCGGGTGATCATCAGCATGGAGTTCTTCAGGCAACTGTTGACCGCTTTTGGAGTAACAACGTGTTCAAGTAGTAAAGTCGACTTCATTTCCAATCTCCCGGTAGAAGTTTCTCACCATCTGCTACGAATGTTAGATTCACAGTCTTTATTAAATGCAGCCAGTGTCACCCGATCATGGCTTTCAGTTTGTAAGGGCGACTTTCGTTTGAAGAAATCAGCCAGATATTACGTGAGTAAAAAGAGAAGAAAACTTGTTCAACTTGCCAGCAGTACTCGGATGTCCTAGAAATGTTATGTAACTAATGCAACAAAGTCATGCATCTCAAAGTTCACTCAGGTACAAAGTAGTACACGTTGCACGTACGCATTACAACAGCCATCCTTTGTCAATCTAAAGACATCTATTAAACCAAAATTTCCACATAACACATGCACAAAAGTTATAGGGATTGCACAAAATATACAACCAACCAGAAGATTAATGAAACTTCGATAAATTAGTTAATAATTGTATGAGTTATAATATAATCTTTATTTGACTCTCACTGAGCAGTGAGTGATTACTTAATTTCACGCAAATCATTGTGTAGTTGTATAACTGCATAATGGATTTTGTACATATATTTAGGTCGTCACAGACTCAAAAGGTGCACTCCACATGACTGTTTAGGGGAATATACTTCAAGGATTCATTCTAAATGATACACTATCAATTCCTACAAATGTAAGCTTCGAATTGTAGCGCATATCTTTGAATCAGATATTCTAAACAATGTACGGTTTTAAGTTTTCTACATCCTTAATTAAATATTTACGCTCTATTGACCCTATCTGGTGTCTGGTTGACTCGACCACCTGGAACGACGGAATTGTATATATAGGCTGTGGTTTCCACAGAGCGTCAGTCGTTGGCAATACGTCGTCGGGTGATCATCATCATGGAGTTCTTCAGGCAACTGTTGACAGCTTTCGGAGTAACAACGTGTTCAAGTAGTAAAGTCGAATTCATTTCCAATCTCCCGGTAGAAGTTTCTCACCATCTGCTACGAATGTTAGATTCACAGTCTTTATTAAATGCAGCCAGTGTCTCCCGATCATGGCTTTCAGTTTGTAAGGGCGACTTTCGTTTGAGGCAATCAGCCAGGTATCACCTGAGTAACAAAAGAAGAAAACTTTTTCAACTTGCCAGCAGTACTCGGATGTCCAAAAAATGTACTAAGTCATGCATCTCAAACTTCACTCAGATACAAAGTAGTACACGTTGCACGTAGGCATTACAACAGCCATCCTTTGTCAATCTAAAGACATATATTCAACCAAAATTTCCAAGTAACACACCCACGAAAGTTATAGGGACTGCACAAAATGTACCACCAACGAAAAGATTAATGAAAGTTCGATAAATTAGTTAATAATTGTATAAGATATAGTATAATCTTTATTTGACTCTCAATGAGCCGTGAGTGATTACATAATTTCACGCAATTCATTGTGTAGTTGAATAACTGCATAATGGATTTTGTACATATATTCAGGTCGTCACTGGCTAAAAAGTTGCGTTCCACATAACTGTTTAGGTGAATATACTTAAATGATTCATTCTAAATTACACTATCAATTCCTACAAATGTAAGCTTCAAATTGTAGGGCATCTCATTGAATCAGATATTCTCAACCATGTACGGTTTTAAGTTTTCTACTTGCTTACTTAAATATTTACGCTCTATTGACCCTATCTGGTGTCTGGTTGGCGCGACCACCTGGAACGACGGAATTGTATATATAGGCTGTGGTTTCCACAGAGCGTCAGTCGTTGGTAATACGTCGTCGGGTGATCATCATCATGGAGTTCTTCAGGCAACTGTTGACCGCTTTTGGAGTAACAACGTGTTCAAGTAGTAAAGTCGACTTCATTTCCAATCTCCCGGTAGAAGTTTCTCACCATCTGCTACGAATGTTAGATCCACAGTCTTTATTAAATGCAGCCAGTGTCTCCCGAGCATGGCTTTCAGTTTGTAAGGGCGACTTTCGTTTGAAGAAATCAGCCAGATATTACGTTAGTAAAAAGAGAAGAAAACTTGTTCAACTTGCCAGCAGTACTCGGATATCCAAGAAATGTTATGTAACTAATGCAACAAAGTCATGCATCTCAAAGTTTACTCAGGTACAAAGTAGTACACGTTGCACGTACGCATTACAACAGCCATCCTTTGTCAATCTAAAGACATCTATTCAACCAAAATTTCCACCTAACACATCCACAAAAGTTATAGGGATTGCACAAAATATACAACCAACAAGAAGATTAATGAAACTTCGATAAATTAGTTAATAATTGTATGAGTTATAATATAATCTTTATTTGACTCTCACTGAGCAGTGAGTGATTACTTAATTTCACGCAAATCATTGTGTAGTTGTATAACTGCATAATGGATTTTGTACATATATTTAGGTCGTCACAGACTCAAAAGGTGCACTCCACATGACCGTTTAGGTGAATATACTTCAAGGATTCATTCTAAATGATACACTATCAATTCCTACAAATGTAAGCTTCGAATTGTAGCGCATATCTTTGAATCAGATATTCTAAACAATGTACGGTTTTAAGTTTTCTACATCCTTAATTAAATATTTACGCTCTATTGACCCTATCTGGTGTCTGGTTGACTCGACCACCTGGAACGACGGAATTGTATATATAGGCTGTGGTTTCCACAGAGCGTCAGTCGTTGGCAATACGTCGTCGGGTGATCATCATCATGGAGTTCTTCAGGCAACTGTTGACAGCTTTTGGAGTAACAACGTGTTCAAGTAGTAAAGTCGAATTCATTTCCAATCTCCCGGTAGAAGTTTCTCACCATCTAATACGAATGTAAGATTCACAGTCTTTATTAAATGCAGCCAGTGTCTCCCGATCATGGCTTTCAGTTTGTAAGGGCGACTTTCGTTTGAAGAAATCAGCCAGATATTACGTGAGTAAAAAGAGAAGAAAACTTGTTCAACTTGCCAGCAGTACTCGGATATCCAAGAAATGTTATGTAACTAATGCAACAAAGTCATGCATCTCAAAGTTCACTCAGGTACAAAGTAGTACACGTTGCACGTACGCATTACAACAGCCATCCTTTGTCAATCTAAAGACATCTATTCAACCAAAATTTCCACCTAACACATCCACAAAAGTTATAGGGATTGCACAAAATATACTACCAACGAGAAGATTAATGAAACTTCGATAAATTAGTTAATAATTGTATAAGTTATAATATAGTCTTTATTTGACTCTCACTGAGCAGTGTGTGATTACATAATTTCACGCAATTCATTGTGTAGTTGAATAACTGCATAATGGATTTTGTACATATATTCAGGTCGTCACTGGCTAAAAAGTTGCGTTCCACATAACTGTTTAGGTGAATATACTTAAAGGATTCATTCTAAATTACACTATCAATTCCTACAAATGTAAGCTTCAAATTGTAGGGCATCTCATTGAATCAGATATTCTCAACCATGTACGGTTTTAAGTTTTCTACTTGCTTACTTAAATATTTACGCTCTATTGACCCTATCTGGTGTCTGGTTGGCGCGACCACCTGGAACGACGGAATTGTATATATAGGCTGTGGTTTCTACAGAGCGTCAGTCGTTGGCAATACGTCGTCGGGTGATCATCATCATGGAGTTCTTCAGGCAACTGTTGACCGCTTTTGGAGTAACAACGTGTTCAAGTAGTAAAGTCGATTTCATTTCCAATCTCCCGGTAGAAGTTTCTCACCATCTGCTACGAATGTTAGATTCACATTCTTTATTAAATGCAGCCAGTGTCTCCCGATCATGGCTTTCAGTTTGTAAGGGCGACTTTCGTTTGAAGCAATCAGCCAGATATTACGTGAGTAAAAAGAGAAGTAAACTTGGTCAACTTGCCAGCAGTACTCGGATGTCCAAGAAATGTTATGTAACTAATGCAACAAAGTCATGCATCTCAAACTTCACTCAGGTACAAAGTAGTACACGTTGCACGTACGCATTACAACAGCCATCCTTTGTCAATCTAAAGACATCTATTCAACCAAAATTTCCACCTAACACATCCACAAAAGTTATAGGGATTGCACAAAATATACCACCAACGAGAAGATTAATGAAACTTCGATAAATTAGTTAATAATTGTATAAGTTATTGTATAAGTTATTTGTATTAAGTTAAATTGTAGGGCATATCATTGAATCAGATATTCTAAATCATTTATGGTTTTAAGTTTTCTACATCCTTCCTTAAATATTTACGCTCTATTGACCCTATCTTGTATCTGGTTGGCGCGACCACCTGGAACGACGGAATTGTATATATAGGCTGTGGTTTCCACAGAGCGTCAGTCGTTGGCAATACGTCGTCGGGTGATCATCATCATGGAGTTCTTCAGGCAACTGTTAATCGCTTTTGGAGTAACAACGTGTTCAAGTAGTAAAGTCGATTTCATTTCCAATCTCCCGGTAGAAGTTTCTCACCATCTGCTACGAATGTTAGATTCACATTCTTTATTAAATGCAGCCAGTGTCTCCCGATCATGGGTTTCAGTTTGTAAGGGCGACTTTCGTTTGAAGCAATCAGCCAGATATTACGTGGGTAAAAAGAGAAGAAAACTTATTCAACTTGCCAGCAGTACTCGGATGTCCAAGAAATGTTATGTAACTAAAGCAACAAAGTCATGCATCTCAAAGTTCACTCAGGTACAAAGTAGTACACGTTGCACGTACGCATTACAACAGCCATCCTTTGTCAATCTAAAGACATCTATTCAACCAAAATTTCCACATAACACATGCACAAAAGTTATAGGGATTGCACAAAATATACAACCAACAAGAAGATTAATGAAACTTCGATAAATTAGTTAATAATTGTATGAGTTATAATATAATCTTTATTTGACTCTCACTGAGCAGTGAGTGATTACTTAATTTCACGCAAATCATTGTGTAGTTGTATAACTGCATAATGGAATTTGTACATATATTTAGGTCGTCACAGACTCAAAAGGTGCACTCCACATGACTGTTTAGGTGAATATACTTCAAGGATTCATTCTAAATGATACACTATCAATTCCTACAAATGTAAGCTTCGAATTGTAGCGCATATCTTTGAATCAGATATTCTAAACAATGTACGGTTTTAAGTTTTCTACTTCCTTAATTAAATATTTACGCTCTATTAACCCTATCTGGTGTCTGGTTGACTCGACCACCTGGAACGACGGAATTGTATATATAGGCTGTGGTTTCCACAGAGCGTCAGTCGTTGGTAATACGTCGTCGGGTGATCATCATCATGGAGTTCTTCAGGCAACTGTTGACAGCTTTTGGAGTAACAACGTGTTCAAGTAGTAAAGTCGAATTCATTTCCAATCTCCCGGTAGAAGTTTCTCACCATCTAATACGAATGTAAGATTCACAGTCTTTATTAAATGCAGCCAGTGTCTCCCGATCATGGCTTTCAGTTTGTAAGGGCGACTTTCGTTTGAAGAAATCAGCCAGATATTACGTGAGTAAAAAGAGAAGAAAACTTGGTCAACTTGCCAGCAGTACTCGGATGTCCAAGAAATGTTATGTAACTAATGCAACAAAGTCATGCATCTCAAAGTTCACTCAGGTACAATGTAGTACACGTTGCACGTACGCATTACAACAGCCATCCTTTGTCAATCTAAAGACATCTATTCAACCAAAATTTCCACCTAACACATCCACAAAAGTTATAGGGATTGCACAAAATATACTACCAACGAGAAGATTAATGAAACTTCGATAAATTAGTTAATAATTGTATAAGTTATAATATAGTCTTTATTTGACTCTCACTGAGCAGTGTGTGATTACATAATTTCACGCAAATCATTGTGTAGTTGAATAACTGCATAATGGATTTTGTACATATATTTAGGTCGTCACAGACTCAAAAGGTGCACTCCACATAACTGGTTAGGTGAATATACTTGAAGGATTCATTCTTAATTATACACTATCAATTCCTACAAATGTAAGCTTCAAATTGTAGGGCCTATCATTGAATCAGATATTCTAAATCATTTATGGTTTTAAGTTTTCTACATCCTTCCTTAAATATTTACGCTCTATTGACCCTGTCTTGTATCTGGTTGGCGCGACCACCTGGAACGACGGAATTGTATGTATAGGTTGCGGTTTCCACAGAGCGTCAGTCGTTGGCAATACGTCGTCGGGTGATCATCATCATGGAGTTCTTCAGGCAACTGTTGACCGCTTTTGGAGTAACAACGTGTTCAAGTAGTAAAGTCGATTTCATTTCCAATCTCCCGGTAGAAGTTTCTCACCATCTGCTACGAATGTTAGATTCACATTCTTTATTAAATGCAGCCAGTGTCTCCCGATCATGGCTTTCAGTCTGCAAGGGCGACTTTCGTTTGAGGCAATCAGCCAGGTATCACCTGAGTAACAAAAGAAGAAAACTTTTTCAACTTGCCAGCAGTACTCGGATGTCCAAAAAATGTACTAAGTCATGCATCTCAAACTTCACTCAGATACAAAGTAGTACACGTTGCACGTAGGCATTACAACAGCCATCCTTTGTCAATCTAAAGACATATATTCAACCAAAATTTCCAAGTAACACACCCACGAAAGTTATAGGGACTGCACAAAATGTACCACCAACGAAAAGATTAATGAAAGTTCGATAAATTAGTTAATAATTGTATAAGATATAGTATAATCTTTATTTGACTCTCAATGAGCCGTGAGTGATTACATAATTTCACGCAATTCATTGTGTAGTTGAATAACTGCATAATGGATTTTGTACATATATTCAGGTCGTCACTGGCTAAAAAGTTGCGTTCCACATAACTGTTTAGGTGAATATACTTAAAGGATTCATTCTAAATTACACTATCAATTCCTACAAATGTAAGCTTCAAATTGTAGGGCATCTCATTGAATCAGATATTCTCAACCATGTACGGTTTTAAGTTTTCTACTTGCTTACTTAAATATTTACGCTCTATTGACCCTATCTGGTGTCTGGTTGGCGCGACCACCTGGAACGACGGAATTGTATATATAGGCTGTGGTTTCTACAGAGCGTCAGTCGTTGGCAATACGTCGTCGGGTGATCATCATCATGGAGTTCTTCAGGCAACTGTTGACCGCTTTTGGAGTAACAACGTGTTCAAGTAGTAAAGTCGATTTCATTTCCAATCTCCCGGTAGAAGTTTCTCACCATCTGCTACGAATGTTAGATTCACATTCTTTATTAAATGCAGCCAGTGTCTCTCGATCATGGCTTTCAGTTTGTAAGGGCGACTTTCGTTTGAAGCAATCAGCCAGATATTACGTGAGTAAAAAGAGAAGTAAACTTGGTCAACTTGCCAGCAGTACTCGGATGTCCAAGAAATGTTATGTAACTAATGCAACAAAGTCATGCATCTCAAACTTCACTCAGGTACAAAGTAGTACACGTTGCACGTACGCATTACAACAGCCATCCTTTGTCAATCTAAAGACATCTATTCAACCAAAATTTCCACCTAACACATCCACAAAAGTTATAGGGATTGCACAAAATATACCACCAACGAGAAGATTAATGAAACTTCGATAAATTAGCTAATAATTGTATGAGTTATAATATAATCTTTATTTGACTCTCACTGAGCAGTGAGTGAATACTTAATTTCACGCAAATCATTGTGTAGTTGTATAACTGCATAATGGATTTTGTACATATATTTAGGTCGTCACAGACTCAAAAGGTGCACTCCACATGACTGTTTAGTTGAATATACTTCAAGGATTCATTCTAAATTATACACTATCAATTCCTACAATTGTAAGCTTCAAATTGTAGGGCATATCATTGAATCAGATATTCTAAATCATGTATGGTTTTAAGTTTTCTACATCCTTAATTAAATATTTACGCTCTATTGACCCTATCTGGTGTCTGGTTGACTCGACCACCTGGAACGACAGAATTGTATATATAGGCTGTGGTTTCCACAGAGCGTCAGTCGTTGGCAATACGTCGTCGGGTGATCATCATCATGGAGTTCTTCAGGCAACTGTTGACCGCTTTTGGAGTAACAACGTGTTCAAGTAGTAAAGTCGACTTCATTTCCAATCTCCCGGTAGAAGTTTCTCACCATCTGCTACGAATGTTAGATCCACAGTCTTTATTAAATGCAGCCAGTGTCTCCCGAGCATGGCTTTCAGTTTGTAAGGGCGACTTTCGTTTGAAGAAATCAGCCAGATATTACGTTAGTAAAAAGAGAAGAAAACTTGTTCAACTTGCCAGCAGTACTCGGATATCCAAGAAATGTTATGTAACTAATGCAACAAAGTCATGCATCTCAAAGTTTACTCAGGTACAAAGTAGTACACGTTGCACGTACGCATTACAACAGCCATCCTTTGTCAATCTAAAGACATCTATTCAACCAAAATTTCCACCTAACACATCCACAAAAGTTATAGGGATTGCACAAAATATACAACCAACAAGAAGATTAATGAAACTTCGATAAATTAGTTAATAATTGTATGAGTTATAATATAATCTTTATTTGACTCTCACTGAGCAGTGAGTGATTACTTAATTTCACGCAAATCATTGTGTAGTTGTATAACTGCATAATGGATTTTGTACATATATTTAGGTCGTCACAGACTCAAAAGGTGCACTCCACATGACCGTTTAGGTGAATATACTTCAAGGATTCATTCTAAATGATACACTATCAATTCCTACAAATGTAAGCTTCGAATTGTAGCGCATATCTTTGAATCAGATATTCTAAACAATGTACGGTTTTAAGTTTTCTACATCCTTAATTAAATATTTACGCTCTATTGACCCTATCTGGTGTCTGGTTGACTCGACCACCTGGAACGACGGAATTGTATATATAGGCTGTGGTTTCCACAGAGCGTCAGTCGTTGGCAATACGTCGTCGGGTGATCATCATCATGGAGTTCTTCAGGCAACTGTTGACAGCTTTTGGAGTAACAACGTGTTCAAGTAGTAAAGTCGAATTCATTTCCAATCTCCCGGTAGAAGTTTCTCACCATCTAATACGAATGTAAGATTCACAGTCTTTATTAAATGCAGCCAGTGTCTCCCGATCATGGCTTTCAGTTTGTAAGGGCGACTTTCGTTTGAAGAAATCAGCCAGATATTACGTGAGTAAAAAGAGAAGAAAACTTGTTCAACTTGCCAGCAGTACTCGGATATCCAAGAAATGTTATGTAACTAATGCAACAAAGTCATGCATCTCAAAGTTCACTCAGGTACAAAGTAGTACACGTTGCACGTACGCATTACAACAGCCATCCTTTGTCAATCTAAAGACATCTATTCAACCAAAATTTCCACCTAACACATCCACAAAAGTTATAGGGATTGCACAAAATATACTACCAACGAGAAGATTAATGAAACTTCGATAAATTAGTTAATAATTGTATAAGTTATAATATAGTCTTTATTTGACTCTCACTGAGCAGTGTGTGATTACATAATTTCACGCAATTCATTGTGTAGTTGAATAACTGCATAATGGATTTTGTACATATATTCAGGTCGTCACTGGCTAAAAAGTTGCGTTCCACATAACTGTTTAGGTGAATATACTTAAAGGATTCATTCTAAATTACACTATCAATTCCTACAAATGTAAGCTTCAAATTGTAGGGCATCTCATTGAATCAGATATTCTCAACCATGTACGGTTTTAAGTTTTCTACTTGCTTACTTAAATATTTACGCTCTATTGACCCTATCTGGTGTCTGGTTGGCGCGACCACCTGGAACGACGGAATTGTATATATAGGCTGTGGTTTCTACAGAGCGTCAGTCGTTGGCAATACGTCGTCGGGTGATCATCATCATGGAGTTCTTCAGGCAACTGTTGACCGCTTTTGGAGTAACAACGTGTTCAAGTAGTAAAGTCGATTTCATTTCCAATCTCCCGGTAGAAGTTTCTCACCATCTGCTACGAATGTTAGATTCACATTCTTTATTAAATGCAGCCAGTGTCTCCCGATCATGGCTTTCAGTTTGTAAGGGCGACTTTCGTTTGAAGCAATCAGCCAGATATTACGTGAGTACAAAGAGAAGTAAACTTGGTCAACTTGCCAGCAGTACTCGGATGTCCAAGAAATGTTATGTAACTAATGCAACAAAGTCATGCATCTCAAACTTCACTCAGGTACAAAGTAGTACACGTTGCACGTACGCATTACAACAGCCATCCTTTGTCAATCTAAAGACATCTATTCAACCAAAATTTCCACCTAACACATCCACAAAAGTTATAGGGATTGCACAAAATATACCACCAACGAGAAGATTAATGAAACTTCGATAAATTAGTTAATAATTGTATAAGTTATTGTATAAGTTATTTGTATTAAGTTAAATTGTAGGGCATATCATTGAATCAGATATTCTAAATCATTTATGGTTTTAAGTTTTCTACATCCTTCCTTAAATATTTACGCTCTATTGACCCTATCTTGTATCTGGTTGGCGCGACCACCTGGAACGACGGAATTGTATATATAGGCTGTGGTTTCCACAGAGCGTCAGTCGTTGGCAATACGTCGTCGGGTGATCATCATCATGGAGTTCTTCAGGCAACTGTTAATCGCTTTTGGAGTAACAACGTGTTCAAGTAGTAAAGTCGATTTCATTTCCAATCTCCCGGTAGAAGTTTCTCACCATCTGCTACGAATGTTAGATTCACATTCTTTATTAAATGCAGCCAGTGTCTCCCGATCATGGGTTTCAGTTTGTAAGGGCGACTTTCGTTTGAAGCAATCAGCCAGATATTACGTGGGTAAAAAGAGAAGAAAACTTATTCAACTTGCCAGCAGTACTCGGATGTCCAAGAAATGTTATGTAACTAAAGCAACAAAGTCATGCATCTCAAAGTTCACTCAGGTACAAAGTAGTACACGTTGCACGTACGCATTACAACAGCCATCCTTTGTCAATCTAAAGACATCTATTCAACCAAAATTTCCACATAACACATGCACAAAAGTTATAGGGATTGCACAAAATATACAACCAACAAGAAGATTAATGAAACTTCGATAAATTAGTTAATAATTGTATGAGTTATAATATAATCTTTATTTGACTCTCACTGAGCAGTGAGTGATTACTTAATTTCACGCAAATCATTGTGTAGTTGTATAACTGCATAATGGATTTTGTACATATATTTAGGTCGTCACAGACTCAAAAGGTGCACTCCACATGACTGTTTAGGTGAATATACTTCAAGGATTCATTCTAAATGATACACTATCAATTCCTACAAATGTAAGCTTCGAATTGTAGCGCATATCTTTGAATCAGATATTCTAAACAATGTACGGTTTTAAGTTTTCTACTTCCTTAATTAAATATTTACGCTCTATTAACCCTATCTGGTGTCTGGTTGACTCGACCACCTGGAACGACGGAATTGTATATATAGGCTGTGGTTTCCACAGAGCGTCAGTCGTTGGTAATACGTCGTCGGGTGATCATCATCATGGAGTTCTTCAGGCAACTGTTGACAGCTTTTGGAGTAACAACGTGTTCAAGTAGTAAAGTCGAATTCATTTCCAATCTCCCGGTAGAAGTTTCTCACCATCTAATACGAATGTAAGATTCACAGTCTTTATTAAATGCAGCCAGTGTCTCCCGATCATGGCTTTCAGTTTGTAAGGGCGACTTTCGTTTGAAGAAATCAGCCAGATATTACGTGAGTAAAAAGAGAAGAAAACTTGGTCAACTTGCCAGCAGTACTCGGATGTCCAAGAAATGTTATGTAACTAATGCAACAAAGTCATGCATCTCAAAGTTCACTCAGGTACAATGTAGTACACGTTGCACGTACGCATTACAACAGCCATCCTTTGTCAATCTAAAGACATCTATTCAACCAAAATTTCCACCTAACACATCCACAAAAGTTATAGGGATTGCACAAAATATACTACCAACGAGAAGATTAATGAAACTTCGATAAATTAGTTAATAATTGTATAAGTTATAATATAGTCTTTATTTGACTCTCACTGAGCAGTGTGTGATTACATAATTTCACGCAAATCATTGTGTAGTTGAATAACTGCATAATGGATTTTGTACATATATTTAGGTCGTCACAGACTCAAAAGGTGCACTCCACATAACTGGTTAGGTGAATATACTTGAAGGATTCATTCTTAATTATACACTATCAATTCCTACAAATGTAAGCTTCAAATTGTAGGGCCTATCATTGAATCAGATATTCTAAATCATTTATGGTTTTAAGTTTTCTACATCCTTCCTTAAATATTTACGCTCTATTGACCCTGTCTTGTATCTGGTTGGCGCGACCACCTGGAACAACGGAATTGTATATATAGGCTGCGGTTTCCACAGAGCGTCAGTCGTTGGCAATACGTCGTCGGGTGATCATCATCATGGAGTTCTTCAGGCAACTGTTGACCGCTTTTGGAGTAACAACGTGTTCAAGTAGTAAAGTCGATTTCATTTCCAATCTCCCGGTAGAAGTTTCTCACCATCTGCTACGAATGTTAGATTCACATTCTTTATTAAATGCAGCCAGTGTCTCCCGATCATGGCTTTCAGTCTGCAAGGGCGACTTTCGTTTGAGGCAATCAGCCAGGTATCACATGAGTAACAAAAGAAGAAAACTTTTTCAACTTGCCAGCAGTACTCGGATGTCCAAAAAATGTACTAAGTCATGCATCTCAAACTTCACTCAGATACAAAGTAGTACACGTTGCACGTAGGCATTACAACAGCCATCCTTTGTCAATCTAAAGACATATATTCAACCAAAATTTCCAAGTAACACACCCACGAAAGTTATAGGGACTGCACAAAATGTACCACCAACGAAAAGATTAATGAAAGTTCGATAAATTAGTTAATAATTGTATAAGATATAGTATAATCTTTATTTGACTCTCAATGAGCCGTGAGTGATTACATAATTTCACGCAATTCATTGTGTAGTTGAATAACTGCATAATGGATTTTGTACATATATTCAGGTCGTCACTGGCTAAAAAGTTGCGTTCCACATAACTGTTTAGGTGAGTATACTTAAAGGATTCATTCTAAATTACACTATCAATTCCTACAAATGTAAGCTTCAAATTGTAGGGCATCTCATTGAATCAGATATTCTCAACCATGTACGGTTTTAAGTTTTCTACTTGCTTACTTAAATATTTACGCTCTATTGACCCTATCTGGTGTCTGGTTGGCGCGACCACCTGGAACGACGGAATTGTATATATAGGCTGTGGTTTCTACAGAGCGTCAGTCGTTGGCAATACGTCGTCGGGTGATCATCATCATGGAGTTCTTCAGGCAACTGTTGACCGCTTTTGGAGTAACAACGTGTTCAAGTAGTAAAGTCGATTTCATTTCCAATCTCCCGGTAGAAGTTTCTCACCATCTGCTACGAATGTTAGATTCACATTCTTTATTAAATGCAGCCAGTGTCTCCCGATCATGGCTTTCAGTTTGTAAGGGCGACTTTCGTTTGAAGCAATCAGCCAGATATTACGTGAGTAAAAAGAGAAGTAAACTTGGTCAACTTGCCAGCAGTACTCGGATGTCCAAGAAATGTTATGTAACTAATGCAACAAAGTCATGCATCTCAAACTTCACTCAGGTACAAAGTAGTACACGTTGCACGTACGCATTACAACAGCCATCCTTTGTCAATCTAAAGACATCTATTCAACCAAAATTTCCACCTAACACATCCACAAAAGTTATAGGGATTGCACAAAATATACCACCAACGAGAAGATTAATGAAACTTCGATAAATTAGTTAATAATTGTATAAGTTATTGTATAAGTTATTTGTATTAAGTTAAATTGTAGGGCATATCATTGAATCAGATATTCTAAATCATTTATGGTTTTAAGTTTTCTACATCCTTCCTTAAATATTTACGCTCTATTGACCCTATCTTGTATCTGGTTGGCGCGACCACCTGGAACGACGGAATTGTATATATAGGCTGTGGTTTCCACAGAGCGTCAGTCGTTGGCAATACGTCGTCGGGTGATCATCATCATGGAGTTCTTCAGGCAACTGTTAATCGCTTTTGGAGTAACAACGTGTTCAAGTAGTAAAGTCGATTTCATTTCCAATCTCCCGGTAGAAGTTTCTCACCATCTGCTACGAATGTTAGATTCACATTCTTTATTAAATGCAGCCAGTGTCTCCCGATCATGGGTTTCAGTTTGTAAGGGCGACTTTCGTTTGAAGCAATCAGCCAGATATTACGTGAGTAAAAAGAGAAGAAAACTTATTCAACTTGCCAGCAGTACTCGGATGTCCAAGAAATGTTATGTAACTAATGCAACAAAGTCATGCATCTCAAAGTTCACTCAGGTACAAAGTAGTACACGTTGCACGTACGCATTACAACAGCCATCCTTTGTCAATCTAAAGACATCTATTCAACCAAAATTTCCACATAACACATGCACAAAGGTTATAGGGATTGCACAAAATATACAACCAACAAGAAGATTAATGAAACTTCGATAAATTAGTTAATAATTGTATGAGTTATAATATAATCTTTATTTGACTCTCACTGAGCAGTGAGTGATTACTTAATTTCACGCAAATCATTGTGTAGTTGTATAACTGCATAATGGATTTTGTACATATATTTAGGTCGTCACAGACTCAAAAGGTGCACTCCACATGACTGTTTAGGTGAATATACTTCAAGGATTCATTCTAAATGATACACTATCAATTCCTACAAATGTAAGCTTCGAATTGTAGCGCATATCTTTGAATCAGATATTCTAAATCATGTATGGTTTTAAGTTTTCTACATCCTTAATTAAATATTTACGCTCTATTGACCTTATCTGGTGTCTGGTTGACTCGACCACCTGGAACGACGGAATTGTATATATAGGCTGTGGTTTCCACAGAGCGTCAGTCGTTGGCAATACGTCGTCGGGTGATCATCATCATGGAGTTCTTCAGGCAACTGTTGACAGCTTTTGGAGTAACAACGTGTTCAAGTAGTAAAGTCGAATTCATTTCCAATCTCCCGGTAGAAGTTTCTCACCATCTAATACGAATGTAAGATTCACAGTCTTTATTAAATGCAGCCAGTGTCTCCCGATCATGGCTTTCAGTTTGTAAGGGCGACTTTCGTTTGAAGAAATCAGCCAGATATTACGTGAGTAAAAAGAGAAGAAAACTTGTTCAACTTGCCAGCAGTACTCGGATATCCAAGAAATGTTATGTAACTAATGCAACAAAGTCATGCATCTCAAAGTTCACTCAGGTACAAAGTAGTACACGTTGCACGTACGCATTACAACAGCCATCCTTTGTCAATCTAAAGACATCTATTCAACCAAAATTTCAACCTAACACATCCACAAAAGTTATAGGGATTGCACAAAATATACTACCAACGAGAAGATTAATGAAACTTCGATAAATTAGTTAATAATTGTATAAGTTATAATATAGTCTTTATTTGACTCTCACTGAGCAGTGTGTGATTACATAATTTCACGCAAATCATTGTGTAGTTGAATAACTGCATAATGGATTTTGTACATATATTTAGGTCGTCACAGACTCAAAAGGTGCACTCCACATAACTGGTTAGGTGAATATACTTGAAGGATTCATTCTTAATTATACACTATCAATTCCTACAAATGTAAGCTTCAAATTGTAGGGCCTATCATTGAATCAGATATTCTAAACAATGTACGGTTTTAAGTTTTCTACATCCTTAATTAAATATTTACGCTCTATTGACCCTATCTGGTGTCTGGTTGACTCGACCACCTGGAACGACAGAATTGTATATATAGGCTGTGGTTTCCACAGAGCGTCAGTCGTTGGCAATACGTCGTCGGGTGATCATCAGCATGGAGTTCTTCAGGCAACTGTTGACCGCTTTTGGAGTAACAACGTGTTCAAGTAGTAAAGTCGACTTCATTTCCAATCTCCCGGTAGAAGTTTCTCACCATCTGCTACGAATGTTAGATTCACAGTCTTTATTAAATGCAGCCAGTGTCACCCGATCATGGCTTTCAGTTTGTAAGGGCGACTTTCGTTTGAAGCAATCAGCCAGATATTACGTGAGTAAAAAGAGAAGTAAACTTGGTCAACTTGCCAGCAGTACTCGGATGTCCAAGAAATGTTATGTAACTAATGCAACAAAGTCATGCATCTCAAACTTCACTCAGGTACAAAGTAGTACACGTTGCACGTACGCATTACAACAGCCATCCTTTGTCAATCTAAAGACATCTATTCAACCAAAATTTCCACCTAACACATCCACAAAAGTTATAGGGATTGCACAAAATATACCACCAACGAGAAGATTAATGAAACTTCGATAAATTAGTTAATAATTGTATAAGTTATTGTATAAGTTATTTGTATTAAGTTAAATTGTAGGGCATATCATTGAATCAGATATTCTAAATCATTTATGGTTTTAAGTTTTCTACATCCTTCCTTAAATATTTACGCTCTATTGACCCTATCTTGTATCTGGTTGGCGCGACCACCTGGAACGACGGAATTGTATATATAGGCTGTGGTTTCCACAGAGCGTCAGTCGTTGGCAATACGTCGTCGGGTGATCATCATCATGGAGTTCTTCAGGCAACTGTTAATCGCTTTTGGAGTAACAACGTGTTCAAGTAGTAAAGTCGATTTCATTTCCAATCTCCCGGTAGAAGTTTCTCACCATCTGCTACGAATGTTAGATTCACATTCTTTATTAAATGCAGCCAGTGTCTCCCGATCATGGGTTTCAGTTTGTAAGGGCGACTTTCGTTTGAAGCAATCAGCCAGATATTACGTGAGTAAAAAGAGAAGAAAACTTATTCAACTTGCCAGCAGTACTCGGATGTCCAAGAAATGTTATGTAACTAATGCAACAAAGTCATGCATCTCAAAGTTCACTCAGGTACAAAGTAGTACACGTTGCACGTACGCATTACAACAGCCATCCTTTGTCAATCTAAAGACATCTATTCAACCAAAATTTCCACATAACACATGCACAAAAGTTATAGGGATTGCACAAAATATACAACCAACAAGAAGATTAATGAAACTTCGATAAATTAGTTAATAATTGTATGAGTTATAATATAATCTTTATTTGACTCTCACTGAGCAGTGAGTGATTACTTAATTTCACGCAAATCATTGTGTAGTTGTATAACTGCATAATGGATTTTGTACATATATTTAGGTCGTCACAGACTCAAAAGGTGCACTCCACATGACTGTTTAGGTGAATATACTTCAAGGATTCATTCTAAATGATACACTATCAATTCCTACAAATGTAAGCTTCGAATTGTAGCGCATATCTTTGAATCAGATATTCTAAATCATGTATGGTTTTAAGTTTTCTACATCCTTAATTAAATATTTATGCTCTATTGACCCTATCTGGTGTCTGGTTGACTCGACCACCTGGAACGACGGAATTGTATATATAGGCTGTGGTTTCCACAGAGCGTCAGTCGTTGGCAATACGTCGTCGGGTGATCATCATCATGGAGTTCTTCAGGCAACTGTTGACAGCTTTTGGAGTAACAACGTGTTCAAGTAGTAAAGTCGAATTCATTTCCAATCTCCCGGTAGAAGTTTCTCACCATCTAATACGAATGTAAGATTCACAGTCTTTATTAAATGCAGCCAGTGTCTCCCGATCATGGCTTTCAGTTTGTAAGGGCGACTTTCGTTTGAAGAAATCAGCCAGATATTACGTGAGTAAAAAGAGAAGAAAACTTGTTCAACTTGCCAGCAGTACTCGGATATCCAAGAAATGTTATGTAACTAATGCAACAAAGTCATGCATCTCAAAGTTCACTCAGGTACAAAGTAGTACACGTTGCACGTACGCATTACAACAGCCATCCTTTGTCAATCTAAAGACATCTATTCAACCAAAATTTCCACCTAACACATCCACAAAAGTTATAGGGATTGCACAAAATATACTACCAACGAGAAGATTAATGAAACTTCGATAAATTAGTTAATAATTGTATAAGTTATAATATAGTCTTTATTTGACTCTCACTGAGCAGTGTGTGATTACATAATTTCACGCAAATCATTGTGTAGTTGAATAACTGCATAATGGATTTTGTACATATATTTAGGTCGTCACAGACTCAAAAGATGCACTCCACATAACTGGTTAGGTGAATATACTTGAAGGATTCATTCTTAATTATACACTATCAATTCCTACAAATGTAAGCTTCAAATTGTAGGGCCTATCATTGAATCAGATATTCTAAATCATTTATGGTTTTAAGTTTTCTACATCCTTCCTTAAATATTTACGCTCTATTGACCCTGTCTTGTATCTGGTTGGCGCGACCACCTGGAACGACGGAATTGTATATATAGGCTGCGGTTTCCACAGAGCGTCAGTCGTTGGCAATACGTCGTCGGGTGATCATCATCATGGAGTTCTTCAGGCAACTGTTAATCGCTTTTGGAGTAACAACGTGTTCAAGTAGTAAAGTCGATTTCATTTCCAATCTCCCGGTAGAAGTTTCTCACCATCTGCTACGAATGTTAGATTCACATTCTTTATTAAATGCAGCCAGTGTCTCCCGATCATGGGTTTCAGTTTGTAAGGGCGACTTTCGTTTGAAGCAATCAGCCAGGTATCACCTGAGTAACAAAAGAAGAAAACTTATTCAACTTGCCAGCAGTACTCGGATGTCCAAGAAATGTTATGTAACTAAAGCAACAAAGTCATGCATCTCAAAGTTCACTCAGGTACAAAGTAGTACACGTTGCACGTACGCATTACAACAGCCATCCTTTGTCAATCTAAAGACATCTATTCAACCAAAATTTCCACATAACACATGCACAAAAGTTATAGGGATTGCACAAAATATACAACCAACAAGAAGATTAATGAAACTTCGATAAATTAGTTAATAATTGTATGAGTTATAATATAATCTTTATTTGACTCTCACTGAGCAGTGAGTGATTACTTAATTTCACGCAAATCATTGTGTAGTTGTATAACTGCATAATGGATTTTGTACATATATTTAGGTCGTCACAGACTCAAAAGGTGCACTCCACATGACTGTTTAGGTGAATATACTTCAAGGATTCATTCTAAATGATACACTATCAATTCCTACAAATGTAAGCTTCGAATTGTAGCGCATATCTTTGAATCAGATATTCTAAACAATGTACGGTTTTAAGTTTTCTACTTCCTTAATTAAATATTTACGCTCTATTAACCCTATCTGGTGTCTGGTTGACTCGACCACCTGGAACGACGGAATTGTATATATAGGCTGTGGTTTCCACAGAGCGTCAGTCGTTGGTAATACGTCGTCGGGTGATCATCATCATGGAGTTCTTCAGGCAACTGTTGACAGCTTTTGGAGTAACAACGTGTTCAAGTAGTAAAGTCGAATTCATTTCCAATCTCCCGGTAGAAGTTTCTCACCATCTAATACGAATGTAAGATTCACAGTCTTTATTAAATGCAGCCAGTGTCTCCCGATCATGGCTTTCAGTTTGTAAGGGCGACTTTCGTTTGAAGAAATCAGCCAGATATTACGTGAGTAAAAAGAGAAGAAAACTTGGTCAACTTGCCAGCAGTACTCGGATGTCCAAGAAATGTTATGTAACTAATGCAACAAAGTCATGCATCTCAAAGTTCACTCAGGTACAATGTAGTACACGTTGCACGTACGCATTACAACAGCCATCCTTTGTCAATCTAAAGACATCTATTCAACCAAAATTTCCAGCTAACACATCCACAAAAGTTATAGGGATTGCACAAAATATACTACCAACGAGAAGATTAATGAAACTTCGATAAATTAGTTAATAATTGTATAAGTTATAATATAGTCTTTATTTGACTCTCACTGAGCAGTGTGTGATTACATAATTTCACGCAAATCATTGTGTAGTTGAATAACTGCATAATGGATTTTGTACATATATTTAGGTCGTCACAGACTCAAAAGGTGCACTCCACATAACTGGTTAGGTGAATATACTTGAAGGATTCATTCTTAATTATACACTATCAATTCCTACAAATGTAAGCTTCAAATTGTAGGGCCTATCATTGAATCAGATATTCTAAATCATTTATGGTTTTAAGTTTTCTACATCCTTCCTTAAATATTTACGCTCTATTGACCCTGTCTTGTATCTGGTGGGCGCGACCACCTGGAACGACGGAATTGTATATATAGGCTGCGGTTTCCACAGAGCGTCAGTCGTTGGCAATACGTCGTCGGGTGATCATCATCATGGAGTTCTTCAGGCAACTGTTGACCGCTTTTGGAGTAACAACGTGTTCAAGTAGTAAAGTCGATTTCATTTCCAATCTCCCGGTAGAAGTTTCTCACCATCTGCTACGAATGTTAGATTCACATTCTTTATTAAATGCAGCCAGTGTCTCCCGATCATGGCTTTCAGTCTGCAAGGGCGACTTTCGTTTGAGGCAATCAGCCAGGTATCACCTGAGTAACAAAAGAAGAAAACTTTTTCAACTTGCCAGCAGTACTCGGATGTCCAAAAAATGTACTAAGTCATGCATCTCAAACTTCACTCAGATACAAAGTAGTACACGTTGCACGTAGGCATTACAACAGCCATCCTTTGTCAATCTAAAGACATATATTCAACCAAAATTTCCAAGTAACACACCCACGAAAGTTATAGGGACTGCACAAAATGTACCACCAACGAAAAGATTAATGAAAGTTCGATAAATTAGTTAATAATTGTATAAGATATAGTATAATCTTTATTTGACTCTCAATGAGCCGTGAGTGATTACATAATTTCACGCAATTCATTGTGTAGTTGAATAACTGCATAATGGATTTTGTACATATATTCAGGTCGTCACTGGCTAAAAAGTTGCGTTCCACATAACTGTTTAGGTGAGTATACTTAAAGGATTCATTCTAAATTACACTATCAATTCCTACAAATGTAAGCTTCGAATTGTAGCGCATATCTTTGAATCAGATATTCTAAACAATGTACGGTTTTAAGTTTTCTACATCCTTAATTAAATATTTACGCTCTATTGACCCTATCTGGTGTCTGGTTGACTCGACCACCTGGAACGACGGAATTGTATATATAGGCTGTGGTTTCCACAGAGCGTCAGTCGTTGGCAATACGTCGTCGGGTGATCATCATCATGGAGTTCTTCAGGCAACTGTTGACAGCTTTTGGAGTAACAACGTGTTCAAGTAGTAAAGTCGAATTCATTTCCAATCTCCCGGTAGAAGTTTCTCACCATCTGCTACGAATGTTAGATTCACAGTCTTTATTAAATGCAGCCAGTGTCTCCCGATCATGGCTTTCAGTTTGTAAGGGCGACTTTCGTTTGAAGAAATCAGCCAGATATTACGTGAGTAAAAAGAGAAGAAAACTTGTTCAACTTGCCAGCAGTACTCGGATGTCCACGAAATGTTATGTAACTAATGCAACAAAGTCATGCATCTCAAAGTTCACTCAGGTACAAAGTAGTACACGTTGCACGTACGCATTACAACAGCCATCCTTTGTCAATCTAAAGACATCTATTCAACCAAAATTTCCACCTAACACATCCACAAAAGTTATAGGGATTGAACAAAATATACTACCAACGAGAAGATTAATGAAACTTCGATAAATTAGTTAATAATTGTATAAGTTATTGTATAAGTTATTTGTATTAAGTTAAATTGTAGGGCATATCATTGAATCAGATATTCTAAATCATTTATGGTTTTAAGTTTTCTACATCCTTCCTTAAATATTTACGCTCTATTGACCCTATCTTGTATCTGGTTGGCGCGACCACCTGGAACGACGGAATTGTATATATAGGCTGTGGTTTCCACAGAGCGTCAGTCGTTGGCAATACGTCGTCGGGTGATCATCATCATGGAGTTCTTCAGGCAACTGTTAACCGCTTTTGGAGTAACAACGTGTTCAAGTAGTAAAGTCGATTTCATTTCCAATCTCCCGGTAGAAGTTTCTCACCATCTGCTACGAATGTTAGATTCACATTCTTTATTAAATGCAGCCAGTGTCTCCCGATCATGGGTTTCAGTTTGTAAGGGCGACTTTCGTTTGAAGAAATCAGCCAGATATTACGTGAGTAAAAAGAGAAGAAAACTTGTTCAACTTGCCAGCAGTACTCGGATGTCCTAGAAATGTTATGTAACTAATGCAACAAAGTCATGCATCTCAAAGTTCACTCAGGTACAAAGTAGTACACGTTGCACGTACGCATTACAACAGCCATCCTTTGTCAATCTAAAGACATCTATTAAACCAAAATTTCCACATAACACATGCACAAAAGTTATAGGGATTGCACAAAATATACAACCAACCAGAAGATTAATGAAACTTCGATAAATTAGTTAATAATTGTATGAGTTATAATATAATCTTTATTTGACTCTCACTGAGCAGTGAGTGATTACTTAATTTCACGCAAATCATTGTGTAGTTGTATAACTGCATAATGGATTTTGTACATATATTTAGGTCGTCACAGACTCAAAAGGTGCACTCCACATGACTGTTTAGGTGAATATACTTCAAGGATTCATTCTAAATGATACACTATCAATTCCTACAAATGTAAGCTTCGAATTGTAGCGCATATCTTTGAATCAGATATTCTAAACAATGTACGGTTTTAAGTTTTCTACATCCTTAATTAAATATTTACGCTCTATTGACCCTATCTGGTGTCTGGTTGACTCGACCACCTGGAACGACGGAATTGTATATATAGGCTGTGGTTTCCACAGAGCGTCAGTCGTTGGCAATACGTCGTCGGGTGATCATCATCATGGAGTTCTTCAGGCAACTGTTGACAGCTTTTGGAGTAACAACGTGTTCAAGTAGTAAAGTCGAATTCATTTCCAATCTCCCGGTAGAAGTTTCTCACCATCTGCTACGAATGTTAGATTCACAGTCTTTATTAAATGCAGCCAGTGTCTCCCGATCATGGCTTTCAGTTTGTAAGGGCGACTTTCGTTTGAGGCAATCAGCCAGGTATCACTTGAGTAACAAAAGAAGAAAACTTTTTCAACTTGCCAGCAGTACTCGGATGTCCAAAAAATGTACTAAGTCATGCATCTCAAACTTCACTCAGATACAAAGTAGTACACGTTGCACGTAGGCATTACAACAGCCATCCTTTGTCAATCTAAAGACATATATTCAACCAAAATTTCCAAGTAACACACCCACGAAAGTTATAGGGACTGCACAAAATGTACCACCAACGAAAAGATTAATGAAAGTTCGATAAATTAGTTAATAATTGTATAAGATATAGTATAATCTTTATTTGACTCTCAATGAGCCGTGAGTGATTACATAATTTCACGCAATTCATTGTGTAGTTGAATAACTGCATAATGGATTTTGTACATATATTCAGGTCGTCACTGGCTAAAAAGTTGCGTTCCACATAACTGTTTAGGTGAATATACTTAAAGGATTCATTCTAAATTACACTATCAATTCCTACAAATGTAAGCTTCAAATTGTAGGGCATCTCATTGAATCAGATATTCTCAACCATGTACGGTTTTAAGTTTTCTACTTGCTTACTTAAATATTTACGCTCTATTGACCCTATCTGGTGTCTGGTTGGCGCGACCACCTGGAACGACGGAATTGTATATATAGGCTGTGGTTTCCACAGAGCGTCAGTCGTTGGTAATACGTCGTCGGGTGATCATCATCATGGAGTTCTTCAGGCAACTGTTGACCGCTTTTGGAGTAACAACGTGTTCAAGTAGTAAAGTCGACTTCATTTCCAATCTCCCGGTAGAAGTTTCTCACCATCTGCTACGAATGTTAGATCCACAGTCTTTATTAAATGCAGCCAGTGTCTCCCGAGCATGGCTTTCAGTTTGTAAGGGCGACTTTCGTTTGAAGAAATCAGCCAGATATTACGTTAGTAAAAAGAGAAGAAAACTTGTTCAACTTGCCAGCAGTACTCGGATATCCAAGAAATGTTATGTAACTAATGCAACAAAGTCATGCATCTCAAAGTTTACTCAGGTACAAAGTAGTACACGTTGCACGTACGCATTACAACAGCCATCCTTTGTCAATCTAAAGACATCTATTCAACCAAAATTTCCACCTAACACATCCACAAAAGTTATAGGGATTGCACAAAATATACAACCAACAAGAAGATTAATGAAACTTCGATAAATTAGTTAATAATTGTATGAGTTATAATATAATCTTTATTTGACTCTCACTGAGCAGTGAGTGATTACTTAATTTCACGCAAATCATTGTGTAGTTGTATAACTGCATAATGGATTTTGTACATATATTTAGGTCGTCACAGACTCAAAAGGTGCACTCCACATGACCGTTTAGGTGAATATACTTCAAGGATTCATTCTAAATGATACACTATCAATTCCTACAAATGTAAGCTTCGAATTGTAGCGCATATCTTTGAATCAGATATTCTAAACAATGTACGGTTTTAAGTTTTCTACATCCTTAATTAAATATTTACGCTCTATTGACCCTATCTGGTGTCTGGTTGACTCGACCACCTGGAACGACGGAATTGTATATATAGGCTGTGGTTTCCACAGAGCGTCAGTCGTTGGCAATACGTCGTCGGGTGATCATCATCATGGAGTTCTTCAGGCAACTGTTGACAGCTTTTGGAGTAACAACGTGTTCAAGTAGTAAAGTCGAATTCATTTCCAATCTCCCGGTAGAAGTTTCTCACCATCTAATACGAATGTAAGATTCACAGTCTTTATTAAATGCAGCCAGTGTCTCCCGATCATGGCTTTCAGTTTGTAAGGGCGACTTTCGTTTGAAGAAATCAGCCAGATATTACGTGAGTAAAAAGAGAAGAAAACTTGTTCAACTTGCCAGCAGTACTCGGATATCCAAGAAATGTTATGTAACTAATGCAACAAAGTCATGCATCTCAAAGTTCACTCAGGTACAAAGTAGTACACGTTGCACGTACGCATTACAACAGCCATCCTTTGTCAATCTAAAGACATCTATTCAACCAAAAGTTCCACCTAACACATCCACAAAAGTTATAGGGATTGCACAAAATATACTACCAACGAGAAGATTAATGAAACTTCGATAAATTAGTTAATAATTGTATAAGTTATAATATAGTCTTTATTTGACTCTCACTGAGCAGTGTGTGATTACATAATTTCACGCAATTCATTGTGTAGTTGAATGACTGCATAATGGATTTTGTACATATATTCAGGTCGTCACTGGCTAAAAAGTTGCGTTCCACATAACTGTTTAGGTGAATATACTTAAACGATTCATTCTAAATTACACTATCAATTCCTACAAATGTAAGCTTCAAATTGTAGGGCATCTCATTGAATCAGATATTCTCAACCATGTACGGTTTTAAGTTTTCTACTTGCTTACTTAAATATTTACGCTCTATTGACCCTATCTGGTGTCTGGTTGGCGCGACCACCTGGAACGACGGAATTGTATATATAGGCTGTGGTTTCTACAGAGCGTCAGTCGTTGGCAATACGTCGTCGGGTGATCATCATCATGGAGTTCTTCAGGCAACTGTTGACCGCTTTTGGAGTAACAACGTGTTCAAGTAGTAAAGTCGATTTCATTTCCAATCTCCCGGTAGAAGTTTCTCACCATCTGCTACGAATGTTAGATTCACATTCTTTATTAAATGCAGCCAGTGTCTCCCGATCATGGCTTTCAGTTTGTAAGGGCGACTTTCGTTTGAAGCAATCAGCCAGATATTACGTGAGTAAAAAGAGAAGTAAACTTGGTCAACTTGCCAGCAGTACTCGGATGTCCAAGAAATGTTATGTAACTAATGCAACAAAGTCATGCATCTCAAACTTCACTCAGGTACAAAGTAGTACACGTTGCACGTACGCATTACAACAGCCATCCTTTGTCAATCTAAAGACATCTATTCAACCAAAATTTCCACCTAACACATCCACAAAAGTTATAGGGATTGCACAAAATATACCACCAACGAGAAGATTAATGAAACTTCGATAAATTAGTTAATAATTGTATAAGTTATTGTATAAGTTATTTGTATTAAGTTAAATTGTAGGGCATATCATTGAATCAGATATTCTAAATCATTTATGGTTTTAAGTTTTCTACATCCTTCCTTAAATATTTACGCTCTATTGACCCTATCTTGTATCTGGTTGGCGCGACCACCTGGAACGACGGAATTGTATATATAGGCTGTGGTTTCCACAGAGCGTCAGTCGTTGGCAATACGTCGTCGGGTGATCATCATCATGGAGTTCTTCAGGCAACTGTTAATCGCTTTTGGAGTAACAACGTGTTCAAGTAGTAAAGTCGATTTCATTTCCAATCTCCCGGTAGAAGTTTCTCACCATCTGCTACGAATGTTAGATTCACATTCTTTATTAAATGCAGCCAGTGTCTCCCGATCATGGGTTTCAGTTTGTAAGGGCGACTTTCGTTTGAAGCAATCAGCCAGATATTACGTGGGTAAAAAGAGAAGAAAACTTATTCAACTTGCCAGCAGTACTCGGATGTCCAAGAAATGTTATGTAACTAAAGCAACAAAGTCATGCATCTCAAAGTTCACTCAGGTACAAAGTAGTACACGTTGCACGTACGCATTACAACAGCCATCCTTTGTCAATCTAAAGACATCTATTCAACCAAAATTTCCACATAACACATGCACAAAAGTTATAGGGATTGCACAAAATATACAACCAACAAGAAGATTAATGAAACTTCGATAAATTAGTTAATAATTGTATGAGTTATAATATAATCTTTATTTGACTCTCACTGAGCAGTGAGTGATTACTTAATTTCACGCAAATCATTGTGTAGTTGTATAACTGCATAATGGATTTTGTACATATATTTAGGTCGTCACAGACTCAAAAGGTGCACTCCACATGACTGTTTAGGTGAATATACTTCAAGGATTCATTCTAAATGATACACTATCAATTCCTACAAATGTAAGCTTCGAATTGTAGCGCATATCTTTGAATCAGATATTCTAAACAATGTACGGTTTTAAGTTTTCTACTTCCTTAATTAAATATTTACGCTCTATTAACCCTATCTGGTGTCTGGTTGACTCGACCACCTGGAACGACGGAATTGTATATATAGGCTGTGGTTTCCACAGAGCGTCAGTCGTTGGTAATACGTCGTCGGGTGATCATCATCATGGAGTTCTTCAGGCAACTGTTGACAGCTTTTGGAGTAACAACGTGTTCAAGTAGTAAAGTCGAATTCATTTCCAATCTCCCGGTAGAAGTTTCTCACCATCTAATACGAATGTAAGATTCACAGTCTTTATTAAATGCAGCCAGTGTCTCCCGATCATGGCTTTCAGTTTGTAAGGGCGACTTTCGTTTGAAGAAATCAGCCAGATATTACGTGAGTAAAAAGAGAAGAAAACTTGGTCAACTTGCCAGCAGTACTCGGATGTCCAAGAAATGTTATGTAACTAATGCAACAAAGTCATGCATCTCAAAGTTCACTCAGGTACAATGTAGTACACGTTGCACGTACGCATTACAACAGCCATCCTTTGTCAATCTAAAGACATCTATTCAACCAAAATTTCCACCTAACACATCCACAAAAGTTATAGGGATTGCACAAAATATACTACCAACGAGAAGATTAATGAAACTTCGATAAATTAGTTAATAATTGTATAAGTTATAATATAGTCTTTATTTGACTCTCACTGAGCAGTGTGTGATTACATAATTTCACGCAAATCATTGTGTAGTTGAATAACTGCATAATGGATTTTGTACATATATTTAGGTCGTCACAGACTCAAAAGGTGCACTCCACATAACTGGTTAGGTGAATATACTTGAAGGATTCATTCTTAATTATACACTATCAATTCCTACAAATGTAAGCTTCAAATTGTAGGGCCTATCATTGAATCAGATATTCTAAATCATTTATGGTTTTAAGTTTTCTACATCCTTCCTTAAATATTTACGCTCTATTGACCCTGTCTTGTATCTGGTTGGCGCGACAACCTGGAACGACGGAATTGTATATATAGGCTGCGGTTTCCACAGAGCGTCAGTCGTTGGCAATACGTCGTCGGGTGATCATCATCATGGAGTTCTTCAGGCAACTGTTGACCGCTTTTGGAGTAACAACGTGTTCAAGTAGTAAAGTCGATTTCATTTCCAATCTCCCGGTAGAAGTTTCTCACCATCTGCTACGAATGTTAGATTCACATTCTTTATTAAATGCAGCCAGTGTCTCCCGATCATGGCTTTCAGTCTGCAAGGGCGACTTTCGTTTGAGGCAATCAGCCAGGTATCACCTGAGTAACAAAAGAAGAAAACTTTTTCAACTTGCCAGCAGTACTCGGATGTCCAAAAAATGTACTAAGTCATGCATCTCAAACTTCACTCAGATACAAAGTAGTACACGTTGCACGTAGGCATTACAACAGCCATCCTTTGTCAATCTAAAGACATATATTCAACCAAAATTTCCAAGTAACACACCCACGAAAGTTATAGGGACTGCACAAAATGTACCACCAACGAAAAGATTAATGAAAGTTCGATAAATTAGTTAATAATTGTATAAGATATAGTATAATCTTTATTTGACTCTCAATGAGCCGTGAGTGATTACATAATTTCACGCAATTCATTGTGTAGTTGAATAACTGCATAATGGATTTTGTACATATATTCAGGTCGTCACTGGCTAAAAAGTTGCGTTCCACATAACTGTTTAGGTGAATATACTTAAAGGATTCATTCTAAATTACACTATCAATTCCTACAAATGTAAGCTTCAAATTGTAGGGCATCTCATTGAATCAGATATTCTCAACCATGTACGGTTTTAAGTTTTCTACTTGCTTACTTAAATATTTACGCTCTATTGACCCTATCTGGTGTCTGGTTGGCGCGACCACCTGGAACGACGGAATTGTATATATAGGCTGTGGTTTCTACAGAGCGTCAGTCGTTGGCAATACGTCGTCGGGTGATCATCATCATGGAGTTCTTCAGGCAACTGTTGACAGCTTTTGGAGTAACAACGTGTTCAAGTAGTAAAGTCGAATTCATTTCCAATCTCCCGGTAGAAGTTTCTCACCATCTGCTACGAATGTTAGATTCACAGTCTTTATTAAATGCAGCCAGTGTCTCCCGATCATGGGTTTCAGTTTGTAAGGGCGACTTTCGTTTGAAGCAATCAGCCAGATATTACGTGAGTAAAAAGAGAAGAAAACTTATTCAACTTGCCAGCAGTACTCGGATGTCCAAGAAATGTTATGTAACTAATGCAACAAAGTCATGCATCTCAAAGTTCACTCAGGTACAAAGTAGTACACGTTGCACGTACGCATTACAACAGCCATCCTTTGTCAATCTAAAGACATCTATTCAACCAAAATTTCCACATAACACATGCACAAAAGTTATAGGGATTGCACAAAATATACAACCAACAAGAAGATTAATGAAACTTCGATAAATTAGTTAATAATTGTATGAGTTATAATATAATCTTTATTTGACTCTCACTGAGCAGTGAGTGATTACTTAATTTCACGCAAATCATTGTGTAGTTGTATAACTGCATAATGGATTTTGTACATATATTTAGGTCGTCACAGACTCAAAAGGTGCACTCCACATGACTGTTTAGGTGAATATCCTTCAAGGATTCATTCTAAATGATACACTATCAATTCCTACAAATGTAAGCTTCGAATTGTAGCGCATATCTTTGAATCAGATATTCTAAACAATGTACGGTTTTAAGTTTTCTACTTCCTTAATTAAATATTTACGCTCTATTAACCCTATCTGGTGTCTGGTTGACTCGACCACCTGGAACGACGGAATTGTATATATAGGCTGTGGTTTCCACAGAGCGTCAGTCGTTGGTAATACGTCGTCGGGTGATCATCATCATGGAGTTCTTCAGGCAACTGTTGACCGCTTTTGGAGTAACAACGTGTTCAAGTAGTAAAGTCGACTTCATTTCCAATCTCCCGGTAGAAGTTTCTCACCATCTGCTACGAATGTTCGATTCACAGTCTTTATTAAATGCAGCCAGTGTCTCCCGATCATGGCTTTCAGTTTGTAAGGGCGACTTTCGTTTGAAGAAATCAGCCAGATATTACGTGAGTAAAAAGAGAAGAAAACTTGTTCAACTTGCCAGCAGTACTCGGATATCCAAGAAATGTTATGTAACTAATGCAACAAAGTCATGCATCTCAAAGTTCACTCAGGTACAAAGTAGTACACGTTGCACGTACGCATTACAACAGCCATCCTTTGTCAATCTAAAGACATCTATTCAACCAAAATTTCCAAGTAACACACCCACGAAAGTTATAGGGACTGCACAAAATGTACCACCAACGAAAAGATTAATGAAAGTTCGATAAATTAGTTAATAATTGTATAAGATATAGTATAATCTTTATTTGACTCTCAATGAGCCGTGAGTGATTACATAATTTCACGCAATTCATTGTGTAGTTGAATAACTGCATAATGGATTTTGTACATATATTCAGGTCGTCACTGGCTAAAAAGTTGCGTTCCACATAACTGTTTAGGTGAATATACTTAAAGGATTCATTCTAAATTACACTATCAATTCCTACAAATGTAAGCTTCAAATTGTAGGGCATCTCATTGAATCAGATATTCTCAACCATGTACGGTTTTAAGTTTTCTACTTGCTTACTTAAATATTTACGCTCTATTGACCCTATCTGGTGTCTGGTTGGCGCGACCACCTGGAACGACGGAATTGTATATATAGGCTGTGGTTTCTACAGAGCGTCAGTCGTTGGCAATACGTCGTCGGGTGATCATCATCATGGAGTTCTTCAGGCAACTGTTGACCGCTTTTGGAGTAACAACGTCTTCAAGTAGTAAAGTCGATTTCATTTCCAATCTCCCGGTAGAAGTTTCTCACCATCTGCTACGAATGTTAGATTCACATTCTTTATTAAATGCAGCCAGTGTCTCCCGATCATGGCTTTCAGTTTGTAAGGGCGACTTTCGTTTGAAGCAATCAGCCAGATATTACGTGAGTAAAAAGAGAAGTAAACTTGGTCAACTTGCCAGCAGTACTCGGATGTCCAAGAAATGTTATGTAACTAATGCAACAAAGTCATGCATCTCAAACTTCACTCAGGTACAAAGTAGTACACGTTGCACGTACGCATTACAACAGCCATCCTTTGTCAATCTAAAGACATCTATTCAACCAAAATTTCCACCTAACACATCCACAAAAGTTATAGGGATTGCACAAAATATACCACCAACGAGAAGATTAATGAAACTTCGATAAATTAGTTAATAATTGTATAAGTTATTGTATAAGTTATTTGTATTAAGTTAAATTGTAGGGCATATCATTGAATCAGATATTCTAAATCATTTATGGTTTTAAGTTTTCTACATCCTTCCTTAAATATTTACGCTCTATTGACCCTATCTTGTATCTGGTTGGCGCGACCACCTGGAACGACGGAATTGTATATATAGGCTGTGGTTTCCACAGAGCGTCAGTCGTTGGCAATACGTCGTCGGGTGATCATCATCATGGAGTTCTTCAGGCAACTGTTAATCGCTTTTGGAGTAACAACGTGTTCAAGTAGTAAAGTCGATTTCATTTCCAATCTCCCGGTAGAAGTTTCTCACCATCTGCTACGAATGTTAGATTCACATTCTTTATTAAATGCAGCCAGTGTCTCCCGATCATGGGTTTCAGTTTGTAAGGGCGACTTTCGTTTGAAGCAATCAGCCAGATATTACGTGAGTAAAAAGAGAAGAAAACTTATTCAACTTGCCAGCAGTACTCGGATGTCCAAGAAATGTTATGTAACTAATGCAACAAAGTCATGCATCTCAAAGTTCACTCAGGTACAAAGTAGTACACGTTGCACGTACGCATTACAACAGCCATCCTTTGTCAATCTAAAGACATCTATTCAACCAAAATTTCCACATAACACATGCACAAAAGTTATAGGGATTGCACAAAATATACAACCAACAAGAAGATTAATGAAACTTCGATAAATTAGTTAATAATTGTATGAGTTATAATATAATCTTTATTTGACTCTCACTGAGCAGTGAGTGATTACTTAATTTCACGCAAATCATTGTGTAGTTGTATAACTGCATAATGGATTTTGTACATATATTTAGGTCGTCACAGACTCAAAAGGTGCACTCCACATGACTGTTTAGGTGAATATACTTCAAGGATTCATTCTAAATGATACACTATCAATTCCTACAAATGTAAGCTTCGAATTGTAGCGCATATCTTTGAATCAGATATTCTAAATCATGTATGGTTTTAAGTTTTCTACATCCTTAATTAAATATTTACGCTCTATTGACCCTATCTGGTGTCTGGTTGACTCGACCACCTGGAACGACGGAATTGTATATATAGGCTGTGGTTTCCACAGAGCGTCAGTCGTTGGCAATACGTCGTCGGGTGATCATCATCATGGAGTTCTTCAGGCAACTGTTGACAGCTTTTGGAGTAACAACGTGTTCAAGTAGTAAAGTCGAATTCATTTCCAATCTCCCGGTAGAAGTTTCTCACCATCTAATACGAATGTAAGATTCACAGTCTTTATTAAATGCAGCCAGTGTCTCCCGATCATGGCTTTCAGTTTGTAAGGGCGACTTTCGTTTGAAGAAATCAGCCAGATATTACGTGAGTAAAAAGAGAAGAAAACTTGTTCAACTTGCCAGCAGTACTCGGATATCCAAGAAATGTTATGTAACTAATGCAACAAAGTCATGCATCTCAAAGTTCACTCAGGTACAAAGTAGTACACGTTGCACGTACGCATTACAACAGCCATCCTTTGTCAATCTAAAGACATCTATTCAACCAAAATTTCCACCTAACACATCCACAAAAGTTATAGGGATTGCACAAAATATACTACCAACGAGAAGATTAATGAAACTTCGATAAATTAGTTAATAATTGTATAAGTTATAATATAGTCTTTATTTGACTCTCACTGAGCAGTGTGTGATTACATAATTTCACGCAAATCATTGTGTAGTTGAATAACTGCATAATGGATTTTGTACATATATTTAGGTCGTCACAGACTCAAAAGGTGCACTCCACATAACTGGTTAGGTGAATATACTTGAAGGATTCATTCTTAATTATACACTATCAATTCCTACAAAAGTAAGCTTCAAATTGTAGGGCCTATCATTGAATCAGATATTCTAAACAATGTACGGTTTTAAGTTTTCTACATCCTTAATTAAATATTTACGCTCTATTGACCCTATCTGGTGTCTGGTTGACTCGACCACCTGGAACGACGGAATTGTATATATAGGCTGTGGTTTCCACAGAGCGTCAGTCGTTGGCAATACGTCGTCGGGTGATCATCATCATGGAGTTCTTCAGGCAACTGTTGACAGCTTTTGGAGTAACAACGTGTTCAAGTAGTAAAGTCGAATTCATTTCCAATCTCCCGGTAGAAGTTTCTCACCATCTGCTACGAATGTTAGATTCACAGTCTTTATTAAATGCAGCCAGTGTCTCCCGATCATGGCTTTCAGTTTGTAAGGGCGACTTTCGTTTGAAGAAATCAGCCAGATATTACGTGAGTAAAAAGAGAAGAAAACTTATTCAACTTGCCAGCAGTACTCGGATGTCCAAGAAATGTTATGTAACTAATGCAACAAAGTCATGCATCTCAAAGTTCACTCAGGTACAAAGTAGTACACGTTGCACGTACGCATTACAACAGCCATCCTTTGTCAATCTAAAGACATCTATTCAACCAAAATTTCCACATAACACATGCACAAAAGTTATAGGGATTGCACAAAATATACAACCAACAAGAAGATTAATGAAACTTCGATAAATTAGTTAATAATTGTATGAGTTATAATATAATCTTTATTTGACTCTCACTGAGCAGTGAGTGATTACTTAATTTCACGCAAATCATTGTGTAGTTGTATAACTGCATAATGGATTTTGTACATATATTTAGGTCGTCACAGACTCAAAAGGTGCACTCCACCTGACCGTTTAGGTGAATATACTTCAAGGATTCATTCTAAATGATACACTATCAATTCCTACAAATGTAAGCTTCGAATTGTAGCGCATATCTTTGAATCAGATATTCTAAACAATGTACGGTTTTAAGTTTTCTACTTCCTTAATTAAATATTTACGCTCTATTAACCCTATCTGGTGTCTGGTTGACTCGACCACCTGGAACGACGGAATTGTATATATAGGCTGTGGTTTCCACAGAGCGTCAGTCGTTGGTAATACGTCGTCGGGTGATCATCATCATGGAGTTCTTCAGGCAACTGTTGACCGCTTTTGGAGTAACAACGTGTTCAAGTAGTAAAGTCGACTTCATTTCCAATCTCCCGGTAGAAGTTTCTCACCATCTGCTACGAATGTTAGATCCACAGTCTTTATTAAATGCAGCCAGTGTCTCCCGAGCATGGCTTTCAGTTTGTAAGGGCGACTTTCGTTTGAAGAAATCAGCCAGATATTACGTTAGTAAAAAGAGAAGAAAACTTGTTCAACTTGCCAGCAGTACTCGGATATCCAAGAAATGTTATGTAACTAATGCAACAAAGTCATGCATCTCAAAGTTCACTCAGGTACAAAGTAGTACACGTTGCACGTACGCATTACAACAGCCATCCTTTGTCAATCTAAAGACATCTATTCAACCAAAATTTCCACCTAACACATCCACAAAAGTTATAGGGATTGCACAAAATATACTACCAACGAGAAGATTAATGAAACTTCGATAAATTAGTTAATAATTGTATAAGTTATAATATAGTCTTTATTTGACTCTCACTGAGCAGTGTGTGATTACATAATTTCACGCAATTCATTGTGTAGTTGAATAACTGCATAATGGATTTTGTACATATATTCAGGTCGTCACTGGCTAAAAAGTTGCGTTCCACATAACTGTTTAGGTGAATATACTTAAAGGATTCATTCTAAATTACACTATCAATTCCTACAAATGTAAGCTTCAAATTGTAGGGCATCTCATTGAATCAGATATTCTCAACCATGTACGGTTTTAAGTTTTCTACTTGCTTACTTAAATATTTACGCTCTATTGACCCTATCTGGTGTCTGGTTGGCGCGACCACCTGGAACGACGGAATTGTATATATAGGCTGTGGTTTCTACAGAGCGTCAGTCGTTGGCAATACGTCGTCGGGTGATCATCATCATGGAGTTCTTCAGGCAACTGTTGACCGCTTTTGGAGTAACAACGTGTTCAAGTAGTAAAGTCGATTTCATTTCCAATCTCCCGGTAGAAGTTTCTCACCATCTGCTACGAATGTTAGATTCACATTCTTTATTAAATGCAGCCAGTGTCTCTCGATCATGGCTTTCAGTTTGTAAGGGCGACTTTCGTTTGAAGCAATCAGCCAGATATTACGTGAGTAAAAAGAGAAGTAAACTTGGTCAACTTGCCAGCAGTACTCGGATGTCCAAGAAATGTTATGTAACTAATGCAACAAAGTCATGCATCTCAAACTTCACTCAGGTACAAAGTAGTACACGTTGCACGTACGCATTACAACAGCCATCCTTTGTCAATCTAAAGACATCTATTCAACCAAAATTTCCACCTAACACATCCACAAAAGTTATAGGGATTGCACAAAATATACCACCAACGAGAAGATTAATGAAACTTCGATAAATTAGCTAATAATTGTATGAGTTATAATATAATCTTTATTTGACTCTCACTGAGCAGTGAGTGAATACTTAATTTCACGCAAATCATTGTGTAGTTGAATAACTGCATAATGGATTTTGTACATATATTTAGGTCGTCACAGACTCAAAAGGTGCACTCCACATAACTGGTTAGGTGAATATACTTGAAGGATTCATTCTTATTTATACACTATCAATTCCTACAAATGTAAGCTTCAAATTGTAGGGCCTATCATTGAATCAGATATTCTAAATCATTTATGGTTTTAAGTTTTCTACATCCTTCCTTAAATATTTACGCTCTATTGACCCTGTCTTGTATCTGGTTGGCGCGACAACCTGGAACGACGGAATTGTATATATAGGCTGCGGTTTCCACAGAGCGTCAGTCGTTGGCAATACGTCGTCGGGTGATCATCATCATGGAGTTCTTCAGGCAACTGTTGACCGCTTTTGGAGTAACAACGTGTTCAAGTAGTAAAGTCGATTTCATTTCCAATCTCCCGGTAGAAGTTTCTCACCATCTGCTACGAATGTTAGATTCACATTCTTTATTAAATGCAGCCAGTGTCTCCCGATCATGGCTTTCAGTCTGCAAGGGCGACTTTCGTTTGAGGCAATCAGCCAGGTATCACCTGAGTAACAAAAGAAGAAAACTTTTTCAACTTGCCAGCAGTACTCGGATGTCCAAAAAATGTACTAAGTCATGCATCTCAAACTTCACTCAGATACAAAGTAGTACACGTTGCACGTAGGCATTACAACAGCCATCCTTTGTCAATCTAAAGACATATATTCAACCAAAATTTCCAAGTAACACACCCACGAAAGTTATAGGGACTGCACAAAATGTACCACCAACGAAAAGATTAATGAAAGTTCGATAAATTAGTTAATAATTGTATAAGATATAGTATAATCTTTATTTGACTCTCAATGAGCCGTGAGTGATTACATA
This sequence comes from Perithous albicinctus, assembly GCA_964016905.1. Taxonomy (NCBI): domain Eukaryota; kingdom Metazoa; phylum Arthropoda; class Insecta; order Hymenoptera; family Ichneumonidae; genus Perithous; species Perithous albicinctus. Next base: position 1,861,161 of record OZ024691.1, on the reverse strand, counting down.
ATTTCACGCAATTCATTGTGTAGTTGAATAACTGCATAATGGATTTTGTACATATATTCAGGTCGTCACTGGCTAAAAAGTTGCGTTCCACATAACTGTTTAGGTGAATATACTTAAAGGATTCATTCTAAATTACACTATCAATTCCTACAAATGTAAGCTTCAAATTGTAGGGCATCTCATTGAATCAGATATTCTCAACCATGTACGGTTTTAAGTTTTCTACTTGCTTACTTAAATATTTACGCTCTATTGACCCTATCTGGTGTCTGGTTGGCGCGACCACCTGGAACGACGGAATTGTATATATAGGCTGTGGTTTCCACAGAGCGTCAGTCGTTGGCAATACGTCGTCGGGTGATCATCATCATGGAGTTCTTCAGGCAACTGTTGACAGCTTTTGGAGTAACAACGTGTTCAAGTAGTAAAGTCGAATTCATTTCCAATCTCCCGGTAGAAGTTTCTCACCATCTGCTACGAATGTTAGATTCACAGTCTTTATTAAATGCAGCCAGTGTCTCCCGATCATGGCTTTCAGTTTGTAAGGGCGACTTTCGTTTGAAGAAATCAGCCAGATATTACGTGAGTAAAAAGCGAAGAAAACTTGTTCAACTTGCCAGCAGTACTCGGATGTCCACGAAATGTTATGTAACTAATGCAACAAAGTCATGCATCTCAAAGTTCACTCAGGTACAAAGTAGTACACGTTGCACGTACGCATTACAACAGCCATCCTTTGTCAATCTAAAGACATCTATTCAACCAAAATTTCCACCTAACACATCCACAAAAGTTATAGGGATTGAACAAAATATACTACCAACGAGAAGATTAATGAAACTTCGATAAATTAGTTAATAATTGTATAAGTTATTGTATAAGTTATTTGTATTAAGTTAAATTGTAGGGCATATCATTGAATCAGATATTCTAAATCATTTATGGTTTTAAGTTTTCTACATCCTTCCTTAAATATTTACGCTCTATTGACCCTATCTTGTATCTGGTTGGCGCGACCACCTGGAACGACGGAATTGTATATATAGGCTGTGGTTTCCACAGAGCGTCAGTCGTTGGCAATACGTCGTCGGGTGATCATCATCATGGAGTTCTTCAGGCAACTGTTAACCGCTTTTGGAGTAACAACGTGTTCAAGTAGTAAAGTCGATTTCATTTCCAATCTCCCGGTAGAAGTTTCTCACCATCTGCTACGAATGTTAGATTCACATTCTTTATTAAATGCAGCCAGTGTCTCCCGATCATGGGTTTCAGTTTGTAAGGGCGACTTTCGTTTGAAGCAATCAGCCAGATATTACGTGAGTAAAAAGAGAAGAAAACTTATTCAACTTGCCAGCAGTACTCGGATGTCCAAGAAATGTTATGTAACTAATGCAACAAAGTCATGCATCTCAAAGTTCACTCAGGTACAAAGTAGTACACGTTGCACGTACGCATTACAACAGCCATCCTTTGTCAATCTAAAGACATCTATTCAACCAAAATTTCCACATAACACATGCACAAAAGTTATAGGGATTGCACAAAATATACAACCAACAAGAAGATTAATGAAACTTCGATAAATTAGTTAATAATTGTATGAGTTATAATATAATCTTTATTTGACTCTCACTGAGCAGTGAGTGATTACTTAATTTCACGCAAATCATTGTGTAGTTGTATAACTGCATAATGGATTTTGTACATATATTTAGGTCGTCACAGACTCAAAAGGTGCACTCCACCTGACCGTTTAGGTGAATATACTTCAAGGATTCATTCTAAATGATACACTATCAATTCCTACAAATGTAAGCTTCGAATTGTAGCGCATATCTTTGAATCAGATATTCTAAACAATGTACGGTTTTAAGTTTTCTACTTCCTTAATTAAATATTTACGCTCTATTAACCCTATCTGGTGTCTGGTTGACTCGACCACCTGGAACGACGGAATTGTATATATAGGCTGTGGTTTCCACAGAGCGTCAGTCGTTGGTAATACGTCGTCGGGTGATCATCATCATGGAGTTCTTCAGGCAACTGTTGACCGCTTTTGGAGTAACAACGTGTTCAAGTAGTAAAGTCGACTTCATTTCCAATCTCCCGGTAGAAGTTTCTCACCATCTGCTACGAATGTTAGATCCACAGTCTTTATTAAATGCAGCCAGTGTCTCCCGAGCATGGCTTTCAGTTTGTAAGGGCGACTTTCGTTTGAAGAAATCAGCCAGATATTACGTTAGTAAAAAGAGAAGAAAACTTGTTCAACTTGCCAGCAGTACTCGGATATCCAAGAAATGTTATGTAACTAATGCAACAAAGTCATGCATCTCAAAGTTCACTCAGGTACAAAGTAGTACACGTTGCACGTACGCATTACAACAGCCATCCTTTGTCAATCTAAAGACATCTATTCAACCAAAATTTCCACCTAACACATCCACAAAAGTTATAGGGATTGCACAAAATATACTACCAACGAGAAGATTAATGAAACTTCGATAAATTAGTTAATAATTGTATAAGTTATAATATAGTCTTTATTTGACTCTCACTGAGCAGTGTGTGATTACATAATTTCACGCAATTCATTGTGTAGTTGAATAACTGCATAATGGATTTTGTACATATATTCAGGTCGTCACTGGCTAAAAAGTTGCGTTCCACATAACTGTTTAGGTGAATATACTTAAAGGATTCATTCTAAATTACACTATCAATTCCTACAAATGTAAGCTTCAAATTGTAGGGCATCTCATTGAATCAGATATTCTCAACCATGTACGGTTTTAAGTTTTCTACTTGCTTACTTAAATATTTACGCTCTATTGACCCTATCTGGTGTCTGGTTGGCGCGACCACCTGGAACGACGGAATTGTATATATAGGCTGTGGTTTCTACAGAGCGTCAGTCGTTGGCAATACGTCGTCGGGTGATCATCATCATGGAGTTCTTCAGGCAACTGTTGACCGCTTTTGGAGTAACAACGTGTTCAAGTAGTAAAGTCGATTTCATTTCCAATCTCCCGGTAGAAGTTTCTCACCATCTGCTACGAATATTAGATTCACATTCTTTATTAAATGCAGCCAGTGTCTCCCGATCATGGCTTTCAGTTTGTAAGGGCGACTTTCGTTTGAAGCAATCAGCCAGATATTACGTGAGTAAAAAGAGAAGTAAACTTGGTCAACTTGCCAGCAGTACTCGGATGTCCAAGAAATGTTATGTAACTAATGCAACAAAGTCATGCATCTCAAACTTCACTCAGGTACAAAGTAGTACACGTTGCACGTACGCATTACAACAGCCATCCTTTGTCAATCTAAAGACATCTATTCAACCAAAATTTCCACCTAACACATCCACAAAAGTTATAGGGATTGCACAAAATATACCACCAACGAGAAGATTAATGAAACTTCGATAAATTAGTTAATAATTGTATAAGTTATTGTATAAGTTATTTGTATTAAGTTAAATTGTAGGGCATATCATTGAATCAGATATTCTAAATCATTTATGGTTTTAAGTTTTCTACATCCTTCCTTAAATATTTACGCTCTATTGACCCTATCTTGTATCTGGTTGGCGCGACCACCTGGAACGACGGAATTGTATATATAGGCTGTGGTTTCCACAGAGCGTCAGTCGTTGGCAATACGTCGTCGGGTGATCATCATCATGGAGTTCTTCAGGCAACTGTTAATCGCTTTTGGAGTAACAACGTGTTCAAGTAGTAAAGTCGATTTCATTTCCAATCTCCCGGTAGAAGTTTCTCACCATCTGCTACGAATGTTAGATTCACATTCTTTATTAAATGCAGCCAGTGTCTCCCGATCATGGGTTTCAGTTTGTAAGGGCGACTTTCGTTTGAAGCAATCAGCCAGATATTATGTGGGTAAAAAGAGAAGAAAACTTATTCAACTTGCCAGCAGTACTCGGATGTCCAAGAAATGTTATGTAACTAAAGCAACAAAGTCATGCATCTCAAAGTTCACTCAGGTACAAAGTAGTACACGTTGCACGTACGCATTACAACAGCCATCCTTTGTCAATCTAAAGACATCTATTCAACCAAAATTTCCACATAACACATGCACAAAAGTTATAGGGATTGCACAAAATATACAATCAACAAGAAGATTAATGAAACTTCGATAAATTAGTTAATAATTGTATGAGTTATAATATAATCTTTATTTGACTCTCACTGATCAGTGAGTGATTACTTAATTTCACGCAAATCATTGTGTAGTTGAATAACTGCATAATGGATTTTGTACATATATTTAGGTCGTCACAGACTCAAAAGGTGCACTCCACATAACTGGTTAGGTGAATATACTTGAAGGATTCATTCTTAATTATACACTATCAATTCCTACAAATGTAAGCTTCAAATTGTAGGGCCTATCATTGAATCAGATATTCTAAATCATTTATGGTTTTAAGTTTTCTACATCCTTCCTTAAATATTTACGCTCTATTGACCCTGTCTTGTATCTGGTTGGCGCGACCACCTGGAACGACGGAATTGTATATATAGGCTGCGGTTTCCACAGAGCGTCAGTCGTTGGCAATACGTCGTCGGGTGATCATCATCATGGAGTTCTTCAGGCAACTGTTGACCGCTTTTGGAGTAACAACGTGTTCAAGTAGTAAAGTCGATTTCATTTCCAATCTCCCGGTAGAAGTTTCTCACCATCTGCTACGAATGTTAGATTCACATTCTTTATTAAATGCAGCCAGTGTCTCCCGATCATGGCTTTCAGTCTGCAAGGGCGACTTTCGTTTGAGGCAATCAGCCAGGTATCACCTGAGTAACAAAAGAAGAAAACTTTTTCAACTTGCCAGCAGTACTCGGATGTCCAAAAAATGTACTAAGTCATGCATCTCAAACTTCACTCAGATACAAAGTAGTACACGTTGCACGTAGGCATTACAACAGCCATCCTTTGTCAATCTAAAGACATATATTCAACCAAAATTTCCAAGTAACACACCCACGAAAGTTATAGGGACTGCACAAAATGTACCACCAACGAAAAGATTAATGAAAGTTCGATAAATTAGTTAATAATTGTATAAGATATAGTATAATCTTTATTTGACTCTCAATGAGCCGTGAGTGATTACATAATTTCACGCAATTCATTGTGTAGTTGAATAACTGCATAATGGATTTTGTACATATATTTAGGTCGTCACAGACTCAAAAGGTGCACTCCACATAACTGGTTAGGTGAATATACTTGAAGGATTCATTCTTAATTATACACTATCAATTCCTACAAATGTAAGCTTCAAATTGTAGGGCCTATCATTGAATCAGATATTCTAAATCATTTATGGTTTTAAGTTTTCTACATCCTTCCTTAAATATTTACGCTCTATTGACCCTGTCTTGTATCTGGTTGGCGCGACCACCTGGAACGACGGAATTGTATATATAGGCTGCGGTTTCCACAGAGCGTCAGTCGTTGGCAATACGTCGTCGGGTGATCATCATCATGGAGTTCTTCAGGCAACTGTTGACCGCTTTTGGAGTAACAACGTGTTCAAGTAGTAAAGTCGACTTCATTTCCAATCTCCCGGTAGAAGTTTCTCACCATCTGCTACGAATGTTCGATTCACAGTCTTTATTAAATGCAGCCAGTGTCTCCCGATCATGGCTTTCAGTTTGTAAGGGCGACTTTCGTTTGAAGAAATCAGCCAGATATTACGTGAGTAAAAAGAGAAGAAAACTTGTTCAACTTGCCAGCAGTACTCGGATATCCAAGAAATGTTATGTAACTAATGCAACAAAGTCATGCATCTCAAAGTTCACTCAGGTACAAAGTAGTACACGTTGCACGTACGCATTACAACAGCCATCCTTTGTCAATCTAAAGACATCTATTCAACCAAAATTTCCAAGTAACACACCCACGAAAGTTATAGGGACTGCACAAAATGTACCACCAACGAAAAGATTAATGAAAGTTCGATAAATTAGTTAATAATTGTATAAGATATAGTATAATCTTTATTTGACTCTCAATGAGCCGTGAGTGATTACATAATTTCACGCAATTCATTGTGTAGTTGAATAACTGCATAATGGATTTTGTACATATATTCAGGTCGTCATTGGCTAAAAAGTTGCGTTCCACATAACTGTTTAGGTGAATATACTTAAAGGATTCATTCTAAATTACACTATCAATTCCTACAAATGTAAGCTTCAAATTGTAGGGCATCTCATTGAATCAGATATTCTCAACCATGTACGGTTTTAAGTTTTCTACTTGCTTACTTAAATATTTACGCTCTATTGACCCTATCTGGTGTCTGGTTGGCGCGACCACCTGGAACGACGGAATTGTATATATAGGCTGTGGTTTCTACAGAGCGTCAGTCGTTGGCAATACGTCGTCGGGTGATCATCATCATGGAGTTCTTCAGGCAACTGTTGACCGCTTTTGGAGTAACAACGTGTTCAAGTAGTAAAGTCGATTTCATTTCCAATCTCCCGGTAGAAGTTTCTCACCATCTGCTACGAATGTTAGATTCACATTCTTTATTAAATGCAGCCAGTGTCTCCCGATCATGGCTTTCAGTTTGTAAGGGCGACTTTCGTTTGAAGCAATCAGCCAGATATTACGTGAGTAAAAAGAGAAGTAAACTTGGTCAACTTGCCAGCAGTACTCGGATGTCCAAGAAATGTTATGTAACTAATGCAACAAAGTCATGCATCTCAAACTTCACTCAGGTACAAAGTAGTACACGTTGCACGTACGCATTACAACAGCCATCCTTTGTCAATCTAAAGACATCTATTCAACCAAAATTTCCACCTAACACATCCACAAAAGTTATAGGGATTGCACAAAATATACCACCAACGAGAAGATTAATGAAACTTCGATAAATTAGTTAATAATTGTATAAGTTATTGTATAAGTTATTTGTATTAAGTTAAATTGTAGGGCATATCATTGAATCAGATATTCTAAATCATTTATGGTTTTAAGTTTTCTACATCCTTCCTTAAATATTTACGCTCTATTGACCCTATCTTGTATCTGGTTGGCGCGACCACCTGGAACGACGGAATTGTATATATAGGCTGTGGTTTCCACAGAGCGTCAGTCGTTGGCAATACGTCGTCGGGTGATCATCATCATGGAGTTCTTCAGGCAACTGTTAATCGCTTTTGGAGTAACAACGTGTTCAAGTAGTAAAGTCGATTTCATTTCCAATCTCCCGGTAGAAGTTTCTCACCATCTGCTACGAATGTTAGATTCACATTCTTTATTAAATGCAGCCAGTGTCTCCCGATCATGGGTTTCAGTTTGTAAGGGCGACTTTCGTTTGAAGCAATCAGCCAGATATTACGTGAGTAAAAAGAGAAGAAAACTTATTCAACTTGCCAGCAGTACTCGGATGTCCAAGAAATGTTATGTAACTAATGCAACAAAGTCATGCATCTCAAAGTTCACTCAGGTACAAAGTAGTACACGTTGCACGTACGCATTACAACAGCCATCCTTTGTCAATCTAAAGACATCTATTCAACCAAAATTTCCACATAACACATGCACAAAAGTTATAGGGATTGCACAAAATATACAACCAACAAGAAGATTAATGAAACTTCGATAAATTAGTTAATAATTGTATGAGTTATAATATAATCTTTATTTGACTCTCACTGAGCAGTGAGTGATTACTTAATTTCACGCAAATCATTGTGTAGTTGTATAACTGCATAATGGATTTTGTACATATATTTAGGTCGTCACAGACTCAAAAGGTGCACTCCACATGACTGTTTAGGTGAATATACTTCAAGGATTCATTCTAAATGATACACTATCAATTCCTACAAATGTAAGCTTCGAATTGTAGCGCATATCTTTGAATCAGATATTCTAAATCATGTATGGTTTTAAGTTTTCTACATCCTTAATTAAATATTTACGCTCTATTGACCCTATCTGGTGTCTGGTTGACTCGACCACCTGGAACGACGGAATTGTATATATAGGCTGTGGTTTCCACAGAGCGTCAGTCGTTGGCAATACGTCGTCGGGTGATCATCATCATGGAGTTCTTCAGGCAACTGTTGACAGCTTTTGGAGTAACAACGTGTTCAAGTAGTAAAGTCGAATTCATTTCCAATCTCCCGGTAGAAGTTTCTCACCATCTAATACGAATGTAAGATTCACAGTCTTTATTAAATGCAGCCAGTGTCTCCCGATCATGGCTTTCAGTTTGTAAGGGCGACTTTCGTTTGAAGAAATCAGCCAGATATTACGTGAGTAAAAAGAGAAGAAAACTTGTTCAACTTGCCAGCAGTACTCGGATATCCAAGAAATGTTATGTAACTAATGCAACAAAGTCATGCATCTCAAAGTTCACTCAGGTACAAAGTAGTACACGTTGCACGTACGCATTACAACAGCCATCCTTTGTCAATCTAAAGACATCTATTCAACCAAAATTTCCACCTAACACATCCACAAAAGTTATAGGGATTGCACAAAATATACTACCAACGAGAAGATTAATGAAACTTCGATAAATTAGTTAATAATTGTATAAGTTATAATATAGTCTTTATTTGACTCTCACTGAGCAGTGTGTGATTACATAATTTCACGCAAATCATTGTGTAGTTGAATAACTGCATAATGGATTTTGTACATATATTTAGGTCGTCACAGACTCAAAAGGTGCACTCCACATAACTGGTTAGGTGAATATACTTGAAGGATTCATTCTTAATTATACACTATCAATTCCTACAAAAGTAAGCTTCAAATTGTAGGGCCTATCATTGAATCAGATATTCTAAACAATGTACGGTTTTAAGTTTTCTACATCCTTAATTAAATATTTACGCTCTATTGACCCTATCTGGTGTCTGGTTGACTCGACCACCTGGAACGACGGAATTGTATATATAGGCTGTGGTTTCCACAGAGCGTCAGTCGTTGGCAATACGTCGTCGGGTGATCATCATCATGGAGTTCTTCAGGCAACTGTTGACAGCTTTTGGAGTAACAACGTGTTCAAGTAGTAAAGTCGAATTCATTTCCAATCTCCCGGTAGAAGTTTCTCACCATCTGCTACGAATGTTAGATTCACAGTCTTTATTAAATGCAGCCAGTGTCTCCCGATCATGGCTTTCAGTTTGTAAGGGCGACTTTCGTTTGAAGAAATCAGCCAGATATTACGTGAGTAAAAAGCGAAGAAAACTTGTTCAACTTGCCAGCAGTACTCGGATGTCCACGAAATGTTATGTAACTAATGCAACAAAGTCATGCATCTCAAAGTTCACTCAGGTACAAAGTAGTACACGTTGCACGTACGCATTACAACAGCCATCCTTTGTCAATCTAAAGACATCTATTCAACCAAAATTTCCACCTAACACATCCACAAAAGTTATAGGGATTGAACAAAATATACTACCAACGAGAAGATTAATGAAACTTCGATAAATTAGTTAATAATTGTATAAGTTATTGTATAAGTTATTTGTATTAAGTTAAATTGTAGGGCATATCATTGAATCAGATATTCTAAATCATTTATGGTTTTAAGTTTTCTACATCCTTCCTTAAATATTTACGCTCTATTGACCCTATCTTGTATCTGGTTGGCGCGACCACCTGGAACGACGGAATTGTATATATAGGCTGTGGTTTCCACAGAGCGTCAGTCGTTGGCAATACGTCGTCGGGTGATCATCATCATGGAGTTCTTCAGGCAACTGTTAACCGCTTTTGGAGTAACAACGTGTTCAAGTAGTAAAGTCGATTTCATTTCCAATCTCCCGGTAGAAGTTTCTCACCATCTGCTACGAATGTTAGATTCACATTCTTTATTAAATGCAGCCAGTGTCTCCCGATCATGGGTTTCAGTTTGTAAGGGCGACTTTCGTTTGAAGCAATCAGCCAGATATTACGTGAGTAAAAAGAGAAGAAAACTTATTCAACTTGCCAGCAGTACTCGGATGTCCAAGAAATGTTATGTAACTAATGCAACAAAGTCATGCATCTCAAAGTTCACTCAGGTACAAAGTAGTACACGTTGCACGTACGCATTACAACAGCCATCCTTTGTCAATCTAAAGACATCTATTCAACCAAAATTTCCACATAACACATGCACAAAAGTTATAGGGATTGCACAAAATATACAACCAACAAGAAGATTAATGAAACTTCGATAAATTAGTTAATAATTGTATGAGTTATAATATAATCTTTATTTGACTCTCACTGAGCAGTGAGTGATTACTTAATTTCACGCAAATCATTGTGTAGTTGTATAACTGCATAATGGATTTTGTACATATATTTAGGTCGTCACAGACTCAAAAGGTGCACTCCACCTGACCGTTTAGGTGAATATACTTCAAGGATTCATTCTAAATGATACACTATCAATTCCTACAAATGTAAGCTTCGAATTGTAGCGCATATCTTTGAATCAGATATTCTAAACAATGTACGGTTTTAAGTTTTCTACTTCCTTAATTAAATATTTACGCTCTATTAACCCTATCTGGTGTCTGGTTGACTCGACCACCTGGAACGACGGAATTGTATATATAGGCTGTGGTTTCCACAGAGCGTCAGTCGTTGGTAATACGTCGTCGGGTGATCATCATCATGGAGTTCTTCAGGCAACTGTTGACCGCTTTTGGAGTAACAACGTGTTCAAGTAGTAAAGTCGACTTCATTTCCAATCTCCCGGTAGAAGTTTCTCACCATCTGCTACGAATGTTAGATCCACAGTCTTTATTAAATGCAGCCAGTGTCTCCCGAGCATGGCTTTCAGTTTGTAAGGGCGACTTTCGTTTGAAGAAATCAGCCAGATATTACGTTAGTAAAAAGAGAAGAAAACTTGTTCAACTTGCCAGCAGTACTCGGATATCCAAGAAATGTTATGTAACTAATGCAACAAAGTCATGCATCTCAAAGTTCACTCAGGTACAAAGTAGTACACGTTGCACGTACGCATTACAACAGCCATCCTTTGTCAATCTAAAGACATCTATTCAACCAAAATTTCCACCTAACACATCCACAAAAGTTATAGGGATTGCACAAAATATACTACCAACGAGAAGATTAATGAAACTTCGATAAATTAGTTAATAATTGTATAAGTTATAATATAGTCTTTATTTGACTCTCACTGAGCAGTGTGTGATTACATAATTTCACGCAATTCATTGTGTAGTTGAATAACTGCATAATGGATTTTGTACATATATTCAGGTCGTCACTGGCTAAAAAGTTGCGTTCCACATAACTGTTTAGGTGAATATACTTAAAGGATTCATTCTAAATTACACTATCAATTCCTACAAATGTAAGCTTCAAATTGTAGGGCATCTCATTGAATCAGATATTCTCAACCATGTACGGTTTTAAGTTTTCTACTTGCTTACTTAAATATTTACGCTCTATTGACCCTATCTGGTGTCTGGTTGGCGCGACCACCTGGAACGACGGAATTGTATATATAGGCTGTGGTTTCTACAGAGCGTCAGTCGTTGGCAATACGTCGTCGGGTGATCATCATCATGGAGTTCTTCAGGCAACTGTTGACCGCTTTTGGAGTAACAACGTGTTCAAGTAGTAAAGTCGATTTCATTTCCAATCTCCCGGTAGAAGTTTCTCACCATCTGCTACGAATATTAGATTCACATTCTTTATTAAATGCAGCCAGTGTCTCCCGATCATGGCTTTCAGTTTGTAAGGGCGACTTTCGTTTGAAGCAATCAGCCAGATATTACGTGAGTAAAAAGAGAAGTAAACTTGGTCAACTTGCCAGCAGTACTCGGATGTCCAAGAAATGTTATGTAACTAATGCAACAAAGTCATGCATCTCAAACTTCACTCAGGTACAAAGTAGTACACGTTGCACGTACGCATTACAACAGCCATCCTTTGTCAATCTAAAGACATCTATTCAACCAAAATTTCCACCTAACACATCCACAAAAGTTATAGGGATTGCACAAAATATACCACCAACGAGAAGATTAATGAAACTTCGATAAATTAGTTAATAATTGTATAAGTTATTGTATAAGTTATTTGTATTAAGTTAAATTGTAGGGCATATCATTGAATCAGATATTCTAAATCATTTATGGTTTTAAGTTTTCTACATCCTTCCTTAAATATTTACGCTCTATTGACCCTATCTTGTATCTGGTTGGCGCGACCACCTGGAACGACGGAATTGTATATATAGGCTGTGGTTTCCACAGAGCGTCAGTCGTTGGCAATACGTCGTCGGGTGATCATCATCATGGAGTTCTTCAGGCAACTGTTAATCGCTTTTGGAGTAACAACGTGTTCAAGTAGTAAAGTCGATTTCATTTCCAATCTCCCGGTAGAAGTTTCTCACCATCTGCTACGAATGTTAGATTCACATTCTTTATTAAATGCAGCCAGTGTCTCCCGATCATGGGTTTCAGTTTGTAAGGGCGACTTTCGTTTGAAGCAATCAGCCAGATATTATGTGGGTAAAAAGAGAAGAAAACTTATTCAACTTGCCAGCAGTACTCGGATGTCCAAGAAATGTTATGTAACTAAAGCAACAAAGTCATGCATCTCAAAGTTCACTCAGGTACAAAGTAGTACACGTTGCACGTACGCATTACAACAGCCATCCTTTGTCAATCTAAAGACATCTATTCAACCAAAATTTCCACATAACACATGCACAAAAGTTATAGGGATTGCACAAAATATACAATCAACAAGAAGATTAATGAAACTTCGATAAATTAGTTAATAATTGTATGAGTTATAATATAATCTTTATTTGACTCTCACTGATCAGTGAGTGATTACTTAATTTCACGCAAATCATTGTGTAGTTGAATAACTGCATAATGGATTTTGTACATATATTTAGGTCGTCACAGACTCAAAAGGTGCACTCCACATAACTGGTTAGGTGAATATACTTGAAGGATTCATTCTTAATTATACACTATCAATTCCTACAAATGTAAGCTTCAAATTGTAGGGCCTATCATTGAATCAGATATTCTAAATCATTTATGGTTTTAAGTTTTCTACATCCTTCCTTAAATATTTACGCTCTATTGACCCTGTCTTGTATCTGGTTGGCGCGACCACCTGGAACGACGGAATTGTATATATAGGCTGCGGTTTCCACAGAGCGTCAGTCGTTGGCAATACGTCGTCGGGTGATCATCATCATGGAGTTCTTCAGGCAACTGTTGACCGCTTTTGGAGTAACAACGTGTTCAAGTAGTAAAGTCGATTTCATTTCCAATCTCCCGGTAGAAGTTTCTCACCATCTGCTACGAATGTTAGATTCACATTCTTTATTAAATGCAGCCAGTGTCTCCCGATCATGGCTTTCAGTCTGCAAGGGCGACTTTCGTTTGAGGCAATCAGCCAGGTATCACCTGAGTAACAAAAGAAGAAAACTTTTTCAACTTGCCAGCAGTACTCGGATGTCCAAAAAATGTACTAAGTCATGCATCTCAAACTTCACTCAGATACAAAGTAGTACACGTTGCACGTAGGCATTACAACAGCCATCCTTTGTCAATCTAAAGACATATATTCAACCAAAATTTCCAAGTAACACACCCACGAAAGTTATAGGGACTGCACAAAATGTACCACCAACGAAAAGATTAATGAAAGTTCGATAAATTAGTTAATAATTGTATAAGATATAGTATAATCTTTATTTGACTCTCAATGAGCCGTGAGTGATTACATAATTTCACGCAATTCATTGTGTAGTTGAATAACTGCATAATGGATTTTGTACATATATTCAGGTCGTCACTGGCTAAAAAGTTGCGTTCCACATAACTGTTTAGGTGAATATACTTAAAGGATTCATTCTAAATTACACTATCAATTCCTACAAATGTAAGCTTCAAATTGTAGGGCATCTCATTGAATCAGATATTCTCAACCATGTACGGTTTTAAGTTTTCTACTTGCTTACTTAAATATTTACGCTCTATTGACCCTATCTGGTGTCTGGTTGGCGCGACCACCTGGAACGACGGAATTGTATATATAGGCTGTGGTTTCTACAGAGCGTCAGTCGTTGGCAATACGTCGTCGGGTGATCATCATCATGGAGTTCTTCAGGCAACTGTTGACCGCTTTTGGAGTAACAACGTGTTCAAGTAGTAAAGTCGATTTCATTTCCAATCTCCCGGTAGAAGTTTCTCACCATCTGCTACGAATGTTAGATTCACATTCTTTATTAAATGCAGCCAGTGTCTCCCGATCATGGCTTTCAGTTTGTAAGGGCGACTTTCGTTTGAAGCAATCAGCCAGATATTACGTGAGTAAAAAGAGAAGTAAACTTGGTCAACTTGCCAGCAGTACTCGGATGTCCAAGAAATGTTATGTAACTAATGCAACAAAGTCATGCATCTCAAACTTCACTCAGGTACAAAGTAGTACACGTTGCACGTACGCATTACAACTGCCATCCTTTGTCAATCTAAAGACATCTATTCAACCAAAATTTCCACCTAACACATCCACAAAAGTTATAGGGATTGCACAAAATATACCACCAACGAGAAGATTAATGAAACTTCGATAAATTAGCTAATAATTGTATGAGTTATAATATAATCTTTATTTGACTCTCACTGAGCAGTGAGTGATCACTTAATTTCACGCAAATCATTGTGTAGTTGTATAACTGCATAATGGATTTTGTACATATATTTAGGTCGTCACAGACTCAAAAGGTGCACTCCACATGACTGTTTAGGTGAATATACTTCAAGGATTCATTCTAAATGATACACTATCAATTCCTACAAATGTAAGCTTCGAATTGTAGCGCATATCTTTGAATCAGATATTCTAAACAATGTACGGTTTTAAGTTTTCTACATCCTTAATTAAATATTTACGCTCTATTGACCCTATCTGGTGTCTGGTTGACTCGACCACCTGGAACGACGGAATTGTATATATAGGCTGTGGTTTCCACAGAGCGTCAGTCGTTGGCAATACGTCGTCGGGTGATCATCATCATGGAGTTCTTCAGGCAACTGTTGACAGCTTTTGGAGTAACAACGTGTTCAAGTAGTAAAGTCGAATTCATTTCCAATCTCCCGGTAGAAGTTTCTCACCATCTGCTACGAATGTTAGATTCACAGTCTTTATTAAATGCAGCCAGTGTCTCCCGATCATGGCTTTCAGTTTGTAAGGGCGACTTTCGTTTGAGGCAATCAGCCAGGTATCACCTGAGTAACAAAAGAAGAAAACTTTTTCAACTTGCCAGCAGTACTCGGATGTCCAAAAAATGTACTAAGTCATGCATCTCAAACTTCACTCAGATACAAAGTAGTACACGTTGCACGTAGGCATTACAACAGCCATCCTTTGTCAATCTAAAGACATATATTCAACCAAAATTTCCAAGTAACACACCCACGAAAGTTATAGGGACTGCACAAAATGTACCACCAACGAAAAGATTAATGAAAGTTCGATAAATTAGTTAATAATTGTATAAGATATAGTATAATCTTTATTTGACTCTCAATGAGCCGTGAGTGATTACATAATTTCACGCAATTCATTGTGTAGTTGAATAACTGCATAATGGATTTTGTACATATATTCAGGTCGTCACTGGCTAAAAAGTTGCGTTCCACATAACTGTTTAGGTGAATATACTTAAATGATTCATTCTAAATTACACTATCAATTCCTACAAATGTAAGCTTCAAATTGTAGGGCATCTCATTGAATCAGATATTCTCAACCATGTACGGTTTTAAGTTTTCTACTTGCTTACTTAAATATTTACGCTCTATTGACCCTATCTGGTGTCTGGTTGGCGCGACCACCTGGAACGACGGAATTGTATATATAGGCTGTGGTTTCCACAGAGCGTCAGTCGTTGGCAATACGTCGTCGGGTGATCATCATCATGGAGTTCTTCAGGCAACTGTTGACCGCTTTTGGAGTAACAACGTGTTCAAGTAGTAAAGTCGACTTCATTTCCAATCTCCCGGTAGAAGTTTCTCACCATCTGCTACGAATGTTAGATCCACAGTCTTTATTAAATGCAGCCAGTGTCTCCCGAGCATGGCTTTCAGTTTGTAAGGGCGACTTTCGTTTGAAGAAATCAGCCAGATATTACGTTAGTAAAAAGAGAAGAAAACTTGTTCAACTTGCCAGCAGTACTCGGATATCCAAGAAATGTTATGTAACTAATGCAACAAAGTCATGCATCTCAAAGTTTACTCAGGTACAAAGTAGTACACGTTGCACGTACGCATTACAACAGCCATCCTTTGTCAATCTAAAGACATCTATTCAACCAAAATTTCCACCTAACACATCCACAAAAGTTATAGGGATTGCACAAAATATACAACCAACAAGAAGATTAATGAAACTTCGATAAATTAGTTAATAATTGTATGAGTTATAATATAATCTTTATTTGACTCTCACTGAGCAGTGAGTGATTACTTAATTTCACGCAAATCATTGTGTAGTGGTATAACTGCATAATGGATTTTGTACATATATTTAGGTCGTCACAGACTCAAAAGGTGCACTCCACATGACCGTTTAGGTGAATATACTTCAAGGATTCATTCTAAATGATACACTATCAATTCCTACAAATGTAAGCTTCGAATTGTAGCGCATATCTTTGAATCAGATATTCTAAATCATGTATGGTTTTAAGTTTTCTACATCCTTAATTAAATATTTACGCTCTATTGACCCTATCTGGTGTCTGGTTGACTCGACCACCTGGAACGACGGAATTGTATATATAGGCTGTGGTTTCCACAGAGCGTCAGTCGTTGGCAATACGTCGTCGGGTGATCATCATCATGGAGTTCTTCAGGCAACTGTTGACAGCTTTTGGAGTAACAACGTGTTCAAGTAGTAAAGTCGAATTCATTTCCAATCTCCCGGTAGAAGTTTCTCACCATCTAATACGAATGTAAGATTCACAGTCTTTATTAAATGCAGCCAGTGTCTCCCGATCATGGCTTTCAGTTTGTAAGGGCGACTTTCGTTTGAAGAAATCAGCCAGATATTACGTGAGTAAAAAGAGAAGAAAACTTGTTCAACTTGCCAGCAGTACTCGGATATCCAAGAAATGTTATGTAACTAATGCAACAAAGTCATGCATCTCAAAGTTCACTCAGGTACAAAGTAGTACACGTTGCACGTACGCATTACAACAGCCATCCTTTGTCAATCTAAAGACATCTATTCAACCAAAATTTCCACCTAACACATCCACAAAAGTTATAGGGATTGCACAAAATATACTACCAACGAGAAGATTAATGAAACTTCGATAAATTAGTTAATAATTGTATAAGTTATAATATAGTCTTTATTTGACTCTCACTGAGCAGTGTGTGATTACATAATTTCACGCAAATCATTGTGTAGTTGAATAACTGCATAATGGATTTTGTACATATATTTAGGTCGTCACAGACTCAAAAGGTGCACTCCACATAACTGGTTAGGTGAATATACTTGAAGGATTCATTCTTAATTATACACTATCAATTCCTACAAAAGTAAGCTTCAAATTGTAGGGCCTATCATTGAATCAGATATTCTAAACAATGTACGGTTTTAAGTTTTCTACATCCTTAATTAAATATTTACGCTCTATTGACCCTATCTGGTGTCTGGTTGACTCGACCACCTGGAACGACGGAATTGTATATATAGGCTGTGGTTTCCACAGAGCGTCAGTCGTTGGCAATACGTCGTCGGGTGATCATCATCATGGAGTTCTTCAGGCAACTGTTGACAGCTTTTGGAGTAACAACGTGTTCAAGTAGTAAAGTCGAATTCATTTCCAATCTCCCGGTAGAAGTTTCTCACCATCTGCTACGAATGTTAGATTCACAGTCTTTATTAAATGCAGCCAGTGTCTCCCGATCATGGCTTTCAGTTTGTAAGGGCGACTTTCGTTTGAAGAAATCAGCCAGATATTACGTGAGTAAAAAGCGAAGAAAACTTGTTCAACTTGCCAGCAGTACTCGGATGTCCACGAAATGTTATGTAACTAATGCAACAAAGTCATGCATCTCAAAGTTCACTCAGGTACAAAGTAGTACACGTTGCACGTACGCATTACAACAGCCATCCTTTGTCAATCTAAAGACATCTATTCAACCAAAATTTCCACCTAACACATCCACAAAAGTTATAGGGATTGAACAAAATATACTACCAACGAGAAGATTAATGAAACTTCGATAAATTAGTTAATAATTGTATAAGTTATTGTATAAGTTATTTGTATTAAGTTAAATTGTAGGGCATATCATTGAATCAGATATTCTAAATCATTTATGGTTTTAAGTTTTCTACATCCTTCCTTAAATATTTACGCTCTATTGACCCTATCTTGTATCTGGTTGGCGCGACCACCTGGAACGACGGAATTGTATATATAGGCTGTGGTTTCCACAGAGCGTCAGTCGTTGGCAATACGTCGTCGGGTGATCATCATCATGGAGTTCTTCAGGCAACTGTTAACCGCTTTTGGAGTAACAACGTGTTCAAGTAGTAAAGTCGATTTCATTTCCAATCTCCCGGTAGAAGTTTCTCACCATCTGCTACGAATGTTAGATTCACATTCTTTATTAAATGCAGCCAGTGTCTCCCGATCATGGGTTTCAGTTTGTAAGGGCGACTTTCGTTTGAAGCAATCAGCCAGATATTACGTGAGTAAAAAGAGAAGAAAACTTATTCAACTTGCCAGCAGTACTCGGATGTCCAAGAAATGTTATGTAACTAATGCAACAAAGTCATGCATCTCAAAGTTCACTCAGGTACAAAGTAGTACACGTTGCACGTACGCATTACAACAGCCATCCTTTGTCAATCTAAAGACATCTATTCAACCAAAATTTCCACATAACACATGCACAAAAGTTATAGGGATTGCACAAAATATACAACCAACAAGAAGATTAATGAAACTTCGATAAATTAGTTAATAATTGTATGAGTTATAATATAATCTTTATTTGACTCTCACTGAGCAGTGAGTGATTACTTAATTTCACGCAAATCATTGTGTAGTTGTATAACTGCATAATGGATTTTGTACATATATTTAGGTCGTCACAGACTCAAAAGGTGCACTCCACCTGACCGTTTAGGTGAATATACTTCAAGGATTCATTCTAAATGATACACTATCAATTCCTACAAATGTAAGCTTCGAATTGTAGCGCATATCTTTGAATCAGATATTCTAAACAATGTACGGTTTTAAGTTTTCTACTTCCTTAATTAAATATTTACGCTCTATTAACCCTATCTGGTGTCTGGTTGACTCGACCACCTGGAACGACGGAATTGTATATATAGGCTGTGGTTTCCACAGAGCGTCAGTCGTTGGTAATACGTCGTCGGGTGATCATCATCATGGAGTTCTTCAGGCAACTGTTGACCGCTTTTGGAGTAACAACGTGTTCAAGTAGTAAAGTCGACTTCATTTCCAATCTCCCGGTAGAAGTTTCTCACCATCTGCTACGAATGTTAGATCCACAGTCTTTATTAAATGCAGCCAGTGTCTCCCGAGCATGGCTTTCAGTTTGTAAGGGCGACTTTCGTTTGAAGAAATCAGCCAGATATTACGTTAGTAAAAAGAGAAGAAAACTTGTTCAACTTGCCAGCAGTACTCGGATATCCAAGAAATGTTATGTAACTAATGCAACAAAGTCATGCATCTCAAAGTTCACTCAGGTACAAAGTAGTACACGTTGCACGTACGCATTACAACAGCCATCCTTTGTCAATCTAAAGACATCTATTCAACCAAAATTTCCACCTAACACATCCACAAAAGTTATAGGGATTGCACAAAATATACTACCAACGAGAAGATTAATGAAACTTCGATAAATTAGTTAATAATTGTATAAGTTATAATATAGTCTTTATTTGACTCTCACTGAGCAGTGTGTGATTACATAATTTCACGCAATTCATTGTGTAGTTGAATAACTGCATAATGGATTTTGTACATATATTCAGGTCGTCACTGGCTAAAAAGTTGCGTTCCACATAACTGTTTAGGTGAATATACTTAAAGGATTCATTCTAAATTACACTATCAATTCCTACAAATGTAAGCTTCAAATTGTAGGGCATCTCATTGAATCAGATATTCTCAACCATGTACGGTTTTAAGTTTTCTACTTGCTTACTTAAATATTTACGCTCTATTGACCCTATCTGGTGTCTGGTTGGCGCGACCACCTGGAACGACGGAATTGTATATATAGGCTGTGGTTTCTACAGAGCGTCAGTCGTTGGCAATACGTCGTCGGGTGATCATCATCATGGAGTTCTTCAGGCAACTGTTGACCGCTTTTGGAGTAACAACGTGTTCAAGTAGTAAAGTCGATTTCATTTCCAATCTCCCGGTAGAAGTTTCTCACCATCTGCTACGAATATTAGATTCACATTCTTTATTAAATGCAGCCAGTGTCTCCCGATCATGGCTTTCAGTTTGTAAGGGCGACTTTCGTTTGAAGCAATCAGCCAGATATTACGTGAGTAAAAAGAGAAGTAAACTTGGTCAACTTGCCAGCAGTACTCGGATGTCCAAGAAATGTTATGTAACTAATGCAACAAAGTCATGCATCTCAAACTTCACTCAGGTACAAAGTAGTACACGTTGCACGTACGCATTACAACAGCCATCCTTTGTCAATCTAAAGACATCTATTCAACCAAAATTTCCACCTAACACATCCACAAAAGTTATAGGGATTGCACAAAATATACCACCAACGAGAAGATTAATGAAACTTCGATAAATTAGTTAATAATTGTATAAGTTATTGTATAAGTTATTTGTATTAAGTTAAATTGTAGGGCATATCATTGAATCAGATATTCTAAATCATTTATGGTTTTAAGTTTTCTACATCCTTCCTTAAATATTTACGCTCTATTGACCCTATCTTGTATCTGGTTGGCGCGACCACCTGGAACGACGGAATTGTATATATAGGCTGTGGTTTCCACAGAGCGTCAGTCGTTGGCAATACGTCGTCGGGTGATCATCATCATGGAGTTCTTCAGGCAACTGTTAATCGCTTTTGGAGTAACAACGTGTTCAAGTAGTAAAGTCGATTTCATTTCCAATCTCCCGGTAGAAGTTTCTCACCATCTGCTACGAATGTTAGATTCACATTCTTTATTAAATGCAGCCAGTGTCTCCCGATCATGGGTTTCAGTTTGTAAGGGCGACTTTCGTTTGAAGCAATCAGCCAGATATTATGTGGGTAAAAAGAGAAGAAAACTTATTCAACTTGCCAGCAGTACTCGGATGTCCAAGAAATGTTATGTAACTAAAGCAACAAAGTCATGCATCTCAAAGTTCACTCAGGTACAAAGTAGTACACGTTGCACGTACGCATTACAACAGCCATCCTTTGTCAATCTAAAGACATCTATTCAACCAAAATTTCCACATAACACATGCACAAAAGTTATAGGGATTGCACAAAATATACAATCAACAAGAAGATTAA
This sequence comes from Perithous albicinctus, assembly GCA_964016905.1. NCBI lineage: Eukaryota > Metazoa > Arthropoda > Insecta > Hymenoptera > Ichneumonidae > Perithous > Perithous albicinctus. The sequence goes on along the minus strand of OZ024691.1, from coordinate 1,839,571 downwards.
TGAAACTTCGATAAATTAGTTAATAATTGTATGAGTTATAATATAATCTTTATTTGACTCTCACTGATCAGTGAGTGATTACTTAATTTCACGCAAATCATTGTGTAGTTGAATAACTGCATAATGGATTTTGTACATATATTTAGGTCGTCACAGACTCAAAAGGTGCACTCCACATAACTGGTTAGGTGAATATACTTGAAGGATTCATTCTTAATTATACACTATCAATTCCTACAAATGTAAGCTTCAAATTGTAGGGCCTATCATTGAATCAGATATTCTAAATCATTTATGGTTTTAAGTTTTCTACATCCTTCCTTAAATATTTACGCTCTATTGACCCTGTCTTGTATCTGGTTGGCGCGACCACCTGGAACGACGGAATTGTATATATAGGCTGCGGTTTCCACAGAGCGTCAGTCGTTGGCAATACGTCGTCGGGTGATCATCATCATGGAGTTCTTCAGGCAACTGTTGACCGCTTTTGGAGTAACAACGTGTTCAAGTAGTAAAGTCGATTTCATTTCCAATCTCCCGGTAGAAGTTTCTCACCATCTGCTACGAATGTTAGATTCACATTCTTTATTAAATGCAGCCAGTGTCTCCCGATCATGGCTTTCAGTCTGCAAGGGCGACTTTCGTTTGAGGCAATCAGCCAGGTATCACCTGAGTAACAAAAGAAGAAAACTTTTTCAACTTGCCAGCAGTACTCGGATGTCCAAAAAATGTACTAAGTCATGCATCTCAAACTTCACTCAGATACAAAGTAGTACACGTTGCACGTAGGCATTACAACAGCCATCCTTTGTCAATCTAAAGACATATATTCAACCAAAATTTCCAAGTAACACACCCACGAAAGTTATAGGGACTGCACAAAATGTACCACCAACGAAAAGATTAATGAAAGTTCGATAAATTAGTTAATAATTGTATAAGATATAGTATAATCTTTATTTGACTCTCAATGAGCCGTGAGTGATTACATAATTTCACGCAATTCATTGTGTAGTTGAATAACTGCATAATGGATTTTGTACATATATTCAGGTCGTCACTGGCTAAAAAGTTGCGTTCCACATAACTGTTTAGGTGAATATACTTAAAGGATTCATTCTAAATTACACTATCAATTCCTACAAATGTAAGCTTCAAATTGTAGGGCATCTCATTGAATCAGATATTCTCAACCATGTACGGTTTTAAGTTTTCTACTTGCTTACTTAAATATTTACGCTCTATTGACCCTATCTGGTGTCTGGTTGGCGCGACCACCTGGAACGACGGAATTGTATATATAGGCTGTGGTTTCTACAGAGCGTCAGTCGTTGGCAATACGTCGTCGGGTGATCATCATCATGGAGTTCTTCAGGCAACTGTTGACCGCTTTTGGAGTAACAACGTGTTCAAGTAGTAAAGTCGATTTCATTTCCAATCTCCCGGTAGAAGTTTCTCACCATCTGCTACGAATGTTAGATTCACATTCTTTATTAAATGCAGCCAGTGTCTCCCGATCATGGCTTTCAGTTTGTAAGGGCGACTTTCGTTTGAAGCAATCAGCCAGATATTACGTGAGTAAAAAGAGAAGTAAACTTGGTCAACTTGCCAGCAGTACTCGGATGTCCAAGAAATGTTATGTAACTAATGCAACAAAGTCATGCATCTCAAACTTCACTCAGGTACAAAGTAGTACACGTTGCACGTACGCATTACAACTGCCATCCTTTGTCAATCTAAAGACATCTATTCAACCAAAATTTCCACCTAACACATCCACAAAAGTTATAGGGATTGCACAAAATATACCACCAACGAGAAGATTAATGAAACTTCGATAAATTAGCTAATAATTGTATGAGTTATAATATAATCTTTATTTGACTCTCACTGAGCAGTGAGTGATCACTTAATTTCACGCAAATCATTGTGTAGTTGTATAACTGCATAATGGATTTTGTACATATATTTAGGTCGTCACAGACTCAAAAGGTGCACTCCACATGACTGTTTAGGTGAATATACTTCAAGGATTCATTCTAAATGATACACTATCAATTCCTACAAATGTAAGCTTCGAATTGTAGCGCATATCTTTGAATCAGATATTCTAAACAATGTACGGTTTTAAGTTTTCTACATCCTTAATTAAATATTTACGCTCTATTGACCCTATCTGGTGTCTGGTTGACTCGACCACCTGGAACGACGGAATTGTATATATAGGCTGTGGTTTCCACAGAGCGTCAGTCGTTGGCAATACGTCGTCGGGTGATCATCATCATGGAGTTCTTCAGGCAACTGTTGACAGCTTTTGGAGTAACAACGTGTTCAAGTAGTAAAGTCGAATTCATTTCCAATCTCCCGGTAGAAGTTTCTCACCATCTGCTACGAATGTTAGATTCACAGTCTTTATTAAATGCAGCCAGTGTCTCCCGATCATGGCTTTCAGTTTGTAAGGGCGACTTTCGTTTGAGGCAATCAGCCAGGTATCACCTGAGTAACAAAAGAAGAAAACTTTTTCAACTTGCCAGCAGTACTCGGATGTCCAAAAAATGTACTAAGTCATGCATCTCAAACTTCACTCAGATACAAAGTAGTACACGTTGCACGTAGGCATTACAACAGCCATCCTTTGTCAATCTAAAGACATATATTCAACCAAAATTTCCAAGTAACACACCCACGAAAGTTATAGGGACTGCACAAAATGTACCACCAACGAAAAGATTAATGAAAGTTCGATAAATTAGTTAATAATTGTATAAGATATAGTATAATCTTTATTTGACTCTCAATGAGCCGTGAGTGATTACATAATTTCACGCAATTCATTGTGTAGTTGAATAACTGCATAATGGATTTTGTACATATATTCAGGTCGTCACTGGCTAAAAAGTTGCGTTCCACATAACTGTTTAGGTGAATATACTTAAATGATTCATTCTAAATTACACTATCAATTCCTACAAATGTAAGCTTCAAATTGTAGGGCATCTCATTGAATCAGATATTCTCAACCATGTACGGTTTTAAGTTTTCTACTTGCTTACTTAAATATTTACGCTCTATTGACCCTATCTGGTGTCTGGTTGGCGCGACCACCTGGAACGACGGAATTGTATATATAGGCTGTGGTTTCCACAGAGCGTCAGTCGTTGGCAATACGTCGTCGGGTGATCATCATCATGGAGTTCTTCAGGCAACTGTTGACCGCTTTTGGAGTAACAACGTGTTCAAGTAGTAAAGTCGACTTCATTTCCAATCTCCCGGTAGAAGTTTCTCACCATCTGCTACGAATGTTAGATCCACAGTCTTTATTAAATGCAGCCAGTGTCTCCCGAGCATGGCTTTCAGTTTGTAAGGGCGACTTTCGTTTGAAGAAATCAGCCAGATATTACGTTAGTAAAAAGAGAAGAAAACTTGTTCAACTTGCCAGCAGTACTCGGATATCCAAGAAATGTTATGTAACTAATGCAACAAAGTCATGCATCTCAAAGTTTACTCAGGTACAAAGTAGTACACGTTGCACGTACGCATTACAACAGCCATCCTTTGTCAATCTAAAGACATCTATTCAACCAAAATTTCCACCTAACACATCCACAAAAGTTATAGGGATTGCACAAAATATACAACCAACAAGAAGATTAATGAAACTTCGATAAATTAGTTAATAATTGTATGAGTTATAATATAATCTTTATTTGACTCTCACTGAGCAGTGAGTGATTACTTAATTTCACGCAAATCATTGTGTAGTGGTATAACTGCATAATGGATTTTGTACATATATTTAGGTCGTCACAGACTCAAAAGGTGCACTCCACATGACCGTTTAGGTGAATATACTTCAAGGATTCATTCTAAATGATACACTATCAATTCCTACAAATGTAAGCTTCGAATTGTAGCGCATATCTTTGAATCAGATATTCTAAACAATGTACGGTTTTAAGTTTTCTACATCCTTAATTAAATATTTACGCTCTATTGACCCTATCTGGTGTCTGGTTGACTCGACCACCTGGAACGACGGAATTGTATATATAGGCTGTGGTTTCCACAGAGCGTCAGTCGTTGGCAATACGTCGTCGGGTGATCATCATCATGGAGTTCTTCAGGCAACTGTTAATCGCTTTTGGAGTAACAACGTGTTCAAGTAGTAAAGTCGAATTCATTTCCAATCTCCCGGTAGAAGTTTCTCACCATCTAATACGAATGTAAGATTCACAGTCTTTATTAAATGCAGCCAGTGTCTCCCGATCATGGCTTTCAGTTTGTAAGGGCGACTTTCGTTTGAAGAAATCAGCCAGATATTACGTGAGTAAAAAGAGAAGAAAACTTGTTCAACTTGCCAGCAGTACTCGGATATCCAAGAAATGTTATGTAACTAATGCAACAAAGTCATGCATCTCAAAGTTCACTCAGGTACAAAGTAGTACACGTTGCACGTACGCATTACAACAGCCATCCTTTGTCAATCTAAAGACATCTATTCAACCAAAATTTCCACCTAACACATCCACAAAAGTTATAGGGATTGCACAAAATATACTACCAACGAGAAGATTAATGAAACTTCGATAAATTAGTTAATAATTGTATAAGTTATAATATAGTCTTTATTTGACTCTCACTGAGCAGTGTGTGATTACATAATTTCACGCAATTCATTGTGTAGTTGAATAACTGCATAATGGATTTTGTACATATATTTAGGTCGTCACAGACTCAAAAGGTGCACTCCACATAACTGGTTAGGTGAATATACTTGAAGGATTCATTCTTAATTATACACTATCAATTCCTACAAATGTAAGCTTCAAATTGTAGGGCCTATCATTGAATCAGATATTCTAAATCATTTATGGTTTTAAGTTTTCTACATCCTTCCTTAAATATTTACGCTCTATTGACCCTGTCTTGTATCTGGTTGGCGCGACCACCTGGAACGACGGAATTGTATATATAGGCTGCGGTTTCCACAGAGCGTCAGTCGTTGGCAATACGTCGTCGGGTGATCATCATCATGGAGTTCTTCAGGCAACTGTTGACCGCTTTTGGAGTAACAACGTGTTCAAGTAGTAAAGTCGATTTCATTTCCAATCTCCCGGTAGAAGTTTCTCACCATCTGCTACGAATGTTAGATTCACATTCTTTATTAAATGCAGCCAGTGTCTCCCGATCATGGCTTTCAGTCTGCAAGGGCGACTTTCGTTTGAGGCAATCAGCCAGGTATCACCTGAGTAACAAAAGAAGAAAACTTTTTCAACTTGCCAGCAGTACTCGGATGTCCAAAAAATGTACTAAGTCATGCATCTCAAACTTCACTCAGATACAAAGTAGTATACGTTGCACGTAGGCATTACAACAGCCATCCTTTGTCAATCTAAAGACATATATTCAACCAAAATTTCCAAGTAACACACCCACGAAAGTTATAGGGACTGCACAAAATGTACCACCAACGAAAAGATTAATGAAAGTTCGATAAATTAGTTAATAATTGTATAAGATATAGTATAATCTTTATTTGACTCTCAATGAGCCGTGAGTGATTACATAATTTCACGCAATTCATTGTGTAGTTGAATAACTGCATAATGGATTTTGTACATATATTCAGGTCGTCACTGGCTAAAAAGTTGCGTTCCACATAACTGTTTAGGTGAATATACTTAAAGGATTCATTTTAAATTACACTATCAATTCCTACAAATGTAAGCTTCAAATTGTAGGGCATCTCATTGAATCAGATATTCTCAACCATGTACGGTTTTAAGTTTTCTACTTGCTTACTTAAATATTTACGCTCTATTGACCCTATCTGGTGTCTGGTTGGCGCGACCACCTGGAACGACGGAATTGTATATATAGGCTGTGGTTTCTACAGAGCGTCAGTCGTTGGCAATACGTCGTCGGGTGATCATCATCATGGAGTTCTTCAGGCAACTGTTGACCGCTTTTGGAGTAACAACGTGTTCAAGTAGTAAAGTCGATTTCATTTCCAATCTCCCGGTAGAAGTTTCTCACCATCTGCTACGAATGTTAGATTCACAGTCTTTATTAAATGCAGCCAGTGTCTCCCGATCATGGCTTTCAGTTTGTAAGGGCGACTTTCGTTTGAAGAAATCAGCCAGATATTACGTGAGTAAAAAGAGAAGAAAACTTGTTCAACTTGCCAGCAGTACTCGGATGTCCACGAAATGTTATGTAACTAATGCAACAAAGTCATGCATCTCAAAGTTCACTCAGGTACAAAGTAGTACACGTTGCACGTACGCATTACAACAGCCATCCTTTGTCAATCTAAAGACATCTATTCAACCAAAATTTCCACCTAACACATCCACAAAAGTTATAGGGATTGAACAAAATATACTACCAACGAGAAGATTAATGAAACTTCGATAAATTAGTTAATAATTGTATGAGTTATAATATAATCTTTATTTGACTCTCACTGAGCAGTGAGTGATTACTTAATTTCACGCAAATCATTGTGTAGTTGTATAACTGCATAATGGATTTTGTACATATATTTAGGTCGTCACAGACTCAAAAGGTGCACTCCACATGACTGTTTAGGTGAATATACTTCAAGGATTCATTCTAAATGATACACTATCAATTCCTACAAATGTAAGCTTCGAATTGTAGCGCATATCTTTGAATCAGATATTCTAAACAATGTACGGTTTTAAGTTTTCTACATCCTTAATTAAATATTTACGCTCTATTGACCCTATCTGGTGTCTGGTTGACTCGACCACCTGGAACGACGGAATTGTATATATAGGCTGTGGTTTCCACAGAGCGTCAGTCGTTGGCAATACGTCGTCGGGTGATCATCATCATGGAGTTCTTCAGGCAACTGTTGACAGCTTTTGGAGTAACAACGTGTTCAAGTAGTAAAGTCGATTTCATTTCCAATCTCCCGGTAGAAGTTTCTCACCATCTGCTACGAATGTTAGATTCACATTCTTTATTAAATGCAGCCAGTGTCTCCCGATCATGGGTTTCAGTTTGTAAGGGCGACTTTCGTTTGAAGCAATCAGCCAGATATTACGTGAGTAAAAAGAGAAGAAAACTTATTCAACTTGCCAGCAGTACTCGGATGTCCAAGAAATGTTATGTAACTAATGCAACAAAGTCATGCATCTCAAAGTTCACTCAGGTACAAAGTAGTACACGTTGCACGTACGCATTACATCAGCCATCCTTTGTCAATCTAAAGACATCTATTCAACCAAAATTTCCACATAACACATGCACAAAAGTTATAGGGATTGCACAAAATATACAACCAACAAGAAGATTAATGAAACTTCGATAAATTAGTTAATAATTGTATGAGTTATAATATAATCTTTATTTGACTCTCACTGAGCAGTGAGTGATTACTTAATTTCACGCAAATCATTGTGTAGTTGTATAACTGCATAATGGATTTTGTACATATATTTAGGTCGTCACAGACTCAAAAGGTGCACTCCACCTGACCGTTTAGGTGAATATACTTCAAGGATTCATTCTAAATGATACACTATCAATTCCTACAAATGTAAGCTTCGAATTGTAGCGCATATCTTTGAATCAGATATTCTAAACAATGTACGGTTTTAAGTTTTCTACATCCTTAATTAAATATTTACGCTCTATTGACCCTATCTGGTGTCTGGTTGACTCGACCACCTGGAACGACGGAATTGTATATATAGGCTGTGGTTTCCACAGAGCGTCAGTCGTTGGCAATACGTCGTCGGGTGATCATCATCATGGAGTTCTTCAGGCAACTGTTGACAGCTTTTGGAGTAACAACGTGTTCAAGTAGTAAAGTCGAATTCATTTCCAATCTCCCGGTAGAAGTTTCTCACCATCTGCTACGAATGTTAGATTCACAGTCTTTATTAAATGCAGCCAGTGTCTCCCGATCATGGCTTTCAGTTTGTAAGGGCGACTTTCGTTTGAAGAAATCAGCCAGATATTACGTGAGTAAAAAGAGAAGAAAACTTGTTCAACTTGCCAGCAGTACTCGGATGTCCACGAAATGTTATGTAACTAATGCAACAAAGTCATGCATCTCAAAGTTCACTCAGGTACAAAGTAGTACACGTTGCACGTACGCATTACAACAGCCATCCTTTGTCAATCTAAAGACATCTATTCAACCAAAATTTCCACCTAACACATCCACAAAAGTTATAGGGATTGAACAAAATATACTACCAACGAGAAGATTAATGAAACTTCGATAAATTAGTTAATAATTGTATAAGTTATTGTATAAGTTATTTGTATTAAGTTAAATTGTAGGGCATATCATTGAATCAGATATTCTAAATCATTTATGGTTTTAAGTTTTCTACATCCTTCCTTAAATATTTACGCTCTATTGACCCTATCTTGTATCTGGTTGGCGCGACCACCTGGAACGACGGAATTGTATATATAGGCTGTGGTTTCCACAGAGCGTCAGTCGTTGGCAATACGTCGTCGGGTGATCATCATCATGGAGTTCTTCAGGCAACTGTTAACCGCTTTTGGAGTAACAACGTGTTCAAGTAGTAAAGTCGATTTCATTTCCAATCTCCCGGTAGAAGTTTCTCACCATCTGCTACGAATGTTAGATTCACATTCTTTATTAAATGCAGCCAGTGTCTCCCGATCATGGGTTTCAGTTTGTAAGGGCGACTTTCGTTTGAAGAAATCAGCCAGATATTACGTGAGTAAAAAGAGAAGAAAACTTGTTCAACTTGCCAGCAGTACTCGGATGTCCTAGAAATGTTATGTAACTAATGCAACAAAGTCATGCATCTCAAAGTTCACTCAGGTACAAAGTAGTACACGTTGCACGTACGCATTACAACAGCCATCCTTTGTCAATCTAAAGACATCTATTAAACCAAAATTTCCACATAACACATGCACAAAAGTTATAGGGATTGCACAAAATATACAACCAACCAGAAGATTAATGAAACTTCGATAAATTAGTTAATAATTGTATGAGTTATAATATAATCTTTATTTGACTCTCACTGAGCAGTGAGTGATTACTTAATTTCACGCAAATCATTGTGTAGTTGTATAACTGCATAATGGATTTTGTACATATATTTAGGTCGTCACAGACTCAAAAGGTGCACTCCACATGACTGTTTAGGTGAATATACTTCAAGGATTCATTCTAAATGATACACTATCAATTCCTACAAATGTAAGCTTCGAATTGTAGCGCATATCTTTGAATCAGATATTCTAAACAATGTACGGTTTTAAGTTTTCTACATCCTTAATTAAATATTTACGCTCTATTGACCCTATCTGGTGTCTGGTTGACTCGACCACCTGGAACGACGGAATTGTATATATAGGCTGTGGTTTCCACAGAGCGTCAGTCGTTGGCAATACGTCGTCGGGTGATCATCATCATGGAGTTCTTCAGGCAACTGTTGACAGCTTTTGGAGTAACAACGTGTTCAAGTAGTAAAGTCGAATTCATTTCCAATCTCCCGGTAGAAGTTTCTCACCATCTGCTACGAATGTTAGATTCACAGTCTTTATTAAATGCAGCCAGTGTCTCCCGATCATGGCTTTCAGTTTGTAAGGGCGACTTTCGTTTGAGGCAATCAGCCAGGTATCACTTGAGTAACAAAAGAAGAAAACTTTTTCAACTTGCCAGCAGTACTCGGATGTCCAAAAAATGTACTAAGTCATGCATCTCAAACTTCACTCAGATACAAAGTAGTACACGTTGCACGTAGGCATTACAACAGCCATCCTTTGTCAATCTAAAGACATATATTCAACCAAAATTTCCAAGTAACACACCCACGAAAGTTATAGGGACTGCACAAAATGTACCACCAACGAAAAGATTAATGAAAGTTCGATAAATTAGTTAATAATTGTATAAGATATAGTATAATCTTTATTTGACTCTCAATGAGCCGTGAGTGATTACATAATTTCACGCAATTCATTGTGTAGTTGAATAACTGCATAATGGATTTTGTACATATATTCAGGTCGTCACTGGCTAAAAAGTTGCGTTCCACATAACTGTTTAGGTGAATATACTTAAAGGATTCATTCTAAATTACACTATCAATTCCTACAAATGTAAGCTTCAAATTGTAGGGCATCTCATTGAATCAGATATTCTCAACCATGTACGGTTTTAAGTTTTCTACTTGCTTACTTAAATATTTACGCTCTATTGACCCTATCTGGTGTCTGGTTGGCGCGACCACCTGGAACGACGGAATTGTATATATAGGCTGTGGTTTCCACAGAGCGTCAGTCGTTGGTAATACGTCGTCGGGTGATCATCATCATGGAGTTCTTCAGGCAACTGTTGACCGCTTTTGGAGTAACAACGTGTTCAAGTAGTAAAGTCGACTTCATTTCCAATCTCCCGGTAGAAGTTTCTCACCATCTGCTACGAATGTTAGATCCACAGTCTTTATTAAATGCAGCCAGTGTCTCCCGAGCATGGCTTTCAGTTTGTAAGGGCGACTTTCGTTTGAAGAAATCAGCCAGATATTACGTTAGTAAAAAGAGAAGAAAACTTGTTCAACTTGCCAGCAGTACTCGGATATCCAAGAAATGTTATGTAACTAATGCAACAAAGTCATGCATCTCAAAGTTTACTCAGGTACAAAGTAGTACACGTTGCACGTACGCATTACAACAGCCATCCTTTGTCAATCTAAAGACATCTATTCAACCAAAATTTCCACCTAACACATCCACAAAAGTTATAGGGATTGCACAAAATATACAACCAACAAGAAGATTAATGAAACTTCGATAAATTAGTTAATAATTGTATGAGTTATAATATAATCTTTATTTGACTCTCACTGAGCAGTGAGTGATTACTTAATTTCACGCAAATCATTGTGTAGTTGTATAACTGCATAATGGATTTTGTACATATATTTAGGTCGTCACAGACTCAAAAGGTGCACTCCACATGACCGTTTAGGTGAATATACTTCAAGGATTCATTCTAAATGATACACTATCAATTCCTACAAATGTAAGCTTCGAATTGTAGCGCATATCTTTGAATCAGATATTCTAAACAATGTACGGTTTTAAGTTTTCTACATCCTTAATTAAATATTTACGCTCTATTGACCCTATCTGGTGTCTGGTTGACTCGACCACCTGGAACGACGGAATTGTATATATAGGCTGTGGTTTCCACAGAGCGTCAGTCGTTGGCAATACGTCGTCGGGTGATCATCATCATGGAGTTCTTCAGGCAACTGTTGACAGCTTTTGGAGTAACAACGTGTTCAAGTAGTAAAGTCGAATTCATTTCCAATCTCCCGGTAGAAGTTTCTCACCATCTAATACGAATGTAAGATTCACAGTCTTTATTAAATGCAGCCAGTGTCTCCCGATCATGGCTTTCAGTTTGTAAGGGCGACTTTCGTTTGAAGAAATCAGCCAGATATTACGTGAGTAAAAAGAGAAGAAAACTTGTTCAACTTGCCAGCAGTACTCGGATATCCAAGAAATGTTATGTAACTAATGCAACAAAGTCATGCATCTCAAAGTTCACTCAGGTACAAAGTAGTACACGTTGCACGTACGCATTACAACAGCCATCCTTTGTCAATCTAAAGACATCTATTCAACCAAAAGTTCCACCTAACACATCCACAAAAGTTATAGGGATTGCACAAAATATACTACCAACGAGAAGATTAATGAAACTTCGATAAATTAGTTAATAATTGTATAAGTTATAATATAGTCTTTATTTGACTCTCACTGAGCAGTGTGTGATTACATAATTTCACGCAATTCATTGTGTAGTTGAATAACTGCATAATGGATTTTGTACATATATTCAGGTCGTCACTGGCTAAAAAGTTGCGTTCCACATAACTGTTTAGGTGAATATACTTAAAGGATTCATTCTAAATTACACTATCAATTCCTACAAATGTAAGCTTCAAATTGTAGGGCATCTCATTGAATCAGATATTCTCAACCATGTACGGTTTTAAGTTTTCTACTTGCTTACTTAAATATTTACGCTCTATTGACCCTATCTGGTGTCTGGTTGGCGCGACCACCTGGAACGACGGAATTGTATATATAGGCTGTGGTTTCTACAGAGCGTCAGTCGTTGGCAATACGTCGTCGGGTGATCATCATCATGGAGTTCTTCAGGCAACTGTTGACCGCTTTTGGAGTAACAACGTGTTCAAGTAGTAAAGTCGATTTCATTTCCAATCTCCCGGTAGAAGTTTCTCACCATCTGCTACGAATGTTAGATTCACATTCTTTATTAAATGCAGCCAGTGTCTCCCGATCATGGCTTTCAGTTTGTAAGGGCGACTTTCGTTTGAAGCAATCAGCCAGATATTACGTGAGTAAAAAGAGAAGTAAACTTGGTCAACTTGCCAGCAGTACTCGGATGTCCAAGAAATGTTATGTAACTAATGCAACAAAGTCATGCATCTCAAACTTCACTCAGGTACAAAGTAGTACACGTTGCACGTACGCATTACAACAGCCATCCTTTGTCAATCTAAAGACATCTATTCAACCAAAATTTCCACCTAACACATCCACAAAAGTTATAGGGATTGCACAAAATATACCACCAACGAGAAGATTAATGAAACTTCGATAAATTAGTTAATAATTGTATAAGTTATTGTATAAGTTATTTGTATTAAGTTAAATTGTAGGGCATATCATTGAATCAGATATTCTAAATCATTTATGGTTTTAAGTTTTCTACATCCTTCCTTAAATATTTACGCTCTATTGACCCTATCTTGTATCTGGTTGGCGCGACCACCTGGAACGACGGAATTGTATATATAGGCTGTGGTTTCCACAGAGCGTCAGTCGTTGGCAATACGTCGTCGGGTGATCATCATCATGGAGTTCTTCAGGCAACTGTTAATCGCTTTTGGAGTAACAACGTGTTCAAGTAGTAAAGTCGATTTCATTTCCAATCTCCCGGTAGAAGTTTCTCACCATCTGCTACGAATGTTAGATTCACATTCTTTATTAAATGCAGCCAGTGTCTCCCGATCATGGGTTTCAGTTTGTAAGGGCGACTTTCGTTTGAAGCAATCAGCCAGATATTACGTGGGTAAAAAGAGAAGAAAACTTATTCAACTTGCCAGCAGTACTCGGATGTCCAAGAAATGTTATGTAACTAAAGCAACAAAGTCATGCATCTCAAAGTTCACTCAGGTACAAAGTAGTACACGTTGCACGTACGCATTACAACAGCCATCCTTTGTCAATCTAAAGACATCTATTCAACCAAAATTTCCACATAACACATGCACAAAAGTTATAGGGATTGCACAAAATATACAACCAACAAGAAGATTAATGAAACTTCGATAAATTAGTTAATAATTGTATGAGTTATAATATAATCTTTATTTGACTCTCACTGAGCAGTGAGTGATTACTTAATTTCACGCAAATCATTGTGTAGTTGTATAACTGCATAATGGATTTTGTACATATATTTAGGTCGTCACAGACTCAAAAGGTGCACTCCACATGACTGTTTAGGTGAATATACTTCAAGGATTCATTCTAAATGATACACTATCAATTCCTACAAATGTAAGCTTCGAATTGTAGCGCATATCTTTGAATCAGATATTCTAAACAATGTACGGTTTTAAGTTTTCTACTTCCTTAATTAAATATTTACGCTCTATTAACCCTATCTGGTGTCTGGTTGACTCGACCACCTGGAACGACGGAATTGTATATATAGGCTGTGGTTTCCACAGAGCGTCAGTCGTTGGTAATACGTCGTCGGGTGATCATCATCATGGAGTTCTTCAGGCAACTGTTGACAGCTTTTGGAGTAACAACGTGTTCAAGTAGTAAAGTCGAATTCATTTCCAATCTCCCGGTAGAAGTTTCTCACCATCTAATACGAATGTAATATTCACAGTCTTTATTAAATGCAGCCAGTGTCTCCCGATCATGGCTTTCAGTTTGTAAGGGCGACTTTCGTTTGAAGAAATCAGCCAGATATTACGTGAGTAAAAAGAGAAGAAAACTTGGTCAACTTGCCAGCAGTACTCGGATGTCCAAGAAATGTTATGTAACTAATGCAACAAAGTCATGCATCTCAAAGTTCACTCAGGTACAATGTAGTACACGTTGCACGTACGCATTACAACAGCCATCCTTTGTCAATCTAAAGACATCTATTCAACCAAAATTTCCACCTAACACATCCACAAAAGTTATAGGGATTGCACAAAATATACTACCAACGAGAAGATTAATGAAACTTCGATAAATTAGTTAATAATTGTATAAGTTATAATATAGTCTTTATTTGACTCTCACTGAGCAGTGTGTGATTACATAATTTCACGCAAATCATTGTGTAGTTGAATAACTGCATAATGGATTTTGTACATATATTTAGGTCGTCACAGACTCAAAAGGTGCACTCCACATAACTGGTTAGGTGAATATACTTGAAGGATTCATTCTTAATTATACACTATCAATTCCTACAAATGTAAGCTTCAAATTGTAGGGCCTATCATTGAATCAGATATTCTAAATCATTTATGGTTTTAAGTTTTCTACATCCTTCCTTAAATATTTACGCTCTATTGACCCTGTCTTGTATCTGGTTGGCGCGACCACCTGGAACGACGGAATTGTATGTATAGGTTGCGGTTTCCACAGAGCGTCAGTCGTTGGCAATACGTCGTCGGGTGATCATCATCATGGAGTTCTTCAGGCAACTGTTGACCGCTTTTGGAGTAACAACGTGTTCAAGTAGTAAAGTCGATTTCATTTCCAATCTCCCGGTAGAAGTTTCTCACCATCTGCTACGAATGTTAGATTCACATTCTTTATTAAATGCAGCCAGTGTCTCCCGATCATGGCTTTCAGTCTGCAAGGGCGACTTTCGTTTGAGGCAATCAGCCAGGTATCACCTGAGTAACAAAAGAAGAAAACTTTTTCAACTTGCCAGCAGTACTCGGATGTCCAAAAAATGTACTAAGTCATGCATCTCAAACTTCACTCAGATACAAAGTAGTACACGTTGCACGTAGGCATTACAACAGCCATCCTTTGTCAATCTAAAGACATATATTCAACCAAAATTTCCAAGTAACACACCCACGAAAGTTATAGGGACTGCACAAAATGTACCACCAACGAAAAGATTAATGAAAGTTCGATAAATTAGTTAATAATTGTATAAGATATAGTATAATCTTTATTTGACTCTCAATGAGCCGTGAGTGATTACATAATTTCACGCAATTCATTGTGTAGTTGAATAACTGCATAATGGATTTTGTACATATATTCAGGTCGTCACTGGCTAAAAAGTTGCGTTCCACATAACTGTTTAGGTGAATATACTTAAAGGATTCATTCTAAATTACACTATCAATTCCTACAAATGTAAGCTTCAAATTGTAGGGCATCTCATTGAATCAGATATTCTCAACCATGTACGGTTTTAAGTTTTCTACTTGCTTACTTAAATATTTACGCTCTATTGACCCTATCTGGTGTCTGGTTGGCGCGACCACCTGGAACGACGGAATTGTATATATAGGCTGTGGTTTCTACAGAGCGTCAGTCGTTGGCAATACGTCGTCGGGTGATCATCATCATGGAGTTCTTCAGGCAACTGTTGACCGCTTTTGGAGTAACAACGTGTTCAAGTAGTAAAGTCGATTTCATTTCCAATCTCCCGGTAGAAGTTTCTCACCATCTGCTACGAATGTTAGATTCACATTCTTTATTAAATGCAGCCAGTGTCTCCCGATCATGGCTTTCAGTTTGTAAGGGCGACTTTCGTTTGAAGCAATCAGCCAGATATTACGTGAGTAAAAAGAGAAGTAAACTTGGTCAACTTGCCAGCAGTACTCGGATGTCCAAGAAATGTTATGTAACTAATGCAACAAAGTCATGCATCTCAAACTTCACTCAGGTACAAAGTAGTACACGTTGCACGTACGCATTACAACAGCCATCCTTTGTCAATCTAAAGACATCTATTCAACCAAAATTTCCACCTAACACATCCACAAAAGTTATAGGGATTGCACAAAATATACCACCAACGAGAAGATTAATGAAACTTCGATAAATTAGCTAATAATTGTATGAGTTATAATATAATCTTTATTTGACTCTCACTGAGCAGTGAGTGATTACTTAATTTCACGCAAATCATTGTGTAGTTGTATAACTGCATAATGGATTTTGTACATATATTTAGGTCGTCACAGACTCAAAAGGTGCACTCCACATGACCGTTTAGGTGAATATACTTCAAGGATTCATTCTAAATGATACACTATCAATTCCTACAAATGTAAGCTTCGAATTGTAGCGCATATCTTTGAATCAGATATTCTAAACAATGTACGGTTTTAAGTTTTCTACTTCCTTAATTAAATATTTACGCTCTATTAACCCTATCTGGTGTCTGGTTGACTCGACCACCTGGAACGACGGAATTGTATATATAGGCTGTGGTTTCCACAGAGCGTCAGTCGTTGGTAATACGTCGTCGGGTGATCATCATCATGGAGTTCTTCAGGCAACTGTTGACCGCTTTTGGAGTAACAACGTGTTCAAGTAGTAAAGTCGACTTCATTTCCAATCTCCCGGTAGAAGTTTCTCACCATCTGCTACGAATGTTAGATCCACAGTCTTTATTAAATGCAGCCAGTGTCTCCCGATCATGGCTTTCAGTTTGTAAGGGCGACTTTCGTTTGAAGAAATCAGCCAGATATTACGTTAGTAAAAAGAGAAGAAAACTTGTTCAACTTGCCAGCAGTACTCGGATATCCAAGAAATGTTATGTAACTAATGCAACAAAGTCATGCATCTCAAAGTTCACTCAGGTACAAAGTAGTACACGTTGCACGTACGCATTACGACAGCCATCCTTTGTCAATCTAAAGACATCTATTCAACCAAAATTTCCACCTAACACATCCACAAAAGTTATAGGGATTGCACAAAATATACTACCAACGAGAAGATTAATGAAACTTCGATAAATTAGTTAATAATTGTATAAGTTATAATATAGTCTTTATTTGACTCTCACTGAGCAGTGTGTGATTACATAATTTCACGCAAATCATTGTGTAGTTGAATAACTGCATAATGGATTTTGTACATATATTTAGGTCGTCACAGACTCAAAAGGTGCACTCCACATAACTGGTTAGGTGAATATACTTGAAGGATTCATTCTTAATTATACACTATCAATTCCTACAAATGTAAGCTTCAAATTGTAGGGCCTATCATTGAATCAGATATTCTAAATCATTTATGGTTTTAAGTTTTCTACATCCTTCCTTAAATATTTACGCTCTATTGACCCTATCTTGTATCTGGTTGGCGCGACCACCTGGAACGACGGAATTGTATATATAGGCTGTGGTTTCCACAGAGCGTCAGTCGTTGGCAATACGTCGTCGGGTGATCATCATCATGGAGTTCTTCAGGCAACTGTTAATCGCTTTTGGAGTAACAACGTGTTCAAGTAGTAAAGTCGATTTCATTTCCAATCTCCCGGTAGAAGTTTCTCACCATCTGCTACGAATGTTAGATTCACATTCTTTATTAAATGCAGCCAGTGTCTCCCGATCATGGGTTTCAGTTTGTAAGGGCGACTTTCGTTTGAAGCAATCAGCCAGATATTACGTGGGTAAAAAGAGAAGAAAACTTATTCAACTTGCCAGCAGTACTCGGATGTCCAAGAAATGTTATGTAACTAAAGCAACAAAGTCATGCATCTCAAAGTTCACTCAGGTACAAAGTAGTACACGTTGCACGTACGCATTACAACAGCCATCCTTTGTCAATCTAAAGACATCTATTCAACCAAAATTTCCACATAACACATGCACAAAAGTTATAGGGATTGCACAAAATATACAACCAACAAGAAGATTAATGAAACTTCGATAAATTAGTTAATAATTGTATGAGTTATAATATAATCTTTATTTGACTCTCACTGAGCAGTGAGTGATTACTTAATTTCACGGAAATCATTGTGTAGTTGTATAACTGCATAATGGATTTTGTACATATATTTAGGTCGTCACAGACTCAAAAGGTGCACTCCACATGACTGTTTAGGTGAATATACTTCAAGGATTCATTCTAAATGATACACTATCAATTCCTACAAATGTAAGCTTCGAATTGTAGCGCATATCTTTGAATCAGATATTCTAAACAATGTACGGTTTTAAGTTTTCTACTTCCTTAATTAAATATTTACGCTCTATTAACCCTATCTGGTGTCTGGTTGACTCGACCACCTGGAACGACGGAATTGTATATATAGGCTGTGGTTTCCACAGAGCGTCAGTCGTTGGTAATACGTCGTCGGGTGATCATCATCATGGAGTTCTTCAGGCAACTGTTGACAGCTTTTGGAGTAACAACGTGTTCAAGTAGTAAAGTCGAATTCATTTCCAATCTCCCGGTAGAAGTTTCTCACCATCTAATACGAATGTAAGATTCACAGTCTTTATTAAATGCAGCCAGTGTCTCCCGATCATGGCTTTCAGTTTGTAAGGGCGACTTTCGTTTGAAGAAATCAGCCAGATATTACGTGAGTAAAAAGAGAAGAAAACTTGGTCAACTTGCCAGCAGTACTCGGATGTCCAAGAAATGTTATGTAACTAATGCAACAAAGTCATGCATCTCAAAGTTCACTCAGGTACAATGTAGTACACGTTGCACGTACGCATTACAACAGCCATCCTTTGTCAATCTAAAGACATCTATTCAACCAAAATTTCCACCTAACACATCCACAAAAGTTATAGGGATTGCACAAAATATACTACCAACGAGAAGATTAATGAAACTTCGATAAATTAGTTAATAATTGTATAAGTTATCATATAGTCTTTATTTGACTCTCACTGAGCAGTGTGTGATTACATAATTTCACGCAAATCATTGTGTAGTTGAATAACTGCATAATGGATTTTGTACATATATTTAGGTCGTCACAGACTCAAAAGGTGCACTCCACATAACTGGTTAGGTGAATATACTTGAAGGATTCATTCTTAATTATACACTATCAATTCCTACAAATGTAAGCTTCAAATTGTAGGGCCTATCATTGAATCAGATATTCTAAATCATTTATGGTTTTAAGTTTTCTACATCCTTCCTTAAATATTTACGCTCTATTGACCCTGTCTTGTATCTGGTTGGCGCGACCACCTGGAACGACGGAATTGTATGTATAGGCTGCGGTTTCCACAGAGCGTCAGTCGTTGGCAATACGTCGTCGGGTGATCATCATCATGGAGTTCTTCAGGCAACTGTTGACCGCTTTTGGAGTAACAACGTGTTCAAGTAGTAAAGTCGATTTCATTTCCAATCTCCCGGTAGAAGTTTCTCACCATCTGCTACGAATGTTAGATTCACATTCTTTATTAAATGCAGCCAGTGTCTCCCGATCATGGCTTTCAGTCTGCAAGGGCGACTTTCGTTTGAGGCAATCAGCCAGGTATCACCTGAGTAACAAAAGAAGAAAACTTTTTCAACTTGCCAGCAGTACTCGGATGTCCAAAAAATGTACTAAGTCATGCATCTCAAACTTCACTCAGATACAAAGTAGTACACGTTGCACGTAGGCATTACAACAGCCATCCTTTGTCAATCTAAAGACATATATTCAACCAAAATTTCCAAGTAACACACCCACGAAAGTTATAGGGACTGCACAAAATGTACCACCAACGAAAAGATTAATGAAAGTTCGATAAATTAGTTAATAATTGTATAAGATATAGTATAATCTTTATTTGACTCTCAATGAGCCGTGAGTGATTACATAATTTCACGCAATTCATTGTGTAGTTGAATAACTGCATAATGGATTTTGTACATATATTCAGGTCGTCACTGGCTAAAAAGTTGCGTTCCACATAACTGTTTAGGTGAATATACTTAAAGGATTCATTCTAAATTACACTATCAATTCCTACAAATGTAAGCTTCAAATTGTAGGGCATCTCATTGAATCAGATATTCTCAACCATGTACGGTTTTAAGTTTTCTACTTGCTTACTTAAATATTTACGCTCTATTGACCCTATCTGGTGTCTGGTTGGCGCGACCACCTGGAACGACGGAATTGTATATATAGGCTGTGGTTTCTACAGAGCGTCAGTCGTTGGCAATACGTCGTCGGGTGATCATCATCATGGAGTTCTTCAGGCAACTGTTGACCGCTTTTGGAGTAACAACGTGTTCAAGTAGTAAAGTCGATTTCATTTCCAATCTCCCGGTAGAAGTTTCTCACCATCTGCTACGAATGTTAGATTCACATTCTTTATTAAATGCAGCCAGTGTCTCCCGATCATGGCTTTCAGTTTGTAAGGGCGACTTTCGTTTGAAGCAATCAGCCAGATATTACGTGAGTAAAAAGAGAAGTAAACTTGGTCAACTTGCCAGCAGTACTCGGATGTCCAAGAAATGTTATGTAACTAATGCAACAAAGTCATGCATCTCAAACTTCACTCAGGTACAAAGTAGTACACGTTGCACGTACGCATTACAACTGCCATCCTTTGTCAATCTAAAGACATCTATTCAACCAAAATTTCCACCTAACACATCCACAAAAGTTATAGGGATTGCACAAAATATACCACCAACGAGAAGATTAATGAAACTTCGATAAATTAGCTAATAATTGTATGAGTTATAATATAATCTTTATTTGACTCTCACTGAGCAGTGAGTGAATACTTAATTTCACGCAAATCATTGTGTAGTTGTATAACTGCATAATGGATTTTGTACATATATTTAGGTCGTCACAGACTCAAAAGGTGCACTCCACATGACTGTTTAGGTGAATATACTTCAAGGATTCATTCTAAATTATACACTATCAATTCCTACAATTGTAAGCTTCAAATTGTAGGGCATATCATTGAATCAGATATTCTAAATCATGTATGGTTTTAAGTTTTCTACATCCTTAATTAAATATTTACGCTCTATTGACCCTATCTGGTGTCTGGTTGACTCGACCACCTGGAACGACAGAATTGTATATATAGGCTGTGGTTTCCACAGAGCGTCAGTCGTTGGCAATACGTCGTCGGGTGATCATCAGCATGGAGTTCTTCAGGCAACTGTTGACCGCTTTTGGAGTAACAACGTGTTCAAGTAGTAAAGTCGACTTCATTTCCAATCTCCCGGTAGAAGTTTCTCACCATCTGCTACGAATGTTAGATTCGCAGTCTTTATTAAATGCAGCCAGTGTCACCCGATCATGGCTTTCAGTTTGTAAGGGCGACTTTCGTTTGAAGAAATCAGCCAGATATTACGTGAGTAAAAAGAGAAGAAAACTTGTTCAACTTGCCAGCAGTACTCGGATGTCCTAGAAATGTTATGTAACTAATGCAACAAAGTCATGCATCTCAAAGTTCACTCAGGTACAAAGTAGTACACGTTGCACGTACGCATTACAACAGCCATCCTTTGTCAATCTAAAGACATCTATTAAACCAAAATTTCCACATAACACATGCACAAAAGTTATAGGGATTGCACAAAATATACAACCAACCAGAAGATTAATGAAACTTCGATAAATTAGTTAATAATTGTATGAGTTATAATATAATCTTTATTTGACTCTCACTGAGCAGTGAGTGATTACTTAATTTCACGCAAATCATTGTGTAGTTGTATAACTGCATAATGGATTTTGTACATATATTCAGGTCGTCACTGGCTAAAAAGTTGCGTTCCACATAACTGTTTAGGTGAATATACTTAAAGGATTCATTCTAAATTACACTATCAATTCCTACAAATGTAAGCTTCAAATTGTAGGGCATCTCATTGAATCAGATATTCTCAACCATGTACGGTTTTGAGTTTTCTACTTGCTTACTTAAATATTTACGCTCTATTGACCCTATCTGGTGTCTGGTTGGCGCGACCACCTGGAACGACGGAATTGTATATATAGGCTGTGGTTTCCACAGAGCGTCAGTCGTTGGTAATACGTCGTCGGGTGATCATCATCATGGAGTTCTTCAGGCAACTGTTGACCGCTTTTGGAGTAACAACGTGTTCAAGTAGTAAAGTCGACTTCATTTCCAATCTCCCGGTAGAAGTTTCTCACCATCTAATACGAATGTAAGATCCACAGTCTTTATTAAATGCAGCCAGTGTCTCCCGATCATGGCTTTCAGTTTGTAAGGGCGACTTTCGTTTGAAGAAATCAGCCAGATATTACGTGAGTAAAAAGAGAAGAAAACTTGTTCAACTTGCCAGCAGTACTCGGATATCCAAGAAATGTTATGTAACTAATGCAACAAAGTCATGCATCTCAAAGTTCACTCAGGTACAAAGTAGTACACGTTGCACGTACGCATTACAACAGCCATCCTTTGTCAATCTAAAGACATCTATTCAACCAAAATTTCCACCTAACACATCCACAAAAGTTATAGGGATTGCACAAAATATACTACCAACGAGAAGATTAATGAAACTTCGATAAATTAGTTAATAATTGTATAAGTTATAATATAGTCTTTATTTGACTCTCACTGAGCAGTGTGTGATTACATAATTTCACGCAATTCATTGTGTAGTTGAATAACTGCATAATGGATTTTGTACATATATTCAGGTCGTCACTGGCTAAAAAGTTGCGTTCCACATAACTGTTTAGGTGAATATACTTAAAGGATTCATTCTAAATTACACTATCAATTCCTACAAATGTAAGCTTCAAATTGTAGGGCATCTCATTGAATCAGATATTCTCAACCATGTACGGTTTTAAGTTTTCTACTTGCTTACTTAAATATTTACGCTCTATTGACCCTATCTGGTGTCTGGTTGGCGCGACCACCTGGAACGACGGAATTGTATATATAGGCTGTGGTTTCCACAGAGCGTCAGTCGTTGGCAATACGTCGTCGGGTGATCATCATCATGGAGTTCTTCAGGCAACTGTTGACCGCTTTTGGAGTAACAACGTGTTCAAGTAGTAAAGTCGACTTCATTTCCAATCTCCCGGTAGAAGTTTCTCACCATCTGCTACGAATGTTAGATCCACAGTCTTTATTAAATGCAGCCAGTGTCTCCCGATCATGGCTTTCAGTTTGTAAGGGCGACTTTCGTTTGAAGAAATCAGCCAGATATTACGTTAGTAAAAAGAGAAGAAAACTTGTTCAACTTGCCAGCAGTACTCGGATATCCAAGAAATGTTATGTAACTAATGCAACAAAGTCATGCATCTCAAAGTTCACTCAGGTACAAAGTAGTACACGTTGCACGTACGCATTACGACAGCCATCCTTTGTCAATTTAAAGACATCTATTCAACCAAAATTTCCACCTAACACATCCACAAAAGTTATAGGGATTGCACAAAATATACTACCAACGAGAAGATTAATGAAACTTCGATAAATTAGTTAATAATTGTATAAGTTATAATATAGTCTTTATTTGACTCTCACTGAGCAGTGTGTGATTACATAATTTCACGCAAATCATTGTGTAGTTGAATAACTGCATAATGGATTTTGTACATATATTTAGGTCGTCACAGACTCAAAAGGTGCACTCCACATAACTGGTTAGGTGAATATACTTGAAGGATTCATTCTTAATTATACACTATCAATTCCTACAAATGTAAGCTTCAAATTGTAGGGCCTATCATTGAATCAGATATTCTAAATCATTTATGGTTTTAAGTTTTCTACATCCTTCCTTAAATATTTACGCTCTATTGACCCTATCTTGTATCTGGTTGGCGCGACCACCTGGAACGACGGAATTGTATATATAGGCTGTGGTTTCCACAGAGCGTCAGTCGTTGGCAATACGTCGTCGGGTGATCATCATCATGGAGTTCTTCAGGCAACTGTTAATCGCTTTTGGAGTAACAACGTGTTCAAGTAGTAAAGTCGATTTCATTTCCAATCTCCCGGTAGAAGTTTCTCACCATCTGCTACGAATGTTAGATTCACATTCTTTATTAAATGCAGCCAGTGTCTCCCGATCATGGGTTTCAGTTTGTAAGGGCGACTTTCGTTTGAAGCAATCAGCCAGATATTACGTGGGTAAAAAGAGAAGAAAACTTATTCAACTTGCCAGCAGTACTCGGATGTCCAAGAAATGTTATGTAACTAAAGCAACAAAGTCATGCATCTCAAAGTTCACTCAGGTACAAAGTAGTACACGTTGCACGTACGCATTACAACAGCCATCCTTTGTCAATCTAAAGACATCTATTCAACCAAAATTTCCACATAACACATGCACAAAAGTTATAGGGATTGCACAAAATATACAACCAACAAGAAGATTAATGAAACTTCGATAAATTAGTTAATAATTGTATGAGTTATAATATAATCTTTATTTGACTCTCACTGAGCAGTGAGTGATTACTTAATTTCACGCAAATCATTGTGTAGTTGTATAACTGCATAATGGATTTTGTACATATATTTAGGTCGTCACAGACTCAAAAGGTGCACTCCACATGACTGTTTAGGTGAATATACTTCAAGGATTCATTCTAAATGATACACTATCAATTCCTACAAATGTAAGCTTCGAATTGTAGCGCATATCTTTGAATCAGATATTCTAAACAATGTACGGTTTTAAGTTTTCTACTTCCTTAATTAAATATTTACGCTCTATTAACCCTATCTGGTGTCTGGTTGACTCGACCACCTGGAACGACGGAATTGTATATATAGGCTGTGGTTTCCACAGAGCGTCAGTCGTTGGTAATACGTCGTCGGGTGATCATCATCATGGAGTTCTTCAGGCAACTGTTGACAGCTTTTGGAGTAACAACGTGTTCAAGTAGTAAAGTCGAATTCATTTCCAATCTCCCGGTAGAAGTTTCTCACCATCTAATACGAATGTAAGATTCACAGTCTTTATTAAATGCAGCCAGTGTCTCCCGATCATGGCTTTCAGTTTGTAAGGGCGACTTTCGTTTGAAGAAATCAGCCAGATATTACGTGAGTAAAAAGAGAAGAAAACTTGGTCAACTTGCCAGCAGTACTCGGATGTCCAAGAAATGTTATGTAACTAATGCAACAAAGTCATGCATCTCAAAGTTCACTCAGGTACAATGTAGTACACGTTGCACGTACGCATTACAACAGCCATCCTTTGTCAATCTAAAGACATCTATTCAACCAAAATTTCCACCTAACACATCCACAAAAGTTATAGGGATTGCACAAAATATACTACCAACGAGAAGATTAATGAAACTTCGATAAATTAGTTAATAATTGTATAAGTTATAATATAGTCTTTATTTGACTCTCACTGAGCAGTGTGTGATTACATAATTTCACGCAAATCATTGTGTAGTTGAATAACTGCATAATGGATTTTGTACATATATTTAGGTCGTCACAGACTCAAAAGGTGCACTCCACATAACTGGTTAGGTGAATATACTTGAAGGATTCATTCTTAATTATACACTATCAATTCCTACAAATGTAAGCTTCAAATTGTAGGGCCTATCATTGAATCAGATATTCTAAATCATTTATGGTTTTAAGTTTTCTACATCCTTCCTTAAATATTTACGCTCTATTGACCCTGTCTTGTATCTGGTTGGCGCGACCACCTGGAACGACGGAATTGTATGTATAGGCTGCGGTTTCCACAGAGCGTCAGTCGTTGGCAATACGTCGTCGGGTGATCATCATCATGGAGTTCTTCAGGCAACTGTTGACCGCTTTTGGAGTAACAACGTGTTCAAGTAGTAAAGTCGATTTCATTTCCAATCTCCCTGTAGAAGTTTCTCACCATCTGCTACGAATGTTAGATTCACATTCTTTATTAAATGCAGCCAGTGTCTCCCGATCATGGCTTTCAGTCTGCAAGGGCGACTTTCGTTTGAGGCAATCAGCCAGGTATCACCTGAGTAACAAAAGAAGAAAACTTTTTCAACTTGCCAGCAGTACTCGGATGTCCAAAAAATGTACTAAGTCATGCATCTCAAACTTCACTCAGATACAAAGTAGTACACGTTGCACGTAGGCATTACAACAGCCATCCTTTGTCAATCTAAAGACATATATTCAACCAAAATTTCCAAGTAACACACCCACGAAAGTTATAGGGACTGCACAAAATGTACCACCAACGAAAAGATTAATGAAAGTTCGATAAATTAGTTAATAATTGTATAAGATATAGTATAATCTGTATTTGACTCTCAATGAGCCGTGAGTGATTACATAATTTCACGCAATTCATTGTGTAGTTGAATAACTGCATAATGGATTTTGTACATATGTTCAGGTCGTCACTGGCTAAAAAGTTGCGTTCCACATAACTGTTTAGGTGAATATACTTAAAGGATTCATTCTAAATTACACTATCAATTCCTACAAATGTAAGCTTCAAATTGTAGGGCATCTCATTGAATCAGATATTCTCAACCATGTACGGTTTTAAGTTTTCTACTTGCTTACTTAAATATTTACGCTCTATTGACCCTATCTGGTGTCTGGTTGGCGCGACCACCTGGAACGACGGAATTGTATATATAGGCTGTGGTTTCTACAGAGCGTCAGTCGTTGGCAATACGTCGTCGGGTGATCATCATCATGGAGTTCTTCAGGCAACTGTTGACCGCTTTTGGAGTAACAACGTGTTCAAGTAGTAAAGTCGATTTCATTTCCAATCTCCCGGTAGAAGTTTCTCACCATCTGCTACGAATGTTAGATTCACATTCTTTATTAAATGCAGCCAGTGTCTCCCGATCATGGCTTTCAGTTTGTAAGGGCGACTTTCGTTTGAAGCAATCAGCCAGATATTACGTGAGTAAAAAGAGAAGTAAACTTGGTCAACTTGCCAGCAGTACTCGGATGTCCAAGAAATGTTATGTAACCAATGCAACAAAGTCATGCATCTCAAACTTCACTCAGGTACAAAGTAGTACACGTTGCACGTACGCATTACAACAGCCATCCTTTGTCAATCTAAAGACATCTATTCAACCAAAATTTCCACCTAACACATCCACAAAAGTTATAGGGATTGCACAAAATATACCACCAACGAGAAGATTAATGAAACTTCGATAAATTAGCTAATAATTGTATGAGTTATAATATAATCTTTATTTGACTCTCACTGAGCAGTGAGTGAATACTTAATTTCACGCAAATCATTGTGTAGTTGTATAACTGCATAATGGATTTTGTACATATATTTAGGTCGTCACAGACTCAAAAGGTGCACTCCACATGACTGTTTAGGTGAATATACTTCAAGGATTCATTCTAAATTATACACTATCAATTCCTACAATTGTAAGCTTCAAATTGTAGGGCATATCATTGAATCAGATATTCTAAATCATGTATGGTTTTAAGTTTTCTACATCCTTAATTAAATATTTACGCTCTATTGACCCTATCTGGTGTCTGGTTGACTCGACCACCTGGAACGACAGAATTGTATATATAGGCTGTGGTTTCCACAGAGCGTCAGTCGTTGGCAATACGTCGTCGGGTGATCATCAGCATGGAGTTCTTCAGGCAACTGTTGACCGCTTTTGGAGTAACAACGTGTTCAAGTAGTAAAGTCGACTTCATTTCCAATCTCCCGGTAGAAGTTTCTCACCATCTGCTACGAATGTTAGATTCACAGTCTTTATTAAATGCAGCCAGTGTCACCCGATCATGGCTTTCAGTTTGTAAGGGCGACTTTCGTTTGAAGAAATCAGCCAGATATTACGTGAGTAAAAAGAGAAGAAAACTTGTTCAACTTGCCAGCAGTACTCGGATGTCCTAGAAATGTTATGTAACTAATGCAACAAAGTCATGCATCTCAAAGTTCACTCAGGTACAAAGTAGTACACGTTGCACGTACGCATTACAACAGCCATCCTTTGTCAAACTAAAGACATCTATTAAACCAAAATTTCCACATAACACATGCACAAAAGTTATAGGGATTGCACAAAATATACAACCAACCAGAAGATTAATGAAACTTCGATAAATTAGTTAATAATTGTATGAGTTATAATATAATCTTTATTTGACTCTCACTGAGCAGTGAGTGATTACTTAATTTCACGCAAATCATTGTGTAGTTGTATAACTGCATAATGGATTTTGTACATATATTTAGGTCGTCACAGACTCAAAAGGTGCACTCCACATGACTGTTTAGGTGAATATACTTCAAGGATTCATTCTAAATGATACACTATCAATTCCTACAAATGTAAGCTTCGAATTGTAGCGCATATCTTTGAATCAGATATTCTAAACAATGTACGGTTTTAAGTTTTCTACATCCTTAATTAAATATTTACGCTCTATTGACCCTATCTGGTGTCTGGTTGACTCGACCACCTGGAACGACGGAATTGTATATATAGGCTGTGGTTTCCACAGAGCGTCAGTCGTTGGCAATACGTCGTCGGGTGATCATCATCATGGAGTTCTTCAGGCAACTGTTGACAGCTTTTGGAGTAACAACGTGTTCAAGTAGTAAAGTCGAATTCATTTCCAATCTCCCGGTAGAAGTTTCTCACCATCTGCTACGAATGTTAGATTCACAGTCTTTATTAAATGCAGCCAGTGTCTCCCGATCATGGCTTTCAGTTTGTAAGGGCGACTTTCGTTTGAGGCAATCAGCCAGGTATCACCTGAGTAACAAAAGAAGAAAACTTTTTCAACTTGCCAGCAGTACTCGGATGTCCAAAAAATGTACTAAGTCATGCATCTCAAACTTCACTCAGATACAAAGTAGTACACGTTGCACGTAGGCATTACAACAGCCATCCTTTGTCAATCTAAAGACATATATTCAACCAAAATTTCCAAGTAACACACCCACGAAAGTTATAGGGACTGCACAAAATGTACCACCAACGAAAAGATTAATGAAAGTTCGATAAATTAGTTAATAATTGTATAAGATATAGTATAATCTTTATTTGACTCTCAATGAGCCGTGAGTGATTACATAATTTCACGCAATTCATTGTGTAGTTGAATAACTGCATAATGGATTTTGTACATATATTCAGGTCGTCACTGGCTAAAAAGTTGCGTTCCACATAACTGTTTAGGTGAATATACTTAAAGGATTCATTCTAAATTACACTATCAATTCCTACAAATGTAAGCTTCAAATTGTAGGGCATCTCATTGAATCAGATATTCTCAACCATGTACGGTTTTAAGTTTTCTACTTGCTTACTTAAATATTTACGCTCTATTGACCCTATCTGGTGTCTGGTTGGCGCGACCACCTGGAACGACGGAATTGTATATATAGGCTGTGGTTTCCACAGAGCGTCAGTCGTTGGTAATACGTCGTCGGGTGATCATCATCATGGAGTTCTTCAGGCAACTGTTGACCGCTTTTGGAGTAACAACGTGTTCAAGTAGTAAAGTCGACTTCATTTCCAATCTCCCGGTAGAAGTTTCTCACCATCTGCTACGAATGTTAGATCCACAGTCTTTATTAAATGCAGCCAGTGTCTCCCGAGCATGGCTTTCAGTTTGTAAGGGCGACTTTCGTTTGAAGAAATCAGCCAGATATTACGTTAGTAAAAAGAGAAGAAAACTTGTTCAACTTGCCAGCAGTACTCGGATATCCAAGAAATGTTATGTAACTAATGCAACAAAGTCATGCATCTCAAAGTTTACTCAGGTACAAAGTAGTACACGTTGCACGTACGCATTACAACAGCCATCCTTTGTCAATCTAAAGACATCTATTCAACCAAAATTTCCACCTAACACATCCACAAAAGTTATAGGGATTGCACAAAATATACAACCAACAAGAAGATTAATGAAACTTCGATAAATTAGTTAATAATTGTATGAGTTATAATATAATCTTTATTTGACTCTCACTGAGCAGTGAGTGATTACTTAATTTCACGCAAATCATTGTGTAGTTGTATAACTGCATAATGGATTTTGTACATATATTTAGGTCGTCACAGACTCAAAAGGTGCACTCCACATGACCGTTTAGGTGAATATACTTCAAGGATTCATTCTAAATGATACACTATCAATTCCTACAAATGTAAGCTTCGAATTGTAGCGCATATCTTTGAATCAGATATTCTAAACAATGTACGGTTTTAAGTTTTCTACTTCCTTAATTAAATATTTACGCTCTATTAACCCTATCTGGTGTCTGGTTGACTCGACCACCTGGAACGACGGAATTGTATATATAGGCTGTGGTTTCCACAGAGCGTCAGTCGTTGGTAATACGTCGTCGGGTGATCATCATCATGGAGTTCTTCAGGCAACTGTTGACCGCTTTTGGAGTAACAACGTGTTCAAGTAGTAAAGTCGACTTCATTTCCAATCTCCCGGTAGAAGTTTCTCACCATCTGCTACGAATGTTAGATCCACAGTCTTTATTAAATGCAGCCAGTGTCTCCCGATCATGGCTTTCAGTTTGTAAGGGCGACTTTCGTTTGAAGAAATCAGCCAGATATTACGTTAGTAAAAAGAGAAGAAAACTTGTTCAACTTGCCAGCAGTACTCGGATATCCAAGAAATGTTATGTAACTAATGCAACAAAGTCATGCATCTCAAAGTTCACTCAGGTACAAAGTAGTACACGTTGCACGTACGCATTACAACAGCCATCCTTTGTCAATCTAAAGACATCTATTCAACCAAAATTTCCACCTAACACATCCACAAAAGTTATAGGGATTGCACAAAATATACTACCAACGAGAAGATTAATGAAACTTCGATAAATTAGTTAATAATTGTATAAGTTATAATATAGTCTTTATTTGACTCTCACTGAGCAGTGTGTGATTACATAATTTCACGCAAATCATTGTGTAGTTGAATAACTGCATAATGGATTTTGTACATATATTTAGGTCGTCACAGACTCAAAAGGTGCACTCCACATAACTGGTTAGGTGAATATACTTGAAGGATTCATTCTTAATTATACACTATCAATTCCTACAAATGTAAGCTTCAAATTGTAGGGCCTATCATTGAATCAGATATTCTAAATCATTTATGGTTTTAAGTTTTCTACATCCTTCCTTAAATATTTACGCTCTATTGACCCTGTCTTGTATCTGGTTGGCGCGACCACCTGGAACGACGGAATTGTATATATAGGCTGTGGTTTCCACAGAGCGTCAGTCGTTGGCAATACGTCGTCGGGTGATCATCATCATGGAGTTCTTCAGGCAACTGTTGACCGCTTTTGGAGTAACAACGTGTTCAAGTAGTAAAGTCGATTTCATTTCCAATCTCCCGGTAGAAGTTTCTCACCATCTGCTACGAATGTTAGATTCACATTCTTTATTAAATGCAGCCAGTGTCTCCCGATCATGGCTTTCAGTCTGCAAGGGCGACTTTCGTTTGAGGCAATCAGCCAGGTATCACCTGAGTAACAAAAGAAGAAAACTTTTTCAACTTGCCAGCAGTACTCGGATGTCCAAAAAATGTACTAAGTCATGCATCTCAAACTTCACTCAGATACAAAGTAGTACACGTTGCACGTAGGCATTACAACAGCCATCCTTTGTCAATCTAAAGACATACAGGGTGTCCCATTTTAATCTTACACCTGATTTATCTTGCAAAATAGGACTCCGATCGAAAAATGAGTCTTATGAAAGTTGTAGGGTTCAAAGGGGGACGTTTTTCTAGAAAAAGAAATATGGTCCAAAATTCAAAATGGCGGAGGTACGACGGCCGACATGTTTTTCTTAAATGGAACCATGACTTTTTTTTTTCGACCAAAATGTTCGGCATATTAAACCTAATAACTTTTGTAGGAAACTTTTTTCGATAAAGTCCATAATTCATTTTTTTTAAGACCGTTTTAGCGTTATCCATGTACCACGACCGTTTTAGCGTTATCCATGTACCACGAGGAAGTCTTCAACATCCCATTTGTGTGTGCGTGTGCGCGCGTGCGCGTGTGCGTGCATACAACACTTACAAGAATTAAGTCTCTGCGGCTCGTCACTTCGGCAAAATTTTTGTACTCCAAACCCTCCTTGTAAGTGTACTTGAATTCTTCTCAAACATGTTCAAAGATTCCACCATTCATCATGTTAAAAACTTTAACATCCAATGTCTAAAAAATTCGTCGAAGGCAAAGTATTTTTGGAATTACAAGTCTTCTTCGTCACTGATGAAAAATAACAAATTCATCACACGGACACTTCGAAATGATTTTTGTGGATCGCGCGTTTTGGACGGTACATCTGTAAAAGTTTACCGACAAACATCTAACGATGTCAGATTTCAGTCCGAACGAGATTGTCGACATGCTCCTCATTTTGGGGAGATGTCGTGGCAATTATTTCCGCGCTGCAAATTTGTATCGTCGCGAATATCCGCATCATCGGCACCCATCGCGGCAGACAATTCGGACGCTGGAACAGAGAGCGAGGGCAGGTCACATAACTCGCCATCGTAGACGTCGCCAAGACGTCAATAATGATTTTGATGGCCCGTATGCGGCTCGAAATATGGCTATTTTAGCCATGGTAGCAAACGATCCCCACTTGACCGTTCGAGCGATCTCCGCGCAACTAGGAATTCCCAGGTCTACAGTCCACCGAGTGTTGAGGAGTACAAGGCACCACCCGTACCGACTACAATTCCACCAAGACACTCCGAATCCCGATCCGTTGCGAAGGGTCGAGTTTTGTAGGTGGGCGTTGAGGCAAATCGAGAGATCCCCAGACTTCTTCAGGTTCGTCATGTTCAGTGATGAATCCACATTCAACAACCGGGGTCAGGTGAATCGGTGGAACTTCCGATATTGGTCTGACCATAATCCACACTGGGTGAGACAGCTCGATCACCAACATCGGTGGAGTTTAAATGTTTGGTGTGGCATTGTTAACGGCCAAATAATAGGACCCCACTTTTTTGAGGGAAATGTGACGGGAGCCCGTTATCTTGATTTTCTGCAAAATGAATTGCATATTCTGCTAGAAAATCTTGATTTGGGTACACGTCAACAGATGTGGTTCCAGCAAGACGGTGCACCCGCTCACTGGGCTCGTATTGTAAGGAACCATCTGGACAGAACTTTCGGGGGAAGGTGGATCGGTCGAGATGGACCTGTCCACTGGCCGCCAAGGTCACCTGATCTCACCTCTCCCGATTTCTTCTTGTGGGGTTACCTTAAAGACGTTGTCTACCGCCAACGTCCAACCACAAGAGAGGATATGAGAGAGAGGATAGCAGTCGCCTGCCGCGCAATTCCAAGAGATGTCCTCTTACAAACAGTCGGTAGTTTTGAGAGGAGAGTTCAGGCATGTCTCAACATGAATGGTGGGATCTTTGAACATCTTTGAGAAGAGTTCAAAGTACACTTACCAGGAGGGTTTGGAGTCAAAAAATACTGCGGAAGTGACGAGCCGCAGAAACCTAATCCTTGTGATTGTTGTAACGACCAACACGTCCGCACATGCGCACGCACACGACCACGCACACGACCACGCACACGCACACACAAATGGGATGTTGAAGACCTTACCTCCTCGTGGTACATGGATAACGCTAAAACGGTCGTGGTACATGGATAACGCTAAAACGGTCGTAAAAAAAATGAATTATGGACTTTATCGAAAAAAGTTTCCTACAAAAGTTGTTAGGTTTAACATGCCGAACATTTTGGTCGAAAAAAAAAGTCATGGTTCCATTTAAGAAAAACATGTCGGCCGTCGTATCTCCGCCATTTTGAATTTTGGACCATATTTATTTTTCTAGAAAAACGTCCCCCTTTGAACCCTACAACTTTCATAAGACTCATTTTTCGATCGGAGTCCTATTTTCCAAGATAAATCAGGTGTAAGATTAAAATGGGACACCCTGTATAATAACAATCTCTTCTTTCATGGAAACATTACCTGAGAACTTTGAAAAATTGTTAAAAGAACTCGAGAAACTACAAAGTACGGATGAGAAGTGTCAACGTCTCAAAAGGGGAATCAATACTGAGGATGAAAATCAGAAATACGTGATCAAAAACGGGATAATCTTTTAAAAGATGGGAAAACAACTAGGCGCAATAATTCCCAAAAGTGGAATTAGAACATTGATAGAAGCGTGTCATGTGCTTTATGCA
The DNA here is from genome assembly GCA_964016905.1 of Perithous albicinctus. Taxonomy (NCBI): domain Eukaryota; kingdom Metazoa; phylum Arthropoda; class Insecta; order Hymenoptera; family Ichneumonidae; genus Perithous; species Perithous albicinctus. The sequence continues at coordinate 1,805,365 of OZ024691.1, read as the reverse complement.
CATACGGGTGCTCGTAAATGTTACTTAATGCTACGGGAAGACTTCCACTTTCCCAACTTATATAGAACAATTCGGCAACAACTTCGAACGTGTGACCCCTGTCAAAGAAACAAAGTCTATACTCAAGGAATATTTGCAGAGATGCAAAATATTCTTCCCGAAAAACCAGGCGAACTCGTTTCTTTAGACTACTATGGACCTTTACCTGCATCTAAGTACGGAAATAAATACGTACTGGCGGTCATCGACGTCTTCTCAAAATTAACAAAAATATATCCACTAAAAAACGCGACAACGAACGCCACTTGGAAGAAACTGACAACCGACTACTTTCCCAACTATGGTACCCCAAAAGCAATACTCACGGATCAGGGGACTCAGTTCACAGCAAAAAAATGGGGTACACTGTTGCAAGAGGCAGATATTAAAAAAACAATAACATCGATACGTCATCCGCAAGCCAATCCAATAGAAAGAACGAACCGAGAGCTCTCACGACTATTCCGAACGTTACTTCCCAACCAACATAATGGGTGGTATGGTGTTATCCCCGAAATTGAAAACTGCATTAACAATACTCACCATGAGACCACTGGTTTTACGCCAATGCAATTACATTTTGGCAAAACCTCAAAAAGACCATGGCACCAGTTCATCAAATCGGAAAATACGATACAAGAACACACACAATTGATTATGCTAGCCAAACAACACGCCCAAAGAATCCGAGCACGAAGTGCAAGTAAATTCAACAAACAACACCAAACCAGCGAGTTCAGGGTAGGTGACATAGTATTGGCACGTGCTCTCAATGTATCCAATCCGGCTGCGAAAATAACGGCGAAATTCTTACCGCTGTATGAAGGCCCGTATAAGATCAAAACAAAGATTCACAACACCTCGTATGTACTAGAACACATACAAAGCCAGAAAGAAAGGGGTATGTACCATATCAGCGACCTGAGACCATACTATAGCGATGTACACAAAACCACACCGACAAGCAACTCTGAAGGTGAGAAATAGCCAAAGGTGTAGCAACTGGAGGCGAATAAAAGAATAACACTGAAGAGAAAAAAAAAAAAAAAAAAAAATAGAACCTCCGCTCATGGCAACTGCGAGTCGAACTTGTAACCCGAAAAGGATTTCAGTAAGCTTCCATAAGTAATCCGACTAACATGTATCAAGAAAAGGAAACACAAACCGGTGACTTTCGCTACGGGTTTAAATATATAACTCCGCGAACATACGTGCCCGCGGATAAGCAGGCATTACAAAGGGACAGGACTCCACACGCTCTGCGGACTAACAGGAGCGTTCGCACCTCCACCGAGGCCATGTATTTTGCCTTCCTCAGGGAAGACGAAACCTTACAAAAACAAATCCGTGGTCTCCAGGAGGAACAGCACATAAGCTACGAACGAACGATCCATGTGCCGCTTCCATACATTCCGTGGACACCTCCAACACTCCACAAGGCATCTTTTTTGCCTCGCCAGGAGCCGAAATGTATTAGGCAGAATAATCGACCAGCGATCACATTAGGACCATATCTGAAAACAAAAAAACTTCGGGAACAGGTAAACATAAAAATTTACTGTAAAGTTACATTGAATAGTGGTGCAACAAAGGACAGCACCAATAATTTTATATAATACAGCGCCGAAGCAAAGGCTCTGGTACGGACCCAATTGTGATCGACGCGATGAACCGGCAACACAATCACACCAAAGTGCGACCTCCACCAGCCCGGCCGCCAACACGCAGCATGACTCCACCTATAAAACACAGTGACGAAACGATGCTCACTGTAAAAGCCGTACAACAACGACAGCTACAAAAGAGTCAAATCAATAACGTTTTATAGAAACAGCTAATAAACAAGTAACACTATCAATCACCTGCATTTAATCTTTCGGAAGGGCGATGTAACGGAACGAAATCGTTACATGAAGTTAACAAACTTCATTATTCAATAATAAATAAATTTATTATTGAATAAATGAATTATTTAATATATAATTATAAATTAATAATTATAAATAAATGATTAACAAATTAATTAAATAAAAGTAATCAAATAAAACAAATAACATTCTAATAACACCAACTGACCGAAATTAACATAAAAATAAAATGCAGGCAGACTGAACCATTGTTAACGGGAAAATTTTAATTAAAACAACAAATAAAGGCTGAAGACCGAGTCAATCGATCAGGATCCCAAGCCGTACGAAGAGTAGCGCGTGCACCGCATGATGGGTGGGTCAGAGGCAGGCGGTGGGGTGTCGCGTTGAGTGACGAAGAAAGTAGGCGGAGCCTAGAGCGACAACTTCGTGCGAAGAGTCAACCCTTCGGTAACCATTACAAATTAGGCGGGTCACTGAACGACGCTCAGACAGCTACTCTGGCACCCATCATGAATTAGGCGGGACACTGAGACTCAATACAGCTCACCGATAATCGATCAGATAATCGATACGATAATCTTGCCGATTATCTATTAACAAATTAAGACTGTTTTCATGACAATTTACAAAATCCGAGAAGAAATAAATATTTAGAGGCAACTCAACGATAGTTGGACAACAAAAAACAGGAAAAACGAACAATATCTAACGCCACACGGACAATTCAGGTAACACAACAAGACGTTAAATAACATACAAATAAACAACAAACTAATTGAGGTATCGACCAAATTAGCTATCATAATTTTGCAATTGAATTGTTAAAATATCTTAAATTTTAACAAATCAAAAAAACTGTAACACAGTGCAGATACTATAGTACTCGTGACGTCAAACACATCACGCGATACTCTTTCCACCCGAATTTTAGTGCTGATACCAGTCACGTGACTACCCCTCGAAGCAGCCAACGCCAACGGTATATAAGGAGCGGCAAACAAGCCCTCGACACTCTTTGAAATCAATCGTTATTACGGGAGTCACTCTGCCGATACTCGGCTTTAAAACTACTTGTATTGTTAAAACGCCTAATTGGCACTCGTATTTGTTCATAAACTCTCTGTTCTTTGTTAGAAGACGACTCAAGGAATCAGTTCCCACGCACGACGTTGGCCACTGTATTCTGCGATCGTTATAAGAAATATTTGCGAATAAAATATATTTGTAACAACGGACCTCTGAATGAAGGACTCCCTGGCATAGCGCCCGGCAGACTCTTCCTTCAGAGCTAGGAAATCTCGTCTTGATAGACTCCCTTGCACATCGCCTGGCAGATTTGAAAGACGAGATTTAACATTCTGTAACTTGTCGATATTCCGAGCCGTCTACGATTTTAATTATTAACGGACGAGCGAGAGCTCTTCGGAGTATCGAGGTTACTGTAGCGAAGCCCGTGACACGTCGCGATAGTGGACACGCACACATACACACATCCACACGCGTCGGCCGACACAGACACGACTACACGTAATATCAAAACAACTCCGGTCATCCAGTATACCGTTCCGTTAGCTATGCGCTCGCTTCACGAGTCTGATAACTTATTAATTTTAAATTCTTTCTTTACTCTTATTGCTGGCACGCTTCACGTGGAACTAATAAAATTTAATTTCGCTTCTCGAACTCAGGAACTTATCCTGTTTGAATTATCACGCTTATCGTGACTCCTATCTACGAATTGAGTGTAAAGCTCCATAGGCGAGGCATCACGTCCGTGTATGAATAAATTGATTATCTTACTTTCGCTTCTCGACCTCAGGAACTTATCCCGTTTGAATTATCACGCTTATCGTGACTCCTATCTACGAATTGAGTGTAAAGCTCCATATGCGAGGCATCTCGTCCGTGTATGAATAAATTGATTATCTACTTTCGCTTCTCGACATCAGGAACTTATCCTGTTTGAATTATCACGCTTATCGTGACTCCTATATACGAATTGAGTGTAAAGCTCCATATGCGAGGCATCACGTCCGTGTATGAATAAATTTATTATCTTACTTTCGCTTCTCGACCTCAGGAACTTATCCTGTTTGAATTATCACGCTTATCGTGACTCCTATCTACGAATTGAGTGTAAAGCTCTATATGCGAGGCATCACGTCCGTGTATGAATAAATTGATTATCTTATTGTCGCTTCTCGACCTCAGGAACTTATCCTGTTTGAATTATCACGCTTATCGTGACTCCTATCTACGAATTGAGTGTAAAGCTCCATAGGCGAGGCATCACGTCCGTGTATGAATAAATTGATTATCTTACTTTCGCTTCTCGACCTCAGGAACTTATCCTGTTTGAATTATCACGCTTATCGTGACTCCGGGGAGAGTACGATATCCGGGGCGCCAAGATTTGATGGTGGTTTCCGGTAGTACTTTTCGTGGGGAGTAAAAAAGTTCATATGGACTATGGTCCTAACTGCCTTAGTTTCCGAGATATTTAATTTTTTAGAAATTTTTTAAAAAATTATTTTGAACGAATATAATTTTCGTTGGGCGCAGACCATTAGCGTCACCCAGAATGTACCACGTGGAGGTTGTCTGCTAACATTCCTTGGCCCTGAAAAGGGCCGTTTTAGTGTTATTTTCAGTGTGTGCCTGCGTGTGTGTGTGCAAGCATGCGCGCGCACAGAGATCAGGACCCCATGGTTCGTCGCTTCCACGGTATTTTTTGACTCCAAACCCTCTCTGATCGCGCGCACGTACGCTCGAGTGAGTGTGTGTGAGTGTGTGCGTGCGTGCGTGGTTGCCTTAGCGCAAGGGCGCGAATATGCGGGTATGCGCGTAAGCTCGAGGGCGCAAGGGTGCAAGCGTGTTTAAAAAAATTCATCGTCGGAAGACTCTTGCTCGTCGGGAGTTTCATCCGCGGACAATTCGTCGAATTCTTCGTCGATTGTCTGAATTTTTGCACGCTTTGCAGGGACTATGTTCTCCAGGCCTTCGGATTCCACGGTCGGAGGATCAATTTCTCGTAGTTCGAGACCCGCTTGTTTCTCTCCATCAACGATGCCTGGATAGACTCTTTTTATGTCAAGGAGGAACTGCATTATTTGTGAGCCAAGGTCGTCCCTGTACGTCTTGTCTAGGTGCTGCTGCCTGTAATAATGCAGTGCCATATACTGGTGGAGGAGTTTCGGTGTGCGACGACACAGTATGGCTTGCTTCAGCAGCTTGTTTTGATTCTCCAGGTCATTGATAGTGTTGGCTGGATTTTCTTTGCTCACGTACTCGCCGATGCTGTGATTCGTGGCCAAGTGAACCGTACCAGCATTGAAAAGCTTTTCCACGCCAACATACTGTTTTGCACTATCAGTGCAGACCTGACTTGTGTCTTTCGACACATACTTACTTATGTAAGCCCACAGTTCTGCCTTGCTCTTCGAATTTACCTTAAAGAAAACTCCGACCTTGTCTTCTTTACAGTAAAGACCAAGAACTGTCGTCGTCATCTGTTCGGTAATCCTCCCGCGGTGGTACTTTCTTTTCGTGAGGAAAGTTTCGTCAATTTGTACGGTTTTTCCGTCACCGCCAAGGCATATCTCGTCGTTTGATGCAACGACTTCTGCGATTTCGCGACAATAACTGTAGTAGTCGATTACCGTTGATCGACTTAGCTCTTCCTCATCTTTGTGTCGTCGCCAGCCGAGCAATTGCCGATGGAGTTCTGTAACTTTCATTTTGGCAACGAACGAAAGAATTATCGCTAGTACCTCGCAGATTTTGATGCGGCAGTGTGAGCCGTCAAAAAATGTGCCACAGCACGGATTTTCGCAGCGTCGACATTGCCTAGCACCTTTTTTTTTTGACGATTTCGATGAGCATCGCCATGTCCAGCCCAGCTAATTCTCCCAGTGAATCTCAACTCTCATTGGCAAACCACAGCACGTCGGTGGTGTCGATGTTTTTGAGGGAATGAGCCCGATTTCCTCCAAAAATGGGATTGCCTTTTCATCGCTTTCGACAAGGTCGCTGAAGGAATAAAAAAACGAAAAATGTCGAAGTTTTCGATGTAATGACGGATGTTCCGTCGACATGGTGTGAGTGAGTGAGTGAGTGAGTGAGTGAGTGAGTGAGTGAGTGAGTGAGTGAGTGAGTGAGTGAGTGAGTGAGTGAGTGAGTGAGTGAGTGAGTGAGTGAGTGAGTGAGTGAGTGAGTGAGTGAGTGAGTGAGTGAGTGAGTGAGTGAGTGAGTGAGTGAGTGAGTGAGTGAGTGAGTGAGTGAGTGAGTGAGTGAGTGAGTGAGTGAGTGAGTGAGTGAGTGAGTGAGTGAGTGAGTGAGTGAGTGAGTGAGTGAGTGAGTGAGTGAGTGAGTGAGTGAGTGAGTGAGTGAGTGAGTGAGTGAGTGAGTGAGTGAGTGAGTGAGTGAGTGAGTGAGTGAGTGAGTGAGTGAGTGAGTGAGTGAGTGAGTGAGTGAGTGAGTGAGTGAGTGAGTGAGTGAGTGAGTGAGTGAGTGAGTGAGTGAGTGAGTGAGTGAGTGAGTGAGTGAGTGAGTGAGTGAGTGAGTGAGTGAGTGAGTGAGTGAGTGAGTGAGTGAGTGAGTGAGTGAGTGAGTGAGTGAGTGAGTGAGTGAGTGAGTGAGTGAGTGAGTGAGTGAGTGAGTGAGTGAGTGAGTGAGTGAGTGAGTGAGTGAGTGAGTGAGTGAGTGAGTGAGTGAGTGAGTGAGTGAGTGAGTGAGTGAGTGAGTGAGTGAGTGAGTGAGTGAGTGAGTGAGTGAGTGAGTGAGTGAGTGAGTGAGTGAGTGAGTGAGTGAGTGAGTGAGTGAGTGAGTGAGTGAGTGAGTGAGTGAGTGAGTGAGTGAGTGAGTGAGTGAGTGAGTGAGTGAGTGAGTGAGTGAGTGAGTGAGTGAGTGAGTGAGTGAGTGAGTGAGTGAGTGAGTGAGTGAGTGAGTGAGTGAGTGAGTGAGTGAGTGAGTGAGTGAGTGAGTGAGTGAGTGAGTGAGTGAGTGAGTGAGTGAGTGAGTGAGTGAGTGAGTGAGTGAGTGAGTGAGTGAGTGAGTGAGTGAGTGAGTGAGTGAGTGAGTGAGTGAGTGAGTGAGTGAGTGAGTGAGTGAGTGAGTGAGTGAGTGAGTGAGTGAGTGAGTGAGTGAGTGAGTGAGTGAGTGAGTGAGTGAGTGAGTGAGTGAGTGAGTGAGTGAGTGAGTGAGTGAGTGAGTGAGTGAGTGAGTGAGTGAGTGAGTGAGTGAGTGAGTGAGTGAGTGAGTGAGTGAGTGAGTGAGTGAGTGAGTGAGTGAGTGAGTGAGTGAGTGAGTGAGTGAGTGAGTGAGTGAGTGAGTGAGTGAGTGAGTGAGTGAGTGAGTGAGTGAGTGAGTGAGTGAGTGAGTGAGTGAGTGAGTGAGTGAGTGAGTGAGTGAGTGAGTGAGTGAGTGAGTGAGTGAGTGAGTGAGTGAGTGAGTGAGTGAGTGAGTGAGTGAGTGAGTGAGTGAGTGAGTGAGTGAGTGAGTGAGTGAGTGAGTGAGTGAGTGAGTGAGTGAGTGAGTGAGTGAGTGAGTGAGTGAGTGAGTGAGTGAGTGAGTGAGTGAGTGAGTGAGTGAGTGAGTGAGTGAGTGAGTGAGTGAGTGAGTGAGTGAGTGAGTGAGTGAGTGAGTGAGTGAGTGAGTGAGTGAGTGAGTGAGTGAGTGAGTGAGTGAGTGAGTGAGTGAGTGAGTGAGTGAGTGAGTGAGTGAGTGAGTGAGTGAGTGAGTGAGTGAGTGAGTGAGTGAGTGAGTGAGTGAGTGAGTGAGTGAGTGAGTGAGTGAGTGAGTGAGTGAGTGAGTGAGTGAGTGAGTGAGTGAGTGAGTGAGTGAGTGAGTGAGTGAGTGAGTGAGTGAGTGAGTGAGTGAGTGAGTGAGTGAGTGAGTGAGTGAGTGAGTGAGTGAGTGAGTGAGTGAGTGAGTGAGTGAGTGAGTGAGTGAGTGAGTGAGTGAGTGAGTGAGTGAGTGAGTGAGTGAGTGAGTGAGTGAGTGAGTGAGTGAGTGAGTGAGTGAGTGAGTGAGTGAGTGAGTGAGTGAGTGAGTGAGTGAGTGAGTGAGTGAGTGAGTGAGTGAGTGAGTGAGTGAGTGAGTGAGTGAGTGAGTGAGTGAGTGAGTGAGTGAGTGAGTGAGTGAGTGAGTGAGTGAGTGAGTGAGTGAGTGAGTGAGTGAGTGAGTGAGTGAGTGAGTGAGTTTGAGTTTGAGTTTGAGTTTGAGTTTATTGTACATAGGACCGGAGGTCCTCTAGACACATCACCTTCTTCACAAAACCATAAACAATAAAAGACGCTATACAATAAAATATATTATATAATAACGCAATCGGAAAAATAAAAATAAAAATAAAATAGAATAGTTTCCGCAGCGCAAGAATAACAGCTAAATACTAACTATAAATAATACGAAGATACTAGACTATAAACAGTTTAGATTACGCAGCTAATCTTACAGCTCTCCCTTAAGTAGCAAGCCCATAACCAGCTCTTGAAAGACCGCCTTACTAAGGGACAGCGCGTTATGCGGCAGCGAATTAAATAATTCCGCACCGACATTCCCAAAGGTAAGCCTCTTCGCTTCGGTCCTAAACATACCTAAGTGCAGGATCCGATGCCGATCTCTCAATCTGTCTAAGATCCCTGGTGCCTCAAAATGAAAATTGACACTGAGATACGAGGGTTGTCCAGTAGTGAGCACGTCGTACACCATGCTAAGAATAAAATATTTCCGTCTAGCACCTACTTTTAACCACCTAAGTTTTTCAAAAAATGGTGTTATGTGTTCGAACCTACTTACATCAAAAATGAAACGCACGCACGAATTTAACGCAACCTGAATCATATTCTGATGCTCATCCGTTATGCTACTAAAAACCGCACAACAGTAATCAATGACTGGAAAAATAATTGCACGCACAAGTCTTATTCTGAGTGGAACCGGTAAAATGTTTCTGCATACCTTAAGCTGATATAACCTCGAATTAATCGCCTTTGCCGTAGCTAACGCATGCAGTCTCCAGCTCAAATCATCAGCAATCGTTACCCCTAATAGTTTCAGATCATTGACATACCGAACTGCCGTGTCTCCATTGTAAATGTTCGGCAGCGTATTTAATGCTCGTACATACGCAGAACTTCCAAAAAAAATCGCGTTAGTTTTATCGGCATTCAGGAGTAATCCGTTCAACGAGGCCCAAATTCGAATCAAGATTATCTCTTTGTTGAGCAGCAATACGGCTTGATCAGTATTCTTGAAAGGACAACGCGTAAAAATCTGAAGGTCGTCTGCATAATAATTATATTCACAATTACTGAGAGCATACCGAAAATCTGAGAGATATAGGACAAATAGGAGCGGACCGAGTACTGAACCTTGTGGCACCCCGGAATTCATAGAAACCCACCGAGAGATTTCCCCATGGCGAGCACCTAACACGGCCTGTGAACGGTCTACCAAATATGACTTAACCCACATGACAACTGATTCCGATAAATGCAGATCCCGAAGCTTTTTCAGGAGAATTTCGTGTCGAACACGATCGAATGCTTTTGAGAAGTCAAAGGACACCATTGCCGTCAATTCTCTTTTGTCAATACCCTCGCGGATGTAGTCGACCACGCGCAAAAGCGCAGTCTGGGTGCTATACCCAGGCCTATATGCGGACTGAAACATATCAAAACGACCTGTCGACTCTAAAAATTCCTTAATTTGATCGGCTACTAACCGTTCAAGAATTTTCGAGAGAGCGCATAATAGTGAGATCGGTCGATAGTCAGAGGGACCGTTTGGCGATTTTACTTTCGGAATGGGACGAACCAAGGCCTGCTTCCACAGCGTTGGGAATGCAGCCGACATAAGCGAAAAATTCATGAGGTGCAGCACCATAGGAAAGATTACCGGTAGCGCTATTTTTAACATTGACAATGATAAGCCGTCCGCTCCGACCGCGTCTGACGAGGCTCGAGAGAAAGCTCTTTCCAGTTTATCCGGCGTTACTTCCGCAAAAAAAAATCTCGAATCATCAAAATTTCTCGCTTCATGACAATCGATATCCAGTGGAGCTGTGGAAGCAGACCCCACTGAAGCAAAGTATTCGTTCAACTCATCAATTGAGACGACTGTAGGGCTCGCTTGGCCCTTAGGACGAAGAATACCGAGTTGTCGCAATCTATTCCATGCAGATTTGGCATCCGTAGTATTTTGAAAAGCTTCGCCATAAAATTTCCTCTTTGCGTCCCTTACTAACAAGGAAACATTGTTCCTGAGAGCTTTATATTCAGCGAGTAATTTCTCTTTTACCTTAGGTCGTCGTTCACGGTAGGATGCTTTTTTAACTCTGTCGCGGTCCCTCATACGCAACTTAATATCTTCTGATAGCCATGGTGACGGTCGTCGCGTCCGAACCGATCGTCGAAAAGGTGCATGCACGTCCAGACAGGAATTTAACGCGTAGTTTAGAAACTCAACCTTATAATCCACAGATTGGGACAGAAAAAAATAATTCCAGTCGACCGCTCCTAATTGGCTTAAAAATTCCTCTTCGTTAAATCGCGAAAAGTCGCGTCTATGAACCTCCTCAGCTTGTACCTTTGTAACGGAGAAATCGTAAGTAACATACAGACAGTCGTGTCCTGAGAATGGGACCGGAAACTGATCGAAATCAATTACCTTGCTCTCCCTGTCCACTATACAGTGATCTATATGCGTACTAGAGTGTGCCGTATGAAATGATGCGCCAAAGGGTACCAGAAAGAAATCACACGACGATATAAATCGCTGGAGAAATAAACTGTCATGGTTTTTGATTAACAAATTCGTATTAAAATCGCCCATTATAATCAAATTGCTGTATAGGGGATGAAGTCGAAGACATTCCTCCATAAATTCTGATAAAAATCCAACTCTAGGGGGTCTATACACTGTCGCGATAAGAATTTTTGAGCCGTTTTTCGGCAATATCTCTACAAACAGAAATTCTGGCTTCGCACAATAATTTCCAGCTGAAGATGAGATTACTTTGGCTCTGAGCGAGCTACGCACATACATGGCTACGCCACCGCCCTCTTTACCTAGCCTGTCACAGCGAAAAACCTCATATCCACTCAACTCCACCATACTATCCGATACCTGTGGTTTAAGCCAGCTCTCAGAGACACAGACTACATGAGTGAGTGAGTGAGTGAGTGAGTGAGTGAGTGAGTGAGTGAGTGAGTGAGTGAGTGAGTGAGTGAGTGAGTGAGTGAGTGAGTGAGTGAGTGAGTGAGTGAGTGATATAGCGAGTAGTAACGTGTAACGTTTTGACGAATTTGCCAATAGCTGCCGAAGCTCGGCTGACCTCAGGCGTTTTACGTGCTGAAACGATTACAATATATTTGGCCCCTCAATATCACCGCCGATTCTTGACTATCAGACAAAAAAGCTGCCAACTGAAATTGTCACGTTTATTTCCCGTTAATTTCTAACTTTCCTGAAAATTTTGTTTTTCTTATTTTATACTACTGTTTGGTTTCCTCGTAAGAATTAAAAATCCAGGTTTACACTATAACATTTCGTCAAGTAACAGTCAATCAGTGTGGGGATTTTTTTATTTTTGGGATCTGACCGAAGGGTTTCGGTGTAGCAAGGTAAAAAAATAACATTTGTTCGCAATTTAAAAAAAATTACAGAATTAAAAGAAAATCCAAAATTTCGACGAAAAACAAAAAATGTCCCTAAAATTCAAAATTAAAAAAAAAATCAAAAAATCTATAAAATTTCCGAAACGTTTGATATTCAAAATAAAATTCACAACATCTAAAATTAAAAAAAAAAAATTCGAAATTTTCAAAACTGTTGAAAAAATTTCTAAATTGTAAGATTTCCAAAAAAAAAAAAAACAAAACCAGCAATTTCAAAATTGTCACGATTTCAAAATTTCGGAAGAAACTGAAAATATGAAAACGTTTTAACAGAAATTTTCAAAAAAATCACGAATTCAATCCTGTATAAGCCGAAGTTGGCCCTAGAATTTCCAGCGAGTGTTATGAAGTGCATACGTATTTAACAATATCAAAGCGAGATCCCGATGCGAAATGTCAACAAGCGTTACAAATTCCTGACAATCCCCGAGACACCCTTAAATTCCCAGCTCATCAACTATTATCCCAGCAGCAAGGCGTAAAAATCGCAACAAACGATGAGCAGTGCTGGATTCTGGCAAAAACCAACGAACCACAGCAATCTTACGGAATCCCTGAATTCTTCTCACAGCACAACCCCCCCACCAAGTATCTGTGCATTCCACATGTTGTCACAAATGAACCTAAAATAAACCACCGCCACCCCTCATAATCTTCCTCCCTGGTAAAAAACTGGAAGCTGGGATGAACGTCAGGCGGGGGGGGTCCAGGGGCGGAGCCCCGGCGGGGTCCAGGGGCGGAGTCCCGGTGGGGGGTAGGGGGGGCGAAGCCCCCCCGTAGACAAACTATTATTCTTATGCTTATTCGTATTCATCTTCTTCTTCTTCTTCTGCTTCTTCTTATTATTATTGTTATTGTTATCATTCTTATTATTATTATTATTATTATTATTATTATTATTGTTATTACTACTGGTGTTGTTCTTGTGTTTCGGTGCAAGTATGATGAATCCACGGTCAAATCCTGGCCCCCCGGAAATCGTAATACTGCCCATTTTTTACGACATATTAAAATCTAAAAAATTAAATATCTCGGAAACTAAAGCAGTTAGGACTATAGTCCATATGAACTTTTTTGCTCCCCACGAAAAGTACTACCGGAAACCACCGTCAAATCTTGGCGCCCCGGATATCGTACTCGTGCCCAATCTCGCTTCTCGAATCACAGGAACTCGTTTTGTGAAAGACCACCAAGACGATAGATCTGAACCACTTAAACTCGTTTAGAATAAGTTATAACAGTTCACGCCTAGGATAGAATTCTCTTCATTTCAATCCTCCCAATCAAGGCATAAATATTCTAGACATCAATAAAAAAAGCTCGAGTCCCATCCTGTTCCAGCCAAATAACAAATCAAATTTTCCACAGCGACTATAAATTTATCCTTCCCTTTGACTAGGTCTATGATGAAGGATAAATCCCTGAACAGGAATCTGTGGATAAAATCTAACTGAGACCTATAAAAAAAACAAAAAAAAAAAAAAAAAAAAAAGGGGAAAAATTTTAAATCCCTGTCCGAGCAAGAACTCCCGCTCTCCACTCTCATTACGCGAAAGTCCCGGTCCCGAGCACGAACTCAAACAAAACACATCTTTTACCGCGTAAAGTTAGCTTAATTAAATTACGGTTTACGTGGAAAACTGAAACGTTACAATACATCCTCATAATTATTATTTTTTTTCACTTCGACATTATTTTCTTTTCGACAAATTATTGTTTTAAATTATCAATAGCATTCTCAACCCTGTCCCGAGCAATTTTCCGAAAGGTTAGGCTCAAAAGGGGGTTTGCGTGTTTTATATCTGTCATTCAGTTGTGTTTAAGAGAAATTCATTTTTCTTCATCAACGTCTCGACAGATTTAACCCCACTAATATGTGTAAAATCAAGGTTGAGAAATCGACCACGATTTTGACATAACAAAAATTGGGGGCTCGTTCGGGATCCTAATGAATGCTTTCTGTTGATTTAACAATAATAATTTGTCACGTTTTTGAAAAAAAAAAATTGTAATGGTAAAAAAAAACATATAATAAATTATAAACCCATTTAAAAACCCGAATAAACATATAAAAAGGTATAGTGATTCAAGTCAATGAAAGAAATAAAAATAAAACAAAATTAACTCAAAAATTCTGTAAAAAAAAAATACGGAAACCGAATAAACTTTTTGTTGCGGCTATTAGAAATCAGTGTTTTAGAGACCGAACAAGTAATTAGAAAATTACGATTTTTAAGAAAATTAGATTTGGAAAAAATACAAATTAGAAAAGAACAGCGTAAAACACAGTGGTTACGGAGATCTAAAAGAAAGTTAAATCGCCCCAACATTAATTACAAATATTAGGTACTTTTCCCACAGCTATCGTCATTATTAACACCAAAAATCAAGAAAAGACGTAATAATTACAGTTAAACAGAAAAAAAGAGTTGCGCGTGTTAAATAAAATTAAATCACAACGATTATTATAAATGAATAGGGCAACCCGGTCAAAGTGCAAAGTCGATGATGCAATAGTTCACGATTATGTCAATGAGAATGTATTAAAAAAATCGAATAACTCAACACTTCAAAATATAGTCAAAAATAACGAAATATCTGTCCCGCGTGAAAATGAAGACCCCATTGAAAAACATAGTGGTGTAGAATCAGATGCCTCGACAGAAACTATCGTCGAAGAAGAAGTAGATAGGATAGAAAAAGACAATAAAGAACAACAAGAAATCATAAAAATCGAGCCAAACAACGATACACAATTAATAAAAATCATTGAAAATGGTAATTTAGACAAAGAAAACGACGGTACTGAGTCATTTAACAGTGAAAATTTAGACCTCGAAGATTTCGGAAGATTAGAACAACTTTCAACGGCCGAAGGAGGGTTTAAACAATACGAGAATTTAATTAAAGAAATATTACGTACGGAAGTTCCAAATAGATTCTGGGTATTAATAGGTATCTTAGTAAATAACGAAACTCGGGAACATTGGCCGGTAGTACAATATCAATGTGACGAAAGTACAGTGGATACTCTGCCATACACATCCGAAAAACTCGAGTTGCCACGCGCCACACGCGCCACGATAAGTATAGAATCATCAAGCTTAGCAACATCTGTTACGGATACCCCAGCCGGGATAATCTCCCCCAACACCTGTGATACTTTCGAGACCCCTCTAGGAGGGTCAACACCTTTTAACCAATCTATTCAAAAAGATAATCCAACCGACTTAAAAGATATTACATCTACACCCAAGAAAGCAATTAAAATTCTCGGCAAAAAAACGACACCACCCAAAAACTCTCAATTTATCCCAATTAAATTATTAGAGAAGATCCAATCAAGACCTTGCCATTGAAGAGTGTTCTTATAAATTTATTAAACAAAAAGACGATAAAAAACCCCTTATTAGTAACATTATTAAAAAAGATAACGAAAATAAAAAGCCAGTAGTCACGCCGCGCGAAATGGCTAATAATGACCAAACTCTATCGCTTCGGGATGCTTTAGCGGTGATCCCTAATTATGACGGTCAAACTATGTCACTTGGAATGTTTATCCAGGGATGTAAGGAGGCATTAACTATGATGGGATCCAGAGCTGAAGGCAATTTAGTTAAAGCCGTTCGCATAAAAATAATAGGTGAACCTCGACGTACTATTCAGGGGCTAGAATTTGAAACAATTAAAGAATTAGAAAAATTCCTTAAAGAAATATATACACCATCTCGTAACGCCTATCAACTCCAGGGGGAATTAGGTTCTATTTACCAGCGTGAAAATGAATCAGTAATTACGTATGCTAATCGTGTAAGGGATTTGGGAAATTTAATTCTTGAGAGTTATGATGATTGTGAGAATAACGATACGACAGCTTCATTTATTAAAAATACTAAGGACAGTTTGCCTGTATGTTTCTTGCATGGTCGTAAGCCAGTACACGAACAGCGATTAACTATGCAAAACGATTTTAATACAATGATCCGATCAGCTATTCAAATTGAGAAAACACTGGTAGCACAAGCAGCCCTACGTATCGGCCGCCGCGAAACTTCTGTTACTAAAGATAGTAAACCTGAAACTAAGCGAGGAGTCCACGTAGTGGCAACGGAAGAAATAAGCTGTCAATTGTGTAATAAAAAAGGGCACACCGCAAAACAATGTTCGGACAAAGTCTATGCTCTGGTCGTAGAATCACAAAACCAGGGAAACAACGGAAGAAGCACGCTCGTATGTCAGGTTTGTAAAAAGCCTGGACATTCGGCAGACAGATGTTTTAAGGTTTATCCTCCGGCCAACACTAACCAGCCAACCATTGACGCACCTTAAATTACCGTATGCCAAGTATGTAACAAGCGGGGGCATACTGCTGAACGATGTTTCAAAATTTTTCCTCCCGAAAGAAAAGAAATAGAAAATGTTTCAAAATACTGTCAATTCTGTAAAAATCGCGGACACACGGCCGATATTTGTCCTCGTATACCATCGAATGCTCAAAAATTTCTACCCAGGGCTCAAGTTCCCCAAAATCTTCGCTTCGAAAATCCGAACAACATTCAATGTTAAATTTGCAAAAAAGATGGCCACGGGGCTCATATTTGTCCATTCAGAAATAACCACTCACAACCACTGTCTAATGCGCGTTTCGATAAACAGGAAAATTTTAATAACGGGCCTAATAACCCAGGAAATCCATGCTTTTACTGCAAAGAACCAGGTCACTTTATTCGTGAGTGCCCTGCTCGACGAAACAATGAAGAAAGATACGATAATTCGGGAAACGGCAGTGGCCTCCCGAATACGGGTGCGCCTAGGGAGGCTCAACAAAGTACGCGCCCAATCCACATTGTCAGGGAAGACTTGTCGAAGCTCAACCGCGAGTAGACCGAATTTTGACTATAAATTTACAAATGGAAAGTAGCGTCCCCTCCGTAATTCTAACGGGAACAGAATTAACAGCACATATTACTTTGATGGTAGATACCGAAGCCGGTCCAAACATTTTAAAAAGAAAATACGTAAATTCAGTAAATCAAATAAATAAAGGTGAAATATTGAGACTAAATGGCACCACGAAAAATTCAATATCCACTTTGGGATATATCATAATACGGGCCTTCGGACGCTTTGCTACTTTCCACATTGTTGATAACGATTTTCCCATCAATCAAGCGGGAATATTGGGATCCGAGTATCTTGACGGAAATCGCGTTACAATTGATTACGAAAAGACAGTTAGAAATGTAGAATATGAGCATTCCATTTGCCACCCAGGAGACTATTATAATACCTGCAGAATCCATCAAATTATGTTTTGTGAGAATTAAAAATTTAGACTTACAAGAAGGATATTTGCCTGCCTTAAATGGAGGTAAAGGGATTAACATACAAAGCGGGTTTGTCACTAATAAAAATGGTAAAGCCTATATTTACATCACTAATTGTCATCCATACCTACTAACCGAGCAGCTGTAGATTCCAGCGATGAGTCAAAGAAAGGTATACAACGGACGAAAAAAATAAGAAACCAAGAAGAGTCTTGGGTAGAAGCAAACAGAAAAATCGAATCAAAAGAAAATTTTTAATCAAAAGTTGAATCAGACTGTTCAATAAATTCAGTTCATGAAAATGTTTATGAAAAGTTTATTCAGTCTAGTGGAAATAAAAATCGCGGAGATACAGAGAAGACATCAGATAATATTTTTGAGTATTTGAAAAAGGTAAAAAAGGAAATTGAAAATTGTTCAGAAATAATTAAAAACTGTGACATCATGTCTTTCAAAAAGGAATTAGGTTCAAAAGAAAACGATAATAAAGAAAATAATGAATTAAAGGTCGAAATACAAATCGATAATTTGCCTACTAGTTCGCAAGGTCTTGAAGAATTAAGCACAGAAAATCTTAAGGAAAATAACACTTATGAAGAAGCAATTAAGGTAACGGTACCTATGGAGAGGTCCGATGTTGGTTTTAATTTTAAAGGTTTCCAAAGCTCAGCAGCGGAGAATGTACCCGCAGTAGGGACAGGAACTGTTGGAGAATTGATGGAGCCTAGTTTATGTTTCTCGGGGATCTCTGAACCTAGTGAAATGGTAGAATCCTTTGAAGATTTTAATAATTGTATTCAGGAAAAAAGTGTTGTTGAATTAGATTTACCGGAAAAATTCACAAGCAGCGGCAAAGTAAATTATGTAAAAAAGGGTAGCCCGAAAACAACAGAGTTCACTGAACCTTCGGAAGGGACAGGGCCTGTAGAAGATTTAAAGGGACCCAATTTTTGTTTATTAGGGGCGACTATACCTGTGGTAGGCACAGTACACCTGAACAAGTTTAAAATTTGTGAAAAAGATAACAAAATGTTCGAAAAAAATATAGAAGGTAAAGAAATTAAATCAAAAAAATTAAAAGTCAATTGCTCAAAGTTGTATAAAACACCGAAGTCGGTGGAAAAGGAAATTAACAAGGGAAACGAAAAATGTTGTCATAAAAAACCGATTACGGGAGAAATTTTTGAAGATGTAAATTCAGTCGAAGAAATAATTAAACCTACAAAACCCATCGAAATCTCTGTATCTACAAATAATATAATTGAAAATTAAAGTTTAAATTGTTCACAACCAGTTTGTATTCTTGAATCATCAAAGGAATCAATAGCAGAAGATGGAAATAATAAGGGAAAAATAGAAATTAATAAAGTTGAAGACTCATGCTGCATGGTATCAGAAATTGCAAAAATCGATCGAGTGGATCAAATGAAGGAATTATTGAGACTTAATGAATTAGACGAGGAAGAAAAATCGAGCATAGTAAATCTTTTGGTAGAAAGTGCCCATTTATATCAAATCCCCGGAGATTTGTTGACGTGTACTACAATTTTGCAACATAGAATTCCCACAACAGACGATTTTCCTATCAATACACGGGGCTATCGGTGGCCTGAGTGTACAAAAGGGGAAATAGGAAAACAAGTAGAAGACATGCTTAGCAAGGGTATAATTATACCATCTACCTCTCCTTACAACTGTCCTGTATGGGTCGTGCCCAAGATAGCCGATTCTCAGGGTAATAAAAAGTGGCGAGTAGTGTTTGACTATCGAGCCTTGAATGAAAAAACAATTGCAGATGCGTACCCAATACCTAATATTAACGATATATTAGATCAATTAGGAGGCGCTCGATATTTTTCTGTTTTCGATCTAGCTTCGGGATTTCATCAAATAGAAGTCGCCCCAGAAGATTGGCACAAAACCGCTTTTACTATCCCACGCGGTCATTACCAATTCGTGAGGATGCCATTCGGTTTAAGAAACGCTCCTCCGACTTTTCAAAGAGCTATGGATCTAACATTACGCGGGCTTCTTGGAAACGGCGTGTTCGTTTATTTAGACGACATTATGATATATGCTAGAAGTCTTGAACAACATGAAGATATATACCGCGAATTGATCAAACGTTTAGAAGCCGCGAATCTATAACATCAACCCGACAAATGTGAATTTTTTAAAAAAGAGGTAGCATATTTAGGTCATATAATCGGAAATAATGGAGTTCGGCCGGATCCAAAAAAAAATAGAAGCTGTTCGGGAATACCCAAGGCTTAAAAATGTTAAAAATATCAGACAGTTCTTGGGATTAACAGGTTATTAGAGAAGATTCATTGACGGTTACGCAAAAATAACAAAACCTCTCACCACACTGCTGCGCAAGGAAAGCACATTCGAATGGGGGGAAGAACAACAAGAAGCTTTTCAAATATTAAAGGATAAACTTTCTAGCGCGCCCGTTTTACGATACCCAGACTTCTCTAAACCATTTATTTTGACAACAGACGCATCAGGTTATGCCATTGGAAGTATCCTTTCACAAGGATCGATTAACAACGATCATCCGTGTGCTTACGCCTCCAGAGTACTAAGCCTCATTGAGGAACGATACGATACTTACGAAAAAGAGGCATTGGCAATTGTATATTCAATATTACACTTTCGACCGTATTTATATGGACACCCGTTCACTGTAGTGACCGATCATAAACCTTTGTTATGGTTCCGCCGCGCAACAGATGGAAACCAAAAAATTTTACGATGGAGATTAAAACTCGCTGAGTATGAATACAATATAATCTACAAATCGGGAAAAACTAACGTTAATGCAGATGCTCTTTCTAGAAATCCTATCGAAATTAACAATATCTTTATCACTCAATTAAAATCGATAACTAATAGTCATACGAAGCGACCGAATAAATTATCCGATGCAGAAATTTCTAAATTATTAGAGGAAGATTCTGATGATAACGACGATGAACACGGTAATGAAAATATACAGGAAGATATAGATTGCAATAACGAAATAGCGGAGTGCGAGTGGGACCGGGAACCACCGGACTCTTGCGAACCACAGATAAAACCTAGCCTTACAATAGAGATGCCTGCCCTTACATCAGACAACGAAACATTACAGACCGCAGTAAAAAACGATATAACTGGAGAGAATTATTCAGCAAACACAAGCTCACGAACACCACTAAAAGCGCGTGTAAAGAAAAAAATAAAAATTACGAGCGATGAAAGGTTTCCGAACGACTATTCCCTGTTTCAACTCTACCCTCCAAATACAGACAGTCATGAAGAGCACATGATGTTAGCAGAAACACCTCACAGCAGTACGCTAACTCGAGACGGAAAATACTCTAACGAAAATTTATCCGAAGAAAATCCTCGTGTCAATAAAACTCGAGCGGGAACGAAAAAACGCATCATTAAGCCCATTGAGACCAGTGACACCGAGTCTTCCAGCGACGAAGAACGAGAACCTAAATTATTATCGGCGCCTACTGTTCATAAAGCTATCAAGGGAAGGATTATCGCGCTAAATGTTATACAATCTCGAGACTTATTTCACACACGAAGAGACAGCCTTCTTTATTTCGTTTTCACTAATTGTGAACCTATAGATAGCGGAGCTCTCTCACTACAAAACAATCAAGACTTCCCAAGTATAAAAGGTTTAACATTGAACAAAGCCCAATCTATTAGGAAGAGAAGCAACAAGTTTAACCTGGCCCTACCTATCACTGATAATTCAGGCGAAGGTCCCACATTGATTTTGGAAAATATTACAGAAGCATTAAAAAGTTCTCGTCATTTAATTGAAAAATTGTCAATTCAAACAGACAGGATCGCAAAATCGGAAACTATATTAAATATACAATGGACAGAAATCTTACCAAAGATTCATCGAATATTCGCACAAAGTGAAATAAAAATTATAATTTGCAATGGGTCAGTGAGACAACCTCATATTGAAGATCAGCAAAAGATTATTGAAGAAATGCATTGTTCACCCATAGGCGGACATAGAGGAGTGAGCAAAACTTATAATAGAATTCGCCATGAATATTATTGGAAAAATCTAAAATCAGATGTTCAATTATACATTCAAAGATGTTTACAATGTCAATTAAAGAAATTGGTAAGAGTAAAAACAAAACAGCCAATGATAATAACCGATACCCCAGCAATTGCATTCGATAAAGCCGCTATGGATATAGTAGGTCCCCTACCTAAAACTGAAGATGATAACGAATATATTCTCACTATGCAAGACCAACTAACAAAATATTCAGTCGCAATCCCTTTACCAAACGCTAGAGCTGTAACTATAGCCAAGGCATTTGTCAAACGTTTTATTTGTTATTTTGGATCTCCAAAAGCAGTTCTTACTGACCAAGGCAGTAACTTTTTGAGTAAATTTCTGACACAAATAGCAAAATTATTTAAAATCCGAAAAATTAGAACCACAGCTTTCCATCCACAATCTAACGGTTCTTTGGAAAGATCACATCATGCACTTCGTGAATATCTTAAACAATATACGACGAAACGAAGTAATTGGGACTAATGGGTCGAATTGGCAATTTACAACTATAATACGAACGTACAGGAAGGTGCTAAACACACCCCGTATAAAATGGTATTCGGTAAGATAGCCCGCACACCATCCAATATACCCATGGCAGAAATAGAAAAACTTGCTACATACGATGATTATCTAATTCAACTGGCCACATAGATACACGAAATTCAAGAAACTGGACGCAAAAATCTTATGGAATGTAAAGAAAAATCTAAAGAATAACAAGATAGGAAAATAAACACATTAACATTTAAAATAGGAGAACCGGTGTTCTTGCTTAAAGGACCTAAACCAGGAAAACTTGGCGATCACTGCACAGGCCCACACGAGGTATCAGCGATATTAACTAACGGTAACGTACGAATCAAACTTCCTAGGCGAGACGTTGTCGTCCATTCGAATCGTTTAAAAAAATCAAGAATTCCTATTCAATCCTAATAATAAAAAGGGAGAATAAATATGCCTATAAAATCATTTCATGAACGCTATCGCTTTGAGCAAGTCAGGCTCGCTAGTTTTCGCAATAAAATAATTCTTTACATGGATCCTCATAAACTTGCTAGGGCCGGATTCTTTCACACCGGTAACAATAATGAAGTATCTTGTTTTCAATGTATGGTAACTTTCACATATTGGCTGAAGGGAGACAATCCTTCACTAAAACATCAATTATGGTCAAATCACTGTAAATTTATACTAGGAAAAAAATGCGGTAATGTACCTATTGGAGCCAACCCTCCCGAACTAAGTGTCTATCGTTTCAAAGATTGCATAGACACTAGCTACCCACGAAACGAGACAGACAGGACTCCAGAGCGATTCAGGAATAGGCTTCTTCAAGACAGCTACAGTAACACCCGATACCCTTATTACGAAGACTTTTTCAAACGTATGAAAAGTTTCATACATTGTAATTCAATTCCCTTCTACAAAGAAACACGCTTGGCTAGAGCGGGATACTTTTATAACGGGGAAGCAGTAATATGTTTTATGTGCGGTACTGCCGGAGTAATGAATGCACCAAATCCTTGGATAGAACACGCCCAACGGAATCCAAGCTGCCGATTCTTAAACATGACTACCGATATTACTAGTGCTAACCAGGGTATCCATATAGTCGATAATCCCTCTACCTTAAGCAGTAAACCAGAAGTCCCCCTCCCAGATCCACAGATTATAAACACTTACAGTCGCAAGAGAACTCGAAGTCCGTCAAACCACATTAACGAAAAGATAAAGGGGAACAGGTCTTTAATCCCATCAATGTCTACCTTTTAAACTACCCGTACATCTACACCAGCAATACACATGCCTTCACCCCGCACACCTTATCTTGGTAAACACTATTCTTAATCTGAACAGAATGGGAAAGGAAATAAAAATTAATCTCACTCAGAAATAACCTAGCATGTAACACTTTAACAAAATATATAATACGCACATATTAAATAATAAACGAGTATAAACTAAATTAAACTAAACCATAATAAACTAATTTAATACACAGTTTAATAAGTCCATTTCTCTTTTCTCTCCCACTCTCCTAGTAGATATTTTAATCATCTCCAAATCTATTCCCGACGCTCATTGTTTGTGTATGATTCAAGGAAACAAAACCATCGACGCATCAAGATGCATCTCATAATCATCATCCTATCACTCGGAGGAATTTTCGGATCATCACCTTTCAGGATTCAACCACTAAAAAATGAAGCCGGGATATATTACGAAACTATGCGAGACGTTCACCTCACTAGAACAGAGTGGAAAGTATTTAAAAATCGGGTATCCGGACTTTCTTTTATACAATTAGATCTATTAAGAAACAAATGTGTTCCTCTTTTTAAAGATCAATGCAATACCCTTATCAATAACGAATACGTACAATACAAAGAAACACTAATCAACAAATATCTTTCCAACATACGAGACTTAAATTACAAAAACCGCCTTCATGCCGGTAAATACCGTTGCGAGTTCTCGAAACTATCGGAGACGAATTAGCCGAAACTATAATACCCGAAGAAGCAAAATATTACAATGATCAAATTGAGCAACTATACCTCAGATAAGAAAACATAACTACGATTCCTGAAAAACAAATGCAAATAGTATAATCCGGGTTCGCATCGTTACAGGAAAAAATCGATACAGTAGAACATTACCATACAAAAGCATGGCATATGATAACCAACACATTCCATAATCAGACTACGCATGTCGAGGAAGAATACGTAATAAATTTATTATGGAGAAATAGTGTGGAACTTCTTGCCAAAACATATCTTGCCAATTTAAAATCTATTTTGGATACGATTTACCTTACGAAAATGGGCCTCCTGCACCCCGAACTCTTAACATCATCTAACATGGAAGATATCGCGGAAGGATTTAACCAGATACAACATCCATTAATATTTCCCATAATTACCACCGAAATACATTCCGGAATATTAGCAAAAATGTCTCGTTTCACAGCAGGACTTCATAACGACAAAATTATTATCATCATGCACATTCCCTTAATAGAATCAAGCCCACATCAACTATATAAACTTCACTCTCTCCCTACGACTCAAGTAATCGGAAGTAACGTTAACGCAGCAGCATACATAAAACCCAGAGAACCATATTTAATAATATCATGGAAATTGGGTAAATACGCGTTGATTTCAGACGAACAGTTGAATGCTTGCCAGCATCAACACAAGAAATATTTAGTAAGCCCTCCAAACTACCCGATGTACAATATATTAACTTATCCTCAGTGTGAAATCCTCCTACTGACTGAACAAGCAGTAAATATCAAATGCGACATAAAAATAATAAAAACCCAAAAACCTTATTAGAAGAACCTTAAAGATAGTACAGGGTGGCTATTTTCATTACCTAAATCTGAAGAAATAAAAATTATATGTCCGAATGAAACCACCATAACCGAAATAACAGGGAAAGGCGTATTTCACACGGAAAAGGGGTGCATAACCGCTATTCTTACTGGACATAAAAATCCTATTAGAAATACCAAACTTCATTATACTCCCCTAGCTTCCCTCAAGCTCTCCGAATTAATACCCAGTATCAGCTCCTACCGTCCCCTGCAAAATATGTCACTCTCGTATGTAAACGAATATACTAGATTCGACCAAGACGAAAACCTCAATTACGACATTAGCCTTCACGAATTAAGCGAAGAAATAGGAAAACTTAGACAACACTTACAATACAAGCAATCAATAATCAATGAAGAAACCGCACCAATAATAAGAAGTTTATATATATTAATAGGCCTCAACGTTGCTTTATTAGTAGTCTTTTTTGCCATTTGTAAAAAGAAACCCACACAGCTCACCCCCAATAACCAAAGAAAAGAATCCATAAAAGAACATCAACTATTAAGAGAACCTACCCCAGAACCTACTCCAAAACCTACATTAGAATAACCAGAGCTGCGCTCTTCCCCAGCACGCAGTACTTCAGGTATATATGTATCCATGAAACCTCTTATCACAAAAGAACCGATATATCAAGTTCCGTCAAAACGCCCAGTCACTGTAGAAATGCCATCGACATCGCGTCCCGAAAAAATTAGACCTACTCAAAGCATCTACGGTGTACCACAGCCACGCTGATCGGTTATATTTGAAAAATCCAGTCCTGTTTAGAAAGATATAAATTCTCTCATGCAAAACATAATTGAAATCGAGTTCTTGTTACATGAAATTACAGATGAATCCCACAATAGTGCTGCTGTGGAGAATGGTGATTTTCTTAATAACCTCCCACCCTCCTCTCACTTCGGGTCTGATTTGTTACAATTGTGGAGGGGCAGCCACCAACATCACTACACTCTCTCTCCTAGAAGTAGGAGAATGCGACATTCCTCCTCAGGAAGTAAATATAACGAAAAAGTACATTCAACTATTGTAAATAAATCAATATAGTTCAACACATGTAATCTAATGCAAACTAGAAATCTTCAGAATAATCCGAAGATGCGGTATGTTACCACACACAATGGATGTGCCTAACGGGGAGTATTCATATATCGACAATGTATCACACGAAAACTACCGTCAAATGCACCAAGATGGGACAATAAAAATAGGACAGACCGAAATTCACGGAATACTTAGAAATCAAACAATCTCTAGACCAGTTCACATCACTGGCAGTTTAGACCCTGTCGGTAACTGCGTAGGAGTTTATTACTCAGATCCTTATGGTAATTGGGATAGTGTTATTGTCAAAGGAACAGTCAAAATTACGTTACGAGACTATCATGCTGATGTAAATATAGATTCAAACAAAGTACATTTAAAATCAGGAACGAGATGCGAGTTAAACGAAGGAAGATGTATCAATATAGACGGAGGAAATACTTATTGGCACTCTCTCCCCGAAGACACTTGCAAAACAAAAAGATACGGACTCTTATACGAAGGAACCGCTGACCAAACAGTAGACATTCACACTAACTTCAAACAAGTAGTATATTCCATGACCGAGGGAGAAATCATATTTGCACTTACTGCCAAAGGGAGAACCATTATATGTGGATACACTATGATACATACCGAACACCCAAAATTAATTATTGTTGAAATAGAAAAAGGAAACCCCTTTATCCAAAAAGACTTTATTGCCGTTAATAACCTAGATATTTTTACTTATGTAAATTCTAAATTTGTATATGTAGAAAAACTAATTAGAACGGAAATGAAACAAATGTATCATGACATCCTTTTGCAACGTTGTAATTTGGAACGACAAGTTCTACAAAATGCACTAACTATCGCGAGAAAATCACCAGATGAATTTGCCTATAACATAATGAAAGGCCCCGGATATATGGCTCTCATGGCCGGAGAAGTAGCCCACATAATCAAATGCATTCCAATAGATGTTAGAATTCTCCAAACTAAAGAATGTTATGACCCATTACCAGTCTCTATGAACAACAATACGTATTATTTCTCACCTCGTACTCATATTTTGACTAAACTTGGAGTACAAATTTCTTGTAATAGATTAGTTTCACCTATGTATATGCTAGACGGTGCATGGTACAGCTTAGGCCCTAACCCCGTTCGTTCTATGCCACCCACCGTAGTACAACCTCTTACGAAACCTACATGGCAATACAGAAATCCCCATAACCTAGTCATTAGTGGAATATATACTCAACAAGATCTCGAGGAACTCAGGGATCATATTATGTTTCCCGCGGAACGTCTCGCTATTTTAAATTCCGTAGCTCGTGGTATAGCAGGACAACCCACCATTACTCAAGGCGGATCAATTGCTAATTTACTAGACTCAATAAAAAAAATTATCGATTCAACCTGGGACAAAACCTGGGGATATATGTCTACATTTGGCAATTTCAGTGCCGGAATAATAGGCATATTGCTAATCTGCCGGTTAATACAATTTATTTTCGATACAATTATACACGGGTATGCTCTACATACCATATACGGATGGTCTCTCTACCTGATAGGGGCTCTATGGGATTCAGTAACTTTCGTTCTCTTACATCTAAACAAATTATCCAAAACCCCTCCCGGAGAATGCCCGAGTACCGAGACAACTCATACCAACAATCCTAAGGTTACACAACCCACAGATTATAAGAACCTCGAACCTCCACAAGAAGGTTCAGTAGGATATCCCTACGGAAATGTAACTTTTGAGTTCGACCCTGCTCAAAAGAAATTCATAGAATCTCAAACCATGTCCGCTGACAATTGTCACCCATCCAGCTCAAATAACTGTCCCGAAAATCAAATTCTCCTCTTACACTACCCAAAAATTCCCCAAGGATCGACACGACCATTATCTTTTATTTGGAATTCCAAAGAATGCAACAGTACTTACAGATCTAAGACCCAGAATATAGACGAATCCATGTCACAGACAACATCAACCTCAGGAGAACCATCAAATCTTTATCCAAAGATACACGTCTCTTACGATATTCCGACAGACTCAAAAGATCGTAAAGATGATGGCGTAAGTAAATAAAAAAAAAAAGGAGACCAAACCGAACGTAAGTATATAAAGAAAAAATATACATGTAACCATAACTAGGAAAATAAGTAAATAACCACATCAAATATATACATATATAGATATGAATAAAAATATAATCAACAAAGATATAGTCATAAAGTTTTCTTTTTACCCTCACAGGAGAATCTAATTGAATCAAACCGGACGTAACAGAGGCTACTCCGACATTCATACTTAAGGAAAACAGTTTCTCCCCCCCCCCCCCCATGGACCCGAAAAAATGAAGACCCCTCAAGAAAAAAAAACGAAGAAGGCATACCTACAAGGAACACCGCTCGTCACCGGATTACCGATCGCAATGATGATCGACATAAAATTCTTCTTCAAACTTCAATTAGCACCTAGCCGAAGAAAGATTAACCCTACTACCGACCAAAGAGGAACAGCGAATATCAAAGGAAAAATTGCTATGAATTTTTGACGCAAGTTTAGTTCAAATTTCCTTCTCGTCGTGAACACAACTCGGCATTTAAAACAATTCTGTTTTCGTGTGTAACGCACCGGAACGAAAAGAATAATCGTGAAAATGGCGCAATACCACCAAAGAGAGGAAATCCCATTAGAAATTGAGACGTACGATGCGAGGTCAATGACGATGATCATAGGATCGACCTTGGACCAATCCGTGATTAAGAAAATTCGGTATTACGCGAGAACCAAGAACACTGTAAAAGCAGCGCTTAGGTATTATCGGCAAAACCTTAAACGCATGATATTAGAGGAGCAAAGAAAAATAAGAATACCGCTTTTCGCCTAACTAAAATCCCTCAAGACAATCCTCAAGGAAATGGGTCATTCTTTCAAGATCATGTTAAGCCACATGATCGAAGTGGAGTCACCCGAAATACCAAAAAAACTCCGGAATGTGATTGTACAGCAATATCAAGAGACTATCAGCATCCGAATGTACCTGCCTGAACGAGAACCACCCGGACAGAGACCCATCGTCGGATTATATAACGAAGAACCGATCAACAATGAAGATAGCAGTGACTCCGATTCTACAGACAACGACATAAATGAGGACAATACCAGCGACTATCACAGTGAGGAATGGTAAAAAAAAAAGAACAGTGTAAAAGGACAGTACGAAAAAGACTCAGTAAAAAAAAAAAAAAAAAAAAACTTAGTTTAAAGAGTGTGAAATTAATTTTTAATAGTGTGGGAAAGACAAAAAAAAAGAGAGACAGTGTGAAATAAACCCAGTGCCACTTATGGACTTAATTAAACTCAAACCATCTCCCCATCAAAAATTTCCACCAGAAGGAAGAAAAACGGCAGTAATTCTATCACCAAATCATCACCGAAGAAAATGTATGAACTATATATATATATATATATATTCTTATAACGATAAATTTCTTTTCTTTTCTTTATTCCTGCATAAATGTATGCCACTCTTTCATGAGACAGGACATTGATCCAGGAAAAAAGATAAATTTTATTATAAGTAAAAAATGATTAAAGTGTGAAGAAAAAAAAAAGAGGAAAAGAAATAAGGATAGTTTCAGTACTTCATTTTAGTAAAAAAGGTCAAAAGAACTTTTTTTTTTGGATAATCATGACAAATCTTATTACATTAGTAAGACTGAAGCTATCCTCCGATAATTTTTACAATAGAAATAATAAATGTACAACTTAAGGAAATCAGCAAAAATTTGCGGTTTTAGGAGAAATTAAGACTAAGAAAGTTGTCGCGTCTCGTTTGCAGTTTGCTTGAACTGGCCAAGGTCGTAAATCTTAGCATCAACAATTTGATGTTGACAAACGTTAGCGACTACCGAGCTACCGTATTTTCACTCGGTGTAAATTGTTTTGAATAAATGTTGTGATATTCCGGATTGATGAGTTGAGTTAATTATTTATTTACAAGTTACTAATTTGTACACGATAATATTTAGTTTAAATAATATTTAAGTTTTGGATAATATTTGTTTTATGATGATATTTTAATTTGAGTGAATACTTCAACAGCGGCTGATGCTCTGACTGTTGATATATATTTGCTAAGTCCGAACAGCAGTTGACTGTGACTGACTGTTCGACACTTAGATGTTGTGTCTTTGGTGAATTTTGAGGAACTGCACTGCAAGGATTTTTGCAGAGCCTCGCAGACTGGAAAAAAGGTGGGGATGGAAAATCTCAAGGATTTTGATTGGACTAAAAAATGAGTACGTGAGGAAAGGGTAGATGGGCTACAGGACCGGAATTTCCCAAATTGCTCAAGCGGACGTCTGGCCTGCAGATGTGGCGATTGTTTTATTGCACGCCATAGTTTCTCCGACTGACCCATGGGGTCGGATTAGCGCGGTTGGCCGTGCTCAACAGCTAATTGTGCGGATTGGGAATTTTTTATTCTTTATTTTTTGTGAGGTGTGGAACATTTGGTCGCGGAATGTTTCCTTGGGGTTTTCCGCTTTCCCTAATGACAACGCTCACGTACGCACAAGACCGATGACGTAGAATATCTAAATTACTTTCTACTACAGTCAATTGTTAAAGTTAAGAAATTTTAAATCTAACATTGATTCACTAAAGAATTCATGCTTGCGTTGCGTGCGACGCAACAAAGTAATAAAAAAAATATATATACATATATAACGATAGGAAAAAGGAGCATATATTAATCACGAGAAAAAAGTAGCAGTATGCTCCAATTGAATACAAATCTTAGACTCAATAGTTAATAAACTTATTATAGCACAAGGACCCCAGCTAACAAAGTAAAGGAAAAATAATTATAAATATCGTCACAAATAGAAATCAATATTAGAAAATACACATATATAACCTTTGGAACTCCATTACAACCACTCTTTTTCGATTATTAGTTTCCCTAATAATCGTTTTAAGGGGGGAGGTGTTACGTCCTGACGTAACTTTATAAAAAAAAAAGAGAAGCAAAAATTTTATCCTTTTTTTTTCTTGTTCCGCGGTGCGATAGCACCCATCAGAAAATCATATGACCCACAGGTATAATGACGCTACTTCTAGGGATTTAATAAAACACCTGGCGGCACACTGTCTGCAGTGTGTATCGAGGTTCAGCGGACCCTCAGCGGTCAGCTTAACAACCACGCGCGGATGTGTAGCACGATGATGCAACACATCTGTAACGACTCATGTGACGACTGCCTCGATACCGCTTGCTCTAAGACAGTAGTAGCAATGTAGCATAATTAACCCGGTCCCAATTGTTGAAAAAAATATATAGTTCGGTATCCGAATATGTTCGATACCCTAATAGAGATGTTTCTGAAAAAAAAAAAAAAAAACATAAATACTCTTCTTTCGATCCCTTCCCCCAAGGAAACAGAAAGAGTGGAATTAATTGATAAACAAAAAAGGGAAATTATTAAACTTAGGAAAATAAATAATATGACGATATTATTAATTATTATCTTTTAACTAATCAAAATACGAACTAAACCCTAACACAATTCAAAACCGAATTTATATATATTAAAAGAAAATCCAATATAACTTAGGGAATAGAAATATTAATAAATAGACACCCTGTCAGGTAATCGTCCTAGGGTACATACACGTATTTGTAAAGCTGGAAACATGGAAATGCATTACAATAAAACAAAACTTAAAAATAGACTGCAATTGATCACGCGTTTCCATGTCTCTCGCTGTGTATGTAGCACGTGCACGAACTATAATCCCTTAGAAACAGGTCATCCACGCGCGGATGACGAAAAAAAAGAGGTAGGGACTTTGTATATAAGACAGCGTTCGATACGCTAATAGATCATTATTACGGCAATTACGTTTTCGGCCATCGGAAAATTAGTTGACAGGTAGTTGTCGCTAACCCGCCGTGAAGACCAACGAATTCATCTCCGGAGAAATTTAAGTATTGTTTTTGTGTTTGAATCTTGTCTGTTCATTTGAATTGAATTGGAATTATTAATTGATAAAATTTTATTATTTTTACATTCAAGTAATTGGTTTTCTTTTCCGGAGTGAGTAGTTCAGTTTTCGCGGCAGATTCATTTTTATTGTAACATTTGGTTCTATTTATTTCTTAATAAAGAAGCATAAGCAAAGTTAAAAAAGTTAACTAGTGAAATTTCATAAATATTTAACTTTGTAATCCTCGCCCTAAACAAACATCGATTCCTGAGACACAAAACAAGTAAGAACTTTTCTTCTTCTGTCTAATTTTTGTTGCATGTTTTAAAATATACATCCTCATAATTATTTTTTTTTTTTTCTCTTCGACATTATTTTCATTTCGACAAATTATTGTTTTAAATTATCAATAGCATTCTCAACCCTGTCCCGAGCAATTTTCCGAAAGGTTAGGCTCAAAAGGGGGTTTGCGTGTTTTATATCTGTCATTCAGTTGTGTTTAAGAGAAATTTATTGCTCTTCATCAACGTCTCGACAGATTTAACCGCACTAATATGTGTATAATCAAGGTTGAGAAATCGACCACGATTTTGACATAACACACTCGAATAACGAGCAGCGAAAAGCCTTACTACGTGCTACTGATAAACCACTCGGTAAATGCATCTGTGAATGCATTGTAAATACTCTGCATGATAGTGACTGCGTTAAGAGCAGTGTAAAAAACCATTTAAAAAAATATAAAAGTGTACTTCGACGAAGTTGTATGAAGAAAAAGAACTGCTCTGGTATTCCCGGTAAACAACGTGGGTTCAATTGGAAGGCGAAAAAGCGTTTAATAATACAGAAAGCAGGTGGTGTGTTTTTACCACTTTTATTAGCGCCTATTATCAGTACACTCGTTAGTAGTTTCTTTGGCGGCGGAGGAGGTGGCAGCACATGATCAGCTATGGAACACATGAAAAAAATGGTTTTGGTACCGATCAACGACGACAACGATTACGACGATAATACCGACGGTAGAGAACCCATGACCGGTGGCGGTGACACTGGTAATATTGGCAATCCACATGCTAGCTCGAAAACCGTTCAGACACCTGGCGACGCACACTCGCGACTTGACGCTGAACTTTACAAGATTTTAAAGTCAAAAAAGTACAACGGTGATGACTCAAGTAAATGGAAGACTTACATGCAAATACTACAGCGTTACTTATTCCTCAACTCTCAAAAATATGAGACACCAGCGCCACTACCATCATCTTCTGAAGCAGCAGCAGCAGCAGCAGCAGAGCCAGCGGCTGAAAACCAAACTAAACTGCATGATGCAATAATTAACAGCATTCCCAAGACGTATAGACGCAAGGCAATGTCTCTCTTAAACTATATACGCGGTTGTCAAGGTGTACAGAATAGTGTACAGTGGGACGATAGGGGACGTGTCACAATAAACGGACATTTCATTGCAGAATCGAATATAATTGATCTCGTCAATGACGCTGTACGTGCGAGAAAAGGCGTTGCTCCACACGCTCGAGCACATTTCATCACGAGTCTTCGGGCCAGTGGTATACCTCGTGAATTCATCGGTAATGAGGCGCTGTGGCGTATGGGAGATTCAGACCGTGGTACTAAACGTGAGCGAAAAAATAATGAAGGCCGAAAAATAAATCATTTTGGTGTGGACAATGGTCGTGTACCTGGCGACGCGCTAATCACCGGCAATACTAGGGACAATGAATACGATGGTGACGACGAGGGTAATCCGATTGTGAGGCATCGTGAGGAACTTTCGAAACGTCGTAAAACAATTAAACCCGAACGACGGGCTTTTGCAAAGTGGATTAAAATTTAAAACTCGTATAACAATTAGTGACACTATAATTACGAGCATAATTTTACGACATGCCGTTTGAAAAAGTGTATTATAATCCTACCAACCCTGCTGTTTATTCTGGCGCTCGACGGCTAATAAACGGCCAAAATAAAGCTAACGACGTCTATGAATGGTTGACCCAGCAGAACGCCTACACGTTGCACAAACCCGTACGACGACTCTTTCCACGACTCTGCTACAACGTTAGCAATATCGAAGATGTTTGGGAGGCCGATCTAGTGGATCTACGTTCATTGAGAAGTTACAACGACAACGTGGCCTACCTGCTTATGGTCATTGACGTTAGCAAGTACGCGTGGGTCGAGCCTCTGCAGGATAAAACTGTGCACAAAGTAACGTTGGGTTTTAAACGAATTTTTGAACGTAGCGCAGGACGGCAACCGGTATACCTGCAAATGGATCGGGGAAAAGAATTTCTCGGCAACGAACTACACAATTTCTTGAAAGATCACGATATTCGTTTTCGTGTTGCGCGTAATCACGATATTCGTTTTCGTGTTGCGTGTAATCCCGATATAAAAGCCTCGATTGTGGAGCGTTTGAACCGTACCATTAAGGAGCGTATGTAGCGCTACTTTACGCACAAAAATACTCATCGCTACATCGACGTGTTGGATTAATTGGTTGACGCGTACAATCATGCCACCCATTCAACAATTAAAATGACATCTGCGGCTGTTACGCTACACAATGCTGAAATAGCAGTGCGTAATATGGTATATGCCTCGGAGAAATGACGAGAAAAAAGGCGTTTCACGGCGTATAAATACAAACTCGGAGATTATGTTCGAATTAGTAGAACGAAAGGCACCTTTGAGAAGGGTTATGAGAAAAATTGGAGTGAAGAAATTTTTCGTGTGAAAAAAGTTATAGAACGTCAAGGTCTTTTCGTGTATGTATTGTGTGATCTCGAAGACGAGACTATCGAAGGTGTTACGTTGTTAATGTGTTTTATAATGTATGTTAGATATCTTATCCTTTGAACCGTTTCCGCAGTACGGACGTTCATTTGAACTCCGTGGTTGGTAACGTTTCCGCTCTACTAACGTGTCTCGTCTCCGGGTAAGCTTCTTTTTGTCAGTCTCGAAAATAAAATTGGAGCGTCCACAAGTCTCAAGCAAATTCTCGCTTTAGTGCTTATTACTGTACCGACTCTCGTTCCTCATTCCACCACACTTCGGCAAAGTTTATCTCGGGTTAATCTCAATACATTTTGGTCCTTCGAGCCGGATTTGCGGTGGTAATTGAGTGAAAATTCATAAATTTCGGGAATTCTCTTTAGTGGAGCTGCCTCGTTTTTATCCTCCATTGTATTACACGGGAATACAGGTGCTACGCTTGTACCTGTAAAAACCTCTGGACACCGGTAATTATTATAAATCCGATCATTCTCATCATTGCGCAGTGCTACAACGGACAAGTTTTCGGAAGTTTTAGTGCAGTTTTTTAACTAAAAGGTGTATTTTTAAACATTTTTCTTTCGGTTACGTAATACCTCGTGGAGTGCCGGTATTGTGCTCTCGCTTTAGCCCGTGCGTCTTGCATAGCGTTATAGGTGCTATCTCTTTAGCAGTGCGCGCTGTTTCGCGAGAGATTCTCGGCTCGTCCTCTTTGTGCGGCTATTCGTATGTGTGTCTCTGTCTAACGCATTGACTGTTCGGGTACTCTTTCCTTCGCGTTGCATACGCTATCGAGAGTTCTTCTTTCGTCCTCTAACGCATTGCATGAACTCTCTCGCTCTAACCCGTTACGCTGCACTGCTTCGCGTGTGCTTCTTGCTGTGTGTGTGCCTCTCGCTCCGAAGCGTTATATACTCTATCGCGCGTTCTCGCTTCTCTCGCGGTGTGTGTGAGCCTCTCGCTCTGAAGCATTACTCGACCCTATCGCGCGTTCTCGCTTCTTTTCGCTGTGTGTGTGCCTCTCGCTCCTAAGCGTTATACTCTATCGCGCTCTCACGCTTTCGCTTTGCATTGGACTTGCATTGGACTTTTGCACCGATTGAATTGGCTTTGCTTTCCGTGCTTTAATAATTAAAATTCGCGATGGCATCAGTGTCGATTAAGTCGCTAATACAACGGCAAATCGAAACAGCTAGTCCGATCGAACGTGCTGTTTCAAATTTGAAAAAAATTGGGGAAGCGAACCTGACCCAACGTCGAGTTCAAGGGCGTCTCGATGCACTACGCCAAAATTGGAAGGTCTATCGAGAGACTCACTCCAGGATTTTAGACCTTCGTGATACGAACCCAGACAAAGCTGTTCAGACATTTCTTGTGGAACATGAGTATTTCAAGAGTGGACACCTTTACGCGCTTGAAGAGGTCTTTTTGGAGGCGCAAGAATATATGGAGACACGTCTTGACGCATTCCGTGCTGATGATCCCGCCACCGGTGTGCCCACGGCTGAGCTCTCTATGGCCCAGACGCCTGGAATCACCCCTCATGGACATCGTCTTCCACGAATTGACCTTCCTCACTTTAGTGGAAATCCTCGCGATTGGATGAGTTTTCGCGATTTATTTTATGCTCTCGTGGGATCAAGCCCGCACATCACGAACGTAGAAAAATTGCACTATTTGAAAACTAGTGTCACTGGTGTTGCCGCTCAACGTATCGAAACCATCGGGCTTACCGCTGACAATTTTGCTGCAACGTGGGATTATTTATCATCCATTTATGACGACAAACGGCTACTGGTGAGCACTGCGATGCGTGACTTTATGGAAGTCCGTCCAGTTACTAAAACCTCTGGTGTTGATCTAGATCGGTTCAATAGTGAAATCACCCGTGCGATCACTGCTTTGGAGACTCTTGGCCAGTATGATAGTCATTGTGATGCCTTAGTTGTCTACATCGTTGTATCCAAGCTCGGCGCCAATACAGTCCACGAGTGGGAAGAAAGCCTCGGCTCCAGTCAGCTACTCCCCACGTGGGTGAAATTGTTGAAGTTTCTCGAGGTCCGAGCTCGAAGTTTGCAGGCTTTTGAAATGGCGAAGCCTCGTCCACCTCCGCCATCTTTGAACTCATCGAAGGCCGCTCGCTCACATCAAGTGGCCATCGTGCAAGCAACGGCGAAACCCTCGACAAGTCAGGGTTCTGCTTTGGAATCTGCTACTAACGCTCCTCAGGCACAAGCGTGTTCTCTATGCGATGCAACCCACTACATTGTATCCTGCCAGGTCTTCCGCAACAAGACACCTGAGCAACGACGATTAGTTATCAGTGAGAAACAGCTGTGTTTCAACTGTCTTGTCATAAAGTAAGTGCATGCCGCTCGCAGAAACGGTGTCAGACCTGTGGTGGTCATCACCACACCCTGATTCACCCAACAAACTCGTCTATCACGCAGACGACAAACGCTCCTGCGATTCGAACGACGTCAAACCCAGCTACCGAAACTGGACAGCCGCGTCGCGATCAACAGCGAGACTTTGTTGCTGGAGGCTCTGCCGCAGTTAACCACACGATGTCTCGGTCAATTTTACCTCGTTTGGTTCTGCTTACTACTGCGTTGGTGCGAGTGCAGTCCCCTCAAGGTACCGAGGTAAGGGCACGAGCATTGTTGGACACCGAGTCTATGCTCTCCTTCATTACCGACTCTTTAGCTCAGCTATTAAAACTCTCTCGCCGCCGTGTCAACGTACCCCTCACAGGGATTGGAGCTCAGAGCAATGGTGCTACTCGAGGTCCCGTGACATACACTGTCCGACCCCATTTCGAGTCGAATTTCTGTTGCAGGGTTGATGCGGTGACCCTTCCAAAACTCACTGCAGATCTTCCACAACTGCCTGTGCGAGGCTACGCGTGGACGCACATCCAAGGTCTGCAGCTTGCGGATCCGGACTACGTTAATCCTGGAAGAATTGACATAATCCTCGGCGCGGCCGTTTATGGTTAGATGCTTGATTCTGGGCTTCGGCAAGGACCGGCGACGAACCGGTTGCTCATCAAACCAAGCTGGGTTGGGTTCTTTCAGGCCCTACCTCATCACAGTCTATCGGTTCACACGATACACCTGTGCAAGCGATGCAGTGCTCTCTCGATCATCAACTAACCAATGACGAGCTTCACGATGAACTTCAACAGTTCTGGGTTCAGGAGGAAGCTTCATCGATCGCTCCAGTGGCACTCACAGCCGAAGAGGAGGAGTGTGAAACTCATTTTCGCTCGACTTATTCCAGAGACGCCTCAGGTCGATACATCGTTCGTCTACCATTCAAGACTTCTCCAGACGGTCTCGGAGATTCTTATGGTTCTGCTGAACGTATGCTCTCTCCGGTACAGAGGCAGTTTGCTACGAGGCCCGTCGTGCATGAATTGTATTCCAGCTGTCTCCGGGAATATGAAGCACTCGGGCATATGCAACTCACTACTGATGGGGAATCAGTACCGCAGCGTGCCTTTTATCTCCCACATCATGGAGTTTTGAAGGATTCTACCACTACCAAGCTACGCGTTGTTTTCAATGGTTCCGCTCCGACAACTTCGGGCTTGTCATTGAACGACGTACTCCACACTGGTGCAAAGCTGCAGACTAATCTGTCGAGCGTAATTCTCCTATGGCAGCGGTTTCAGTTTGCCTTCTCTGCGGACATCGAGAAGATGTTCCGGCAAATTCGGGTACATCAGGACGATCATGTTTTCCAACGCATCTTGTGGTCACCTGACGCCTCTCAACCGAGCAAGACGTACCAGTTAACGACGGTTACGTATGGTTTGGGACCAGCTCCTTTTTCTCGCCATTCGGGTCTTGCAACAGCTTGTTGAAGACGAGGGTCACCGTTTTCCACTCGCAGTGGACATCATCCGTCAAAACACGTATGTTGATGACACGTTCGACGGAGCTGATACCCTGCAGGAAGCTCAGCAAGCGGTTCATCAGCTTGACGCCCTCTGCAAGGCGGGCGGGTTTACCCTACAGAAGTGGACGTCGAACTATGCTGTAGTTCTTTCGGATCTCGCAACCTCTCGGCTGGCAAGCACCCCTTCTATCGCGTTGACGGAGGATCATAAATCTCTCGGGATCACCTGGAATCCAGCTTCGGACTCGTTCAAGTTTGCTGGCTTCAGTTCGCCTCAGGAAGCTCCTTACACGAAAAGGAAGGTCCTGTCTCGAGTGTCACAACTCTTCGATCCTCTCGGCTGGCTGGCGCCGGTGATAATCCGCGCGAAGATCCTAATTCAGGATCTCTGGCTCGCTAAAATCAGCTGGGACGAAATTCTCACGGAACCACTTCAAAATCGCTGGATGGACTTCCTCAACCAGCTGGATAGCATCTCGAAGTTGTCAATTCCTCGATGGCTTGGAACGTCGTCAATTGCGCTCGCTGTCGAAATCCATAGTTTCTCCGATGCATCAGAACATGCGATGGCAGCGGTGGTTTGTTTGCGCGTTCTTCGAGA
Organism: Perithous albicinctus; assembly: GCA_964016905.1. NCBI lineage: Eukaryota > Metazoa > Arthropoda > Insecta > Hymenoptera > Ichneumonidae > Perithous > Perithous albicinctus. The sequence continues at coordinate 1,766,621 of OZ024691.1, read as the reverse complement.
TCTCGACGATGCTCATCTCGCCCTTCTAGGCTCGAAGACAAAGGTCGCACCTGTCAAGCGTATGACCTGTGACGGGTTATTTTTGACAACCGTCACAAAGAGCGAAATATCCAGCTCTCGTGGGAGACGGCGTTGGCGGCGACGTCGTTACTTGCGATAAAAACCCCCGAGGCGATCCAACAGGTCATTTAAATAGCTTGTCCGTATTATTTATTAATTTTTCGATGGGGTTTTCTTTATTTTATGTAATTCTCCCGAGCGTGCGGTGACCTTACCGCCGCTACACCACGGATGGAAGAGCGAGTGCCACAACATCCAGGCGAGATTTCATCACGGCCTGGACCACCTCTTCCAAACGAACGCAAGGCTCACGAGGAGAGCATCACACGGGATCATCTCACATCGATACCCGCTGGCCACCATCATAAGGCCAACCACCGCAACGAATGATCTGCTACACCGCTACGAGCCTACGCTGTTGTACACTGCTGCTGTGCTTCTCTAGCGTAGGCCCTCGTTACCGCAATAACATTCAAATTTGAAGGCGCGTGCGAGGACCCTATATCGCTGAATTCGCGACAGGGGGCGACAAGTAGACGAGAGCGAAGGGGTGGGAGATGATCTTCGTTTCCGAGAATTACCGAATTCTCGGGGACTTCAGCGTAGCGTATCGTAGAGTAAGGACGTCGTCTCTGGAGCCGATCTCGTGTTCGTACTTCGAGAAACCGGCACCTGCCTCCCGCGATTCGGAACCACTGCGAGGTTTTCCCGAGAGGTTCTCCGATACAGCATAAATTTGGTAAGGCCGCCGTTCGTTTCTGGTTTGAGTAGTGGTGATTTTTGTGTTGAGAAACCCGATCGATATCGTTGTTACGGCCAGCTATCGCGCCCGGATTTTAACTTCCTTTTTTTTTTCTTATGAGCAACCGATCAACCGTTGCACGGTACTAAAAATTATTTCTTAAAATTCGCTTCCCGAGAAATAAAGGATCGCCGAAGGGGTTCCATTTTGATATATTTTGGTTAATAATTTTTAGCTCCTGAAAGTCCATAGCTTTAAGTCGTAATTGTAATTTTAATTGTAAATTAGTTAGGAACGGAGAACCATTGGTGGAAAATTCAGACGCAGTAAAATCCTAAAGTTCAACTCACGCGAGAAATCCAAATTGTTTGTGTGATCGATCTCTTAACTTTTGAATTCGCTCAACCTTCTGTTGACCTTGACAATATCCGTTGAACCATAATTAAGTTCGGAAATTTTATCGTTGGCTTCCATTTTATTGCCCAGGACTACCCTTTTGTTTAATAATTCCGGATATTACCTTATATTGAGTAACCTAGAATAATTTAGCTTATGACCGTTATTTAACAATAGATAATTTTATGCAGGGACCCGATCAGATCTCGCGAGAACCCAACATCGATTTAGTTGAGCCACTTTATTAAGTCATCTTTTTGGATTGTGTCGATTCTCCGAAAACTATTGGAATTGTGTGGAATAGTGTAGTTTATAGAGATTGGGAGAAAATAATGGTTTGTGAAGATTAATTAAGTGAGCGGAACCTGAGCACGTTAACGCGCAGTAGATTCTCTACCGTGCTCTCGAGATTTTGTTGAGTAGTTGTGTTGAGGAAAATAAATTTGAGATTGTGAGTTCCGCCACTTAAGTTTGGAAAGAGTCAGAAATTATTTCACGAGATCCTATGACTAACCCTGCCCCTCTACCATTCGCTGAGACTGCGGCAAAGCCGAGCTGGCCTCGTTTTCGATTCTTACAAACAAAATTTGTCTCGTGAGATATTTTATCTCACGGGGCTGGCGCCCAGTAAGAATTCGATCTCGAGCTTTTGTAACCACCTGTCGTTAGTAACTTGAATTGAGTGGAGAATTGAAAGTGGTGGAAAAAGGAAAAGTAGGTTACAAAATTGGCGCCCAACGTGGGGCGTCATAATTAATTAATATCTGATCTCGTGAATATTCTACTCTTTTAAATATTTGAATTTTCGTATTTTTGTGTTTGGGTGTTGGTAATCTATCGATGTATTATATTTGAGATTTTTATAGGTTCGTTTTGTGAGATCGCAGGCTCACGCGTATAGACGAGTAGTGTTTGGTGGTTGTGGGCAATAGGTGAGCGCTTAGCGTATCAGCGTAACGCTGAGGGCGCACCAATACATCGCGCGAGACGTCTGGAACCGCGCTGCTAGGCGGCAAGCTAGCTAGTCGCTCGACGCTCTACCGCTGCCTCGTGCTACGCGTACTACGTGTTGAGAATTCGATTTCGTGGATCTTTGTCTGGTGATACGCAACAAAAGTAAAAGTTCTCGTGTACTTGGTGAATACGAAGGCAAGGAATTAATTGCTGATTAATTGAGGTAACGATTTATCCTTTTTCCTTATATATTTCTGGTGTAAAGTCATCATTAAATTGTCTCACGGGAACGAGCAATCCCTTTGTTATTGTTCTCGGCGACCTCTAAGCACGCCGGTTTTTGTTCTCGTATAGACTTGTAGACTCGACATTTAGCTTAATATTTTCAGAGATATTCTTTTCAACGTTCTCGAGTCGAGTCAGTTAAATTATCGTGTATTAATTATTGGTAATTATATTGATTTGTTGGAATGGTTTATTGCTGTTATTTATTAACTTTCTTCGTCTGATTTTATTTATAAATTTTCCTTCTTTGATCTTTCTTTCACGACATTTATAAATTTTATTTATCGACATTATTTATAAATTTTACTTATTGACATTATTTATAAAATTTTTTTTTTTTGACATTATTGGTGCTTTTGATCCATGTACATTATTTGAAAATTTTATTGCACGACTTCATTTATTGATTCGATACCGGAATTTTTTTTTTTATTATTATTAACATTATCTAGTAGAACTTCCTTTTATTTTATTTTTCGACTTCCTTAGTTTGATTTATTTGACGTCTTGGAAAACTTTATTTATAAAATTGATGACATTAATTCAGTTGATTTATTTCAAAATTCTTTTATTTGTCTATTTGTCTTTGGGCGTAGAGTCACCGAAGACAAGAATTATTTAAATTATTCTCGAGAACAATATTTATTGATATTCATTTTCTTTCTTTTTTTTTGCTTTTCGTTTATCTGGATAATAGATTTCTGTTCTTATGTTCTAGAAGTATTATATTTCCTATATTTCGTGTGAGACAATTTACCGTACCTTTGTTAGCTATAAGAAATCATAATAATCCCAAGCGGACGAGCGAGCCGCTTGCGATATTGCCAAACATATTGACCTCTGTCTTGGGGAGGCTCTCGAGACCTTGAGTAAGTCTCGCAGCCTGCGAACCGAGTAAGTCAATTGCCTCGAAATATTATTCGTGACAGTTGAAAATTTTCGAGTTCGGGATTTTGAACAGTGCCGGTTGCCGCGTGTACGCGAGTGTGGTAGTGTTAGGGCATCGCGTCGCGAGTGACAAGTGTGAGTGTACCGAGCTCGGGATTTCGTTTCGGCGACGATCGGGTTGCTTCGGTTCTCGTCGAGCTTCGGAAGCTCTCGTGGCGTGGTAGATCGTTCGTTCTTGCTCGTGTTGCTGGAGGGGAAAATAATTCGACACTTTTCGGGAAAAATGCCGTCGTCGCTAGATGAGGGAGTTTTTACCATAACGGAAAATAATATGCGTTCGGAATTGCAACAACGAGGTTTATCGGTGGAGGGCAGTCCAAATACATTGCAAACGCGATTGTTAACATCTTTTATGCTCGGAAGAGGACAACCTGCCGGTCCTCCGGTTTTAGATTCGACCAACCCTTTCCGACAAACGACCGCGCTCGCTCGGCCGATACACGCCCCTCCCGCGATCGCATCAGCTGTTGCTGGGAGAAATGAACGTCGCCCGGTGAGCGAGGAGAATTTTAGAGACGAAGAAGTGGGATTTACCGAGGGTGCGCAGATGACGGCTAATACAAGCGCTCCTGCTGCAGCATTACGGGGTTCTCGCGGACCCCCTCCTCCTCTTCCTCCGCGTAGAAACCAAACTATGCAATTACCGACTATATCGACAATACCGAATTTTCATTCATCCCCGCATACATCTCCACGTGTTAGTAATTCTCGCGTCAACGTTACCGCGATGTCAGCGTATGATATAATGCGAAAATGGAATATTAAATTCTCGGGAGTCCGGGGGGAGGATGCCGAAGCATTTTTAATCCGCATTCAAGAGGGACGCTCGCTTGTTCCTGTTGCCGATGCAGATCTTTTTCGATGTCTTCCGTTTTTCCTTTCGGGAATCGCTCTTTTATGGTTTAGAAACGCGAGACCGGGATTTGCTAATTTTGAAATGTTTCGCAACGCGTGGAGACAGCGTTTTGGAGATCCAGATTTTCAGTTCTCATTGCGAGAGGAAATCCTTCGTCGCACTCAAGGCGAGAATGAACCAGTATCCGATTATTTGACATGTTTGCGTGCGCTTCTAGATCGGGTTGTTCCACCGTTCAGTGCGCATGAACAATTGAATTATGCACACCGAAATATGCTTCCGCGGTTACAGGTCGCGATTCAACGACATAATGTCGCGACTTTTGAGTCATTAGAGCGTATGGCAGTTAGAATCGAGCGTAGTTATCTCGCTGAACGGTATTATCGTCCACCTCCGCTCCCCGAACGTTCTTTGTTCCCGGAGTTGGCCTATCAAGATCCAGTCGCTTCTTCAACGATGCGAGGTACGAGTTTCGCGTCATTGAGTCACCCATGGCCTCAGGCTCCCGTGAGTCAGTTGGTTGCCCGACAAACTCGCGAAATACAGCCTGGGACTCCGCGTCGCGATAATTCGCCATACCGTCGAGAGAAGAGCGATCCCGTAACGCCACCGCGAGAGCGAAGAGTGTCGTTTTCGGAATCAAACCACGCTTCCACGCGTCCGTCAACACCAGGTCACCTGGCGGGTCCTCGTACACCCTCCCGTTCGACCTTGACGTCGAACCAAACGCCAACTAGATCGGGAAGAGACGGTCAATCGAAAGAAACCGTTTGTTGGAATTGTAGGCAACCGGGTCATTTATCGATCGGTTGTACAGCTCCCAAGACCCGATTTTGTTTTAAATGCGGAAAGCCGGAAGTAACGACACGCACTCCGCACGATTGTCCGGGAAACGCTCCAGGGAGTTGCCAGTAAGAGCTGGGGCGACCCCTATGGCACCAAAAACGGCTCTTGAGAAAACACCCGCAATTAGCATAGATCTTTCGGAATATTTTTGCACTCCCCTTAATAGCACACGATCTCGAACCATTCTAGTAATCAAAGTCTCGATACTTGGTCAAGTGTTACCAGCTGTTTTAGACGGTGGTTCGACTCACACATATTTAGGTCAGGATGGTATTTTAGCAGTATCGCGATTAGGGTTAACGCGTCGACCGACCCCTCCGCGTACAAGTACTATCGCGAATAATGAAAAGATCGTTTCCACGGAGGAAATAGACTTCCCATTAAAAATCGAGGGTTGCGAACAGACAGTAACAGGTCGAGTATTTCCTGCTTTGCCTGTACCTCTGTTGCTTGGCTTAGATGCTCTCGAGGCGATAGGGGTGGTTATAGATCACAAACGTCGTGTATGGAGTTTTAGCGGGGATCAAAATCGCGAATTCGAATTTGTCAAGGGCGATGGTTCCGAACATACGAACGTTTTATGGGGAATTTCGGATCTCGCACGGGACGAGACGGAACAGTTAATAAAATTTTTGGATATCGAGCTCCCAAAACTTAAGAATGCACCGGGGCTTACTCATTTAACGGAACATAAAATTGATGTCGGGAATAGTAGGCCGATCAAACAACGGTACTACCCCGTTACGCCAGCAATGCGTCAGATTATCGATGCCGAAGTCGATCGTATGTTAGAGGCGGATGTGATCGAACCATCGTCCAGTGACTGGTCTACGCCGATCACACTCAGTAAAAAGCCCAACAATACATATCGGTTTTGTTTAGACTTCCGCAAAGTAAACTCGGTCGCGAAAAAGGACGCTTATCCGCTCCCGTATATGAGCCAAATTCTCGATAAATTACGTGCAGCGAAATATATATCGACTCTAGATCTTAGCCAAGCATACCATCAGATCCCTATGGAGGAAAGCTCAAAAGAAATTACCGCGTTCACGGTACCTCATCGTGGACTTTTCCAATTCAAACGAATGCCGTATGGTCTATCGAGCGCGCCCGCGACATTTCAACGACTCTTGGACAAACTTATCGGTCCGGAAATGGAGCCTCACGCGTTCGCGTATTTAGATGACATTATTATTATCACGGAATCGTTTGAAGACCATCTAATTTGGCTAAAGCGTATATTCGATCGCATCACGGGAGCCGGTCTCTCGATTAATCCGGAAAAGTGCGAATTTTGTTGTCCGGAAGTGAAATATTTAGGATTTCTGGTTAATCGTCAGGGCTTACAGGTAGATCCCGAGAAGACCGCTCCGATTAAGAATTTTCCAGCTCCCGATGGAGTTAAGGCCTTGCGTAGATTTTTGGGAATGGCTTCGTGGTATCGCAGGTTTATTCCTCAGTTTGCAAAGGTGGCGGAACCTCTCACCCTTCTAACCCGAAAGAACCAGAAGTGGTTGTGGGGACGGGAGCAAAAAGAGGCGTTTGCCCTTTTAAAAGAAGCTCTCGCCAATCCTCCTACATTATCGTGCCCAGACTTTAACGCGAAGTTCACGTTGCAGACTGACGCGAGTATGAGTGGCTTAGGCGCTGTGCTTACACAGGAAGTCGAAGGCGAAGAACATCCTATCGCTTACGCGAGTCGTACTCTCTCCAAGGCTGAAAAGAATTATACAACGACGGAACAGGAATGTTTGGCCATTCTTTGGGCTGTTCGTAAATTCCGCGCGTATTTGGAGGGATACAAATTCACGGTTATTACGGACCACCATAGTCTTCGTTGGTTGCAGTCGCTCAGAGATCCCGTAGGGCGATTGGCGCGTTGGGCATTGCAATTAGCTCAGTACGATTTTGAAATACTGTATCGTAAAGGTGCCTTAAATCACGTGCCAGACGCGCTCTCGCGAATGTACGAGAACACGACGTCACCTCCAAACGAAGTGGCTGATAAAAATTCCGATTTTGACCTTTTGATCTTGTCTGTGGAAACCAAGGGTGTTGTAGATCGCGAACCGATAACAGCTGTCGAAGATCGCTGGTATGCCAAGAAAATCCGGGACGTATCAGAATTTCCGAAACGTTTTCCCTCATGGAAAATCGTCGAAAACCGACTCTATATTCACCGCCGTACGACACGCCGTGTACTCTCGGGAGGAAATAATTCGGAATGGAAACTAGTAGTACCGCGTCCGGATCGACTGATAGTCCTCCGGGAAAATCATGATACCCCTCAAGCGGGCCATTTTGGCATTGAGAAGACGTATCAGCGTCTCTTTCATGCATATTTTTGGCCAGGGATGATGCGAGATGTAGTAAGATACGTTCGTCACTGCGGAATATGTCAGCGGACAAAGGTCGAGCAATTGCCGTCGTTAGGTTTGATGGGTAGACGCATTGTCGAGGAACCATGGTCTGTCGTCGCTACGGATATTATGGGACCGTTCCCGCCCAGTAAATCTGGATTTGCGTACGTTCTCGTGATCCAGGATTTGTTTACGAAGTGGGTAGAGTGCTGTCCACTTCGCAAAGCTACGGGTAAAAAGATCGGGGAAGCTTTGGAGGAGCTCGTCTTTTCTCGGTGGGGGACTCCACAAGTGTTGCTCACCGATAACGGAACCGAGTTCGTCAACCAGAGTTTACGCGCATTAGCTGCCGACCGGGGTATTTATCACACTACCACACCGCCGTACCATCCGCAAGCGAATCCGGTCGAACGGGTAAACCGATCTTTAAAAACGATGATTGTGTCATTTCTCGAGGATAATCACCGGTTATGGGACGAACATTTGGCGGAGTTTAGATTTGCCTTCAATACCGCGTATCATTCTTCCATTCAAAATACTCCGGCTTTTCTCAACTTCGGTCGAGAACCACAGCCTCATAATTTTTACCGGAGAAAAACCGAAGGAGCTCTCGAGATCATTCCGCTTCCGCGAGAGCGATGGTCTGAGAGAATGCGGGAGCTCGAATTCGTCCGAGAGAAAGTAATGCACGATCTAGAGGAGGCTTATCAAAGACAAGCTAGTCAATATAATAAACACCGGCGCGTAGTAGAGTTTAAAGTAGGGGATCTGGTATTGAAACGGCAGAGAATTTTGTCTAACGCGTCGCAAAATATTGCAGCAAAGCTCGCCCCGAAATATCACGGTCCATTCCGCATTCGCAAAGCCCTATCACCGGTGGTATATGAACTTGAATATCCAGACACCCGACGAATAACCAAAGTCGCGATCGAGGATTTAAAACCTTTTCTCCCCTTGATCCTACAGGAGAGTCCAAGAGATGTCGGACCATGAGGAGGATCCCGAGTGGAGGGCGTTCTTTGCCTCTCTCCCGAAGGAGTGGGGGTTGGTGGTACCGCGGGGGAAACCGAGGGGGAAGTTTCCCGAGGTAGTGCCGGGTCGCCACGGCCTACTGAAGAATTGGCCCCTGGAGGAGGGTGACTTCGAGGATGCGGCCGAATCGAGCTCTCGGGAGGAATCGGAGTCTTCCGAGGAGTCCGAAGAGAACGCATCCGACGGGGAGGTTCTCGAGGGCCCTGACGCGGCGTTCTTTGCCTCTCTCCCGAAGGAATGGGGGTTGGTGGTACCGCGGGGGAAACCGAGGGGAAAGTTTCCCGAGGTAGTGCCGGGTCGCCACGGCCTGCTGAAGAATTGGCCCCTGGAGGAGGGTGAATTCGAGGATGCGGCCGAATCGAGCTCTCGGGAGGAATCGGAGTCTTCCGAGGAGTCCGAAGAAGACGCATCCGACCAGGAGGTTCTCGTGGATCCTGACGCGGCGTCCGCTCTCGAGAAGTCGGGACCTACCGTCGAGGGGAGCAAGGAAGAAGATTCTGGGTCCAGTGTTCCCGACTGGTACGAGTGGCCGGAGAAGGGAGCTCTCGAGGCCCTGGAAGAGAGGGAGGAGGCAGACACCCCGAGAAGGAAATCGTCTGTCGGCTATTGGGCAGTGTGGCCGCCCTCCCAGTTAAGGCCTCTGTCGCCCGACCCGCTCCCGCGTCCCGCGGTGGTCACCCGGGACTTCCATTGCTGGAACTGCGGGAAATACGGGCATGACCGTGGGCAGTGCCAGGAACCAAGGCGCGGTCCGGTCTGCTACGTCTGCGGCAAGAAGGGGGTGACGGTCCGGACCTGCCCCACGTGCGGGGAGTATTGGGTGAGCCTTGGCGACATCCGGGCCCAACGACGACGAGGAGATGCCCCGAGAGGTCGTGGGCAGAACAAGCCGCCCGGCTGGCTCTCGTAGAGCCAGGGATTTGATTCCACCAGCGGTTCTCGGGACACGTTTTTATATTTTAGTCACCTAACGTGTACGCTCTCGAGAACCAGTAAACGCCATTTCTAACAGTCCACCTGACTTGTCATTTCACGCTCTTTTCCCCGAATCGTTACTTCAATTTCAGAATTACCGGAGTGGAAAACCAGAGGAAAAGAACGAAATTACCACGTAAGCATGTCTTGAATTTGTCTTGTCCTGTGAATGTCCTTGGGTAAAAACATGTGACTTGCATGACCTGAAAATGAATTTTTACTCGAGGAGGAGACGGTACAAATACCTGTTGGATATCCTCGCGCGGTAGTAGCCGTCGCGAAGTTAATCAGAGAGTAGCTAAGACCACACTCCCAGACGGACGGTGGTCTTGTCCGGCCGAGGACGGCCGTAAAGTAAGGGGGGAGGAGTTGTGACGGGTTATTTTTGACAACCGTCACAAAGAGCGAAATATCCAGCTCTCGTGGGAGACGGCGTTGGCGGCGACGTCGTTACTTGCGATAAAAACCCCCGAGGCGATCCAACAGGTCATTTAAATAGCTTGTCCGTATTATTTATTAATTTTTCGATGGGGTTTTCTTTATTTTATGTAATTCTCCCGAGCGTGCGGTGACCTTACCGCCGCTACACCACGGATGGAAGAGCGAGTGCCACAACATCCAGGCGAGATTTCATCACGGCCTGGACCACCTCTTCCAAACGAACGCAAGGCTCACGAGGAGAGCATCACACGGGATCATCTCACATCGATACCCGCTGGCCACCATCATAAGGCCAACCACCGCAACGAATGATCTGCTACACCGCTACGAGCCTACGCTGTTGTACACTGCTGCTGTGCTTCTCTAGCGTAGGCCCTCGTTACCGCAATAACATTCAAATTTGAAGGCGCGTGCGAGGACCCTATATCGCTGAATTCGCGACAGGAGGCGACAAGTAGACGAGAGCGAAGGGGTGGGAGATGATCTTCGTTTCCGAGAATTACCGAATTCTCGGGGACTTCAGCGTAGCGTATCGTAGAGTAAGGACGTCGTCTCTGGAGCCGATCTCGTGTTCGTACTTCGAGAAACCGGCACCTGCCTCCCGCGATTCGGAACCACTGCGAGGTTTTCCCGAGAGGTTCTCCGATACAGCATAAATTTGGTAAGGCCGCCGTTCGTTTCTGGTTTGAGTAGTGGTGATTTTTGTGTTGAGAAACCCGATCGATATCGTTGTTACGGCCAGCTATCGCGCCCGGATTTTAACTTCCTTTTTTTTTTCTTATGAGCAACCGATCAACCGTTGCACGGTACTAAAAATTATTTCTTAAAATTCGCTTCCCGAGAAATAAAGGATCGCCGAAGGGGTTCCATTTTGATATATTTTGGTTAATAATTTTTAGCTCCTGAAAGTCCATAGCTTTAAGTCGTAATTGTAATTTTAATTGTAAATTAGTTAGGAACGGAGAACCATTGGTGGAAAATTCAGACGCAGTAAAATCCTAAAGTTCAACTCACGCGAGAAATCCAAATTGTTTGTGTGATCGATCTCTTAACTTTTGAATTCGCTCAACCTTCTGTTGACCTTGACAATATCCGTTGAACCATAATTAAGTTCGGAAATTTTATCGTTGGCTTCCATTTTATTGCCCAGGACTACCCTTTTGTTTAATAATTCCGGATATTACCTTATATTGAGTAACCTAGAATAATTTAGCTTATGACCGTTATTTAACAATAGATAATTTTATGCAGGGACCCGATCAGATCTCGCGAGAACCCAACATCGATTTAGTTGAGCCACTTTATTAAGTCATCTTTTTGGATTGTGTCGATTCTCCGAAAACTATTGGAATTGTGTGGAATAGTGTAGTTTATAGAGATTGGGAGAAAATAATGGTTTGTGAAGATTAATTAAGTGAGCGGAACCTGAGCACGTTAACGCGCAGTAGATTCTCTACCGTGCTCTCGAGATTTTGTTGAGTAGTTGTGTTGAGGAAAATAAATTTGAGATTGTGAGTTCCGCCACTTAAGTTTGGAAAGAGTCAGAAATTATTTCACGAGATCCTATGACTAACCCTGCCCCTCTACCATTCGCTGAGACTGCGGCAAAGCCGAGCTGGCCTCGTTTTCGATTCTTACAAACAAAATTTGTCTCGTGAGATATTTTATCTCACGGGGCTGGCGCCCAGTAAGAATTCGATCTCGAGCTTTTGTAACCACCTGTCGTTAGTAACTTGAATTGAGTGGAGAATTGAAAGTGGTGGAAAAAGGAAAAGTAGGTTACAGACCATACCTCGGCTAGAGCTGACAGCAGCAACTCTGCTTGCTCGACAAGTCTCGCACATTCGTGCAACGCTTGATCTCGAGGAGGTACCTGTTCACCTCTGGACAGACTCAACCATCACCCTTACATGGATTCAGGGAGAGTCTTCGCGGTGGAAGGACTACGTTCATAATCGCGTCTCTGCAATCCATGAGGCCTTACCAAGGGCTCATTGGCATCACGTACCTGGACACGACAACCCTGCGGATTGTGCCTCTCGGGGTTTGACGCCTCAGCAGCTAAAGGACCATGCTCTGTGGTGGAGAGGGCCTAACTGGCTTGCTCGTCACTCAACATTATGGCCAACCTCAACACCAACTCTCGATCGGGACGTCAATCTTGAAGAAAGGACCAAGGTTGTCGTAACAGCAGCAGCCTCTCCAAACTTATCGTCGGACCTTCTGGAACGTTTTCCGTCGTTGAATTGCCTTCTTCGGATTACCGCTACATGCCGACGCTTCTTCAGATGACAGTCACCAGTACTTCACCCGCTGACCCCCCTCGAACTCAACTTCGAAGCGTTCTTTTGGGTGCGACTTGTTCAGCACGAGCACTTCGCCGCGGAGATGAAGATCCTTTCCGAAGGAAGGGCGATATTAATGTCCAATGTTCGTGGAAGCTCATGCGATTCCAAGCCTCACAGGAAAGGAGGAACGCAGAAATCGGTCACACTGTCACTGTCGAAGGCGATGAAGAGTGAACTGGCAGTAGGCACAGCTTCACTATAGGCCGTTTAAACGTCGAAGTCTGCGTCTTCACAGTGACCATACGGGTCAGGCCGTCCTTACCGGGATGGACCTCAAGGACTCGAGCTAAGGGCCACTTGCTTGGCGGATAGCGCTCATCCGTGATGAGGACGAGAGAACCCACCTTGATTGCGTCGGTTTGTTGATGTCACTTCGACATTGAGTGAAAACGCTGTAAGTATTCTGAGGACCAGCGAGTCCAGAAGTGCTGCAGCATTTGAGTCACGAACTGCCAACATGACAGCCGTGAGACTGGAACTTCCAACAGCGACGAGGTTGGTTCCGCAGTCACTGGTGAGCGTCGCGCATATGCCACGGCGCCCGGTGAAACGCTTAAAGACTGCAAGGACTCCAGCCGTCGAGTAGTCCGTGACAGTCTCCAGATGTATCGCCGATGTAGAAAAACAGACGAATAGCGCAATGTAACCTTTATAGGTTTTCGTCGTTCTTCCGCGTCATGTCCTGATTGTCAGGGGACCAGCATAGTCAACCCCTGCATGGAGAAATGATCGAGATGGAGATGTTCGAGTAACGGGAAGTTGACCCATAAGTTGCTTGACAACGTCACCACGATGTCTCGCGCAACGAACACATCTGAGTATGTATGAGCGCACTGGAGCACGCCCACCTAGAATCCAGTATGTTCGCCTGAGATAAGCCACAGTTGACTGAGTCCCACCATGCAAGGTTTTCTCATGAGCCTCAGCGATTATCAACGTCGTGAGATGGGAGACCTTCGGCAAAATGAGTGGATGCTTGGCGTCAGGATCGAGAAGTGCGTTACGGAGACGACCGCCAAGCCTTAACAGTTTAGACTCAGGATCCACAAATGGAGTCAGCCTACTAAGAGGATTTGTCGATAGAAGCGCCCTTCCTTCTGAAAGGATCTGCATCTCCGCGGCGAAGTGCTCGTGCTGAACAAGTCGCACCCAAAAGAACGCTTCGAAGTTGAGTTCGAGGGGGGTCAGCGGGTGAAGTACTGGTGACTGTCGTCTGAAGAAGCGTCGGCATGTAGCGGTAATCCGAAGAAGGCAATTCAACGACGGAAAACGTTCCAGAAGGTCCGACGATAAGTTTGGAGAGGCTGCTGCTGTTACGACAACCTTGGTCCTTTCTTCAAGATTGACGTCCCGATCGAGAGTTGGTGTTGAGGTTGGCCATAATGTTGAGTGACGAGCAAGCCAGTTAGGCCCTCTCCACCACAGAGCATGGTCCTTTAGCTGCTGAGGCGTCAAACCCCGAGAGGCACAATCCGCAGGGTTGTCGTGTCCAGGTACGTGATGCCAATGAGCCCTTGGTAAGGCCTCATGGATTGCAGAGACGCGATTATGAACGTAGTCCTTCCACCGCGAAGACTCTCCCTGAATCCATGTAAGGGTGATGGTTGAGTCTGTCCAGAGGTGAACAGGTACCTCCTCGAGATCAAGCGTTGCACGAATGTGCGAGACTTGTCGAGCAAGCAGAGTTGCTGCTGTCAGCTCTAGCCGAGGTATGGTCATACGCTTGACAGGTGCGACCTTTGTCTTCGAGCCTAGAAGGGCGAGATGAGCATCGTCGAGATCTCGAAGAACGCGCAAACAATCCACCGCTGCCATCGCATGTTCTGATGCATCGGAGAAACTATGGATTTCGACAGCGAGCGCAATTGACGACGTTCCAAGCCATCGAGGAATTGACAACTTCGAGATGCTATCCAGCTGGTTGAGGAAGTCCATCCAGCGATTTTGAAGTGGTTCCGTGAGAATTTCGTCCCAGCTGATTTTAGCGAGCCAGAGATCCTGAATTAGGATCTTCGCGCGGATTATCACCGGCGCCATCCAGCCGAGAGGATCGAAGAGTTGTGACACTCGAGACAGGACCTTCCTTTTCGTGTAAGGAGCTTCCTGAGGCGAACTGAAGCCAGCAAACTTGAACGAGTCCGAAGCTGGATTCCAGGTGATCCCGAGAGATTTATGATCCTCCGTCAACGCGATAGAAGGGGTGCTTGCCAGCCGAGAGGTTGCGAGATCCGAAAGAACTACAGCATAGTTCGACGTCCACTTCTGTAGGGTAAACCCGCCCGCCTTGCAGAGGGCGTCAAGCTGATGAACCGCTTGCTGAGCTTCCTGCAGGGTATCAGCTCCGTCGAACGTGTCATCAACATACGTGTTTTGACGGATGATGTCCACTGCGAGTGGAAAACGGTGACCCTCGTCTTCAACAAGCTGTTGCAAGACCCGAATGGCGAGAAAAAGGAGCTGGTTCCAAACCATACGTAACCGTCGTTAACTGGTACGTCTTGCTCGGTTGAGAGGCGTCAGGTGACCACAAGATGCGTTGGAAAACAAGATCGTCCTGATGTACCCGAATTTGCCGGAACATCTTCTCGATGTCCGCAGAGAAGGCAAACTGAAACCGCTGCCATAGGAGAATTACGCTCGACAGATTAGTCTGCAGCTTTGCACCAGTGTGGAGTACGTCGTTCAATGACAAGCCCGAAGTTGTCGGAGCGGAACCATTGAAAACAACGCGTAGCTTGGTAGTGGTAGAATCCTTCAAAGCTCCATGATGTGGGAGATAAAAGGCACGCTGCGGTACTGATTCCCCATCAGTAGTGAGTTGCATATGCCCGAGTGCTTCATATTCCCGGAGACAGCTGGAATACAATTCATGCACGACGGGCCTCGTAGCAAACTGCCTCTGTACCGGAGAGAGCATACGTTCAGCAGAACCATAAGAATCTCCGAGACCGTCTGGAGAAGTCTTGAATGGTAGACGAACGATGTATCGACCTGAGGCGTCTCTGGAATGAGTCGAGCGAAAATGAGTTTCACACTCCTCCTCTTCGGCTGTGAGTGCCACTGGAGCGATCGATGAAGCTTCCTCCTGAACCCAGAACTGTTGAAGTTCATCGTGAAGCTCGTCATTGGTTAGTTGATGATCGAGAGAGCACTGCATCGCTTGCACAGGTGTATCGTGTGAACCGATAGACTGTGATGAGGTAGGGCCTGAAAGAACCCAACCCAGCTTGGTTTGATGAGCAACCGGTTCGTCGCCGGTCCTTGCCGAAGCCCAGAATCAAGCATCTAACCATAAACGGCCGCGCCGAGGATTATGTCAATTCTTCCAGGATTAACGTAGTCCGGATCCGCAAGCTGCAGACCTTGGATGTGCGTCCACGCGTAGCCTCGCACAGGCAGTTGTGGAAGATCTGCAGTGAGTTTTGGAAGGGTCACCGCATCAACCCTGCAACAGAAATTCGACTCGAAATGGGGTCGGACAGTGTATGTCACGGGACCTCGAGTAGCACCATTGCTCTGAGCTCCAATCCCTGTGAGGGGTACGTTGACACGGCGGCGAGAGAGTTTTAATAGCTGAGCTAAAGAGTCGGTAATGAAGGAGAGCATAGACTCGGTGTCCAACAATGCTCGTGCCCTTACCTCGGTACCTTGAGGGGACTGCACTCGCACCAACGCAGTAGTAAGCAGAACCAAACGAGGTAAAATTGACCGAGACATCGTGTGGTTAACTGCGGCAGAGCCTCCAGCAACAAAGTCTCGCTGTTGATCGCGACGCGGCTGTCCAGTTTCGGTAGCTGGGTTTGACGTCGTTCGAATCGCAGGAGCGTTTGTCGTCTGCGTGATAGACGAGTTTGTTGGGTGAATCAGGGTGTGGTGATGACCACCACAGGTCTGACACCGTTTCTGCGAGCGGCATGCACTTACTTTATGACAAGACAGTTGAAACACAGCTGTTTCTCACTGATAACTAATCGTCGTTGCTCAGGTGTCTTGTTGCGGAAGACCTGGCAGGATACAATGTAGTGGGTTGCATCGCATAGAGAACACGCTTGTGCCTGAGGAGCGTTAGTAGCAGATTCCAAAGCAGAACCCTGACTTGTCGAGGGTTTCGCCGTTGCTTGCACGATGGCCACTTGATGTGAGCGAGCGGCCTTCGATGAGTTCAAAGATGGCGGAGGTGGACGAGGCTTCGCCATTTCAAAAGCCTGCAAACTTCGAGCTCGGACCTCGAGAAACTTCAACAATTTCACCCACGTGGGGAGTAGCTGACTGGAGCCGAGGCTTTCTTCCCACTCGTGGACTGTATTGGCGCCGAGCTTGGATACAACGATGTAGACAACTAAGGCATCACAATGACTATCATACTGGCCAAGAGTCTCCAAAGCAGTGATCGCACGGGTGATTTCACTATTGAACCGATCTAGATCAACACCAGAGGTTTTAGTAACTGGACGGACTTCCATAAAGTCACGCATCGCAGTGCTCACCAGTAGCCGTTTGTCGTCATAAATGGATGATAAATAATCCCACGTTGCAGCAAAATTGTCAGCGGTAAGCCCGATGGTTTCGATACGTTGAGCGGCAACACCAGTGACACTAGTTTTCAAATAGTGCAATTTTTCTACGTTCGTGATGTGCGGGCTTGATCCCACGAGAGCATAAAATAAATCGCGAAAACTCATCCAATCGCGAGGATTTCCACTAAAGTGAGGAAGGTCAATTCGTGGAAGACGATGTCCATGAGGGGTGATTCCAGGCGTCTGGGCCATAGAGAGCTCAGCCGTGGGCACACCGGTGGCGGGATCATCAGCACGGAATGCGTCAAGACGTGTCTCCATATATTCTTGCGCCTCCAAAAAGACCTCTTCAAGCGCGTAAAGGTGTCCACTCTTGAAATACTCATGTTCCACAAGAAATGTCTGAACAGCTTTGTCTGGGTTCGTATCACGAAGGTCTAAAATCCCGGAGTGAGTCTCTCGATAGACCTTCCAATTTTGGCGTAGTGCATCGAGACGCCCTTGAACTCGACGTTGGGTCAGGTTCGCTTCCCCAATTTTTTTCAAATTTGAAACAGCACGTTCGATCGGACTAGCTGTTTCGATTTGCCGTTGTATTAGCGACTTAATCGACACTGATGCCATCGCGAATTTTAATTATTAAAGCACGGAAAGCAACGCCAATTCAATCGGTGCAAAAGTCCAATGCAAGTCCAATGCAAAGCGTAAGCGTGAGAGCGCGATAGAGTATAACGCTTAGGAACGAGAGGCACACACACAGCGAAAAGAAGCGAGAACGCGCGATAGGGTCGAGTAATGCTTCAGAGCGAGAGGCTCACACACACCGCGAGAGAAGCGAGAACGCGCGATAGAGTATATAACGCTTCGGAGCGAGAGGCACACACACAGCAAGAAGCACACGCGAAGCAGTGCAGCGTAACGGGTTAGAGCGAGAGAGTTCATGCAATGCGTTAGAGGACGAAAGAAGAACTCTCGATAGCGTATGCAACGCGAAGGAAAGAGTACCCGAACAGTCAATGCGTTAGACAGAGACACACATACGAATAGCCGCACAAAGAGGACGAGCCGAGAATCTCTCGCGAAACAGCGCGCACTGCTAAAGAGATAGCACCTATAACGCTATGCAAGACGCACGGGCTAAAGCGAGAGCACAATACCGGCACTCCACGAGGTATTACGTAACCGAAAGAAAAATATTTAAAAATACACCTTTTAGTTTAAAAAATGCACTAAAACTTCCGAAAACTTGTCCGTTGTAGCACTGAGCAATGATGAGAATGATCGGATTTATAATAATTACCGGTGTCCAGAGGTTTTTACAGGTACAAGCGTAGCACCTGTATTCCCGTGTAATACAATGGAGGATAAAAACGAGGCAGCTCCACTAAAGAGAATTCCCGAAATTTATGAATTTTCACTCAATTACCACCGCAAATCCGGCTCGAAGGACCAAAATGTATTGAGATTAACCCGAGATAAACTTTGCCGAAGTGTGGTGGAATGAGGAACGAGAGTCGGTACAGTAATAAGCACTAAAGCGAGAATTTGCTTGAGACTTGTGGACGCTCCAATTTTATTTTCGAGACTGACAAAAAGAAGCTTACCCGGAGACGAGACACGTTAGTAGAGCGGAAACGTTACCAACCACGGAGTTCAAATGAACGTCCGTACTGCGGAAACGGTTCAAAGGATAAGATTTCTAACATACATTATAAAACACATTAACAACGTAACACCTTCGATAGTCTCGTCTTCGAGATCACACAATACATACACGAAAAGACCTTGACGTTCTATAACT
This sequence comes from Perithous albicinctus, assembly GCA_964016905.1. Lineage (NCBI taxonomy): Eukaryota > Metazoa > Arthropoda > Insecta > Hymenoptera > Ichneumonidae > Perithous > Perithous albicinctus. Next base: position 1,748,060 of record OZ024691.1, on the reverse strand, counting down.
TTTTTCACACGAAAAATTTCTTCACTCCAATTTTTCTCATAACCCTTCTCAAAGGTGCCTTTCGTTCTACTAATTCGAACATAATCTCCGAGTTTGTATTTATACGCCGTGAAACGCCTTTTTTCTCGTCATTTCTCCGAGGCATATACCATATTACGCACTGCTATTTCAGCATTGTGTAGCGTAACAGCCGCAGATGTCATTTTAATTGTTGAATGGGTGGCATGATTGTACGCGTCAACCAATTAATCCAACACGTCGATGTAGCGATGAGTATTTTTGTGCGTAAAGTAGCGCTACATACGCTCCTTAATGGTACGGTTCAAACGCTCCACAATCGAGGCTTTTATATCGGGATTACGCGCAACACGAAAACGAATATCGTGATCTTTCAAGAAATTGTGTAGTTCGTTGCCGAGAAATTCTTTTCCCCGATCCATTTGCAGGTATACCGGTTGCCGTCCTGCGCTACGTTCAAAAATTCGTTTAAAACCCAGCGTTACTTTGTGCACAGTTTTATCCTGCAGAGGCTCGACCCACGCGTACTTGCTAACGTCAATGACCATAAGCAGGTAGGCCACGTTGTCGTTGTAACTTCTCAATGAACGTAGATCCACTAGATCGGCCTCCCAAACATCTTCGATATTGCTAACGTTGTAGCGGAGTCGTGGAAAGAGTCGTCGTACGGGTTTGTGCAACGTGTAGGCGTTCTGCTGGGTCAACCATTCATAGACGTCGTTAGCTTTATTTTGGCCGTTTATTAGCCGTCGAGCGCCAGAATAAACAGCAGGGTTGGTAGGATTATAATACACTTTTTCAAACGGCATGTCGTAAAATTATGCTCGTAATTATAGTGTCACTAATTGTTATACGAGTTTTAAATTTTAATCCACTTTGCAAAAGCCCGTCGTTCGGGTTTAATTGTTTTACGACGTTTCGAAAGTTCCTCACGATGCCTCACAATCGGATTACCCTCGTCGTCACCATCGTATTCATTGTCCCTAGTATTGCCGGTGATTAGCGCGTCTATACGTCTTGGGAATGCTGTTAATTATTGCATCATGCAGTTTAGTTTGGTTTTCAGCCGCTGGCTCTGCTGCTGCTGCTGCTGCTGCTTCAGAAGATGATGGTAGTGGCGCTGGTGTCTCATATTTTTGAGAGTTGAGGAATAAGTAACGCTGTAGTATTTGCATGTAAGTCTTCCATTTACTTGAGTCATCACCGTTGTACTTTTTTGACTTTAAAATCTTGTAAAGTTCAGCGTCAAGTCGCGAGTGTGCGTCGCCAGGTGTCTGAACGGTTTTCGAGCTAGCATGTGGATTGCCAATATTACCAGTGTCACCGCCACCGGTCATGGGTTCTCTACCGTCGGTATTATCGTCGTAATCGTTGTCGTCGTTGATCGGTACCAAAACCATTTTTTTCATGTGTTCCATAGCTGATCATGTGCTGCCACCTCCTCCGCCGCCAAAGAAACTACTAACGAGTGTACTGATAATAGGCGCTAATAAAAGTGGTAAAAACACACCACCTGCTTTCTGTATTATTAAACGCTTTTTCGCCTTCCAATTGAACCCACGTTGTTTACCGGGAATACCAGAGCAGTTCTTTTTCTTCATACAACTTCGTCGAAGTACACTTTTATATTTTTTTAAATGGTTTTTTACACTGCTCTTAACGCAGTCACTATCATGCAGAGTATTTACAATGCATTCACAGATGCATTTAACGAGTGGTTTATCAGTAGCACGTAGTAAGGCTTTTCGCTGCTCGTTATTCGAGTGTGTTATGTCAAAATCGTGGTCGATTTCTCAACCTTGATTATACACATATTAGTGCGGTTAAATCTGTCGAGACGTTGATGAAGAGCAATGAATTTCTCTTAAACACAACTGAATGACAGATATAAAACACGCAAACCCCCTTTTGAGCCTAACCTTTCGGAAAATTGCTCGGGACAGGGTTGAGAATGCTATTGATAATTTAAAACAATAATTTATCGAAAAGAAAATAATGTCGAAGAGAAAAAAAAAATAATTATGAGGATGTATATTTTAAAACACGCAACAAAAATTAGACAGAAGAAGAAAAGTTCTTACTTATTTTGTGTCTCAGGAATCGATGTTTGTTTAGGACGAGGATTACAAAGTTAAATATTTATGAAATTTCACTAGTTAACTTTTTTAACTTTGCTTATGCTTCTTTATTAAGAAAAAAATAGAACCAAATGTTACAATAAAAATTAATCTGCCGCGAAAACCGAACTACTCACTCCGGAAAAGAAAACCAATTACTTGAATGTAAAAATAATAAAATTTTATCAATTAATAATTCTAATTCAATTCAAATGAACAGACAAGATTCAAACACAAAAACAATACTTAAATTTCTCCGGAGATGAATTCGTTGGTCTTCACGGCGGGTTAGCGACAACTACCTGTCAACTAATTTTCCGATGGCCGAAAACGTAATTGCCGTAATAATGATCTATTAGCGTATCGAACGCTGTCTTATATACTAAAGTCCCTACCTCTTTTTTTTCGTCATCCGCGCGTGGATGACCTGTTTCTAAGGGATTATAGTTCGTGCACGTGGTACATACACAGCGAGAGACATGGAAACGCGTGATCAATGGCAGTCTATTTTTAAATTTTGTTTTATTGTAATGCATTTCCATGTTTCCAGCTTTACAAATACGTGTATTGTAACGGAACGTACATTACATAATAGGAAGCCAATCGAGATATTGATTAACCTACAAGAAAAAAAGAAACAATTAATTAACAAATAAATCACGCTTAGCAGCATTGCGAAGTCCCCGAGACAACAGGGGACCAGGACGGGTAAGTTGGTCGCAGGACGGGGCGAGAATTCGGCAGGCTACCGGCCTCTGATGCGGGCCACTGGTCAGTGGGCGGAGCCTACTACGCGACGCTCAGACCACCCATAGTGCGACCATTACTAATTGGGCAGGTCACTAGCGCGAGAGCCTACCTTTCGTCTTCCCAAGACGAACCCCCCCCCCCCGCGAGCGAGCTGAGCTAGGTCCGCCCGCGCTCTACTATTCAACGTAATTGCAACAATACAATTGCAACAACAACAACAAAATTTATTACTACCACCAACAGAAAATCGATACAACAAGAATAACTGCCTAACAACAACAAAAATACCAACAACGCCCAACAACAATAACAAACTCCTAACAAAAATTAAATTAATAATTAATAACAACGGAATTCCCGAGTTAGAAATAACAAAACAGGAACTCATTCTTAATTAAAAATGTGTCAGATTTTGGGCGCTACTTGGTCAAAACCTCGCAAGCACGCGTGTTAAAGCGGAACGACTATTCGAGAAGCAAGTGAGCACTCCGAATAGAACGAAGACGATGCGAGCTCGCTAAAAAAACTTTGCCGATCCCAAAATGACCCAAATCAATTAAGATCCAACATCCGATTAATTTTCAAGTAAAATACCTTTTTTTTTAGCAGAAAATTACCAAAATTCACTAACAATTAATACGCGGGAATTTTGAGGACACCAGGCGACCTCTTCCAAATATTAGGAGCAGAGCATCACGCCACATTTCCCCTCAAAATCATTCGATCGCGTGACGTCACGTGATGTCACGCCACACGGCGACCTGCGAATCGCAAGGATCCCCGTGAATCACGCGATATCACGCGAGCACCCCTACATTCCTCCCTCCAGGAAGACGCAGCAGCAGTATAAATTGGCGAAGCCACCCCGACAGAGGCTCTCTCTCTTTTGTCACCAACATAGACGGGAGCACGTTCCGCTAAAAAATCAGCAAGTTTAGAATCACTTTATTTTTTACTCATTTATCACCACTTAGAATTTCCACCTCGGTTGCTGGTTCCCACGCATCGCGCCGTGGCCGTCAGAAACCGAGATACGAAATTAATAGGATACTTTTCTCAACTACGACGATCCCCACGCACAGCGCCGTGGCTATCTAGCCGTTGAGAAGTTAGGGCATTCTTTTTTTTTTGGGTCCCCACGCACTGCGTCGTGGCTATCCGAAATTAAAGAGAGTGAAAATTGGCGAGACTTCGTACCCCGAGCACAGCGCATCGGCTTACGGACTCGCCTCACGCATTGTGCGGCCCATCTCTCCAACGTCTTATTAAACGAGGAGAAGCAATACCAACCCCGCCGATGAACTTCCTCCTACGATTACTCTCTTGGGTCATAACGACAATTATTGCTATTTTTCGAGCAATTAATTGCTGTTCTGGCTGCACGTCAGCCCGAGAGAGAGAGATCAGGATGACAGTGAGACCGTAGAGGTATCGCTATCCGCGCCGTACAATGGAGTGCGACAGCTAGCTTCTAGCGTAGGAGCGAGCGAGAGCGCCCGACACCTCGAGTAGGCGAGCTTCGACGAAAACAATCGCTGCTCAACTCATAAGAACAGCGTAAAGGGCATTCCTCGCGTAATAGCCTCCTGGAATGAATGTCGGGGTACCAAAGGGAAATAATCTGAATCGAGTAATTTAATTCTCCTTAAGAGAAATACAATAACACGAATGAAGTACGACAATTAAAACACCACCTTTCGCTGTCCAATGATTATCCCACCGACTCAGAAATAAGCACATGATTATTTCTTATTGAGATCGCGGATGAGGACAACCCTTCGGGGATACTACAGGGCCGCGCTAGATATAATCGCGAGGAGTAGAATCACTTTTCAAAAAAGAGTACTACACACCAGATCATTGGGTAACCTCGTAGAGTCAAACCATTTAATTTTCACTTATTAAACACACAGAGTTGATCTCCCTTATATGAACCTATCTTTCCATTCATTGCCCATTTTCCAACAAGGAAAACTCCCAGCGGGTTGGACCCGTAATAACGTCAATAAAATCTTTTCTTTTAAGAGCACTACACAGTGACACTAGATCACTGGGTAACCTCGTAGAGTCAACCCATTTAATTTTCGCTAATTAATCACACGGAGTCTATCTCCATTATATGAATCTATCTTGTTATTCATAGATTTGTTTGAGGAAGGCCCAAACAAATCCCTAGACCCCCACAACCTAACCTTCAGCTTAAAATCCTCGTTTTACCAAGAGCCTATGATGAGGAAGGTAAATCTCGTCTACGGACATTTGAGATAAAAACAAAAATACTCCACTGAGGCCTCATATATAAAAAAAAAAAAAATAAATAAATAAAAAAAAATAAAATTAAAAAAGGAAATAAAGCAAAAATTATATATATTCAGAACGATCCACGGATTCCAACCATTTCTCATCCCGGTCCAGAGCACGATCCCGTGTAAAATATTCTTTTCGCGTAGCCGCGGAGAGCAGAAAAGGTTGTCGGGAACGAATTAATTATTGATAATAAATTCAAAAAGATCCGAAACGTTTCAGTATGTACCCTAGGACGATTACCTGACAGGGTGTCTATTTATTAATATTTCTATTCCCTAAGTTATATTGGATTTTCTTTTAATATATATAAATTCGGTTTTGAATTGTGTTAGGGTTTAGTTCGTATTTTGATTAGTTAAAAGATAATAATTAATAATATCGTCATATTATTTATTTTCCTAAGTTTAATAATTTCCCCTTTTTGTTTATCAATTAATTCCACTCTTTCTGTTTCCTTGGAGGAAGGGATCGAAAGAAGAGTATTTATGTTTTTTTTTTTTTTTTCAGAAACATCTCTATTAGGGTATCGAACATATTCGGATACCGAACAATATATTTTTTTCAACAATTGGGACCGGGTTAATTATGCTACATTGCTACTACTGTCTTAGAGCAAGCGGTATCGAGGCAGTCGTCACATGAGTCGTCACAGATGTGTTGCATAATCGTGCTACACATCCGCACGTGGTTGTCAAGCTGACCGCTGAGTGTCCGCTGTACCTCGATACACACTACAGGCAGTGTGCCGCCAGGTGTTTTATTAAATCCCTAGAAGTAGCGTCATTATACCTGTGGGTCATATGATCTTCTGATGGGTGCTATCGCACCGCGGAACATGAAAAAAAAAGCACTGAGAAATTTATCTTGATTGAAAACATCACAATGAAGATGATTAATCATATCCACAGTTTTTGCATTCTTTATGAATCTTTCGCGCATAATACGCCCTCTATTATTTCTGGCACTGTCGTCGGGTAGAGAATCAAACGTTCCAGGATCGTCGTTGTACCATAAAGCAGTGGTGAGATGTGATTCTTTCGCTGCAGGTCCGTAATTTAGTAGAGTTTAAATGTATGCTCTGTACGGGTACGCATTAATAGGAGGCGCCACGAGTTTCTGATTGAAATACACATCAACTTGATTGAAAAGACTCTGCAAGAAATTATTAACAGGAGCCACTTCATATTTCGATTCGCCGCTAGCTCTAACTTTAACTTTTAACGAGATCATTGTGTGGGAAAGATCGAGCTATTCTTCCCCGTCGCCAGGTATAACGAACTCCAAGGGTTTGTCGTCCGTGAGGGATGTAACTGGCTTGTAGTGAATCCGTTGCGAGTTTTCTATAGCTGTCTGTGTTGGTGGTAGCGTGAATAAGCCAAGCTCCGACTTCGAACACTCGCAAGAATTAGAGTGTAAGAAAGATTTTTTTTTTTTAGCTGGTTCCAAAAATATCGCTTGCTTTGCGTTTCCTTGTCCGCCGGCCACTAGAGACTCTTTTACCTCCCTTCTTTTTGCAGCTGTTCTTCACGCTACTTCTCCTTTTTCTTCGACTCTTCGTTGCGCCGCGAATTTTTTTCTTAAAGAACCCGCACGTCTTTTTCCTTTTCTTGTTCGCACCCGCGAACGTCCGGCTAACGACTGTACAATTGTCATAGTGTTCATCGAATTATATCCCGAGGAGTTCGTAAGAAGAACAATTTTTTCATTGGCTTTATGTAGTAAATTACCACCAGATTCAGCCACGCGACGGAGCAATGACTCTTTAGACGGTTGATTGTGTCAACTGACGTCCTGAATCACGTGGAAACCTGTGCGTACGGCCTCTTCTTCAACAGTTGCAGAGCCCTTTTGCAACAACGGGAACACACTCCTCCGCAGTACGCCTAGAAAAGTCTCGATCACGTGTGGGCGTTGATAAGGTGATCCGACAAAGTCGTTGCAAATGCGATCGGCTGCCCGCCGAGTCTCTAAATAAATATTTTTCATCAAACAGGAAAAAAGATTAAGAGTAAATCTTCTTTGATGTGGCAATATGAAATCATTAATGAAAATTTCTACGAAGAAATATTTATTTCTTTGTACGACGATAATATAAATTCGTTGGACACAAATAGATTTTACTTATTTTTCAATACTTTAGACGCAGAAAGAAAAAACGAGTACAAAAATGGTTTTCCTGTTCTGATGACATAAAACCATTACTGGCAATTGCAGCCAGTTTCGTGTTCTTATCTTTTCCTTAGAAAACAATATCAATTCTTTCGGCGAAACGAAACAAAAATTTGTTGGACAGAATGAACTTCTCTTTTCAATATTTTTTATGACAAAACGCAAAATCGACTCTAGTATTTCAATCATGGAACCATCAAGCCATTTCCCTTTTGCTTGAAGAAATGTCCTTCATCATAGGGGAAACTATGTATTCGTGAATTTTTTTTTTTTCGATATTTGAACATACTTAAAATAGTCTAAAACGTTGAGAAATGCAATTTTTAACCGAAAGTGATGAAAAGGACGATAACCTCCGAAATTTTTTTTTTTGTAACGATTTCGTATTTCGGCGACAGATATGCGATACTCTTACTCGTTTTTGCTGTTCTCTATAAACAATATTTAAAAAAAAAGAAAAGCAATTTGCTGCAAATTTATTTTTATTTTGATGGAAGAATTTATTTTTAAGCGATAGATAGCAACGTTAATTCGGCGTAAATCTATTGAGAAATGACTCTATGTCAATAAAAATATTGTGACGTCGTGGATGAGTGAAGAGAGGATTTTCGGCAAGGAATAGCCAACTCGGTTACGAAACGCGGTTTTTGGAGGGACAAAACGCGGTTGACACTTGATGAGAAATAACAAAAGACTTTATTTCTGAACGTACTTTACATTCTAGATCTCGCAGAGTTACTGACTATGGAGGTATCGCGGGAGGTGCTTATATGGAATGAATCGCGGGAAAATGTCAGTGGTGGGGAGGATTTTTGGGACGGAGTCTGGAAACTTCTTATGGGAAAACAGACACAAGTGTGACTGAGTTCCAGGAAAAGCGACTAGTTGATTAGGCGAGGCGTGTGTGGGAAGGGGGCGATAAAAAGGGTCATAAGAAAGGAATTTGGGGGAATAGTCACGTAGGCGACACAAGTGGCCGGATAGAATGCAGCTGTGTCGATAGCTGCATTTTAGGAAACGGTGGAGATTAGGTATGCTGCGACGGACTGAGCCGCGGGTCAGGAAGTGATAAAATAAAGTGTGGTCCGCTAGGCTAGAGGTAGGAAGAGTCGGTGGGAAAGAAAAAAGTTAGGCAGAGGACAGGGTCTCGTTACAATATTGAAAACAATTTGATTCCTTCCGATCGAATTTACTTTTTAGTTTCACAGAAAGAATTTTACGTTTTTGTTAGGAAAAAGATAAGAACCCGAAACTGAGTTAACTCATTAGTAATAATTTTATGTTGCCATGACAAAAATACCATAGTCGTGCTCGTTTTTGCTTTCTGCGATCAAAATATTGAAAAAAAAATTAATGCACTGTAACACGGCGCACGCTCAGCGTGCACCAGTTCAGCTGGAGGCCACCGCTCACGAAAGGTAGGAGAGAATTTGAATTATATAGAGTTTTTATTATTATTATTATTATTATTATTTAGTGTTAATTTGCGTACACCCACTCCCTTCTCCCCCCCCTGTTTCTTTTAGTAGTGGTACTCACTTCATTTAATATGTAGGAATTGTGTGTGTGTGTGTGTGTGAGTATGTGTGAGTGTTCGCGCGACCAGGGGCCGTGCTCGGTGGTGAAGGGAAGCGGGAAGGGTGTGAGTGGGGAAAGCTCGGGATACGCCGCCGTCCCGACGTCACCTCGCTCGACAGGCCTGCCTCCCGCCTGAGTGACATCTCTGCCTCGCCAGCATCGATCTACCATCGATCGACGAATAATCGATACCGCTGCCGCCACCTGCCAGCCGCCGCCAGTACTCACTCGCACAGCAACTCGCCGACCGTAGCCGGCGGGCATTGGTCGCCTGGTCGTCCACTTCGGCCAATAAGCGAGGCCGCCGTGACAGCTGAGGAAGAAGCCGGCTCGCGAGGAGAAAAAGCGGGACTTCAGCTGAACTGCCATCGATAGCGTGACGCCATATTCTTTCTTTTATACCTCGTTTAGTTTTTGATATTGGTATTCTTTTCTTTTTTTGTGAACGAAGTTGTGTGTGATAAGCCGATCGAGCCAACGAAATAAGTGAGTACTTGAGTACAGCTATTTATCCCTGCCTTTTTCGAACCCTTTAGGGCCGTATTATCATTTTTATCGTGTCTTGTTTTTGCGTCGTGAAAAATCCGCCGCCGCGTGGTCACCATAGCCGGTATCGAAAAACCTGTTGCGTGAACCAGTGAGTGGTGGTTGCCCCGTTTTCTATCGCTTTTCCCCAGTGATCAACCCCCTTACACATTTAGCCGTTTTACCCATTATTATCATTATCCTTTTACGTTCTTACCCCCCCCCCCTTTTTTCCCTTTTATTTTTATCTCCAGTGTATTTGTTTTATTCCTCATTATTTTTTTCAAAGACGGGAATATCCGTTATTCTTCTTCACCCCCCCCCCCCCCGAAATAAAATCCGAGGTAATTAATAAGTAGCCGTAGAGTTCGGGAACCCCCCCCCCCTCTGATCGTGTCTCTAATTTTTGGCTAGCCGAGTTCCTCCGCCATTTTTCGTTGATTTTTCATTATTAAATTTCCCCTAAAATCGTTCAATTGTTCCCCGAATATCTGGCCTGCAAACTGGCAGTAATCCCCTCCATCTTCTCCCCCCCCCCGCCAGCCGTGTTGGACTTAGAAAAATTCCCGACCCGTTGGACTTAGAAAATTTTCGACGAGTGCTGGACTTAGAATAATTTCAGCTCCTTTTGGACTCTGAAATTTTTCGACGTCGGCTGGACTTAGAATATTTTCGACTTCCCTCGGACTCTGAAATTTTTCGCTAGGTTTGGACTTAGAAAAATTTCAGCCTTTTTGGACTTAGAAATTTTTCGACCGTTATCGGACTTAGAAAAATTTCGACCTCTTTGGACTTAGAAATTTTTCGACAGTCTTCGGACTTAGAAAAATTTCGACCTCTTCGGACTTATAAATTTTTCGACAGTCTTCGGACTTAGAAAAATTTCGCCCTCATTGGACTCTGAAAATTTTCGACAGTCTTTGGACTTAGAAAATTTTCCCCCTTTTTTCTCGGTGCTACCCCGTAGGTAGCTGGCGCCCATCTTTTATTATAGTATTGGAGTTTTGACCCTTCTAAGACCTCCCTCCCTTTTTTAGTCCTCCCCTCTGCCCCCGTAATATTCATCATATATTTGCGAATTATTTTTATTTTATATCGAGTCCCCGGGTGTAATCCATTTTGTTCATTTATTATATTTTTCTTAGTATTAGTTATTTTTTTTTATATAGAATCAGCCAAGCTGAAATAAACGTTGTTAATTTCTTTTCTTTTATTATTTCGCCTGGTGCCATTTCTTTGTTGACCCTTTTCCCTTCCACAGGTAAAGAGGATAGGTCACAGCACATCGAATTTATTTTGTCGTAAGGAGGTTAATTTTCTTCTTTCATAGGAGGAGATAAAACCCCGAACGCGGCTGAAACTTTTCGCATTAATTTCATATTGCAACGACAGAAATGCATTATTCTTCATCGTTTTTGCTTACTGAGCTAAAAGATATTGAAAAACAAGGGAGTCATCTGCGACAAATGTATTTTTATAGTGTCGAAAGAATTTTTTTTAAAGAAGTTGATAAGAACGCTGGACAGGCTGACATTTTGAGAAATGGTTGGATTTTTTCATGACTGAAATGCCAAAGTTGTAGTCGTTTTTGATTTCTTCTATGAGAAATATTGAACATAAAAGATATGATTGTTCCAAACAATTTTTTTTTTCAAGAAGGAGATAAGATCACTAAACCGGCTGATATTATTAGTAATGGTTTTCAGTTGCCAGAACAGAAATTCCATACTCGTACTCGCTTTTATTTCTACACCTAAACTATTGAAATTTTTTTAAATTTGTGCGCAACTAATTTATTTTATCGTTCCGTATAAAGAAATTAATTTTTTTTTCATAGAAAAAGATAAGAACACGAACCCGGCTGAAATTTTCTGTAATGATTTCGAAAAAAGAAAAAACAAAAAATTTCTAACGAAAACATAGCTTCCGTCATAAGGACGCAAAGTAATGAAAAAATAAAAGTAATCCTCAACAAATTAGTTTTCTTTTGCAGCGAAGATTTTTTGTTTTATTAACAAGTTGAGAAATGAGAAAAAGATCAAGAATGCAGTACTCTTACTCTTCTTTGCATTTTGCCATTAAAAATATTAGAAAAAAATAACGAAAGGTTATCGGTAGGGAATTTTGTTTTTTTTTAATAAGAGATATGAACACTGATTTGATTGTAATTTTGTGAAACGATATGATGTTTCCATGACTTAAATGGTACAGTCGTAGTCGTTTTTGATTTTTGTCGTAAATGAAGTTTAAAAAAAAAGTTATCCGCTATTAATTGATTCTTCCATTACGCGCGAACAATCTTACTTTCATACAGTAAAAAATGGCGACAATCAATTCAGATTGTTCACGCGAAAAGAAAGCATCAATTCATTGTGGATAACTTTTACAAATATAAGAACATTTTACAAATGTAAAAAAAATCTTGTGGTTTCTAGAAAATCAATGAATTCATGTGAAAAGAGAGAAAAAAAGTTTTTCTGACCTTTTGCCGTACTGATGCTTTTTTAGCAATTTGCTGACATCTGTTTGAATGCAAAATTACAGTTTAAAAAGTAAAGATTATTTACGTTTCACCTTTTATGCCTGATTTCTTTTTTAAACGAGAATAATAGCGAAATTAAACACATCGACGCGAGTAAAGTATCAATTGAGCCAAGGGAGCTGTCGAATGTGATTCTGATTTTCTCTAGCAAAAAACTCGTTACATCCACAAAGGGAACGACATTCTGATTGAAACTGAACTCATCCCTTTTTTTCATCCTGGAATTTTCATCGATGCATGAACCTGCACTAAGGCCTTAACATCCGTGTTGTATAAAGTGCCTATGTTTTTCTGTGTCATCCGAAGAACCAAATGTTCGAGCTCCGATAAAACATTTGACTATCATCCACACTGACGCATATAGCAGTGCAGCAACTTCGCGCTGAGCTGAGTTCTTAAAAACAAAAGACTCACGCCAGTTGCACTCGGGTCTTCCGACGCCGTGAATCTGTGTGAGTGCGTCGCTCGTGTAATGGAGCCCTCTGATTGGTCAACTGCGATCGCTTCTCACGCCTAAACTATTGCGAATATCATTCTCAAATTTTACGAATGCGTTCGGGTGGTTACCAGCTACCTCCCAGTACCGGGAAGTAAATAACTTTTGGAACACCCTGTATATATCTCTATATATATATATATATATATATATATATTGTAACGCGGCAATTTTACCACGTTACAATAAAGGCCTCGTCCTCGCACCTCGGGGGCTCAGCGGCGATCACGTAGGGTTGTTAGAGGAAAATTAAGATTATTATTAATTATTTTGTATGTTATTTTTTTTATGTAAAATATTCCCGAGAGAGAGAGAGAGATAAGAGTCAGCCAACCGGAAGGAAAGAGAGAACGAACGTCCCGCGAGTAAATCATCTCGCTTGCCATATAGACGAGAGGCTCCAACCACATATATCGCCGGTCAACGCATCGGAAATCAGCGCACTCTCTAACACACCAGAATCAACCGAGCAGTCCCGCTCGGAAGAAGGACTTCGCGTGTGGTCGGTAGCGCAGCGTGCTGCCGAACCTTGACACGCACTAGACAATGCGAATCTAATAGCTTAATTCGCCAAGCGAGGCGCCAGGTCCCGTCTCAAGTAAAAGAGAGCGCGTAAACGATTCCCCCGATTAGGCAAATTTTGAAAATCAAAGGGTGGGGAGCAAAGTCCGAGAGCGCGAGAGCACGCTAATGCTCGAGGCTTTTTCCTGGGATATCTCGAGGTGCGAAGACGTCCCGTGACATTTACTTAACCAGCTCGAGCCTCTTTTGTCCCGTGGACTTTGAATTTCTTTATTGAGGGGAAGGAAAGGAGTGACTGCGTGCTCGGTAAGACTTTATTACTTTCTCTGGTCTTGGGAATTGTTGTATTTCATTTTTAATAGCGAAAAAGAAAATATAGAATATAAAATAGTGTTTGGCCGTGCCGGAATCTTCAGATCGTCCGCGTGGAGATCTATTCGCGAGAGATCGATTCGTTAAGCGTTGCTCGTCCCGCGCGTCGATGGTAATTTCAGGCTTCGTGTCCTTTTGATCGAGTAAATATGTTTAAATAAATCAAGTTCCGGGTCGTAAAATAAACAGTGTAAAGTAATTGGTCGAGTCTGTGAACGTGAATCGCCCTTGGGCCCGTGTCCTTGGAAAAGCCATAGGTTAAGCCGTGTCGTGTGTGTGTGAGCGAGTTGTCTCCGTCCCGTAAGTGTTTTCGGTAGGGAGAGTGAGACAATAGCCATATTACGAGGCATCGGGAATGTAAAAGAATGGGATAGGGATCGATTGTCGCGAGTACTGTATTGTATGAGAAATTCGCGGCCGTCCCGAGGCATTTAGTTATTTGGTATTCTTTTTTTTTTGTTTTGTATTAGAATGGAGAAATGTAATAAGGATTGATTGCCGTGAGTTGGACTTTAGCGCGGCCGTCCCGAGACATTTTCTTTATATTTTTTTTTGTTGTTATAGAAGTAATCGAAATTCTAAAAGGACGTAATACGGATTGATTGCCGTGAGTTGGACTTTAGCGCGGCCGTCCCGAGGCAGTCCTTTTGAGGAAATAATTGAGGATTTCATTGTTATTTTATTTTTTTTTTGGACATTAGCGAGCGAGTACAGTGGAAGTATTGTGACCACGAACAAGAGGTATTTTTACGGGACATTTTCTTTGAGATACTGTTGTGCATTGCTGAGTAATTGAATTGAATAAATTATTAGATTTTGTGAGTCCCGTAACCGGTGTTAACTTTGATTTTGTTTTGTTCTTTTTTTTTCTTTGGAGATCTCTCAGGAGTCTTACCCCCCCACTCTACGTAAAAATAGCTGCAGTTAGCCTGAGCTGGTAATTGTCAAATATTATCGTTGCTTCTCTCCCGGCGCGAAAGCGCCTGGCGCCCTGTTCTTCGGAACGAAACAAAAGGGAGAGAAGTAACTGACAATTTAGATTGTGACGTAGGGAATTTTCACAGGTGGAAGATGTGACGTTACAATATATATATATACGACAACGACAATGACGAGAGCGACGACGATGATAAGAATAATAACGGTATAATCGACACTTATCTTTGTAGCCAAACGGGAGTGATAATGTGTGAGTAACGTGACGACGCTTACGACACACAACTCGACAGGTTTTTGTCTCTTTTTTGGTTATCACATCATGAAGGGCTGTTCTCTGAATTGACGTGAAATTCAACTTTATAGACTCCCGATTCTCCTCTGGTAAATCCGACTCAATCATTTCTCTGATTGAATGGAAGTTTACCTTTCGAGAATTTGCGTAAGTCAAAGATAGGCCCTTCACCTTACACTCAGTTTTTATAACCTCCTCGGGGTTACAGGCATTCACTACCTCGTAGCCATAAAACTTTGGGCCTCCAGATACAAACGACTTTATAAAGTCGGTTGGTTCCTTCAGCTCGCTAGTCATATCCCCGAGAAGGTTGCCAAGCGGTGGCACCCATTCACCTGCTGCACCGGTGCTGACAAAAATCACCGACTCTGTATCGTAATACAATACACGTATTCCTAGCCGTTCGAGATAACTGTACAGTTTTAGACGAGCCTACGCTGTTGTGTTCGCTGCGATAACCACACTAGTTTGTGCAGAGGGCATCACAGCCTCACCGATACATGACCAATTCGCATACATCACGCTATCGTTAACCTGCAATAGACGATGGACCTCTTTGTCGTTATCGCTGAGAAGCAGCAGCAACTGTTTGCGACAACAGTTGTCTGTGTCAAGTTTGATTGCTGTCCGAATTTACCCCAAAAAGAATTCAAGCAGAGTTTCGCCACGACCCGCAGTCCCGGATTCTTTTCGATTTTATTACTGTCTAAACGTATACCCTCGGCACGCTCGTACTCTTCGACGTAGCGTGCTTTGGATTCCTCATCCGTGCACTCTGCGGGCCAACCGCTAGCCTCTTGTTTAATTCGCAAAAAAGTATTAATATATTCGACAAAGAGGCCTCCTACGCGTGTTACAGGATCGTATTGAGTCATCTCGTAGGCCCAGATGATCGAGATTTTTTCCACAATATAGCCCACCTCGTTAGCCTTTTTAATCTCGTCCACGACCCATGTGCCTACAACGATCGGTCAGCCGTGTCCTCGTAAGAACACGCTGTCTGCGCTCTTTCCTCGGTGCAGGTACGGCACAAGGAAAACAACAGCTTACCGTGCATGCGGACAGGTAGCACAGGGTGAAAGAGATCCCGAGGCGGTAACATCGTACACTTTATCAAAGTGTACGGTGTTACCGCCCAAAGATATACACTCCGCACCAGTGTATATCTTTGGGTGGCCCTTTGGGAATCGGCCAACCATCGATATATACGGGTACAACGAACAGATATCGATGTAATTGATTCATTCGTTTGGCGCTACATCGTACACAGTTACAGTGTTACCTGTACGACCACCGTAAAACCCATTGCGAGGGTTCAACGTCTCGGTTTGCATGCGTGGATGGTTACACAGATACAAATTTATTGCAGGGCTTGATCGGTGCAACGCTACGAATTCGCATTCCCACATCGTTTCGAGCTGATAGCCGGCAGAGCGAATTTTAGCGTCAACCCCAAGGGTGTGTTCATAGCGGGCCTCGCATGTCTCGACATTGTTCCGTGACTTTAACGTACGATTGTCGGGAAAGCAACGAGGACAGCCATGCCAATAACACCCGTGAAATTGAAATACAAAACGGTCATTACCAAGCTGCAGGTAGCCGTCAACGAGTGGACCTTCAGGTAGCCTAAATTCACGACCCCTAACCGCGTGAACGAGCTCGTGCCCCAAACAATGCTCGACCCATAAAAGCCACGCGCTGGCCTGTCGTGAGTGCTGTTCAGCGAGCCTATACCCACCGTTCGGTATGAGTCCGATTGTATCTCGCTTGAGAAAAGTACGTCTAAACACCTTGGAGCATGCCGATGCGATTGTCACTGCCTCGGTGAATGGGCAAACATTGCCCGCTTCAATGAAAATTCTCCGGAACTCTTTACAAGCACGTCTGAGAATATCCACATCCAGCGAGCAATATTTTTCAATTTCAACCTGGAAATTGATATCTTCGGCGCTCGCAGCTCTCGCGTCGTACCAGGTGTAAAATTCAGCGCGCTCAAGAGGACTCATAGTGTCGGGTGAGTAGAACTCGGGCGCAGGTAGCGTCCCTCGGTTGTTCTGATTGACTTGCGTGTTAAAAAGATGAGGAAAATAACCCTTACCCATTTTATCAGCGAAACCAAAGGTCTGTGGAAGAGCATTGAGACGCATGTGGAAATAATTTAAGCTATCTATAAAAGCAGTGCGCCCGATCCGCATTGAAATTATCGCGTTACCCGTTAGTAACTACAATTTTCGGTAACATACCGTAATATAAACAGTGCGTCGAAGGCCTCATCATTGTGCGTGATGCACACGATTTTACGAAATGTCGTGGAACGACGTACGGCCAGATTCACAAACTCCTCGACGGGTGATCTTCGAAAAACGTCTTTTCGAACACCACACCATACACAGGGCTCAGTAAATCCTACATCTTCGACGGTCTCGAGACACACTTCGCAGAGCTGCTGTGCAACACAAAGTGTGACGGCATGCTCACGCCTATCGTCACCCAGTGCTGAAGTGTACGGCTTGTCCTGGCGTGTCTCGAAATCGTAAAAGATGAATAGCGTTTCAGACTTTGCGTCTGACCTGATCTTTCGTGGTGGGAGGGGCAGCATGTAACAGTGATCGTTATAACCGTGCACGCTGCGACACAGTTTGCAAAACGATTTGCCGCAATCGTGAGCATCCTTTGTCGTGTCGACGAGCTTGGTGCATTTCCGAGATAAGCGAACCGTTTGGCACACGGATTTGCTTTCGATCTGTGCATTTTTAGCCTACTTTTGCGCGGCTGCAAATGATTTTCAAAACATACAGCGCTATGAAAAAACCGGTTGCACTCATCACACTCCCGCTTATCATCATCGTCGTCCCCGTTGACGGCACACGGCGGTGATGAGTAGCAGCGAGTGCAAGTGCTCGTGCGCTTGTGTTGATGTAAATAACGGTACGAAGAATTACAAGGTATACAATAATTCCTAGCACCGCCTGCAGCTAAAAGGTTAGTTATGGGACTATAGTGATTCTCCTCGTGGAAAAACGCGATATTTAATACTGTTTTTGCCTGTGTATTTTGAAAATGACTATGACCGTTGAAAAGCGGCTCTACACCACTATCAAGAGACGCCCAGTCGTACACTACTATAGCAACTCCCGAAGCCATAAAGTGCCGTTGGAACATCTCGATCTCAGGTAGGCCGCACCCCATCGCTGGGGGTCACGCTCGCCTCTCTGACAAGTGTGTTTGTCTCGCACCTTTCGAACTTCGAGTTTTTATGATGTCTTCGATCATAAAAATTCTTAGCCTCTACCGTACTCTCGTGTTTGCACCGGGAATTTGCAAAGGCCACCACGAGAGAGCGAGGGAAACACAAATTATCAGAGTTACCAATAGCCACTACCGAACGCTTGCTGTCAATCTTCTCTGCTAAGCTACCTGCACCCACAACCATATCGACATACATTACGGTGAAAACCAGCGTATCGTATACCGATAGGATTCGAGCACTCTGGTTAACGCTATACAAGAGATCCCACAATTGCTCGTACTGGAATCTCCATATCGGTCTCAATGACAACCCCGCGATACCGTCAGTCATTCCCACTCCCATAAACCCCACGCCTATCATATTATTTACAGGACGACCGGAAATAAAATAACCATGGATATCGCGAATTGCATTGTGCACCCATGAAACCGGATTTACCCCTGCCGGTGGTGAAGCCAACACGACATCACTTTGTATGCATGTTGTTCTGAAGCGCGGTGAAACTCGAACCCGTGGCTCGCCTAAAATTCTAAAGCGGTACCCCGCGGTCGCTACAACATCACTATCCTCGACAACATTATTTCTACCGATTTGCCCTCTGAAAATCGCGACACTATTATTAAAATTATCGGCATTATCGCGACCGTCATTGTCGTCATCGTTTACATCTATGCTATGACTAGGCCTCGCATGGCCGCCACCTAATTGAAAATTATGCCTGTCGCTTACCAATTGCCGTACGGCAGCCTCAGTCTCAGCGATCCATGGGTCCTCTGACGAGGATGAGGATGAGGATGAGGATGAGGATGAGGATGAGGATGAGGATGAGGATGAGGATGAGGATGAGGATGAGGATGAGGATGAGGATGAGGATGAGGATGAGGATGAGGATGAGGATGAGGATGAGGATGAGGATGAGGATGAGGATGAGGATGAGGATGAGGATGAGGATGAGGATGAGGATGAGGATGAGGATGAGGATGAGGATGAGGATGAGGATGAGGATGAGGATGAGGATGAGGATGAGGATGAGGATGAGGATGAGGATGAGGATGAGGATGAGGATGAGGATGAGGATGAGGATGAGGATGAGGATGAGGATGAGGATGAGGATGAGGATGAGGATGAGGATGAGGATGAGGATGAGGATGAGGATGAGGATGAGGATGAGGATGAGGATGAGGATGAGGATGAGGATGAGGATGAGGATGAGGATGAGGATGAGGATGAGGATGAGGATGAGGATGAGGATGAGGATGAGGATGAGGATGAGGATGAGGATGAGGATGAGGATGAGGATGAGGATGAGGATGAGGATGAGGATGAGGATGAGGATGAGGATGAGGATGAGGATGAGGATGAGGATGAGGATGAGGATGAGGATGAGGATGAGGATGAGGATGAGGATGAGGATGAGGATGAGGATGAGGATGAGGATGAGGATGAGGATGAGGATGAGGATGAGGATGAGGATGAGGATGAGGATGAGGATGAGGATGAGGATGAGGATGAGGATGAGGATGAGGATGAGGATGAGGATGAGGATGAGGATGAGGATGAGGATGAGGATGAGGATGAGGATGAGGATGAGGATGAGGATGAGGATGAGGATGAGGATGAGGATGAGGATGAGGATGAGGATGAGGATGAGGATGAGGATGAGGATGAGGATGAGGATGAGGATGAGGATGAGGATGAGGATGAGGATGAGGATGAGGATGAGGATGAGGATGAGGATGAGGATGAGGATGAGGATGAGGATGAGGATGAGGATGAGGATGAGGATGAGGATGAGGATGAGGATGAGGATGAGGATGAGGATGAGGATGAGGATGAGGATGAGGATGAGGATGAGGATGAGGATGAGGATGAGGATGAGGATGAGGATGAGGATGAGGATGAGGATGAGGATGAGGATGAGGATGAGGATGAGGATGAGGATGAGGATGAGGATGAGGATGAGGATGAGGATGAGGATGAGGATGAGGATGAGGATGAGGATGAGGATGAGGATGAGGATGAGGATGAGGATGAGGATGAGGATGAGGATGAGGATGAGGATGAGGATGAGGATGAGGATGAGGATGAGGATGAGGATGAGGATGAGGATGAGGATGAGGATGAGGATGAGGATGAGGATGAGGATGAGGATGAGGATGAGGATGAGGATGAGGATGAGGATGAGGATGAGGATGAGGATGAGGATGAGGATGAGGATGAGGATGAGGATGAGGATGAGGATGAGGATGAGGATGAGGATGAGGATGAGGATGAGGATGAGGATGAGGATGAGGATGAGGATGAGGATGAGGATGAGGATGAGGATGAGGATGAGGATGAGGATGAGGATGAGGATGAGGATGAGGATGAGGATGAGGATGAGGATGAGGATGAGGATGAGGATGAGGATGAGGATGAGGATGAGGATGAGGATGAGGATGAGGATGAGGATGAGGATGAGGATGAGGATGAGGATGAGGATGAGGATGAGGATGAGGATGAGGATGAGGATGAGGATGAGGATGAGGATGAGGATGAGGATGAGGATGAGGATGAGGATGAGGATGAGGATGAGGATGAGGATGAGGATGAGGATGAGGATGAGGATGAGGATGAGGATGAGGATGAGGATGAGGATGAGGATGAGGATGAGGATGAGGATGAGGATGAGGATGAGGATGAGGATGAGGATGAGGATGAGGATGAGGATGAGGATGAGGATGAGGATGAGGATGAGGATGAGGATGAGGATGAGGATGAGGATGAGGATGAGGATGAGGATGAGGATGAGGATGAGGATGAGGATGAGGATGAGGATGAGGATGAGGATGAGGATGAGGATGAGGATGAGGATGAGGATGAGGATGAGGATGAGGATGAGGATGAGGATGAGGATGAGGATGAGGATGAGGATGAGGATGAGGATGAGGATGAGGATGAGGATGAGGATGAGGATGAGGATGAGGATGAGGATGAGGATGAGGATGAGGATGAGGATGAGGATGAGGATGAGGATGAGGATGAGGATGAGGATGAGGATGAGGATGAGGATGAGGATGAGGATGAGGATGAGGATGAGGATGAGGATGAGGATGAGGATGACACTGTTGGTGTGGCCGCCCCTGAAGCTGACATAGTAGGCGGTACAGGTGTAGTCTCTCCAACTGTACCCTCTGCTCCTGGGCGTCGTTCACCGCGACCGCTTGCCGTATAGCGACCTGGTGACAATCCTGAATTAATTGCTACTCCTCCTGCCAGCCAGTAAATGACTCCTGGAAGCGGAGAGCAACCAAGTCGTCATCCTCGTCATACGAGTCAGATCCCTCCCCGACATCCCCATAGGAATCGTACCAGGCTAGCCTGACAAGCCTCATATATGGCTGCCAGTCTGGTACGAGATCTATGGGCTCGTCGAAGCTCTCGCGCTCGTCGGAGTCATAAATAGAAGGGTCGTCAGGGTTATTTGGAGAGGGTAGAACGTGATTGTCAAGTTGTAATGACAAGACCTGGTTATTTACCAATAACTGGCCATCACCGTGTACGCCTCCACACTGGTGCAGTTGGTGGGCACCGTCTTGGCGAACTCCCAACCATGATCGTACACCTACGGTTTAACGCAATCGCATGTTAAACCTTATAACGGACAAATATATTTATATTGGATATACCAGGTTAACATTTCTTAGCTCTGAAGAGAAACGAGAATAATTTGTTTCTAATTTAAGAAAAAAATTTCACCCCTTCTGAAAAATTTTAAAATAGACATTCAAGTTTGAAAGAATTAGGAAAAACTTTTTTTTCTTAAAATAAAAAATGACCTGGAATACCCTATATATGTTTTAAAATAATTAAAAAAAATAAAAACTTACGTTGCTGTCTGTCCATGGGTTGTTGTGGGAGCCTGTTGAGTTCACCCATAAAAACAGTTTCAGCGTCATCGTCATCGTGATCTGGGTTTGCAGCGTTGGAGAGTCGGTCCTCCGGCTCCGTGGCACTGCCCTCGCTGCCGATGTTACTGGGCACCCGCTGAAGATCCGAGCGGTCCATCGTTGCGGTTGCCGCCACACCAGGCACCCTCTGCTCCTCGCCTATGCACGGGTCCGCAGCGGGTGCCCCAGCGTCGGGGACAATCGCCTTATCCTCGGGCTCGGGGACGAAGAGCTCCAGGTCTCCCGGAACTCGATTAACATTGAGCACCGGGTCGTCCTCATCGACAAAGAGCGCTTCGATGTCGATGCTTTCGTCACCAAAAAGACTTTCGTTATCACTGTTTATGATTTGTACGATAAACACACACACACACACGAGAATCACTGTGAATTACAAGGCACAACACAAATTATAGGTCGCAAATCGTAAAGATACACTTGACACTCACGAAGCTAAAACTCAAGACGAACGTCTGTGAGCACTATGAACAACGAAGTGTCACTTTTGACTTCTGAAGACAGAATAAGCAGACTCTGTCTTTCCAAATTCCACATAGTTTCCAAATTGTATATACCACACCCCCTACAAGAGGATTTAGTGTCGCATATAAGGTGGAAGTACGCTGAAACTGTCTTAAGGGGTGTAAACATTGGCTAAAGTTGTAAGCGCTTATGTTCTTGAGGGATCTTTTGCCATCAAGATATCGCTATGAAGAAGCGTTGCACATCCTTGTAAAAAAGAAAGTTGGAACACCCGCAATAAACATAAAAACAATACAACATCTTACGGAGATCACCGAAAAGATCGACAGCAACGCTTGACCGTCGATAGTTTTTTTATTACAGTCTCCGAGGCCGGAAAACCCTTCGCTCACCTGGGGTCTATACAGGTGACAGTGAAAAACTCTTGCACCTCAACTCAGACAATGCAACCGCCCTCGACAGCCGGTTAGCGACACCATCGCACTCCTTAAACAGACCGCAGTAAAGGTTTTTGCTGTGACACCTATCTATTACCATTTTTATTACCTTTAAAAACACACTATCTTAGCTTTAATTTATACAACAGCGGGATTATAGCTTGATAAAACACTGTCTCATCGTGGAGGAAAACGATAGCTATCTTCTCCATCGCTAGACAATGATTTTCTATCGGTCGATATACCCACGACTCAGAAGAGAAATCTTAAAACCTGTCGCACGTGTCTACATACCACCCTGAAATATGTGTTAACAAGCAATTTACGGCTTTTACACACATCCTGTGAATCCAACGCTATATACCTGTTAAAAACACACGACTCTATGAGTAAGTCATTTTAAGACTAAAATAATTAATTTGGGACAATAGATAATTAAGAAAAATAAAAAACCACTGTTGCGAGCACATCTAATTCTAAATAATGAGCGAAGAAAGAGGAAACAACATATAACATAAATAACAATATTCAACAATTTAGACGAAATTTATTTTATTTTGTTTTTTTGTTGTTGTAGAGACTCATATAATAAAAACTATGAGTGAACAGGACCCAGATCAGGGTCGAAACGTATCAAGTAAAAATTAAAGAATTTATTATTTAACCTGGCCGCCAATAGCCGACTATCCTCCATCTCGATATACATCTCCGACTGCGAGATCCTCTTCACCACTAGCTACGGCTCAAAATCTATAGTATTTGATCGCCGTGCTGAGGAACAATCCGCTGATGAGATGACCGAGAATCAGCTGGAACCCGAGCCATCGACGAAGAAAAAGCGGAAAACTTATTCACCCGCCGTTGTGATGCAGAAACCTTCATTCGAGGGATTACGTGATATAATGGTGTGCACCGAGCAGCGCTTCAGACGACTACAAAGAAACGTTGCGAACGTACAAAAGTGCGCCGAGTACTTTGCTCGGAATTACTGTTGCATATCCCTGTCAACGAGACGCCGGAAAAAATCAACGAGCAACGCGTCAAAGAGTTGATAAAAAATAATTTCAAATCTTTGAAAGACGCTGTGCAGCATCGAATGGATGCTGAATTTGTCGAACTTAAGTTTCGCATAGTATTCCTCGAGATCACCGTATTGTGCATAGCATTTATCACAAACGAGCTACGAAAAGCACTTACGGTAAAAAATCCCTAGACCCCGCAATAATGACAAAATATGTAAATATGTGTGTATTGTATCTGTTTATTTGTGACGCCCCGTGACTCCCTATATTATCTCAAGCGCGTATATTAAGCAACAATGACGATCCTAATCATAATATTCATGGTATAGTATAGTGTAATTAGATATAATGCGTACTTGTTTTTGTATCTCCATTGCCCGACATAAAAATAACTTACCTTGAAATCTTGTTTTATTTCACGACTTACCCTCCTGAAAAATGTACCATCAACCACTCACCGAAAATCGGTATGTTCGCGTTGTTCTTATTTATTGGTCGAATTTGAATCTCGCGCTTGGCGCGCTAGTCGTGGCGCTGTAGGTCGCTGATTGAGAGGTTCGCCGCTGCGCGGAGGCGCCCGCGGATTGGGAGTTGGCGCACCCGTCGGGCCCGCGTAAACGGTTATTTTATGGCGCGCTTTTGTTCTTTCCGGAAGGAGGAGAGAGGCGTGCTGATGAATCGGTCCATCAGTCCATCGACAGCCACCAACGAGTTTAGGTCTCTCCTGGTAGTTTTTCGAGTCTATTGTCGAAGAAATCGCGATTTTTATTTAGCTGCTTCTACTTTAATTATTCAGTTTGTTCCGTATTAATTTGTTTTATTATTCAGTTTAATTGTTCAGTTATTCATTATTAATTAGCGTTTGAGTATGAGAGAGTGTGTACCTCGAGGTAAAAAAATAGGGAATTGTGTGGGGAACTGTGTCCACGTGTTGTACGTGACCGTTCCAGGGCGAGCGCAGCAAGCGGCAACTTCTTTGTTGCCCAGGCATTATCGCGTCTGGTTTCCTCGAGACGTCGGGGCGCGCGTAGTGCGGGTCGAAGACCATCCTCTGCGCTTTCCGTGACCGGCTTGACCACGTGTTAGTGGCTCAACGCCGCGTTTAGCTGTTGTGCGTATTGGCACCTACTTGTTCGTAAGTAAAAGAGATCTCTCCGGGTAGGGCCGCGGAATGATCATTCCCGTTTAGTTTACTTGTTCGCGTCGCGGTAATATAATTTAATCGATATAGAGGCATTTTATCATTATTACTTGCTTTCTTTAGTTATTATTTTTTGTGAATGTAACTGATTTCTTTACGATTTATTTTGAGTTCGATTGATTTACGGTTTCCTTTTTCTTGCACATTTATATTATTTTTACGCTTGTTATTTTAATAAAGAATACTCTTGCTACGGCTTTTCCCTCAACTCCGTGAGGGTTTTTATGCCGAAGCAAGTGCTTTTTGTTCCCGCGAATTTGTGTTTGATTTATTTGTAAAACCTTTCACTCACTCATCCCTACTTGTTCCTCAGAATTCACTTCAAGTGATTATTTCTTCGATTATAAAACACGGTAGGTAAATTCTGTTTCACCATTTGCAATACTTACCCACCTGGAAAATTTACCAACACTCAAAAATCGGGAGTTATCGATCGTAGGGGAAAAATCTTCGATACCGACGGAAGCTGTAGGATCGGCCAATTTTACCTCGAAAATCTGACGCTCTGGACAAACTCTCAACGGCCAATCAGCGCTCGGAGAATTATGCTAATCAGTCCCACTTGTCTGAGAAAATAAAGGGAAAATTCAGCTGAGGGAGTGGGGTGGAGCGGGGATTTTGACATCCAACCGGCGCTCGGAGAATTATGCTACACATACATATTGCCAACAGGCCATCGACCGAGGTCCTTCAGCCTAGGCTCGCTTAAGTGTTTACTGATATTGTTCATTTTTGTTTGTGTATAAGGACTATGCATATTATATCATTTCTTCGTTCACCATTCTTTCGAGGTGCTGGTATGTAGTGTGTGCTGGGAATTTATGTCTGCGGTGTATGTTATGTGTCGGTTGTATGCAGAGTGGTTCAATGTTTTCGAGTTGTTTAGATGCAAATCGCTTGTTGAGTTGTTGGCTTCTTATTGTTATTGGTGTGATTTTCGTGATGTCATAGAGTAGTGTATTGCGTGGATTGTGGAGGGGGTTTTCAGGATGTCGAATTCGTGTTAGATTGCGGATGGCACAGGTTTCAGCGGTTTTAATTTTCTTTAGTGCGGTTTCTTTGCAGTTGATAAGTATGGGATGGCCGTATTCTATAATAGGTCTGCATACGCTTTTGTACATTTTTGTTAAGTTTTGTATGTGTATTTTGCGGTCTCGAAATGTGATTGACCTAAAGTGTGCAGCTCTTGCTGCCGTTTTGTTTTTACATTGTTGAAGGTGGTTGTTGAAGTTCAATTTCTGATCTATGGTGATTCCGAGGTATTTTGCGTATTGCTGCGCTGGAATTTCTGCGTTGAATAGTCGGACTGTTGGTGATTGTGGCGTAATTTTGTGGTTGAAGATGAGAAGTTGAGATTTCAATGGGTTTGGTTTAAGACGCCATTTGTTGAACCATGTCACTGTTTTATTCACAGAATTTTGGAGAGCATCTATTGTTTTTTGCAGGTTATTTTGGTGGGCTATTGCTGCGGTGTCATCTGCGAATTGTAGGAGGTACTGGCCGAGGTCAATTGATTCTTTATTGTTTAGATTGTAGTTATAGATGTCGTTGCAGTAAATGTTGTATAGTAGCGGTGAGAGAGGGGACCCCTGTGGTACACCCTGTTCCGGGGTGAATGGAGTGGATAAGTCTTTTTCTGCCCTGACCATTAGCCTTCGCGATTCGAGAAATTTTTTTACTGTTAATATTAAATATTGGGGGCAATCAAGTTGGGCGAGTTTGAATAAGAGCCCCTTATGCCAGACGCTATCGAAGGCCTTCGAAATATCAAGGAAGAGTGCAGCTGTTTTTTTGTTTTCGAGTTTAGCGGCTTCAACGTTGGAGATGAGGATGGTGAGGGCATTCAATGTCGATTTGCCGTTCCTAAAACCAAATTGGTATAATGGTATGCGTTCATCTACTGCGCTTTCTATTCTGCTCTTCAGGATTCTCTCGTATATTTTCCCGATGGTGGGCAGGAGAGTAATCGGTCTGTAGTTTCCGATTTCGCTGTGGTCCTGGTTCGGCTTTGGTATTGTAATAATAATTCCTGACTTCCATGATTTCGGAAAGTGTGAGGTTTTTAGGCAGAAGTTAAATATGTCTGTTAGAAATTGGTGAGTCCGTTCACTCAGTTTTTTAACTATTTTCATGGGGATATTATCGATTCCCGGAGAGGTATTTTTGCATTTTTTAAGGATTTTCACTAATTCTTGTATTGTTACCTCTCTGAATTCTAGTTCCTCTACTGCTGGATCAGTAAAATAGTCTTCGTACCAGTTTGAGACGTCTCTGAAATTTTGTTCGCTGAAATTTGGGTCGTTCGCTATTTTGTAGATGTTATCGAAGTGTTCTGCGAATGCTTCTGCTTTTTCGGTGTTCTTCGTAAGTTCCTGTCCGTTAACGGTGATGTTTGAGGATATGTTGTGTGTTTGATTGTATCTGGTAAGCTTCTTAACAGTCTGCCAGTATTTTTTGCCTTTAGATTGAAGGATTTCTTCGCATGCTTTAAGCCAGGTGTGCGTTTTATATTGTAGGATCATTTGTTGGATGTTTTTATTGAAAGCGTTAATTTTTGTTTTGAAAACGTTACACCGGTTGTTTTCCTATTCTCTGTAAAGTTGTCGTTTGATTTTTATTTGGCGTATTATGAATGCTGGCAGTTCGTGCATAAAGAAATTTTTCTTTATTTCGGGAGTGTTCTGTCGTATTATCTCTTCTAGTTTGGTGTTGAATTCATCAATGAGGGCTGCATTGATTGGCGTATCTGTGTGGCTATCTAAGAATTGATGTATTTCTCGGTTTATTGTTTTTATATCGGATTTGTTGAAGTTGAGTTTTCCTGTAGACTCACTTTGACTGATGGCTGTGATGTTGTCAAGTGACAGTACTATCGAAAGGTGATCGGACCCTAAGTCTGGAGTGAGCTCGACATTTGTGATGTTGTTTTTTATATTTTTTGTACAGAATATTAGATCGGGGGTAGTATCCCGGTTATTCGCCATGATGAAGGTTGGTGGTGCGTTTATTTGTGCGAAGTTTGAACTCTGTAGGAACTGTTTGATTTGGGCACGTTTCCTTCTGTCCGGATTGAAGTCGCCGAGGAGTATAGCGTATTTGTACTGTTTGCATTTGATAAAGATGGAATTTTCTATAGTTGAGTTGGTATGTACGTATGCTAGGATGATGTGGAGGCGGTCGTCCAGGAACGGTAATGAGATATGGAGAGCGTTGTTACGAGCATCATTGATCCTTGGAGGGTTTTCTTTTCGCATTCCTGACCCCGAGTGG
Organism: Perithous albicinctus; assembly: GCA_964016905.1. Classification (NCBI taxonomy): domain Eukaryota; kingdom Metazoa; phylum Arthropoda; class Insecta; order Hymenoptera; family Ichneumonidae; genus Perithous; species Perithous albicinctus. The sequence goes on along the minus strand of OZ024691.1, from coordinate 1,719,841 downwards.
CATTGGATAATTGCTCCTCCCCTTATATTCCGGTTTATGATGTTACCGTTTTGTGTTACTACATGCCAGTCTCTGTAGTTTATGTTAGTTTTTTTGTCGTTTTTTGTCTCTACAAAAGCAGTGCAGTGTATACCTTGTTCTTCTATTATATTTTTGATGAGGTGACTTTTATTTCTATAGCAGTTCACGTTGGAATAGAGTATCTTAAGTTGCATTTCTAACAGTGGCGCAAGTTGTACCTTTAAGTGGTTGAGTAGGTGACTCAGCCTCAGGGTTGTCGAGCTCGATCATTAATATGTAGATCCAATTACCTGTGAACACTAATGTGGTGTCAATGTTGTGTTCTTTGATGATTCGCGTTTTTAGTTTTTGGAGAAGTTCTGCCCGGTTCGTGTTTGTTGGCTTGTTTATTTTTCTGATGTACATGTTTATGATGCTGTCATGGACGGTGATCGGTTTATGTATGCGGCTGTTTTTTGTGATTTCTGGATTTAGTTCTCTGCTCCTTTGGTTGAGCGATTTTATCTGGGTGTTCGGGATTCCTTCTATTGGCCTTTTCGGCCGTTTCGGACATTTAATTGACCATGCCACGTGGTCTGTCGTGTTGCAAGCAGTGCATTTTATCGGCAGATTTTCGGTGCATCTCTCCGTGCGGTGGTCCCCGTCGCATTTGTTGCACTTGATGCTGTTTTGACAGTTTGCCGTTGTGTGAGTAAATTGTGCACATTTTGCGCAAGGTTGTGGAAGAGGCGGGGGTGGTGTGCTCGGCGAAGCTCGGTAGTGTTTGCTTAGCATGTAGATGCCTTCGTTCATCAATGTGTGAAAAGATTCGGCATTACCAGTAATTACTCGTATCAATGTTGTGGGTCTAGATGTGGCTCGAGCTATAATCCTCTTACAGTACCGGTGTGTAATGTTGTTCTCTGTGAGTGCGTGGCTAATAGTTTCGTCTTCGATCTCGTAGTCCACCTGTGTTATTACCACGGCGAATGTCTCTGGCGGAGTGCTGGGTGTTCGGCTATTCGTGTGAGCTACGGTTTCCGAATAGCTGTCAATGATTTTTTCGTTTTTTAGTTTATTGAGCATAAACATAAGACGTTCGCGTGGGGTGTTGGTTTTGAGGAGAAAACCTTTTTTTGTTTGCAGTATTATATCCTTACATAGAGGTGCTACTTTACTCCAGTGTTGAGCCATTTCCACTCTCGTTTTGATTTTAGCTGCGTTGATGAAGAATAGGAGTTTGTATGCTAAGTTGTTTTGTGGTAGTGTTGATGACTTCGGAGTAGAGTTTGTGCGAGATGTTGATTGCGTTTGGAAGACTGAACCGTGAGTGTCGCTTTCCGATGACAGGCTTCTACTCTCCATTTCTTTCCTCCTTTTCTTCGCTTTGCTTCCTCTCTTTTTCGGCATTGTGAATCCTACGGAAGTGGAGGAATCAGATGGTTGATCGTCCATCCCGGTATCTTCACCCTCCATTTTTTTTCCGATGACCACACATGCATTTATCACTGCAAACACTGATCACTGGTTATCACACTGAATGAATACGCGCGGACTTGAGTGTAAACACGTCTGTCTGGAATTATGCTAATTAATCCCACTTCTCTGAGAAAATACAGGGAAAATTCAAGCGAAGGAGTAGGGAGGAGAGTGGCGTTAGACAACCAACCCACGCTCGGGGAATTATACTAATTATTCCCACCTATGCTTATCAAAGGAGTGGGAGGGAGAGGGGATTTTTACGACTAATCACAGCTCGGGGAATTATGCTAATTATTCCCACCTATGCTTATCAAAGGAGTGGGAGGGAGAGGGGATTTTTACGACCAATCACAGCTCGGGAAATTATGCTAATTAGTCCCACTCTTACCCACCCCCGTCACTAGCAGCCGCGGAGAGGGAAGGAGGAGGAACTGTCGTCTCCCTATAACTGCCCCTTACTACTGACAAAAGGTATCCCATGAGATTCGTCTAAAATAATTTCGTTTTTATGTATCAAATAGTAAAATCGAAACTTTTCGACCTCTGCTTTTTGGAAGCTACTTCACTCACTAAAAATGTTTTGCTGCAGATTAAAAAAGTACATGTCATTCATTTTTTGATGTAGTATAACATATTGCAATGTTATTAGAATCGGCGAGGGGCACCTGGGATACCTTCCTTTTCAGATGGTCATCGTTTCTAGCGGAAAACTAGGTGACATGGCGCTCTAGTATATGCACAAGTATAACTTGTTGGCCGTGTCCGTAGCGCTGACGAAGAACGCATTCGTTTACGCCAATACCGTTCACGCCCACGAGCTCAGTGATACAGCAATTGTTGTATTCAATCTTAATAGCAAGGAGAGCCGTATCAGAACGGCTATATACATAAAACATAAGTTCACCCGATCCTTTAGTTTAACACGTTTAGTGTTTAACCCGTTAATCGTTGAGTTATTATTAGTGCTGCGCACTATGTTTTGTACTGTTGAACATATTAAAAAACGTAAGAAACTAATATATTTGTACTATTTACACCCTGGAATTCTCACGTACTGGCAGTCTTCTGCTTTCTAGTTTACACTCCCGAGCTGCTTCATAATTACTGTAATGTAGCCGAGTCTCCATTACCCATTGAAAACGTAATGAGTAAACGTTATTACTCACTAAAAAAGTTATGGGTAATGGAGCCGAGCCTCCATCACTCATCAAAAAGGTAATATGTAATGGAGTCGAGCCTCCGTTACTCATTAAAAATGTAATGAGTAATAGAACCGAGTATCCATTACTCTTTAAAAAAGTAATAGGTGAACGGAGTCGAGCCTCCATTACTCATTAAAAAAGTAATGGACAATGGAACGAACCTCCATCTCTTTAGAAAAGTAATAAGTAATAGAGCCGAGACTCCATTACTGATTTAAAAAGTAATTGGTAATGGATTTTAATTCTATTATCCATTTTCCAAATAATCCAGTAATGCATTATTTTCACATTAATTTTTTCACAACCCTGATTGTGGATAAGCTCGACGTACTTTTGTACCGAATTTGGCCGAAATCGTAAAAGCGGTTCGGCTTTTAAGGGATTTTGAATTTTTCGAAACACTAATTTTTTGCTTTAACTCATATTAACGTCCACCACATCAACTCAATTTTTCTACAGACCAAAAATAATATTCAAAGATGTTATGTACAATATTTAACGACGGTCGGTAAAGGAGTTCGAATGTTATGAAATTTAGAATTTTGTGAAAAATTAATCATTTGCTCTTACTCACATTAACTCCCATAAAAAAAAATACTCAGCGGTGATATGTACCAAAGGTATTTGAAGTTGTCTTGTTTCCACTTCTACTTTCCAGACATCTGATAGATCGGACTAAAATTTCAGACACGTCCGTAATAACATGCAGAGATCTTTCGTACTAGATGTGGCGATAATTGGCACCATTGCCTGAATTTTATAAAACAGTACATTTTGGTATTCAGAATTATATTTTTATTTTCTACATATAAGAAATGTTAAACGTTTTTTTTTTTAAAGGTGGTGGAAAGTAAGTAAGAAATATATTATTGTGATCAAACTTATACACATTCCTCTATAAGGAATATAGATCAAAATAGATCAAGATACTTCCGCATAGAGGTATACCTTTGTAAAAATTAAAAAATGACGAGAAAGTAATATGCAAAGTTCTACTTTGCATTCTTATTTTTCATGTAACTCTTATCACTATCAAAGAACATTTGTAAGCTTTATTAGATGTCTATTTTGCACTGTTCTTATTTTTAAAAAAATGAAATTTACCTTGGAATAAAATCTAATTTTAACTAAAAACATGAATTCGACACAAATAATACGGGCAAGAATATCAGTACTTTTTGAAGAATTTTTTTGGCGACGTTTAGAACAATTGTTTTACAATCATTATAGTTGGATCCTTTAGAACTCCCTGCGAGGCTACGAGGTGAAAATTATTTGGACTTTTTGCAAGGTCCTGCAGGAAAGCCTCGAAGAAATACAACTGGAAGAACGCCTACAAATGTGGTTCCAGCACGATGGCGCTCCCGTTCATAGTTTATTAATTGTTAGAGTCCACCTGGACTATCAATTCCCCAATCGGTGTATGGGTCGTGGAGGAACGATGAATTGACCACCAAGATCGCCGGACCTCACTATTATGAATTGTTTTGCGTGGGGCCGTTTTAAAACAGTTGTCTACTGCGAGACGATGCCTGCATATCAGGACGTACTAATGTATCGAATTCACCAGGCAGCTGCGACAATTACGCCTGGTATGGTTTCAAACGCGCATCAAGCCGTTATTAAGCGTGCGACTAAATTTATTGAAGTACAGGGAGGACATTTTGAACACTTATTATAAATAAACGCAATATAGGTCCATTTTTGCCATTCTTTTTTTTCCTTTACAGGGGTACCTGGAAACTAAGGACTGTTCTCTATAAGGAAAAACATATTCTCGTAAATCATTAATGAAATAAAAAAATATTTAGAGGTCGTGACCGAATTTTTATTATTATTTTTTTACTTTTTTATTTTTCCAGAAAATTAAAAAATAGGTATAACGACGAGGCCGCGACCACTAAATATTTTTTGATCTCGTCGATGATTTATGTGGAATCGTATTTCTTCATAGAAAACAGTTTTTGGGACTACCTAGAAAAGAAAAAATCAATGGCAAAATGGACTATCACGTTCATTTAATTTTATTCGTTATACAAATGCTATTCTTAAAACGTTTTGTTACAACATGAGGTTTTCGTTTTACTATGGCATTGCGTTTTTCTTTTTCTGTTTTGTTTACGAGTATCATTTTTTGACATGCAATCGTGTGTGTGTGTGTGTGTGTGTGTGTGTGTGTGTGTGTGTGTGTGTGTGCGTGTGTGTGCGTGTGCGTGTGCGTGTGCGTGTGCGTGTGCGTGTGCGTGTGCGTGTGCGTGTGTGTGTGTGTGTGTGTGTGTGTGTGTGTGTGTGTGTGTGTGTGTGTGTGTGTGTGTGCGCGTGCGTGCGTGCGAGTGCGTGTGTACGTGTGTGTGTGTGTGTGCGTGCCTGCGTGTAATACACATGAAAAAATTTTTGCATTCGTCGAAACATGTTACACTAGTAAATGTCATGGAAAATAACCTTTTGCTCCCTCTAAGAGGAAGCTTTGTTTTCATGAAATAAACATTCTTTTAGCTTTTCATGTCAGAATACGTAGAATGGTTCAAAATGTCGAGAAAAGTGGTTTAGAAAAAATGTCCCCACCTATGTGCGCGCGTGTGTGCTAATTTTCAGGAATTCAGTAAAAAATAACTCAAGAACCGTTGAAGCCATTGAGCTGAAATTTGGCACACTGGTGAATTCGTTGCCCCGCTTTTACTGTTGTAATTTTGAACAAAACGCACACAGGCGTTTAGATTTTATACACTTTTTGATTTAAAAAAGGGCATGGTCATTGTAAATAGTTGTTCATAAGTATACGTACCTTCGATGTTGTGTGGTATTGAAATTGATTAAAGTAAGTCAAGTAGTTCAAATTTTTGAGGCTTTGAATTTTTCGAAAAATTGATATTACTGCATTAATTTTCGCAAAACTTGAACTGGTGAATCCGAATTTTCTAAATAAACGAAATACTATTCGGCGACGATTGGTACATAGTTTCGTCACAATCTGTGACGTGGTTCAGATTTTCGAGAATTCCGAATTTTGCTTCCTCCTAGATTTTTTTTCTTTGTTTCCATGAAATTTTTTTTTTTATTTCTCATCTCGGGACACTCAGATTGGTTAAAAACGTCGATAAAAGACGTTCAGAAAAAAATGTCCGTATGTATGTATGTATGTGTGCATGACTTCGAGAAGTAACTGTTCGAACAATTGGTCTAAAATTTGGCACGCAAGTGAACTAGTTAGTCCTCTTCGAATATTGCGATTTTTGACAAAATATACGCCGCCATTCAGATTTGATGTAATCTTGAATTTTTTAAACACAGGACGCGTGCGCTCTAACTTTCGTAAAAGTTCTACGATTTAGCTAAATAGATTTTCATAACGGAAGATACATTCAATGTTGTTTGGTATTGAATTTTGAAAAAATCGGTAAAGTTGTTCAGATTTTATGGAGTTTGGACATTTTCGTATTTTTTTAAAAAACGCTATAAACTCGGGAACGGGTCAAGTAACTGATCTAAAATTTTACATAAAACTTAAATACAGTGCGTCATTGATTAATACTAAACGTAGGCGAAATCAGTAAGGAAGCAAAGATTTTTTAGAAACATGCATTTTCGAAATGATTTTGAAAATCCTACAATTCGAGATTGGTTCAAGCAACTAAATTGTTACATAAAACTAATCTAAATCTAATAAAGAGATCATGTGATCTCATGCTTCCTCTAAGTGGAAACCAATTGAAAATCCATCCTCGTAGAGGTAGCTTTGTAAAAATTCAAATATAATAAGGAAGCAATGTGCCAAATTCTACTTTACAGCCTTTCTCAATTACATATAGTTGTATCTTCCGAAAACGTTGAAACTGTGAGCATTTCTTGTACATACCTAAATAACATAAAAGATTCTTCGGCGCAAAATCCCATAGTAAAAAAGACATGGACAATCGAAGTCGAATTTCGAGATAATCGCGTAAGCATTTTATTCGTGCTGTGATTGGTCGACGATGACTACGTCATAGTCGATAAACTTAGAGCGGCAAACTTAAACTAACAGGGCGCGCTGCGCGCGCCCGTTCGTGGCGTGCCATGCGTCGTGAAAATAACAGGACCGCGAGCGAAGCGAGCGCGTTGTTGCTCGTCCTACCGTAAAAAAGACATGGGCAATCGAATTCGAAGTTCGAGATATTTGTGAAGCCATTTTATTCGTGCTATTATTGGTCGGTGGTGGCTATGACGTATAGCGCATGCCCATTATACTGGTAGGCAAATGGCGATCATTTTGAATCCCAACTCTTTTGCCGAGTACAACTGAATTTTTTTAGCATAAAAAATATGAGTACAATTGAAGGCGGTTTTTAAATAAGATTACAGTCGTAAAAAAAATAACAACAAAGAGCGCACGTAGTGCGCACGTTTTTGCGACTTTGATCAAAATCGACAAAATATTTTAAATGTTATACCAAATTCAAGTTAAAAATCTTGATATTGATATCCTTAAAAAAAAGACTTTATATTAACAATCACTTTCGCAATACAGCTGTACTTGGTAGACAAATAATATATTGAAAACTTCTTATCTGTTGTAATTTCCCTTCAAATGTATATGAGCCTAACGGACTTCTGTTAAAACTTTGGAATAAAGCTTATCAAAAGTACAGAAGAATTGTCCCCTCCTATGTAAAAAAAACTTACACTTACCTCGCAATTTTATATCTTGCATAAAGATTCCTATCTAAGGAAGATAACATTTATCAACGTAACATAAAAGACCCAATATCGAACGCTTTAAGCGTAATCGTCGATATTTATTATGATTAAAAAAATTGACATGCCGCTCGATGTAAACACTTTGCATAGGATATCACTTACTAAAATCACAACCTAATAATCTTCGAAATTCTATTAAAAAATCTTTTTTTTCAAACGCAAATATGAAAGAGAGTAGATTTACCACTTCCAGAACACCACTCTCTTATTCCACCATCTTAAGGCATTTGCAGGTTTTCTGCTTGTCGCATTTTTCCGGTCCCAGTCTCGGTTTCGTTGACGTACCTTAATTGCGCAACTTCAAATCAATATGATCAAATGCGCAGCGAAAAGAACAAAAAACATATTCGAAGAGTATACATTTATTTTGTAGTCAATTAAACCGTTGATGCTTGTTCTTGGCCTCGTGATTTTTTCGCTTCAAACAATACCTCCATCGACAAGGCATAGAAAAACTCTTAATAAGAATCGTATATTTATTTATCTCTATTTCAGTATGCGCTGAAACAGATTTCCAATTGGAACCCGCATAGCATTTTGTGCGTCTCAGTAGGGGTAATTAAGGCCAATAATGAGGGATTGAAGAGTCAGTGTTAAAATTAAAATCATGTTCGATATTCTCTCTGATTTTCCAAAAAAAAATGGAGGACTCCTGGAGAGACAATCAACATACATTTTTAAAAAACAATATACTAAAATATTTCGTGCTTAAAAATGACTTTACTCAGTCGGCCCTTCTTTTGACAGAGAAATAGTAATAATCTTGGCAGGAACCATTTTGATGATATTAACTCGTAATAATAGTAATAATAAGGAATTGATAATAATAGTAATGTTATATCCGTATAAGGATATTGCGAAAAATAAATTCTTTTCGGCGCATCGACCTTTGCGATGCGGAAGTCTTTACCTAGCGCTGAGCTGCGAGCCACGCGCTCTTGCGAAATTACGCGTCAGCAATTTCGAGTCCATCGCCCCATGCTCGGGGAATCGAAAAATAATTTAGTCAGTCTCTCCGCTAATCTACACCCGACAGGAACTCGATTCGAGAGTTCCGGTCGAAGTCATCGGTCTTGTCCCGGCCCTCGCGAAGTACTTTACGCGCCTTCGGCTCTTTCGCGACCAAGCCTTCCCACCCGAGGGAACGGGAAGTCACCTAGGTGAGCGTGAATCGTAATTCTTCGAGTTCAAGCTGCGACAATCACCGGAGTGTAGGGAGGACTCACCATATCCAAATTCAACAACTAACACAATAAAGGAACAGCGTATAAAGGAAACAGAGAAAACCACAACTGCGAATACGACCAACGTAAGTTAAGAAATATTATTATCCCAATAATCATTGTATTTACCCGAGTTTGAAATTGTAGTACTCTGTACATCATTTATTTTGATGAAAGTAAAGAAAAACCAGAAAGCTATCTCAATTATCAATCTTTAACGACTGTAACCTTCTCTTCATCCACACAAATTCCTGTCAGTCAGAGCAGATGCGCCAAGCGCTTTAGATGGTACCCCTTAAATATTAAAATCTTAAATATCGCCCTCACGGCTTCCCTGTGTCGGGCTTAACAGTAATAATAAGGAAATCGTCCATCAGGGAATACAACAAATATTTGCAACTTTCCGGTTATTGTAATATCATAATTCGACATTTACGGCCTGACAGAGTAGCGTATTAAAGACAAAACATAAAATCGTGATTAAAAAAGAGGGGAACGATTAATGCAGGTCTGCAAAAAAACTATCCTAGAAAAAGGTCTGATCCATCGAATGAAAGTGGGTTCGTGTCTCTAGCTTGTTTATTGGCGAAGTTTAAACAATGCGTTGATAAAAAGCAGAGATACGATAAACCAAGTATGGGAAATATTGGTGTCCAACTGGACTGTAGTGAGGGATCGGTAGCCGCATCGTCCCTTTCGTGATCTCACCTTGCTCTCTCCCTGTTCTGACCTTCCTCTCACCTTGCTCTCTCCCTATTCTCACCTTCCTCTCACCATGCTTTCAGTCATTTTACTTAGATCACAATGTGTAGAAGTGCTTCGTCGAGGTGCCGATGGTCTAAGATTACGGCTTCGTAGTTTTCGAGGTCTAGGTGGCTTTTCACTTAGGTCTCGATGTGCAGAAGTGCTACGTCGACGTGGCACGATGACCAAGCCTCTGCGACAACGTCTCCATAGTTTTCGAGGTCCTGGTATCATTTGACGAAGATCTTGTTGAGCTCGAATACTACGTCGACGTGCCGAGAATCTCGGATGACGGCTCCGTAGTTTTCGAGGTCTAGGTATGACAAGGATTGTTGTCATCCTGAGCGTAATCCTCGGTACCGTCCCTTTCGTGATCTCACCTCGCTCTCTCGCTGTTTTCAGTCATTTTACTAAGGTATGATTTTACTTAGATCACGATGTATAGGTTCGATAAACCAAGTATGGGAAATATTGGTCTCCGACTCCACTGAGGGATCGATAGGAACGATAGCTCTCCGCTTTCACGAGACATGTATTGAGTGCAAAACAATGAGGGACGTAATGAGCAAAACAGTGTAGCTCTAAAAATAACAAAATTAATTTTACGGGTTTGAAATATCAGCATCGATGCGGCAGTATTAAATATACTCCTACAAGTTTTCGGTTTCACACAATTTCATGATACATTGAGATGAACAAATAACTCAATGAACGTTTCATAATAATTAAAAAAACGTGAAAAATGTCATTTTTTCATCATTTTTCACATTGACGCGGCAGTACCAAACGTTGACGTGCAGGCCCCCGATTTCGCTAGCAGGTTTTTTTAACAACTGGATATCCAAATATGAATGAACAAGCCCTACTGTGCATACAGAATAAATCAAGGAAAAATGATTCCGATAATTTGAAACGAATTAAGGTAGTGCTTCTGCAGTAGCTAGTCAAATGACAGTCCATTATGGAGTCATTGAAAATAGAGATATCGCAATATCCCAATAATAATGAAAATACAACTTGTGATTTTACACGCGTGAAGTAATGATGTTTAATTATTTACCGATCCGAAGACCATAGCGACAGTTGTGCGGTTGAACTCAATGACTCAGTGACATTGAAGGGTTACACGTATGCGATTGAATTCACAGATTCCTTACCTTCAGATATAAAAGCGAAATACCCGATAAGAGGTGATTTTCGAGGAATCAACATTTTCAATTTTCACCTATTTGACGTGTCAATTTTTTTTATAAGTTCAAAATACAGTTTAAAAAATAAATACTATTTCGTTTTTCGTTAAACATCTTTTAGCAAAAAAACAAAATCAATATTTTTGGTTAAAAAAAAGAAAAATGATTTGATTTTAGAACTTCATTTCACGTCACAAATGATGAAAAAGAAAAAATAATAATAGATCTTAAAGTTCTTGCCGGAATCGCGTTAAAGATGTTGGCTGTATCACAAATCAAATTATCAATCAGACTTTGGCTAAGTTGAATGAATGGCTGAGTTGTGTGCATGATGGACTCTCGCAAATTTGTTACCCTTCATTACCAGCCATATTATCGATAAATCCTTGTCTGATAATTTTTGGTCGACTCGTGGCCGAGTTGAATCTACGCGCGAATTTAAATCGATATAAGGAGCTTGTCGCGTGTCTGACGGATATCTGCAAATTTCGTACAGTTTATTATCAGAAATATTATCAATAAAACCATGGCTGATCATTGTGGGTAGACTCGTGGTCGTATTGAATGTACGTGCGAATTCAAATCAGTGTAACGAGCTTGTCTCGTATCCGACGGATATCTGCAAATTTCGTACCCATTATTACTAGACATATTATCGACAAAACCCTGGCTCATCACTCTGTGGATGATTGTAGCAATGGGTTCTCTCAACGGTCTAAAAGTATTGCATTAAGTGACGGCCGAACCCGTCGGAGGGTCTGGCCAGAAAAATCCTCCAGGACTTTTGTAAAAAATCGTTTTTCGGTAGCGAAGTAACTCGGTAGCTACTCCACGTGCCATAAGCACCATCTATTCTCCATTATCGATAATTAAATATGCAGAAACGCCCAGTACAGTCAAGAGAACGAAGAATATCGGGAGAAAGAAAGAGCAGTGGTAGATTTCAGTATCTCAAAGTCTCTCAAAATTCGATAAATTTCATACGCTTGCGCGTACAGCTTTGGGTCCGAACCCACGGATCACAGTAACAACAAAGATTGCATATTAGCAATACAAAGTATTCTGTACTCACCGAATGTTAGCGACGTCTCTCGAGCTTCTAAGTGGGCTGAAAAAAGAATTTTACGTCCCATTGCGCGTCTTAGCGGTGCCCCCGGGAATCTGAAAGTCTCCTGAAAAAAATGGAAACAAAAAATGTTATGACCCAGTACGCGTCTTAGCGTCGTCACTGGGAGCTTGACAGATTCCTGAAAAAAAGAAGAAAAAAATCATGTTGTGGCCCAGTACGCGTTGTAGCAACGTCCCTGGGAGCTTTACACTTACTTAAAATACTACAATTGATAACGTTGTTTACTTGATGATTTAGCGAACGTGCTTGCGAGTACGGAGCCATGTGAAATTACACTCGCTATTATGGTACGCAAGTGCAGATCCCCAATCAGCTTAGTACATCGAAAGCGCGTATGCTTGTACGTACGCCTGCGAGCCTCTACCACTGGCCGCAAGATGGACTAATTATTTTCATTTCTACAAAACTATTATTATATTAACAACTAATCGTATCTTGGCGATGTCCTTGGATCTTCAAAGTATCCAAAAAAAAAAAAAAAGATATTCCCTAAAAAGTATTAGATTCACCCAGGGCCGGTGGAATTGCGACGCACTGTTCGTACAACCTCTGTCGCCATTCGCATAGAGTCACCCAGATTGATGATCTGTCCGCTCGATGATCTGTCGGATGAATCCGGTGACGAAGATCCCGCAGTTATAATCGTCCTGTTGCTTCGGACACTTCAATTGAGCGGACCTAGACTTCAGGACTTTCCAACTACGGGTTTCCTCGGGAAAGATGACACTTCAGACTTTGATAAATCGCCGAAAAAATGTATCACATCTGGCAGCGTCCCTCCCGGTTTCGACCTGAGAGTCAAAGAAATGTCCTATCCTTTCCCGAACATCGGCAACGAACAGAATTACGTGCCCGTGCTCAATGATCGGGAAGAGGATCAGATCTTTGTTCTGCTAAAAATGATGACTAATTTTCGGCAACTTGCCTTTGCGAACGTCGTCTACCATTCTCTTCGGTGAAACCGCGAACAAATTCCACGAAGACTGGCAATCAACGTAGGTGATAACTTCCCTGCGAGGCTTCGCTCGATTGCGATTATTGAAGTCAATAAGGAAGTTAGTCACTTTTGTGCATCCCAGCAATGTCGCAACGTCTTCAGCCTGAATGGGACAGGTTGAAAAGGAAAGGCCTGCTGCCGCAGGACTGCGCAGCGCCTTTCCGACCAGCCTATAGTCCCAGCGGTCATGGCCTTCAAAGGGATTCCTAGAAAAGAAAGAGAATTAATATAAGAGGGAATTTAACAAAATAAAATTAATTGAAATTGTTCCGTAGCAAGGACGGATTTTAGCTATAATAAACAAAACATAAAATTTTTGTTCAACGACGGGATTATCGAGCCCCGAAGAAATTTTGATGTCTTAGCTTCGCGTGCAATAATCATTAAACATCTGGATTGCAGCTGACTTTTTGGGAAAGATGGAAAAAATAATCCTTCCACTGTAAAATAGTTCACGAAAAAGCAATTGCAAAGAGCGCGAACCTTTTTTTACCTGCGTAAAACACAAGCGTGCGACACCGTCTTGCCTCCCACTTAGACTGTACAATTCTAGTCGTCAAGTAACGGAAATCCCTTCTGCAAAGTCAGCAGCCAATCAATTCATTATTGTGAATACTTGTCAAATAGCTAAGACACGCCCTTAAATTTTACTTCGTTAGTTTCAAATCTTTGTAAACTCAGTCTCAGAACTATCGTCATATCGAACAGTCGCGTCTTGGACTCTAATACCAAACGCGTGTATCTTTGACTCATCATCGATGAGTGCAGCATTAGAGTGTAATTATTTAAAGTTAACAGTGTATTCCAGTAAAAAGTGTAATTCTTGTTGTGTTTTTCTTGTTTCATAAATAAATATTGTGTATTCAGTTCTCCACTGTTTTATCCCTTCACGTGAAAATAAAGATCGTTGGTGATTAATTTCCCTGACGGCATTCTGTACCAGCGAGACTTCGTCACCGCCAGCGTGAAATCAGGCCTTACAACCCTGATCGGTCGAAATATCCGCGGAGTTCCAGCGTACAGTACATTTTGGTCCTTCGAGCCGGATCGACGATCCAGCACTCTATAGTCCGTTGCCTCTTCAAATTATTGCTACATCTTTTACAAACCATTTGCAATAACTATCGAAAACGGCACAAGCCCGTTAAGTGAACTAGTGTGTGACTCAACCAAAGGAACGGGAGAATTCGAGCTGGTGATCGACTCCAGGACGGGACGACATTGCTACCCTCCACCAAGAATCAACAGAATCGCCACGCAACGTGACGCTTCATCGACAAGGTAAGCTCGTCAAAGAATTCATTGCCGCTTCCGACGGAAGTCCCTCACACCCAACCTAACCTCGCGCATCGCACAATCATGCCACTCTCGGCTGCTGAAATTAAACGCCGCGACAAACTCGTAATTCGTCGCAACAACATTCGACATTCATTAGTGACATTAAAAAATACCGTCGATAAACATTAAGCCGATTTAGCCTCAGATCCCGACGCGTTACAGTTTCTCGTCACTCGAACGGAAAAGAATGTCGACCATCTCGGTGAAATCACATGTGATTTGATCGAATTAGAACCAGATAGCGACCACGCGGAAATTCAAGAAATTATAGAAGGAGAATTTTCTAATCTCGTGACCGTTGCTCGTCGCCTTATTCGCCAACGCACCGTTGACTCTCCATCGTCGAATAATTCTACGCGTAATTCACCGAGTCCCTTCGCGGGCGCGGCACTACAGTCAGTATACACGGAATTACCGGATCAAACATTGCCACAATTCGACGGAAAATATGAATGCGGGCTCATTTTGAAAAGGGACTTTGAATCGCTCGTGGGTAAACGTCCGGATCTCAGCGATGCGCAAAAGCTAGGATATCTGCGAAGCAGCCTCAAGGGTGAGTCTGACCGATTATTGCAACAACCCGATCTAAACGATGCCAGTTACGATGCCGCGTGGAAGATGCTCACGGAAACTTTCGAGCACAAAAACAAAATTCTCGAACGCCATTTCTCGGCCATTTTCAATATTCCACTGCTACAAAAGGAGTCGCCGGACGAATTGAACGAGCTTATAAACACGGTTCAACTACATTTGTCCTCGTTAAAGGCTCTCGGCCAACCCGTAGAGCACTGGTGCAGTATTTTAGTCTACATCGTCGTTAGCAGGGTCGACAAAACGACCAGGAAAGACTGGAAGTAGTCTCAGAAGGGAAATATCGTCTCGAAGTACGATGATCTCATCAAGTTTTTGCGCGAGGCTGTTCTATCCGCAAACGATTACAGCCCTGCTAATAAGTCATCGAGAGACGAGAAACCGAATGCTCAGTACAAAAACAAGAGTACAAAAATCAACGGTCAAATCAACAAAGGTCAGAGACAGTGTCTAGCAACGACAGCACCAGGCAATTGTCCGGTCTGCAAGGACTCCCACGTGGTGTTACGCTGTGAACAATTTAAGGTCATGTTGCCAAGGGAAAAACAGGACCTTGCAATAAAAACCGCTCTCTGTCTCAACTGTCTCCGATCAGGGTACAAGGCAAACGAATGTCCTTCACGATACTCATGTAGACTCTGCAAGAAGAAGCACCACACCTGGTTGCATCATTCCGAACCAGCTCAGCTTCCGTTGGCAACATCAAACTCTAGCCAAGCATGACTAGCCGCTCCAAAGGGCGAAACAAGGTTGCCAGAAGCCACAACACTTGTCGCCAACATCCCATCGAAGCATCTCTTGGTTACCGCATCGGTAAAGGTGTGCGACGTATCAGGTACTTCGATTGTGCGCCGAGTTTTGTTAGATACTTGCTCTAACTCCAATTTTATGACGGATAGACTTGCTACATCCCTCGGGCTCTCCAAAGAGCCATGCAATATAGCGATCGGTACCATGAATCAGACGCGGAGCACGACCATCTACCTTGTACGGACAACCATATCATCGAGACTAAATCGCTTTAGCAGAACCTTGACCTTCTTGACAGTCAAGAACATCGCAGGCTTAATACCCGATGAAAGAGTATCTCGCAGCGCGCTAAATCTCCCCAAAAACAAACCGCTTGCTGATCCAGAGTTCGATCAACCAGGAGACGTCGACATGTTAATTGGTTCTGGGACAACACTCTCAACATTCTGCGTGGGACAAATTAAGCTATCTAAGCCTTCAGAACCCGATCTGTATCTTCAGAACACTCGCTTCGGATGGATTATCGGTGGCAGCATCTCGCAGAGAGACGTTCCACCCGATCACAACACAGAGCACCAATGTTATCTCACGAATATGGAAAAGATCATGAATCATTTTTGGGAGATCGAAGAACCTGCGTCTACACGCAAACAAGGCAAGGGGATTGATCTTATTGAAGAACATTTTCAGCGAACTACTCAACGGGATGACAGTGGAAGATATACAGTGGCTCTTCCGTTCAACGATCAAAAGGGCGCAATAGGAGAAACGCGAAACATGGCGGAGAAACGTTTATTGTCCATTGAACGAAAGTTGCGCAATAATATCGATCTCCAAAGACAATACAATGACGTTCTTCAAGAATATGTGACTTTAGGTCACATGACGAGAGTCGATGCCGATCAACAGTCACCCAGATTCTATCTGCCTCATCATGCAGTCGTTAAGGAAACCAGCCTCACTACAAAGGTACGCGTAGTCTTCGATGGATCCGCAAAATCATCAGCAGGGATATCACTCAACGACAGCTTGATGGTAGGACCAACCATTCAAGATGATATCTTCTCGCTTCTGGTTAAATTCCGCACACACAATTACGTGCTCACGGGAGACATAGAAAAAATGTTTCGGCAATTTATGGTGCGAAAGGAGGACCGAAGATATCAGCAGATTCTCTGGCGTGATTCTAATCGACAAATCGCTACGTACGAGCTCAACACCGTAACGTTTGGTCTATCTCCAGCACCATATTTAGCGATCCGCTGTCTACATCACCTTGCCGACGACGAATACCAAGCATTCCCAGAGGCTGCAAGGGTATTGAAGACCGATCTCTACGTCGATGATCTTCTAACGGAGGCGATACACATGAAAACGCGTTAACACTACGTAATCAAATAAACGCACTTCTGAAGCGAGGGAAGCTTAATTTGCGGCAATGGGCATCTAATGGTTTAAAACTTCTCGAAGGTCTGCCCGCAACACACGTTAATTTGAAACATCAATCTAAGGAAGATAATACCATCAAGACGCTCGGTGTACACTGGGATTCGGAAAGAGATTGCATCACCTATACGGTTCGTCCAACGCCTCTAAGCGGCCGCGTTACGAAGAGAATAATTTTATCCGATATCGCTAGAGTTTTCGACCCACTCGGTCTTCTTGGACCAGTGATAACACATGCAAAACTCATAATGCAGAGGCTATGGATGGAAAAACTGGACTGGGATGATTCGATTCCTTTAACACTATACACCGAATGGATGAATTATACGGCTCAGCTTCCAACGCTGAACAATTTATCTTTCAGTCGAAAAATCGCGACACCCGACACGGAAGATCTTCAGCTGCACGGGTTCTGTGACGCCAGCGAAAGGGCCTACGGAGCGTGCATCTACGTAAGGAACAGAGATTCTCACGGAAAGATTTCATCAACACTTCTTTGTGCCAAGGGGCGCGTAGCACCATTGAAACGAGAAAGAAAGGTCACAAAGCTAGCCCGAAGACGAACGAGAGCAAGTTCAACGCATAACAATTCCACGACTGGAATTATGCGCCGCACAGTTGCTAGCTCGTTTATACACCACGGTCCAAAAGGCGACACGTATCGAGACGAGGAAGGTTACATTCTGGAGCGATTCTACAATCGCACTCCATTGGATCAAAACATCGCCGCACCGACTTTTACCTTTCGTCGCCAACAGAGTCACCGATATACAAGTTCGAACAGAGGCCGGGAACTGGAAACATATGCGCTCGGAGGATAATCCTGCGGACCTCATTTCAAGGGGTCAAACTCCAACTGAATTCATCTCGGCATCCATCTGGCAACATGGCCCGACGTGGCTAACAAGGGACGAAGAAGATTGGCCACATCTCGGGATGCCGAGCCTCGAGAAAATGCCGGAGCTCCGCAAGGTACAATGTCTCGCGACGCCGATTCAAAGCGAGATCCTCACACGCTATTCCTCCATAACAAAACTTCGAATAATTGTAGCCTATTGCAGAAGATTTAAAACAAAATACAAGGGGCTGATTACCTGTGAGGAATTACAAGAAGCAGACAGAACAATATCGAAACTCATACAAGCTTCTTGCTTCGCTGAAGAAGTACAGGACCTGAAGGCAGGTAAAGGCGTAAACAAAAAGAGTAAACTCAAATGTCTCAATCCTTTCCTCGACGATTTTGGAGTCATACGTGTTGGCGGCCGATTACGCAATGCCGCATCACCCTACACTGAAAGACACCCTGTTCTTCTGCCTCGTCAACATCATGTCAACGATTTATTCATCACGTTCGAGCATCTTCGGAATTATCACGGGGGAGTTCAAACAACGCTGTATGCATTGCGAAGAAAATATTGGATTCTCCACGGACGCAACCAAGTACGCAAGATAATACGTAAGTGCATCCGTTGCTATCGAATCGAGCCTCGAACCGCTGATTGCATCATGGGCGATCTTCCCACAGCTCGCATAACTGTAGCACGACCGTTTCTGAACGTAGGCGTCGACTATTGTGGACCATTTTTTATCAAGGAGAAAAAATTCCGCAACCGCGGCCGGGTGAAGGTTTACATCGCTGTTTTCGTGTGCCTCGCAGTCAAAGCAGTGCACTTGGAATTAGTTAGTGACATGACGACCGACGGATTCCTGGCCGCGTTCAAACGATTCGTAGCGTGACGTGGATTATGCAAAAACATCTACTCAGACAATGGATCAAATTTTGTCGGTGCCAACAACGAGATGAAAGAGATCAAACATCTTTTGCAGTCGGAGAGTTATAATGAATCCATCTTTAAGCATCTTGCCGATCAAGACATCAAGTGGCACTTCATCCCACCGCAGTCACCAAACTTCGGAGGAATCTGGGAGGCAGCGGTAAAATCATTCAAGCGTCATATGAAACGCGTCGTAAGCGATCAATTGTTAACGTTCGAAGAACTTAACACATTTATTACACAGGTTGAAGCGATACTTAATTCTCGCCCCTTAACTCCCATCTCTACTGATCCCAATGATCTCCTCGTTCTCACCCCCGGTCATTTCTTAATTGGCAATTCTTTGACGAGTGTGCCTGAGATCGATTTCAAGGATATTCCCAGAAACAGACTAGCATCTTGGCAGCTTATCCAGAAGGTACGTCAAGATTTCTGGAAGCGGTGGCACACAGAGTATTTGACTGAACTGAATACTCGCCACAAATGGACCTATGGCGCCCACAGCATCTAACCAGGCACACTTGTGCTGATCAAAGAAGACAATCAGCCACCACTGCGATGGCCTATGGGACGAGTCGTTCAAACTTTACCAGGCACAGATGGACGCATTCGGGTGGTGCAAGTGAAGACATCGAAGGGCATTTTTACGCGAAATGTCCGAAACCTCGCCCCACTAGCCATGGACCATTACGACGGCAGTGATTAGTGAAAAATATGAACATTTATCATTACGCTTGATAAGTTAGTATAGACCTCGGAATTTTTAGCATAGTCTTGATCGCTACCCTCTCAAGGGGGGAGTATGTTCTGTAGCAAGGACGGATTTTAGCTATAATAAACAAAACATAAAATTTTCGTTCAACGACGGGATTATCGAGCCCCGAAGAAATTTTGATGTCTTAGCTTCGTGTGCAATAATCATTAAACATCTGGATTGCAGCTGACTTTTTGGGAAAGATGGAAAAAATAATCCTTCCACTGTAAAATAGTTCACGAAAAAGCAATTGCCGTAATTCATTAAGCCTTTTATGAGCCCGCATACGGCGCGTCTCGCGGAAAGGTCAACGTCAAGCGCGAACCTTTTTTTTTACCTGCGTAAAACACAAGCGTGCGACAGCGTCTTGCCTCCCACTTAGACTGTACAATTCTAGTCGTCAAGTAACGGAAATCCCTTCTGCAAAGTCAGCAGCCAATCAATTCATTATTGTGAATACTTGTCAAATAGCTAAAACACGCCCTTAAATTTTACTTCGTTAGTTACAAATCTTTGTAAACTCAGTCTCAGAACTATCGTCATATCGAACAGTCGCGTCTTGGACTCTAATACCAAACGCGTGTATCTTTGACTCATCATCGATGAGTGCAGCATTAGAGTGTAATTATTTAAAGTTAACAGTGTATTCCAGTAAAAAGTGTAATTCTTGTTGTGTTTTTCTTGTTTCATAAATAAATATTGTGTATTCAGTTCTCCACTGTTTTATCCCTTCACGTGAAAATAAAGATCGTTGGTGATTAATTTCCCTGACGGCATTCTGTACCAGCGAGACTTCGTCACCGCCAGCGTGAAATCAGGCCTTACAACCCTGATCGGTCGAAATATTCGCGGAGTTCCAGCGTACAGTACAGAAATAATTCTAAAAAAAAAATAATAATAATAAAAAAATAATAATAATAAAAAAATAATCAATGAATAATTACCTCTCAAACCGAAAGAACCTTAGTCGCACCACGATGACAGGCAGCCGCAGCTGCCTCTTCCCAAAGACTGAGATTGAAATCTGAAAAAAAAAAAAAATTAAAAATTAAAATACGAAACAAATAAAACAGAAATCTCTATACAAATTTATGAAAGAGAGAAAGAAAAAGGAAACAGGATCATGTTGGGCCGGCTGAGTGCCAGGCGTGAGCCGACCAGAGCTTGGCTAGCTGACCAGCTCTAAATGGTAGACTCACGCCAAGGCAGGGGATAGGAAAAAGAGCTGAAGGTGAAAATTATTAATATTTAAGGCAAAAAGGACTACAGGACCAAGGGGGATGGGCTACAGGAACACTAGGATAGGAAAAAGCAATAAGAAAGAGAGAGATGAATAGAGGGCTGTTTTGTATAAAATCAGACCCAAAATTCAAAGATAGGATAGTTGTTTTTCAACAGTCAACAGTGTATCACCAAAAAGTGTCAGTCAAAGTAAAGTGTGCTCAAGTGCCAGGAAAAGTCATAATACTTATAAAAAGGAAGTATTAAAGGACTTAGAATCTGACAGACGGGATGCTTGATTAGCAAGGGACAGAAATCAGCTGTTAACCTCGAGACTTTGAAACCAGAGATCATCTGATTAAAGTCACTTTTCGAGACAAACTTTGATCCAGAAAAATTCAGAAAAAAAGAGAGAATTTAAAGATACCAATATAAACCAATAAAAATCAAAGATAAATTTGATAAAAGGGATAAGAGATACACGGCAGACTGACTGGATACAAGGGAAAAGTAAAGACATAAACTCACCAGAATAAAGTTTTTCAGCCAATTCGAAGATAATCCACGGCAACGAAGGGCTCGGTGCCATCCTCGGGAACGTCTAGGAAACGTCGACACAATTCACAGTGTCTCGTATCAAAAGATACGAGACATTAATTCGACGAGCTGCACTCTACCGCACATACTGCACCTGTCACGTCGGACGACTATGGGAGCTCAGCCGGCAGCGATCGAACCACGAATCGATCGACTACAACGCCACGAAGGGAGCGCGGCCACCATCGCTCAACACTACTGCAGAGAGAGAGAGGTCCGAGACCACGAATCCGAAAAGGACAGCGCTACCCGTCTACGATTGCGCAACAGGAGCCCAACTACCTAGCCGTCACCGCACGCAGAGACATCTACGTAACGCTTAAGGGGAATCTTCAACGGCACAACGGAGTACCTAAAGTCTGTATCAGTAACATTACCTCAAACTGGAAAATAACAAGTAACAAAAGTCACGCTACTTTACCAAGGAGATTTTCGTAAATAAGTCAAAGAAATTACTAACCCAGAGTTAGTAAATTGACGAGAGGTACGACTACATTGAATTGCTCACCAAAGAAACCAAAAATTAGTTTTGTATCATTTTTGGAGAGAAAAGGAAGAAGGTCGGTAACTCCAGAAGCCTACCATATCACGATAAAAATTGTAATGCGAAGACAGCCAGAAAGGTCTACAAAGAATCACTTTATTGTTTTGTCAATAAAATACTCTTTTGCAATTACCTGTGCCTCATTTAATTTTACAACCGCTCGAGTTTCCAACATATAAATAAATAATTAATGTTGGTAAAAGAACTACCGTTACAAGGTGTTATCCGGAGGGCGGCGTTCCGGCAAAGCACCACCCGCGTTGACGGCACCTCTTGTGGGCAAATCTTGTGCCTACTGATGCCAATAAAGCATGAAAATACTTCTCGCCTGTCGTCTTCTTTGCGCGTTCTGTCGCGCTCCAGATATCCTGGACGTGCGGGCCTGCGTCCTCCCTATTTCCGCAAGGCCTTTACGCAATTTCGTGCAAATTCCCTGTTTCGGTTGCACCATCGCGTATCGCTGTACTACGGTAAAACTAACCTATCTACATGTAACACTATATTAGTACCTTAATGTAATACTATGTCGCTAATACAAATATCATTCTAGATCGCTAAACCAATGTAATACAATGTCGCTTATGGTAAGTAACACTAATACTATATAGCGATACAGCGAACATCTTTAACGCGATTCCGGCAAGAACTTTAAGATCTACTATAATTTTTTCTTTTTCATCATTTGTGACGTGAAATGAAGTTCTAAAGACAAATATATTTTCTTTTTTTGTTTTAAACCATTGATTTTGTTTTTTTGCCAAAAGATGTTAAACGAAAAACGAAAATGTATTTAGTTTTCAAAATGTATTTTGAACTTATAAAAAAAATTGACACGCCAAATAGCTGATAATTGAAAATGTAGTTTCGCTTTTTCAAATGTTTTGTTTTGGATTTTTACTTCCTGCCCGATTCATTGGTTTCAAATTATTGGAATGTTCACGTTTTTTTAAATTCTGAAACGCTCCTTTTGAAACTTCCGGTGTGAAACCGGAAACTTGTAGGAGTGTATTTAATACTGCTGCATCGATGTTGAAATTTCAAAATCATAACATTAATTTCGTTGTTTTTAGAGTTACACTGTTTTGTTCATTATGTCCCTCATTGTTTCTGCACTCAGTGTATGTCTCGTGAAAGCGGAGAGCTATCATACCTACCGATCCCTCAATCGAGTCGGAGACCAATATTTCCCATAAGTAGTAGGTGGTGCATTATGGCGACCCCCACTCCTACCCCCACTCCTACCCTACTCCTCGGTTCGCCAGAAACCAAGGTGTGGGTGAGAGCGTGGGGTAGGGGTGGAGAGCGATGGGTCGTCACAGTGCACCACCTTTTTTTTACATTTATTGAAAATACATACATTTTTTAAAACGATAATACAATATATATTGTGACGTGACTTTTTGGCCACGCCACCCGTGCGAAGTGTAAGCGGCGAGGAGTGTCGGATTTACGACACTGGAGTGGTGCTCGGTCGCTTCTAGACACCGGCAGGAGTACCGGCGAATTAAAGACATCTACATCCTATTGTTTTGCTATCTTCCATTATTTTTTTCTATGATCTATTTAGTTAAATATCGCGAACAAATTCCAGGCTATCTTAATTCGAATTAAGGCTATCTTTAAATTAACGCTAAATTAGGTAAAATAGAATATATTTATTCCACGACCGTATTGTTCCCCCCGTCATCGGAGTCTCACCCCAACGACCACCTTCCACCATGGGATTTACACTCCGCCAACGAACCATTACCTGCCACAACACACGTTGCCGCTCGTGTAGTACCTCGCTACCTTCAAGATTGTTTCTCGTCCTCACACCATATGAGCTACTTCGGATATATAGTTTTCTTCATTTATTAGAGCTCTAGGAGCTCCAAAAAACTCAGTTTTGGGAATTTAGCACTATTATACAGTGCTGCAGGCGGACACTGAACACCTGTGTCCGTGGACCTTGGATGCCAAAGGAGCGCGCTGGAAAATGGGCCAAGATATTACCGAGTCACCCGCCTCCTACACGACTTACCAGCCTGGAGCTGGACCATCCCACTGAGAAGCAAATTGTCGCGGTCCGGCCAACCCGGCGCCCCACTAAGAAAGGGCTTGAAAGCAACTGAAGAAAGGTTTAATTGCAGTGTTGCGCCAAATATGTTGTGAGTTCAATCGCCGATGCATCGTGGCCACGATTTCCCGCGAGAAGAACTCCGCACCGTTCTAACGTCGCCAACGAATCCGAGGGGAAGACATTTGCACCTCAGTAAGACTTGCTGCAAAACTTGGAGACTGAGGAGAAACAAGGAGTAAGGAAAATCACATGAAAAATTCGCTATCTCAATCCTACCACTATCTACAGCACCATAAATCATCAAACAAGCTATATTCAAAAATAACGCGTGTATCGAGCCTTTCCGCGAGAACTAGAACTCGCCTAGCTACGAAAGGACCCGAGAGTAGCCGAATTTCGCAGGAGCGAAACCGAAGATCCAGAGTGTGTGTGTGCGCGGTATTTGGCGAGACGGCGGAGTGGGGAACACCATCGATCGACGCCGCAGCAGATCCCCGAATAATGACTTCCGTGATAACTGTGCCAGCGAGAGCATCGTTCTAGTGACAACCTAAAATCATCGTTCGAGACTGCTGCAGCGTCCCGGTGAGACTCAACCCTCCATTTACCATTCTGTCAATGGGAATTCTTTGTTCGCTCTCTACTATCGTAAGTTAATTATATTGTTTTATTGAAGTTTTGTTGTTTTGAAGTTTCCTTTTAGTTTTAGTTGTTTGCGAGAGTAGAGTGAGTACTTGGTCCTATACCGAGTATAAAAGAATTCCCGGTATTAATTCTTGGTCGATCGCGTATTGTTTAAATTTTCAAAGAAAGTGCTACTGTTTAATTAGATAATTTTCTTATAAGAACTCCTTTTAGGGGGATACTACGATATCCGAGGCCCCAAGATTTGACGGTGGTTTTCGGTAGTACTTTTCGTGGGGAGTAAAAAAGTTCATATGGACTATGGTCCTAACTGCCTTAGTTTCCGAGATATGAATTTTTAAAAAATTTTATTTGGTAAAAATATATGACATCTTCGTGTGTAACTTTTCTGTACGATTTGATTTAAATTTGGTAGATTGTGATTATTGAGGATGCTGATTATGAATATGACAATGGCTTTCAAAAATTCAAAATGGCGGATCCAATATGGCGGAAAAAATATTTAAAAAATAACTTTATTTCAATGAAACTTAATATTTACAAGTCTATGAGGTTATTGATTGTAAATATAGAAAAAGGATGAAAATCAAACCTAAAAGAACCTAATCTAAAATACTTAAATCAACCTAAATGAATCTAAAGAACCTAAAAGAACCTAAAAGAATCCAGAGCTGGGCAGTATCTAAGATACTTGGAGTATCTTGAGTATTTAAAATACATATTTAAGTTACTAAGATACTTTTAAGTATTTTAGATACTTTTAAGATACAAGATACAAGATACTTTTTTGTTTTTTTTTGTATTTTTTGCCCCGATCTATATTCGGAACAATTTATTATTAATTGGAAAAAGTTCAAGTTAAATTTGAAATAGATTGTGCGAATAGCTGAAGCCGAAATCATCACGAAAAGTTAGTGTTGCCGCGAGACGAGACGAGACGAGACGAGACGAGACGAGACGAGATTTTGGCGAGACGAGATTTCCGAAAAAAGGTAGAGTCAGAGGTAGAGTTAGAGGGAGAGTCAGAGATAGAGTCAGAGGGAGAGTCAGAGATAGAGTCAGAGGTAGAGTAAAAAATTCAAAAATTCAAAAATTCAAAAATTCAAAAATTCAAAAATTCAAAAATTCAAAAATTCAAAAATTCAAAAATTCAAAAATTCAAAAATTCAAAAATTCAAAAATTCAAAAATTCAAAAATTCAAAAATTCAAAAATTCAAAAATTCAAAAATTCAAAAATTCAAAAATTCAAAAATTCAAAAATTCAAAAATTCAAAAATTCAAAAATTCAAAAATTCAAAAATTCAAAAATTCAAAAATTCAAAAATTCAAAAATTCAAAAATTCAAAAATTCAAAAATTCAAAAATTCAAAAATTCAAAAATTCAAACATTCAAAAGCTTAAAAATTTGAAAATTCAAAAGCTTAAAAAATTTTAAATTCAAAAATTCAAAGTAGCTCAGATCCGAGAGGTGAGGGTCTTGGTAGGGAGACTTGGTATGGAATCCGACCCTCAACCGCTCGGATCTGGGCCACTTTGAATTTTTGAATTTTTGAATTTTTGAATTTTTGAATTTTTGAATTTTTGAATTTTTGAATTTTTGAATTTTTGAATTTTTGAATTTCTGAATTTTTGAATTTTTGAATTTTTGAATTTTTGAATTTTTGAATTTTTGAATTTTTGAATTTTTGAATTTTTGAATTTTTGAATTTTTGAATTTTTGAATTTTTGAATTTTTGAATTTTTGAATTTTTGAATTTAAAAATTTTTTAAGCTTTTGAATTTTTGAATTTTTAAATTTTTAAGCTTTTGAATGTTTGAATTTTTTGAATTTTTGAATTTTTTGAATTTTTGAATTTTTGAATTTTTGACTGACTCTACCTCTGACTCTACCTCTGACTCTACTTCTAACTCTACCTTTAACTAACTTAGTGAGTTAGTTAGTTAGTGCTATTGCCACATGCTTGATATTGGCTCGAATAGTTCCAGCGATCT
Source organism: Perithous albicinctus (assembly GCA_964016905.1). Classification (NCBI taxonomy): domain Eukaryota; kingdom Metazoa; phylum Arthropoda; class Insecta; order Hymenoptera; family Ichneumonidae; genus Perithous; species Perithous albicinctus. The sequence continues at coordinate 1,693,421 of OZ024691.1, read as the reverse complement.
CGAGTTATGACGACGTCTCGTCTCGTCTCGTCTCGTCTCGTCTCGTCTCGTCTCGTCTCGTCTCACGGGAGTCCACAAGACGAGACGAGACGAGATTTTCGGAAAACTCGTCTCGCCAAAATCTCGTCTCGCGGCAACACTACCTTAGAATTGAATTTTAGAGGTTTTTTAAAAAGTATTTTGAAAAGTATTTTGAAAAGTACTTAAAAATGTATTTTAAGTACCAAAGTATCTTAAGTACAAAAGTAACTTATATTTAAGATACTTGAAGTATCTTATATCTTGTATCTTGAGTATTTAAGTTACTTTGCCCAGCTCTGAAAGAATCTAAAAAACCTAAAAGAACCCAAAAGAATCTATAGAACTTCAAAGAACCTAACGAGAACCGGAACCCTGGAGAACCTTAACCCATTAGCGCCCAAGTGTCCATTTTTTCTAGTCTGGGATCGACATTGTATTGTCGTTTAAAAATGCTGAAAAAAATTATAGTTAAACAAAAAGATCTATATAACTATGTAAAAACAATTATTTAAAAAAAAACAACTGACATATTGTCACCGCTATTTTTATTTTTGAGTTTGGAGTTTAGATTCATAGTCAGTGATCCAAAAAGCCCACGAATACAGATTTTCATCGAAATCAAGTCACTTTTGCATTTTCGTCAACCATATTGGATCCAGCATTTTGGGTTTCCGAATTTTGAGTTCAGATTCGTAATCAGCAAAGCTTTTGGTGCCTCATTTTCAGAGTTACGACGCTTTAAAAGATAAAAAACGATTTTTCGACAATTTTCGCGCTATATCGATTTTTCGCGATTGTCTCTCCGTTTTGTTGCAGTTTATCGTCGATTTTGATGTGACATTTTACATGAGAGTATATCATGTCTGCAGACTATTAGCGTTGCCCAGAATACACACGTGGAGGTTGTCTGCATTAGTATTCCTTGGCCCTGAAAAGGGCCGTTTTCTGCGTGCCTGTGTGTGTGTGTTAGCGGAGATTAGGAACCGTGGCCACATTTTATGAACTCAAAACCCTCTCCGCTGTGTGTGTTTTTTTTTTTTTTTTTTTTTTTTTTTTTTTTTTTTTTTTGTGAGGAGGTGGGAAAATGCACTTAGGCACACCGACAAAGTTGTCGGTAGTGTGGGGCTCGCCTCAATCAGGCCATACCCACTAAAAACCCACCTCCTATCCTCGAACCTTCTTTGCCCCACGGAACCGCCGTTACGCACTACTTCGCGGGGAGGTCATAGCCGAAGCTTCTCCTCTATTATTCTATTTGCGCGATTCTGAGATCACGCTCTTCTTGCTTGGTCTTCTCTTCGCAGCTGCTTCATGACTGCTGCCGCGAAGGTACTGACCGCCTCCCACGCTGTCGGTGCCGCCAACATCGCGAATGAGTCGATGCGTCCAGCGTCCTTTGACGGATTCGTTCCATCTAGTTTGCCAACGCTCTAGGCTCGCTGTTCGCTCTTGTGTGCGTAGATCGCTTGGCTGCTGAGGTGTTAGTCGCAGCTCGTACAGAGATTTTCTTTCTACTGCCAGTATTTCTACGGGAATCATCCCTGCGATTACGCATGCAGCGTCGTCTGATACGGTGCGGTAGCCGCATATGACTCTCAGGGCACTGCGCCGATAGACCGCAGCTGCTCCTTTCCGGTACTCCTTGACCTCCAGTGCACCCACCCAAATGGCTACCGCGTGTATCAGGACTGATGTTATCACTGACGCTAGCAGTGTTCTTCTCTTTTGTCGTGGTCCGCCAATGTTTGGCATGAGCCTTGACAGGGCCGCCCCTACGGTGGCGGCCTTGCTGCTAGCTACCTCGATGTGGTGCTTGAAGTTCAGCCTTGAGTCAATCATTACTCCGAGGTACCGAATATGCGGTTGCGAAGTGATGGTGTGTCCGCCTACAGTGAGTGTGATTATCTCTACGGTCTTCCTGCTTGTCACTAGGACCGCCTCAGTTTTGTGTTCGGTCAGGGTCAATCCGACCGTTTTCATCCAGCGCTGAATGCCTGCGAACGTTGAGTCGAAGGTTGCTTCGATTTCCTCAAGGTATTTGGCAGTAATTACCACCGCTACATCGTCCGCGAAAGCAATCAGCTTTACCCCATCTTTCTGAGGCAGCTTCAAGAGCCCGTTGTACATGGTGTTCCACAGAAGCGGTCCGAGTACCGAGCCCTGCGGCACGCCGCCCGTGACTCTATACTCTTGCGGTCCAACTTCCGTATCGTACTTCAAGAATCGGTTGCTCAGGTAGCTCTTCACGATCCTCCTCAGGTACTGCGGTACGTCCATTGCATTCAGTGCTTCCCAGATGCAATCCCATCGTGCCGAGTTGAAGGCATTCTTTATGTCCAGGGTGGCAATCAAGCAGTACTTTTTTGCCCCTCTTTTCCATCGGGTTCCAGCTATGGCCTCTTTAGCGGTATTCACCACTATATTCACCGCATCGAGTGTTGAGCGGGACTTGCGAAACCCATACTGGTTGTCCGCGAGGGAGTTGCCCATCGCTATGACCAGCCTGTTGTGAATTATGCGTTCGAAGATTTTCCCCGCTGTATCCAACATGCAGAGTGGTCGATAGGACGAGGGTTCGTCAGGCGGCTTCTTCCCTTTGGGTAGGAGAACCAGCCTTTGCCATTTCCATCTGTCCGGAAAGGTTCCTTCTGTTAGGCAAGAGTTGTACAGCTCGACGAACATCTCTGGTGCCGTACTTATAGCAGTCTTGAGGGCGGCATTCGGTATGCCGTCCATTCCCGGAGCCTTGCTTACTCCTACTTTTGCGGTGGCTCTCGCGAGTTCTTCTTGCGTTACTGGTGGCACCGCAGCTTCTTCTTCTTGATAGATCAGGAATTCGCACTCCGGTTGCTGGGGAAACAGCGTCGTGACTATGTTTCTTAGCATCTGGGGACACGTCGGGGTAGGCAATGACTGCGCTTTGAGCCGTGTCATTACCACCTTGTACGGCCTGCCCCAGGGATTCCCATCCACCTCATTGAGCAGCTCCTCCCAGCACTTCTTCTTGCTGCGCTTGATGGCCTTGTTGAGGCTGGACTGCGCTTCTTTGTGATTCCGTTCCAGTGCCTGAAATGTAGCTTTCCCGCGAGCCCTTTGGGCTAGGCGTCTCGCTTTGTTACATTTCATTCGGAGTGTGGCTATGTTGTCGTTCCACCAGTACACGGGGCTGTGATGGCTCGTGTCTTTTTTCCTCGGCATTGCTGCATCGCATGCTTCAACGACTCTTTCCATGACCGTCTCAGCTCTTGCGGTTGCATCACCTTCTGTGACGACATCGGTCTCCAGTGCTAAGCGAAACAAATTTTTGTCGAAAACGTTCGCTCGCCAACTGATCGCGTTCGCTTTTTTTGGTCGTACCCTAGTCCGCCCACAGCTCGTGACCTCCCACACAATAGCCCGGTGGTCGCTATTGATGTACCTGTCCGTCACTTCCCAGCTAGAATTGTCTTTTGCAAGGCAACCGCTGACAAATGTCAGGTCCACGATTGAGGTCGCCTCTCCTCTACAAAATGTAGGTGAGTTACCGCTGTTGAGGAAGACCAGGTCCAAAGACGCAAGGACTTCCAAGAGTAAGCTCCCCTTCGGTTTGGTCTCCTTACTGCCCCATTCGACAGCCCAAGCATTGAAATCTCCGGCTATTGCCACAGGGCTGCGGCCTCGAATATCGTTGCTCAGTCTGTCTAGGAATTCTTCGAATTCTTCAATCGACATGCTAGGTGGGGCGTAGCAGCTATACAGGTGAATACCGCCGACTTTCACCCGGACGAATCCATGTTCTCGTGTCTTCATCACCTCCTGGATGTGGCATTTGTTGCATGACCATATGACGGCCTTGCCCGAGCGGTCGGTCTCCCAAGGTTTCCCGTCGAGGTTCCTGTAGGGTTCCGAGAGTATCGCCACATCTGTCTTCGTCTCTCGCACAGTCTGCATGAGCAGGTCCTGTGCAGCTTCGCAGTGGTTGAGATTCAGCTGCAAGATCTTCATCGTCGTTTCTGGGTTAGCTCCCTGAGTGCTCGCGAGTACGCCGGGCACCTGTTGCTACCGGCAATATGCCAACAAGCTCTGCTGCCCTGCTCCTCACATAGCACGCAGTGCGCTTCCCCTTTACACGCTCCAATTTTGTGGCCGATCTTCCCACATTTCATGCAGCTGCCGGATCTGTCGATCTCTGCTCTGCAATTTCGCGCTAGGTGGCCATAGTTCCAGCACTTGAAGCACTTACCAGGCTTCAGGTGTTCACGGACACGGCACACCACCCATCCGATTCGGGTCTTACCTGTCTTCGTGAGTTCCGTGGCTTGATCCGCTACCAGTCTTGCAACCGCCGTCTGCGTTCCCCCGTAGGCTCTGCGGAGGCTTTTGATAGAGTCCTTGAGAGACTCAACGGCCACCCCCAGCTGCCGGGCGAGACATTCGCGGATTTCCTCTTTCGTCGTTACTTCGTCAAGATCCCTTATCTCGACGATTGTCTCCTGCACTCTGCTCGTGACCGCGGCCTCTTCTCCGAGGGCGTCACCGATGGCAGTGCGCATTTCCGCGGTTCCCGCGGGGCTCGCTTTGTCAAGGATGAGGCTGAGATCCCCCGCGGCTGTTCGGCGGGTTTTCATCACCTTCTTCCCGGCTTCTTCGAGCTTGGGATCTTTTTTGACTCTGCTGAGGATCTCGGCGTAGGTGAGATCTCCCTTCTTCTTGATGACCAGAGCAGGCTTCTTCCGCTGCTTGCGGGGTTTGCGGGGTTTCCGGCGTACCTCTTGCCACTCTCCGATCTCTTCTCTGTCACCAGTTGGTCTTTTGGTGACTTTCGGCCCAGCGCTGTGCTTTGTTCCGTTGCTTTGCTTCGGTACGTCGCTGCGCTTCGGTTCCTTCTCATGGTTTGGCACGTTATTCTGCTTCGGTCCGTTGTTTTGCTTCGGGCCGTTACTTCGTTCGGGTCCGTTGCTTGGCTTCGATACGTCGCTGTGCTTCGAACCGCCTTTCTTTTTCTTCTTCTGTACCGCCTCTTTTTCTCTTGATGGCGGTGTCCTTTCCTTCCGTTTACTACCCTGCGAGCGTTGTTGCACAGGTGTCGTCGTGTTCTCGCACGGCTTCTCGTTTGGGCGTTTTCCGAGGGAAGGCGTTGTCTGCGTTGCTCCCGCAGAGGTCACGGTAGTTACCTTGGTGGGTGCACCGCCAACTGCCTTGTCCAGCTCGTAAAACTTATTGAATGCGTTCTTTACAGAAGCGGCCATTCTCTTAGCTTCGTGATGGATGTTCTTCTTGTCCGTTATGAACTCGTGCAGCTTGGTGATTTTCTCTCCAAGCCATTCGAGTGCCTGCGTCCTTCTTACTCCTTCCACCTTGTGCGATTCCGCTTCCATCGTCGGCAGGCGCGTCATATCGCGTTGGTTGGGAGTCTCTTTCGCTTCTTCGAGAGCCACTTCCATAGGCTCTACGTCTGCCGCGTGCCTCTTGGCTTCGCTTTCACTTGTCGTGAGTTGCGCCGTAGTGGCCAAGTGGACCACCTCTACGATGCTATTCTTTCTTGTGCAGCCGCGTGATGACGACGTCCCGGGGCCTGCTTGCGCACCCCTGTCAGACGCCGGTACTGGGGATCCGGACCCCTGCACCGTAACCGGTATCTCCTTCGTCGTACCAACCATACTTGATTTGATTTCGGGTTTCTTCCCATAGTCCACTTTTGGTCCGCGGGAGGTATTTGATTTCCCTCCTACCCTCTATATCTAGAGGGCGTTCCCCTATCCGCCACCCGGGGACGCGCCACGTAGGGGTCGGACATCCCCCCGTGGCCGCTGTGTGTGTGTGTGTGTGTGTGTGTGTGTGTGCGTGTGTTTTACCAAGCCTCATCCGGATCGGCTTCGTCATCGATGTCAGTATCACTGGCAGCATCTTCCAGCTCTTCGTCGATCGATTGGATCCGTGCACGCTTTGCGGGAACGACAGACTCCAGTCCTTCCGAGGCGACAGTAGGAGGATCGATCTCGACTAATTCGAGTCCTGCCACTCGTTCTCCATCTACAATCCCAGGGTAGATTCTCTTTAGGTCGAGAAGAAATTCCATGATCTGAGAGCCGATATCATCTTTATACTTCTTCTCCAGGTGTTGTTGCCGATAGTAATGCAACGCCATGTACTGATGAAGAAGTTTTGGAGATCGGCGGCACAGAATCGATTTCTTCAACAACTTATTTTGATTTTCTAGGTCGTTGATCGTGTTTGACGGGTTGTCTTTAGAGACATACTCTCCAATGCTGTGGTTTGTCGCTAAGTGGACCGTATTTTCACCGCATAGCTTTTCCACCCCCACGTACTGTTTGGCGCTGTCTGTGCAGAGATGACTGGTGTTCTTCGCCACGAACTTGTTAATGTAAGGCCACAGGTCAGCTTTACTTTTCGAATTCACTTTAAAGAAAAGCCCGATCTTATCCTCTTTACAATATAGTCCCAGAACCGTAGTCGTCATCTGTTCGGTCACACGGCCCCGATGATACTTACGCTTCGTTAAAAACGTTTCGTCGATCTGGACAGTCTTTCCTTCACCGCCAAGAATCGTATGATCGTGAGATGCAATTACTTCAGCTACTTCCCGACAATAGCTGAAGTAATCGATGATCGTTGACCAGCTCAACTCGCTCTTTTTTTTGTGTAAGCGCCATTGGCGCAGATGACGGAAAACATCCGTTGCTTTCATTTTTGATACAAAACCAAGAATGATCACAAGCACTTCACTGATGTCTATGCGGCAACTCGAGCCATCAAAAAATGTACCAGAACACGGATTAATCAATATTCGGCATATTTTTGCGCCCTTGGCCTTTTTGCCTTTTGTCGCACATCGCCATATCCATTCCAATTTTTTCTCGGTGGCATTTTCTACCTTCATCGGTATTCCACAACATCGCGGAGGCGTCGATGATCTCCCGGGACAAAGGCCGATCACTTCTAGAAAAGCAATTGCCTTTTCATCCGTCTCGACGAGGTCGTGAAACGAGAAAAAAAATGAAAAGTTTTCGAGTTTCGGGTGCAGCGACGGGTGTTGCGTAGCCATGTGAGCGACCGGTGGTGGATTATAATTCAAAATAACGCGTATGACCGATTTTTATAGCCTTCAGTAATACTAATATAAAATACTGAGACGAACCGCTTATAACGCACAGAACAATGAAAAATGCCACACGCGAGCGTAGCAGCGAAACACGTGAATGAGTAACCGCGAAAGTTCGACACTGGAAGGAATCAAAACAAAACTCCAATTTGACTTTGACTTTGCAAGAAATGTCATCCCTCCTCCCAGTAGCGAAATAACCAGCACGATGAGCAGGCTCTAGTCTAGGGCGACTAATTGTGAATTTCGTTTGTCCGCCGAGTTACAGAAATAAAAAATGTTTATGTAAATCCAATTATCGTTCAATTGCAACCTAATTATTAGATTGTAACGATTCATCTAGTAACTGCTAATTACAAAAGTACGAACCTAAAAAGTGTTACTAGGCAAAGTTAGGAAATGTGTAAATTAAGTCTCCCCCACCAGATCACTTCCTCCGTGCAGAATCGGAAAGCCGTGATGTACACGTTAAGCACGATCACCACGGTACCAACGGGGTCCAGGGGCGGAGCCCCGGCGGGGTCCAGGGCCGGAGCCCCGGCGGGGTCCAGGGCCGGAGCCCTGGCGGGGTCCAGGGCCGGAGCCCTGGCAGGGTCCAGGGGCGGAGCCCCGGTGGGGGGTAGGGGGGGCAAAGCCCCCCCGTGAACAGACTATTATTGTCATTATTATTATTATTATTATTATTATTATTATTATTATTATTATTATTATTATTATTATTATTATTATTATTATTATTATTATTATTATTATTATTATTATTATTATTATTATTATTATTATTATTATTATTATTATTATTATTATTATTATTATTATTATTATTATTATTATTATTATTATTATTATTATTATTATTATTATTATTATTATTATTATTATTATTATTATTATTATTATTATTATTATTATTATTATTATTATTATTATTATTATTATTATTATTATTATTATTATTATTATTATTATTATTATTATTATTATTATTATTATTATTATTATTATTATTATTATTATTATTATTATTATTATTATTATTATTATTATTATTATTATTATTATTATTATTATTATTATTATTATTATTATTATTATTATTATTATTATTATTATTATTATTATTATTATTATTATTATTATTATTATTATTATTATTATTATTATTATTATTATTATTATTATTATTATTATTATTATTATTATTATTATTATTATTATTATTATTATTATTATTATTATTATTATTATTATTATTATTATTATTATTATTATTATTATTATTATTATTATTATTATTATTATTATTATTATTATTATTATTATTATTATTATTATTATTATTATTATTATTATTATTATTATTATTATTATTATTATTATTATTATTATTATTATTATTATTATTATTATTATTATTATTATTATTATTATTATTATTATTATTATTATTATTATTATTATTATTATTATTATTATTATTATTATTATTATTATTATTATTATTATTATTATTATTATTATTATTATTATTATTATTATTATTATTATTATTATTATTATTATTATTATTATTTTTTTTTTTTTTTTTTTTTTTTTTTTTTTTTTTTTTTTTTTTTTTTTTTATAAGGAGTTGCGGAATCCTTTTTACGGATTTCCCTTAGTCATGCGACTAAGGGAATATGTGGGACTCCCAAAAAAAGCAGGCCTACCCACTAAACCGCCACCTCCTTGATGTCCTCCCCCAGCCAGGGACTATGTTGATATTACTTCTAGCTGGGGGTTCTGTCTGTATTCGTCCGTTCGTGCCGTACGTCCATGTTACGTTTCGTCGCGTTCCTCCGTCTGCTCAGACATCTGCTAAGCATCCGTCCGCGTTCTTACGTCTCAGTATGTCTTCCGTGTAGGTGGCGACCAAACGCCACCACTCCGGTTCATGCAGCATCACCTCCACGATGTTATCGGGGGTGATGCGGCCGACCGTTGTCTCCAAGTCTCGTCTGAGTTCCGTCCAGTGGTGGCACACGAAGAACGTGTGTTCCGCGTCGTCACGTTCGTGTCCACAGTACTTACAGTCGGGTGTTCGTACTCTGTTCATGTTGTAGAGGTACCGTCGGAAGTAACCGTGCCCCGTCAAGAGCTGGGTGACGTAAAAGTTTACATCACCAAACTTTCTTCCGAGCCACGGCCTCAGGTCCTGTATGAGTCGTTTTGTCCAGTTACCACCTCGTTCTTCTGTCCATCGTCTTTGCCACGTGTCCATCGTCACTTCGCGCTCGGCGATTGCCGCGTTCTTTCGTCCTATGTCCGCGCTGCTCCCGTAGATCCTCTTGCGCTCGAAGGCAAGCAGATCCACGGGTATTACGCCTGCCACCACCAAAACAGCTTGTGCAGAGACTGTTCGGTAGGAGCAAGCGATACGCAGCGCGCTTTGTCTCTGTACTAACGTCATCGTCTTGCAGTATTTCTTCGTCTTCAAGGAGTCTGCCCATATTTCCGCGCCGTATAGGAGGATCGAGTGAGCTGTCGCCATTAACAGTCTCCGTTTCCCCGGTCTCGGTCCCGTCGTGTTTGCCATCAGGCGGCTCAAGGATGCTATCCTCTCGGCCGCCCTCCGGGCTGTCTTCTGTATGTGAGGCCAGAAGGTCATCTTCGTATCGAGGGTTACCCCCAGATACTTGACTTCGCCCCTGGTCTCCGTCTCGTGCGTCCCCACTTTCATGGGCAGTATTGTCTGTATCCGTTTTCTCGTGAGAAACGTCAGTTCCGTCTTTTCTGTTGCGAGTTGCAGTCCGTGGTCTGTCATCCAACGTCCAACTCGTCTCATGGTCTGGTTCAGCGTCAGCTGCGCCAGCCCGGGAGAGCGCTCCGTGATCACCGCCGCTACGTCATCAGCGTAGGCGACGAGGCGCACTCCGAGCGGCATCTCCAGCCGAAGCAGGCTGTCGTATAAACCATTCCAGAAGTCAGGTCCCAGTATAGACCCCTGAGCAACCCCAGCGGTGACCTGTCTTGTCACCTGTCCTTCGATCGTCTCGTATGTTATCCGTCTGTTTTTCAGGTAATCCTCCACGACCCGGACCAGATACGATGGAATCCCGAAGTCGCTGCTAAGCGCCTCCAAGATATCCACCCACCTGGCCGAGTTGAAGGCATTCCTGATGTCCAGTGTCGCCAGCAACACGACAGGTCGTGCTGCGTGGCAGTGTCTGTCCAGTTCCAGGAAGGAGTCGACCACCTTTTGGATCGCTCCAATCGTCGATCGGCCCCTCCTGAAACCGAACTGCAGGTCTGAGAGACCACCTCCGGCCTGCATAGCGTCCGTCAGTCTCGGTCTCAGTAATTGTTCAAAGAGTTTGCCCGTCGTAGCAAGTAAACTCAACGGTCGGTAGGCCGACGGCGTGTTAGGGTCGCCCTTACCCTTTGGGATAAGGACGAGCCCCGCCACTTTCCACCGATCGCTGAACGTCCCTGTCGTCAAGCACGTGTTGTACAGGTCGAGAAGTATCTCCGGTCGCAGGCGAGCCACGAGCCGGAGGATCTCGGCCGGTACTCCATCTGGTCCCGGCGCCTTGCCAGTCTTCATCGCATTCGTTGCTCTAGTGAGCTCCTCTGCAGCAAAGATGGGAGGCGTCGGCACGATTGCCTCGTCCGTCACGTTCGTACGAATCGGGTGCGTCGGGAACAATCCGTCAACAATCCGTCCTGCTGTTTCGGCATCTTTAAGTTCCGGTGGCACGCGGGCTCCCAGTTTACCGGTCACAATCTTGTAACCGGTTCCCCAGGGATCCTCGTTCACCTCCTCGCAGAGCTTCCTCCAGCATCGCGTCTTGCTGTCTCGTATTGCTTTTGTCAGCGTCTTCCGTGCTGTTTTGTAAATGGCCTGGAGGTTTTCCCTTTCGGGTCCGCCCCCAGCCCTTGTGACTCGTCGCCGATTTGCCAGGCATATCCTGCGCAATTCGGCTATCTCGTCCGTCCACCAGTATTGCGGTCGTCTGTTTTGTATGTGTCGTCGTTTCGGCATTGTGCTGTTGCACAAGCCGTCTATTAGTTTGGCCGTCTCGTCTGTCAGTCTTTCCGCCCTTTGCCGGCCAGTCAGCTCGGGGGGAATTTTCGTCACGGGAGCTGGTGCTGCCATCAGCTCCTCAGAAAATTTTCGTTCGTCGAGTTTGTCAAGGTTCCACCGCGGGGACTGGTGGGTTCTCGTTCGTCTCGTTTCTGTCTGTCCTGCCACTTCGAAGGTGACGTACTGGTGATCGCTGGCTGTGTAGTCCTCGATCACCCGCCACCCTCTCAGCCGTGGCAGGATTCTGTCCGACGTTAACGTCGCGTCAGGTATGGAGTATCCAAACCCTGGTCGTCTGTACGTCGGCGTATGCCCGGTGTTTACCACTGCTAGGTCCAGCCTGGCGGCCATCTCCAGCAGTAGTCGTCCGCGCCTGTTCGTTTCTGTCATTCCCCACTCGATCGCCCGCGCGTTGAAATCCCCCGCAACGATGATATCCTCGGGCAGGTCCCTGATACCGTCTTCCAGAAGTGCCACCTTCCTCTCGAACTCCGCCGCGGTGCAGTTGGGCGTCAAGTAGACGCTGACATAAGTGACAGCGCCGACTCTAGCCCAGACGTAATCGTCCCCGGCACCACGGTTGGAGACTCGAGATTGGGCGGCACCCCTTACCCAGATAGCAGCAGTCTCTGTCTCGTTCGTGATGTACGTCTGAGTCGACCTTCTCCTGTATTGTTCACACAGGATCAGAATGTCCGCGTCATGTTCGTCGGCTATCTGTGGTAGAAGCATGTCTGCGGTCCTACTTCGGTTCAGGTTTCCCTGAACTATTCTGTCCGTCTTCCGGCCTGCTTCCTGCACTCCTCCAGCGCGGCCCGAAACACGGCGCACCTGCCGGTTCCGGCGAGGTGCGCCACATCCTTGTGCCCGGCCTCGGAGCACAGTGGACAGGCCGGTTTGTTTTTACAGTCCGTCGCGTGATGTCCGGATGCACCGCACTTGCGGCAGCATTTCGTCCTGTCCTTGCCTTTGCATTCGGCCTTTACATGACCGAAGCCTAGGCATCGATAGCATTTCGTCACCGTCAGTCGTTTCCGAACGCGGCAATGCACCCAGCCAATTCCGATCCGGCCACGCCGCAGCAGCGCATCGGCTTCCCGCGAGTCAAGTTCGCAGACCGCCATGTACTGCTCAGCGCGGTTCGGACCAAAGATGTGGACTTGGAAGTCCGCGTCTCGTCCTGTCTCTCTTTTCAGTGCGTCCGTCACGTCTTCGGGGGTCACAACACAGTCCAGATCCATGATCTCCAATTGAGTTTTGGAGGTCATAGCCCTGACACTGCCTGCTTCCCCGATCGCGTCTTGGATCTGTCGTCCAAACTCGTCACGTCCGTCCGGTTTGCTTGCGTCTGCCTTCAGTTTCAGGAGACACGAGCCGTTTTTCGTTTTCCTCAGATTCGTCACCTGCACGTGACTCCTCTTCGGGTCCACTGTCGACCGTATTTTTCGTACTATGTCAGAGTACGTGCTGTCTGTACCCGGTTTGACCAGAACAGTCAGTCCCCTTCGACGGGGGGCTGGTCCGGTCCGGTCAGCACGGGCTTTCGCGTCCGTTTTCTTTTTTTGTTTGTCCTTGCTTTTCCTCGTAACGGTCTGCCAGTCTGTGGCCGGTTCCATCGTCGTTGGCCTCTTTTGCAAGGACTCCGGCGTGGTTCCGGTCGACGATCGTTTTCGTTTCGTCCGTGGCGTCTCTTCATCCTTGGTCGTTCCTGTCAGTGTTTTGTTGCTGTCTCCAAGACGTCCCTCTGAGGCCGCTTTAAACTGCAGGTGCAGTGCAATGTCCGCGGTCTCTAGGATCGTCTTGATTCCCGTCTTTACAGTCATGTTCATGTTTTTCTGAACATTTGCTGCTTCGGCCATTTTCGTCGCCGTCTCGTGGATGAGCCTCAGCAGTTCTGTCATGTCTTGTTTGTTATTGGTAGCTGTGGCTGTTGGTCCCGTCGTCGGTGTTGCGTTGTCAACGGCGGAGGCATAGCTTGCCGCGCTGCCACCGCTAGACACGCTGTCCGTCCTGTTTCGTCTCGGTAGGTTGAGTACCGTCTTGTTCGTGTCGTTGTTTCGTGTCGTCCTCCTCTTCACCGTGCACAAATTGCGGCCCTCAAAATCCTTGCCGCTGCCCGTGGCCACCGGGGCTTTCACCCGATCGGAACCCGGGGTGGATTCCCCCTGGGGAGGGGTTACCACTTGAGGTACGTTTGCGTTTTTATTGTGCATTTCCATTGATTGTTTGTCCCGTCGTGCTAGAGGTCCCTCGTGGTCGCGACTCCACGAACCGCGCTGGGACCACGCACGGCCCCTGAGGTCCCCCCCCCCTCCCTGTGTGTTTAGTGTGCCCCCCTTGTAGAGTGTGCGTGAGTATGAGTGCCCGTAGTGACAGAACCGGGCCCCATTCGTGGGGAGAGCCCGTTTATAGGGATCCCCTTCATTCGCTTTCGGGCGACTCCGTTTATAGGAGTCCCCGCACATTCACTTTTCGGTAGGACCCGTTTATAGGGTCACCGAGCATTCACGCCCCCGGTTTGTCGAAGGGCGTGCGCGTGTGAGTGTTTGTGTAGTGTGTGAGTTTGGATGTGTGTGTGTGTGACCAGAGCCCTGTTAGCCGTATGCAGAAACATACGTTGCCCGCCCTGCACGTGAGAAATCTCGGACGTAGAGTTGGATTTTGCAGAGCATTATTATTATTATTATTATTATTATTATTATTATTATTATTATTATTATTATTATTATTATTATTTTTTTTTTTTTTTTTTTATTTTTATAAGGAGTTGCGGAATCCTTTTTACGGATTTCCCTTAGTCATGCGACTAAGGGAATATGTGGGACTCCCAAAAAAAAAAAAAAAAGCAGGCCTACCCACTAAACCGCCACCTCCTTGATGTCCTCCCCCAGCCAGGGACTATGTTGATATTACTTCTAGCTGGGGGTTCTGTCTGTATTCGTCCGTTCGTGCCGTACGTCCATGTTACGTTTCGTCGCGTTCCTCCGTCTGCTCAGTCATCTGCTAAGCATCCGTCCGCGTTCTTACGTCTCAGTATGTCTTCCGTGTAGGTGGCGACCAAACGCCACCATTCCGGTTCATGCAGCATCACCTCCACGATGTTATCGGGGGTGATGCGGCCGACCGTTGTCTCCAAGTCTCGTCTGAGTTCCGTCCAGTGGTGGCACACGAAGAACGTGTGTTCCGCGTCGTCACGTTCGTGTCCACAGTACTTACAGTCGGGTGTTCGTACTCTGTTCATGTTGTACAGGTACCGTCGGAAGTAACCGTGCCCCGTCAAGAGCTGGGTGACGTAAAAGTTTACATCACCAAACTTCCTTCCGAGCCACGGCCTCAGGTCCTGTATGAGTCGTTTTGTCCAGTTACCACCTCGTTCTTCTGTCCATCGTCTTTGCCACGTGTCCATCGTCACTTCGTGCTCGGCGATTGCCGCGTTCTTTCGTCCTATGTCCGCGCTGCTCCCGTAGATCCTCTTGCGCTCGAAGGCAAGCAGATCCACGGGTATTACGCCCGCCACCACCAAAACAGCTTGTGCAGAGACTGTTCGGTAGGAGCAAGCGATACGCAGCGCGCCTTGTCTCTGTACTAACGTCATCGTCTTGCAGTATTTCTTCGTCTTCAAGGAGTCTGCCCATATTTCCGCGCCGTATAGGAGGATCGAGTGAGCTGTCGCCATTAACAGTCTCCGTTTCCCCGGTCTCGGTCCCGTCGTGTTTGCCATCAGGCGGCTCAAGGATGCTATCCTCTCGGCCGCCCTCCGGGCTGTCTTCTGTATGTGAGGCCAGAAGGTCATCTTCGTATCGAGGGTTACCCCCAGATACTTGACTTCGCCCCTGGTCTCCGTCTCGTGCGTCCCCACTTTCATGGGCAGTATTGTCTGTATCCGTTTTCTCGTGAGAAACGTCAGTTCCGTCTTTTCTGTTGCGAGTTGCAGTCCGTGGTCTGTCATCCAACGTCCAACTCGTCTCATGGTCTGGTTCAGCGTCAGCTGCGCCAGCCCGGGAGAGCGCTCCGTGATCAACGCCGCTACGTCATCAGCGTAGGCGACGAGGCGCACTCCGAGCGGCATCTCCAGCCGAAGCAGGCTGTCGTATAAACCATTCCAGAAGTCAGGTCCCAGTATAGACCCCTGAGCAACCCCAGCGGTGACCTGTCTTGTCACCTGTCCTTCGATCGTCTCGTATGTTATCCGTCTGTTTTTCAGGTAATCCTCCACGACCCGGACCAGATACGATGGAATCCCGAAGTCGCTGCTAAGCGCCTCCAAGATATCCACCCACCTGGCCGAGTTGAAGGCATTCCTGATGTCCAGTGTCGCCAGCAACACGACAGGTCGTGCTGCGTGGCAGTGTCTGTCCAGTTCCAGGAAGGAGTCGACCACCTTTTGGATCGCTCCAATCGTCGATCGGCCCCTCCTGAAACCGAACTGCAGGTCTGAGAGACCACCTCCGGCCTGCATAGCGTCCGTCAGTCTCGGTCTCAGTAATTGTTCAAAGAGTTTGCCCGTCGTAGCAAGTAAACTCAACGGTCGGTAGGCCGACGGCGTGTTAGGGTCGCCCTTACCCTTTGGGATAAGGACGAGCCCCGCCACTTTCCACCGATCGCTGAACGTCCCTGTCGTCAAGCACGTGTTGTACAGGTCGAGAAGTATCTCCGGTCGCAGGCGAGCCACGAGCCGGAGGATCTCGGCCGGTACTCCATCTGGTCCCGGCGCCTTGCCAGTCTTCATCGCATTCGTTGCTCTAGTGAGCTCCTCTGCAGCAAAGATGGGAGGCGTCGGCACGATTGCCTCGTCCGTCACGTTCGTACGAATCGGGTGCGTCGGGAACAATCCGTCAACAATCCGTCCTGCTGTTTCGGCATCTTTAAGTTCCGGTGGCACTCGGGCTCCCAGTTTACCGGTCACAATCTTGTAACCGGTTCCCCAGGGATCCTCGTTCACCTCCTCGCAGAGCTTCCTCCAGCATCGCGTCTTGCTGTCTCGTATTGCTTTTGTCAGCGTCTTCCGTGCTGTATTATTATTATTATTATTATTATTATTATTATTATTATTATTATTATTATTATTATTATTATTATTATTATTATTATTATTATTATTATTATTATTATTATTATTATTATTATTATTATTATTATTATTATTATTATTATTATTATTATTATTATTATTATTATTATTATTATTATTATTATTATTATTATTATTATTATTATTATTATTATTATTATTATTATTATTATTATTATTATTATTATTATTATTATTATTATTATTATTATTATTATTATTATTATTATTATTATTATTATTATTATTATTATTATTATTATTATTATTATTATTATTATTATTATTTTTTTTTTTTTTTTTTTTTTTTTTTTATAAGGAGTTGCGGAATCCTTTTTACGGATTTCCCTTAGTCATGCGACTAAGGGAATATGTGGGACTCCCAAAAAAAGCAGGCCTACCCACTAAACCGCCACCTCCTTGATGTCCTCCCCCAGCCAGGGACTATGTTGATATTACTTCTAGCTGGGGGTTCTGTCTGTATTCGTCCGTTCGTGCCGTACGTCCATGTTACGTTTCGTCGCGTTCCTCCGTCTGCTCAGACATCTGCTAAGCATCCGTCCGCGTTCTTACGTCTCAGTATGTCTTCCGTGTAGGTGGCGACCAAACGCCACCACTCCGGTTCATGCAGCATCACCTCCACGATGTTATCGGGGGTGATGCGGCCGACCGTTGTCTCCAAGTCTCGTCTGAGTTCCGTCCAGTGGTGGCACACGAAGAACGTGTGTTCCGCGTCGTCACGTTCGTGTCCACAGTACTTACAGTCGGGTGTTCGTACTCTGTTCATGTTGTAGAGGTACCGTCGGAAGTAACCGTGCCCCGTCAAGAGCTGGGTGACGTAAAAGTTTACATCACCAAACTTCCTTCCGAGCCACGGCCTCAGGTCCTGTATGAGTCGTTTTGTCCAGTTACCACCTCGTTCTTCTGTCCATCGTCTTTGCCACGTGTCCATCGTCACTTCGCGCTCGGCGATTGCCGCGTTCTTTCGTCCTATGTCCGCGCTGCTCCCGTAGATCCTCTTGCGCTCGAAGGCAAGCAGATCCACGGGTATTACGCCTGCCACCACCAAAACAGCTTGTGCAGAGACTGTTCGGTAGGAGCAAGCGATACGCAGCGCGCTTTGTCTCTGTACTAACGTCATCGTCTTGCAGTATTTCTTCGTCTTCAAGGAGTCTGCCCATATTTCCGCGCCGTATAGGAGGATCGAGTGAGCTGTCGCCATTAACAGTCTCCGTTTCCCCGGTCTCGGTCCCGTCGTGTTTGCCATCAGGCGGCTCAAGGATGCTATCCTCTCGGCCGCCCTCCGGGCTGTCTTCTGTATGTGAGGCCAGAAGGTCATCTTCGTATCGAGGGTTACCCCCAGATACTTGACTTCGCCCCTGGTCTCCGTCTCGTGCGTCCCCACTTTCATGGGCAGTATTGTCTGTATCCGTTTTCTCGTGAGAAACGTCAGTTCCGTCTTTTCTGTTGCGAGTTGCAGTCCGTGGTCTGTCATCCAACGTCCAACTCGTCTCATGGTCTGGTTCAGCGTCAGCTGCGCCAGCCCGGGAGAGCGCTCCGTGATCACCGCCGCTACGTCATCAGCGTAGGCGACGAGGCGCACTCCGAGCGGCATCTCCAGCCGAAGCAGGCTGTCGTATAAACCATTCCAGAAGTCAGGTCCCAGTATAGACCCCTGAGCAACCCCAGCGGTGACCTGTCTTGTCACCTGTCCTTCGATCGTCTCGTATGTTATCCGTCTGTTTTTCAGGTAATCCTCCACGACCCGGACCAGATACGATGGAATCCCGAAGTCGCTGCTAAGCGCCTCCAAGATATCCACCCACCTGGCCGAGTTGAAGGCATTCCTGATGTCCAGTGTCGCCAGCAACACGACAGGTCGTGCTGCGTGGCAGTGTCTGTCCAGTTCCAGGAAGGAGTCGACCACCTTTTGGATCGCTCCAATCGTCGATCGGCCCCTCCTGAAACCGAACTGCAGGTCTGAGAGACCACCTCCGGCCTGCATAGCGTCCGTCAGTCTCGGTCTCAGTAATTGTTCAAAGAGTTTGCCCGTCGTAGCAAGTAAACTCAACGGTCGGTAGGCCGACGGCGTGTTAGGGTCGCCCTTACCCTTTGGGATAAGGACGAGCCCCGCCACTTTCCACCGATCGCTGAACGTCCCTGTCGTCAAGCACGTGTTGTACAGGTCGAGAAGTATCTCCGGTCGCAGGCGAGCCACGAGCCGGAGGATCTCGGCCGGTACTCCATCTGGTCCCGGCGCCTTGCCAGTCTTCATCGCATTCGTTGCTCTAGTGAGCTCCTCTGCAGCAAAGATGGGAGGCGTCGGCACGATTGCCTCGTCCGTCACGTTCGTACGAATCGGGTGCGTCGGGAACAATCCGTCAACAATCCGTCCTGCTGTTTCGGCATCTTTAAGTTCCGGTGGCACGCGGGCTCCCAGTTTACCGGTCACAATCTTGTAACCGGTTCCCCAGGGATCCTCGTTCACCTCCTCGCAGAGCTTCCTCCAGCATCGCGTCTTGCTGTCTCGTATTGCTTTTGTCAGCGTCTTCCGTGCTGTTTTGTAAATGGCCTGGAGGTTTTCCCTTTCGGGTCCGCCCCCAGCCCTTGTGACTCGTCGCCGATTTGCCAGGCATATCCTGCGCAATTCGGCTATCTCGTCCGTCCACCAGTATTGCGGTCGTCTGTTTTGTATGTGTCGTCGTTTCGGCATTGTGCTGTTGCACAAGCCGTCTATTAGTTTGGCCGTCTCGTCTGTCAGTCTTTCCGCCCTTTGCCGGCCAGTCAGCTCGGGGGGAATTTTCGTCACGGGAGCTGGTGCTGCCATCAGCTCCTCAGAAAATTTTCGTTCGTCGAGTTTGTCAAGGTTCCACCGCGGGGACTGGTGGGTTCTCGTTCGTCTCGTTTCTGTCTGTCCTGCCACTTCGAAGGTGACGTACTGGTGATCGCTGGCTGTGTAGTCCTCGATCACCCGCCACCCTCTCAGCCGTGGCAGGATTCTGTCCGACGTTAACGTCGCGTCAGGTATGGAGTATCCAAACCCTGGTCGTCTGTACGTCGGCGTATGCCCGGTGTTTACCACTGCTAGGTCCAGCCTGGCGGCCATCTCCAGCAGTAGTCGTCCGCGCCTGTTCGTTTCTGTCATTCCCCACTCGATCGCCCGCGCGTTGAAATCCCCCGCAACGATGATATCCTCGGGCAGGTCCCTGATACCGTCTTCCAGAAGTGCCACCTTCCTCTCGAACTCCGCCGCGGTGCAGTTGGGCGTCAAGTAGACGCTGACATAAGTGACAGCGCCGACTCTAGCCCAGACGTAATCGTCCCCGGCACCACGGTTGGAGACTCGAGATTGGGCGGCACCCCTTACCCAGATAGCAGCAGTCTCTGTCTCGTTCGTGATGTACGTCTGAGTCGACCTTCTCCTGTATTGTTCACACAGGATCAGAATGTCCGCGTCATGTTCGTCGGCTATCTGTGGTAGAAGCATGTCTGCGGTCCTACTTCGGTTCAGGTTTCCCTGAACTATTCTGTCCGTCTTCCGGCCTGCTTCCTGCACTCCTCCAGCGCGGCCCGAAACACGGCGCACCTGCCGGTTCCGGCGAGGTGCGCCACATCCTTGTGCCCGGCCTCGGAGCACAGTGGACAGGCCGGTTTGTTTTTACAGTCCGTCGCGTGATGTCCGGATGCACCGCACTTGCGGCAGCATTTCGTCCTGTCCTTGCCTTTGCATTCGGCCTTTACATGACCGAAGCCCAGGCATCGATAGCATTTCGTCACCGTCAGTCGTTTCCGAACGCGGCAATGCACCCAGCCAATTCCGATCCGGCCACGCCGCAGCAGCGCATCGGCTTCCCGCGAGTCAAGTTCGCAGACCGCCATGTACTGCTCAGCGCGGTTCGGACCAAAGATGTGAACTTGGAAGTCCGCATCTCGTCCTGTCTCTCTTTTCAGTGCGTCCGTCACGTCTTCGGGGGTCACAACACAGTCCAGATCCATGATCTCCAATTGAGTTTTGGAGGTCATAGCCCTGACACTGCCTGCTTCCCCGATCGCGTCTTGGATCTGTCGTCCAAATTCGTCACGTCCGTCCGGTTTGCTTGCGTCTGCCTTCAGTTTCAGGAGACACGAGCCGTTTTTCGTTTTCCTCAGATTCGTCACCTGCACGTGACTCCTCTTCGGGTCCACTGTCGACCGTATTTTTCGTACTATGTCAGAGTACGTGCTGTCTGTACCCGGTTTGACCAGAACAGTCAGTCCCCTTCGACGGGGGGCTGGTCCGGTCCGGTCAGCACGGGCTTTCGCGTCCGTTTTCTTTTTTTGTTTGTCCTTGCTTTTCCTCGTAACGGTCTGCCAGTCTGTGGCCGGTTCCATCGTCGTTGGCCTCTTTTGCAAGGACTCCGGCGTGGTTCCGGTCGACGATCGTTTTCGTTTCGTCCGTGGCGTCTCTTCATCCTTGGTCGTTCCTGTCAGTGTTTTGTTGCTGTCTCCAAGACGTCCCTCTGAGGCCGCTTTAAACTGCAGGTGCAGTGCAATGTCCGCGGTCTCTAGGATCGTCTTGATTCCCGTCTTTACAGTCATGTTCATGTTTTTCTGAACATTTGCTGCTTCGGCCATTTTCGTCGCCGTCTCGTGGATGAGCCTCAGCAGTTCTGTCATGTCTTGTTTGTTATTGGTAGCTGTGGCTGTTGGTCCCGTCGTCGGTGTTGCGTTGTCAACGGCGGAGGCATAGCTTGCCGCGCTGCCACCGCTAGACACGCTGTCCGTCCTGTTTCGTCTCGGTAGGTTGAGTACCGTCTTGTTCGTGTCGTTGTTTCGTGTCGTCCTCCTCTTCACCGTGCACAAATTGCGGCCCTCAAAATCCTTGCCGCTGCCCGTGGCCACCGGGGCTTTCACCCGATCGGAACCCGGGGTGGATTCCCCCTGGGGAGGGGTTACCACTTGAGGTACGTTTGCGTTTTTATTGTGCATTTCCATTGATTGTTTGTCCCGTCGTGCTAGAGGTCCCTCGTGGTCGCGACTCCACGAACCGCGCTGGGACCACGCACGGCCCCTGAGGTCCCCCCCCTCCCTGTGTGTTTAGTGTGCCCCCCTTGTAGAGTGTGCGTGAGTATGAGTGCCCGTGCGTGAGTATGAGTGCCCGTAGTGACAGAACCGGGCCCCATTCGTGGGGAGAGCCCGTTTATAGGGATCCCCTTCATTCGCTTTCGGGCGACTCCGTTTATAGGAGTCCCCGCACATTCACTTTTCGGTAGGACCCGTTTATAGGGTCACCGAGCATTCACGCCCCCGGTTTGTCGAAGGGCGTGCGCGTGTGAGTGTTTGTGTAGTGTGTGAGTTTGGATGTGTGTGTGTGTGACCAGAGCCCTGTTAGCCGTATGCAGAAACATACGTTGCCCGCCCTGCACGTGAGAAATCTCGGACGTAGAGTTGGATTTTGCAGAGCATTATTATTATTATTATTATTATTATTATTATTATTATTATTATTATTATTATTATTATTATTATTATTATTATTATTATTATTATTATTATTATTATTATTATTATTATTATTATTATTATTATTTAAATTCAAAATTCCCGACCGGCCCTGCAGGGCTCCGATGCACCTGCAGGACGGGCGGGCTAATAAAATTCGCTCTGCCTGACTGCTCCTCCAACCCGGAGGTAAGCAGTCAGGTCAGTCCAGAATCGTGTGACCTTAGTAGACGGAGCGAACCCAGAATGACCGCCTTCTGCATCCGACCCGCCAGTGAGTCGGCTTTCTGCCGACAGGCGGGTATGATCTTAATATTCGTGACAAACGACGGTTTCATTCCGCCGAGAACGCCGATTATGAGGACCACCAGTTTGACCGAGTATCCTCGGTATAGCCCGCGAAGCTCGTAAAGGAGATCCTGATACTTTGTCCGCTTGTCGTCTTCTTTTGTAGCGATGTTGGTCTCGCCAGGAGCCGAGAACTCGATCACGTAAATCGCATGGCTCTCGTGGTCGAAGACGACAATGTCAGGCTTATTAGCTGTTATACGCCTGACAGTGGGAAATGAATAGTTCCAGTAGATCCGGCACTTCTCATTTCCCACGACGGACTCAATATCTCCAGGGGCGTAGGGCAGCAGTGGCGTCTCCTCTACCCCGTAAGAGTGTCGAAGGTGGTAGTACAACACTCTTAGGGCCGCGTTATGGCGATGGATATAGCCAGAGACCGCATAGGTGGGACATGCAGATAATATATGCATGAGTGTCTCTGGCGATCGTTTGCAGGCCCTGCACCGTGTGTCAGGGACCTGCATACCCATCACCTGGCTCCGGTAGACGAGCGTGTTAATTACGCCATCCTGGCAAGCAATGATGAACCCCTCGGTCTCAGACATCAGACCGGCTGACTGTAAGAATGTAAAAGTCAGCCGCGCCGACAAGTCCATGCTGTCGATGTGTCGGAAGAACTCTCCGTGCATGGCCTTGCCGACGTGCCGCTCGAGCAGGGTGTTATGCTCGGCGGCTCTGATGGTGTTCCTACGCCGGGGCGGTTCCAGGTCTGTGATGGAATTAATCGACCTTCTGCCGCCCCGACCAACACGAAATTCTAAGCCGAGGTTTTCTGCTGCCTTCTCTGCCGCCCTGTACAAAAACGCCCCAACTCCCGTCCTTTCATGTTCGTGCACGAAGGACAGGAGAGGATTCGCACTTTCTAATACTTCGCAGGCTACACCGAGGACCAATCGGTCATGCAGGCACTCCAATCCAAGTAGGCCCCTTCCACCCATGTGACGTGGGAGGTATATACGGGGCACGGAAGATCTGGGATGAAGACTTCTGTGGATGTTCATCATCTTGCGTGTGCTGGTGTCGAGTTCACGCAGCTCGTCTCGTCTCCATTTCACTACTCCGAAAGAGTAGAGAAGGACTGGGACGGCAAGCATATTGGTAGCAGCAATCTTGTTCCGCCCAGACAATTCGGAACTCCAAATTTGCCTGAGCCGCTGCCTATACTTGCCGCGAAGAGTCTCTTTGACCGCCGCAGCGTCCTGTAAAGGATTCTGCGGCACTCCGAGGTATTCATAAGACTCTCCGGCGTCAAGGTGTTTAATGACGCTCCCGTCCACGAGCTGCGCATCCTCCGCAAGATGCCCTGATCTTCCGCGTACTAAATGGACCACTGCGCATTTGTCCAATCCGAAGGCCATGCCAATATCTCGCGAGTACGTGTTCACCACGGTGAGCGCGAGGTTGAGATCGCTCTCACTGGAGGCATAGACCTTCAGATCATCCACGTAAAAAAGGTGGGTGATCTTATGCCTCCGGTGGCCGACAGGTCCACACCTGTACCCGCGAGTTTGGCGCAAGGCGAGAGATAGCGGCAATAGTGAGATGCAAAATAGGAGTGGACTTAGGGAGTCTCCTTGAAAGACTCCCCTCCTGTACTGAACCAACTCTGTGGACTGAGTTGCCCCACCGATGGTAATGGTGAAGCGAGTCCTCCAGAGCGGCAGTAGGTGTTCTATGCATCTCACTATGCGGGGATGTACCGCAAGGCACTCGAGGAGCCATACAACGAGCTGCTGCGACGTTGTGTCGAATGCCTTGCGGTAATCGATCCATGCCATGGACAGGTTGCGTTTGTACTGGACTGAGTCCTGTGTGACGGATCGATCAATCAACAGATTTTGTTTGCAACCTGCCACGCCCCGCTTACAGCCGCTTTGCTCGTAAATCTCTCGCCATATTGGATCCCCCGTCTCAAGTATTCGCTCGTTCAAGATCTTCGTGAATATTTTGTATAATACATTGAGACAGGTGATTGGCCGATAGTTTTTCGGATCGGACAAATTCCCTTTTTTCGGGATCAGCACAGTGCGCCCCTCCACCAGCCAGCTCGGAATGGGCATCTCTTCGTTCAAAAACGACGTAAAAATCCGGGCCAGATATCGGTGTGTTGAAGAAAATTTCTTCCACCAAAAGCTATTAATTCGATCTGGCCCGGGGGCAGAGAAGTTTTTCATGCCCGAGATTGCCTTCTTGACTTCTTCCTCGCTGACTGGTGGACACTCTCCATGCCTTTGTTGAATTCGTTCACATAAGGCGGAGAAGAGCCCCAGGGCCGGAGTGTCCTGCTTGAACGAGGGTTTCTGTCCATATAACTCCTTCCAGTAAGCTTCGACTTCCTGAATCGATGGAACCTTGTCCGGCGGCTGCGTTTTTTGTTGGAATAAGCGCGAGGGAGAGTGGCGAAAAAGGTTGTTGTCTCGCCACCGCCTCAGCCGCTTCTCTAGGGACTTTTTGATTTCCACTAGAGCCCGCACCCTGTCAGAGCAATGCTGCTTTATGGTAAGCAGCATCGCCTGATTGAGTGTGTGGTGTTGGCGACGCAAGGTGGCGCATATGCGCCGAACCTTGGGCGTGAAAGCCTTGCCAGTTGATATATAATCCACCACACACTGGATGCGGGACGCATGCCGCCGGGCCATCGATATCTTCTCCTGGAGCTGCTGTATGCGTCTTTGTGTCTTGGCCTGATGAGCCTCATCGGTTGGACGATGAGGCGGCACAAGAGATGTTGCAGCGTCATACACAGCCCAGTTGATATCAAGGAGGTCGTCGCATTCCGGAATTCGTCGAGACAGATCCTCGTTCGCGGCCTTAAGCTGTTCTGGCCGCAGGGAAACTTTGAGGTGGATATGTTTCCGCCTTGTCCTCATATCTCTCGCGGCGTTCTCGGCTCTCGGCGGGTCACCCGGAGGTGGTGGTGGTTCGGGAGGTTGGACCGCATCTTCGGGTGCGATCGCAATCTCCGGTGGCCGCGCCATGTCGAAACCTTTCCCACGCAGATAGGCTACATAGTCTCGCAACGCCTGTGGCGAGAGGTGGGCGAGATCGGGATGTATCTCACACCACCGATCGTGCATCCTGCCCATGTATCCCATCTGCGTGGGGTCGCTGTCACGATAGCAGACCATAAGGTCATATCTGAGTTCGTCCGTCCACTTGTGTCGTCCATTTCTTGCCAAGGTCGTCGTAGCGGATCTGGTCATTGAGTCCCCTCCAACTGATCCGTGGCCGCCATCCGAGAGCGGCCGATTGTGAGGGGCTCCACTCGATCTCGTTTGAGGAACCGAGGTAAATAAGGGGTGTGTCAGGTGGTTAGCCTAACACACCCCCCGACGGTATTAGCCACGGACCGAAGCCCGCGCCCAGGGCACGCCACGTGGAGGCTACCGTCATTCCCCAGCGAAGATGTTCTGCTGGGGTGTGCCCCTTATTATTATTATTATTATTATTATTATTATTATTATTATTATTATTATTATTATTATTATTATTATTATTATTATTATTATTATTATTATTATTATTATTATTATTATTATTATTATTATTATTATTATTATTATTATTATTATTATTATTATTATTATTATTATTATTATTATTATTATTATTATTATTATTATTATTATTATTATTATTATTATTATTATTATTATTATTATTATTATTATTATTATTATTATTATTATTATTATTATTATTATTATTATTATTATTATTATTATTATTATTATTATTATTATTATTATTATTATTATTATTATTATTATTATTATTATTATTATTATTATTATTATTATTATTATTATTATTATTATTATTATTATTATTATTATTATTATTATTATTATTATTATTATTATTATTATTATTATTATTATTATTATTATTATTATTATTATTATTATTATTATTATTATTATTATTATTTTATTATTATTATTATTTAAATTCAAAATTCCCGACCGGCCCTGCAGGGCTCCGATGCACCTGCAGGACGGGCGGGCTAATAAAATTCGCTCTGCCTGACTGCTCCTCCACGGAGGTAAGCAGTCAGGTCAGTCCAGAATCGTGTGACCTTAGTAGACGGAGCGAACCCAGAATGACCGCCTTCTGCATCCGACCCGCCAGTGAGTCGGCTTTCTGCCGACAGGCGGGTATGATCTTAATATTCGTGACAAACGACGGTTTCATTCCGCCGAGAACGCCGATTATGAGGACCACCAGTTTGACCGAGTATCCTCGGTATAGCCCGCGAAGCTCGTAAAGGAGATCCTGATACTTTGTCCGCTTGTCGTCTTCTTTTGTAGCGATGTTGGTCTCGCCAGGAGCCGAGAACTCGATCACGTAAATCGCATGGCTCTCGTGGTCGAAGACGACAATGTCAGGCTTATTAGCTGTTATACGCCTGACAGTGGGAAATGAATAGTTCCAGTAGATCCGGCACTTCTCATTTCCCACGACGGACTCAATTATTATTATTATTATTATTATTATTATTATTATTATTATTATTATTATTATTATTATTATTATTATTATTATTATTATTATTATTATTATTATTATTATTATTATTATTATTATTGTTATTATTATTATTATTATTATTATTATTTAAATTCAAAATTCCCGACCGGCCCTGCAGGGCTCCGATGCACCTGCAGGACGGGCGGGCTAATAAAATTCGCTCTGCCTGACTGCTCCTCCAACCCGGAGGTAAGCAGTCAGGTCAGTCCAGAATCGTGTGACCTTAGTAGACGGAGCGAACCCAGAATGACCGCCTTCTGCATCCGACCCGCCAGTGAGTCGGCTTTCTGCCGACAGGCGGGTATGATCTTAATATTCGTGACAAACGACGGTTTCATTCCGCCGAGAACGCCGATTATGAGGACCACCAGTTTGACCGAGTATCCTCGGTATAGCCCGCGAAGCTCGTAAAGGAGATCCTGATACTTTGTCCGCTTGTCGTCTTCTTTTGTAGCGATGTTGGTCTCGCCAGGAGCCGAGAACTCGATCACGTAAATCGCATGGCTCTCGTGGTCGAAGACGACAATGTCAGGCTTATTAGCTGTTATACGGCTGACAGTGGGAAATGAATAGTTCCAGCAGATCCGGCACTTCTCATTTCCCACGACGGACTCAATATCTCCAGGGGCGTAGGGCAGCAGTGGCGTCTCGTCTACCCCGTAAGAGTGTCGAAGGTGGTAGTACAACACTCTTAGGGCCGCGTTATGGCGATGGATATAGCCAGAGACCGCATAGGTGGGACATGCAGATAATATATGCATGAGTGTCTCTGGCGATCGTTTGCAGGCCCTGCACCGTGTGTCAGGGACCTGCATACCCATCACCTGGCTCCGGTAGACGAGCGTGTTAATTACGCCATCCTGGCAAGCAATGATGAACCCCTCGGTCTCAGACATCAGACCGGCTGACTGTAAGAATGTAAAAGTCAGCCGCGCCGACAAGTCCATGCTGTCGATGTGTCGGAAGAACTCTCCGTGCATGGCCTTGCCGACGTGCCGCTCGAGCAGGGTGTTATGCTCGGCGGCTCTGATGGTGTTCCTACGCCGGGGCGGTTCCAGGTCTGTGATGGAATTAATCGACCTTCTGCCGCCCCGACCAACACGAAATTCTAAGCCGAGGTTTTCTGCTGCCTTCTCTGCCGCCCTGTACAAAAACGCCCCAACTCCCGTCCTTTCATGTTCGTGCACGAAGGACAGGAGAGGATTCGCACTTTCTAATACTTCGCAGGCTACACCGAGGACCAATCGGTCATGCAGGCACTCCAATCCAAGTAGGCCCCTTCCACCCATGTGACGTGGGAGGTATATACGGGGCACGGAAGATCTGGGATGAAGACTTCTGTGGATGTTCATCATCTTGCGTGTGCTGGTGTCGAGTTCACGCAGCTCGTCTCGTCTCCATTTCACTACTCCGAAAGAGTAGAGAAGGACTGGGACGGCAAGCATATTGGTAGCAGCAATCTTGTTCCGCCCAGACAATTCGGAACTCCAAATTTGCCTGAGCCGCTGCCTATACTTGCCGCGAAGAGTTATTATTATTAGAGTTTATTATTATTATTATTATTATTATTATTATTATTATTATTATTATTATTATTGTTGTTGTTATTATTATTATTATTACTATTGTTATTGTTATTGTTATTACTATTGTTATTGTTATTGTTGTTATTTTTTGATCCGGGAAAGCGAAAGTCATGGTCAACTTCTGGCGCCCCGGAAATAGTAATACTACCCATTTTTTTACACTATATTAAAATCTTAAAAATTCCATATCTCGGAAACTAAAAGAGATAGGACTATAGTTCATATGAACTTTTTTGTTCCTTATGAAAAGTACTACCGGAAACCAGTATCAAATATTGGGGCCTCGGATATCGTAGTGCTGCCCCTTTTAGGAATTAAATACTCAACTCTATTAAATTTGTGAATTATTTGAACGTCGATTTTATATTTGTGGTTGAATTTATTGAATTTTCGTATTATCGGTTACCTTAATATTTTATTGTATTTAGGAGTAATTATGAGTATAAAATTATATTCGAAGGAATATTTGGAGCCCGTTAGAATAAGATGTCTCGAAAGGAATTTTTCGCCTCTCCTGCCGGCCCGTCTCGCGCTCAGGGGTCACGTTAGTCCGTTGAGGTGTTTACTTCTCGACGTATTGTTATTGCTATCTCGCTCTCTATCGCTTTCTCTGTCTCTCTTATTGAACCAGTTATCTTTGCTTAAATGCCTCCGAAGCGATTCGTATTTTTCGGGATTTTCGATTTATGCTACCTACCATTTCTGTGTTTCGCTGTCTATCGTCGGTCAGCTCACTACCTCGGGTATGGCTACCCGCGCTTACTTACTTGATTCCCAGAATATCGAAGGAAGATTATCTGTTCTCCTGTTCTCTCCCCCTGATAATTTCCCGACGTATTCGCTACCTGTTATGATTAGTATTATTCTTATTATTATCATTATTATTTGAGCTACCTATTATTATTAGTATTATTTATTATTATTATTATTATTATTTGCGCTATCTATTATCATTATTATCATAGTTATTATTATTACTACTTTTCTTTTATTTCTACCGGATTATTTCCTTCTAAATTTATTTCCAATCTGTTGTAATTTGGCTTCTCCCGGTTATTCGATGACGCGCTAGAGTTTATTTTATTTGGGTTATGGTTATGATTCTTTTGAGTATCTTGTATTTTCTTTTTTTTGTTAATCTAGTCTACGCCATGGTTCAGCCAAATATCAATTTACTTTTATTTTATAAATATTTATTTGCTTTATTATATTTTATGCTATCTTATACATATTAAGCCAATTGACGTTACTTTATTTAATTTTCTTATCTTGTACGGGAATGTTTGGGATGTTTTATTTTATTATAATTTTATTTTCTTTCTGTTTTTTTTTTTATATCGAGTCGCCCATTCTCCTAACTTGTACCATCCCAAACTGAGACGATCCATCGTGCGCTTCGTTTGCCAAAATCGAGTGCAGCACGGGAATAAGCTAATAAACAGCCATGATTCCCGAAGCTTTGCGTCGTTGTTACTCATTCTTTGTTCACCCAGCCCCTCTATCATATCAGCTCGTGGAGCCTGAGCTAGTCGTGTGTCTTAGAGCTTTTCACCACATCCTCGCTCTATCCAGCAGGGGAGAATTTGTTGCAAGGGGAGACCTATTAAAGTCGATCCTTTAGATCGGCGGTACTAAGGTACCTGGCGCCCAACCTCTCTTATGTTGCAGATTTGCCTACTATTTTATTGATATCCTTCTTATGTTGAAGTTGTTACTCGCCCGGGGCATCTCAGCTATCTTATGAAAAATGCTATCTTCCAAATTATCGATTGCGCTATCTTTAGGGATCGCTATCTTTTATCATACGCTGCCTTTCAGACGATCCGTTTCAGCTCTCTTTAGGGAACGCTACCTACTATAGCAAGCTATCTTGTAGATAACTCGGATCCGCTATCTTTAGGGACTGCTATCTTTGACAACACGCTACCTTTCAGATGAACCGGTTAAGCTCTCTTTAGGAATTGCTATCTACTGTAGCAAGCTATCTTGTAGATAATTCGGGTACACTATGTTTAGGGATCGCTACCTTTCGTGGAAAGCTATCTTTCGGATGTTTTGGTTAAGCTATCTTTATGGGTAAGGTAACTCCTGATTCGAATACTTTTAGATCCTTATGGTTTATGGTTCCCCTGGAAATTATAATTATTTGCTGGATGGATGTCGAGGGTGAAGAGCGAGGGTTGTGAGCCTTTCCGGAAGGAAAATTCCTCACAATATATGTACAATGGTTATTATTATTATAAATTATGGTTTATAACGGTTTCAACAGCATGACGAAGATGATGTGTGAGCAGCTCGGTAATGATCCTTGTTTTAGATTTAGTTGATAGTTCATAGGACGGTCTCTGTGCTTTTAGTCTTTGCAGTGCGTAGTCTTGAATTTTTTAATGTTTCCTGCGTATAACGCGCTGCACAGAGCTCACCGTGAAAAGCGTAGAATACGATGTAATATCACTGATGAGAATAGTCTTACACATTTCTGCATCACCGCGGATTTGCGAAAGCCATGACATGTAATTGTTTATACAGCTCTGTAATATTGTCAGTTTTGTAAAGTCCTCTCGCGGAAAGCGATAGAAGGGCTCGCAGCGTTCCACACAATCTCTACTACCAGTTTGCGCACTTTGAATAATAACCGTAGGCTGATCATTATACACTTCGTGCGCTAGTAGAAAATCATTTTCAGCTATTACAGAGTATATTCCCGCAGAACTGTCATCATCATCACTGATTGTGTCCACGATGTCTTCTTCCACTTTCTCACGTAGGCACGCAGTGATAGTAGTGTTACGTCCTGACGTAACTCCCTGTTTTTATCAAGAATCATAATATTTCTGACTATCTTTTTCTCAATAATAACGCGTTGATTTTAAATTTTATTTAAGAAACATTTCTTTCAAGAGAAGGAAACGAAGGAAGAATATCAAATGATAAGTAGAACGGGTTTTCCAGTCTCGACTAAATAGAGCAATAAATATCGAAATATGGTAATAGGAAAATGTATAGCTATAGCTATACCGACTGGCAAGGGGGGCTCAAGGGTCGGTAGGGAAGATTCCCCCACCCTGTGGCATATCTAAAGGGATATTTCAAGTCCCATTAGAAAACCTCTGCAACACCACAAGGCAAAGTGGCCGTTGTCGAAAATAGAGTCCCATGGTGTGAGACCAATTATCGACTGCCATGTAAATATCGATGATCTATCGCTTCATTACCACCGACCCGAGATTTGTAAGGTTTGGGGAAATCACCACTACGGGTTATTGGCCCGGATGTGACTTTACCCCTTTAACCTTCGCTCTATGAAAGACTGATAAAATCTCTTCTCCTTTCATTTTTCCTCCGTACTATGTTTTTCAAGAACAAAATAATGAATGAAAAGGGTATACAACAAATTTGTATAACGTTATTTTCTTACTGGAACAACATTCTACATGGTTAGACTAGAAGTATATTAAAAGAAAACATACATAGCTATTGGAATCTGTACACGGACTAAACGCAGAGTCTCTATACTGAGCTCCTAATGAATAATGAATAATAGAACGATATAGATATAAATCACATATGTCAAGTTTAGACTTTGTCAAAAGCTTAAATCATAAAGAATAGATTAAGACCAAAAACAACAAAGAATATAAATAATTGTGCAAGTAGTAAGGGCATCAACTAGGAAAAACACCATCGCTATACAAAACTTATAGCCTAAACGTATGACACATTTTGAAGAATAATAGAATCAAATCGCAATAGTCACGTTTATACTTGATCGAAAGAGAAAATTCCAAGGAATCGATTAAGCTAAATAACAACTAATACGGTAAACAATTATGCGAGAAATAACGCAAACAAATTAAGAAATATAACGTCTCTATAAAACTGAAGCTGTCTTTCCTCTCTTTCTAACTCAGCGCAGCATCTATAAGCGTATCTCTCTGAGGCGCTCTAGCTTAGAGCCGTAGCCGAAATCACGGATAAGCAGAAGCTCCCACTTCACACCTTTAGCGTCAAAGTCACGCCCCCGCGACGCTCGTTAGAAAAAGAGACGAACTAATTAGAAAATGAAGGGACACCGTGGAGCTTTCTTATACGATCATGTTAACCCTTTCCACCCACTTATGAGAATAAATAAGGCGAGAAAGGGTTAGGAAAAGGCGAGATGATGAAAGGGTAACCACGAATTAGAATGCGATGTCCCCATGCAATGTTCACCTGATTTGGTGCACATTACCAATCACGATGATTTTTCCAAAAGCCTCATTTAGTTTTCTCCGAAAACCCCCACCTAGAGCTATCTGTATCAATTTCTATGGGGCCAGAGACCTATAAAACGGGTTTAATTTGGCCACCAGAGACAGTAATTATTACAACTCGCCAAGTCATAGTCTTCCTCGTGATCTCGAGCAGTCTAGAAGAATTCCCTGGTGAGTACTACCCAATAGTTTCCAATATTTTTCTAAGTCCTGAGAGACAAGAAATAACCAGTATTTTTGTACTCTTTATACTTATTAAAATTTTGTGGAAATTATTTCTGCATTTTGAAGCAGAGTCTAAAAGGACTTAGAGATCTCGGGTAGTTCTCATTCAACCAGAAGAATTCTTGTACTAGACTTGCTATTTTATTAAACTTTAATTTGTATTTTTATTCGTTTCAACTTGTATTTTATTTTATATAATTTTTGCTTTGGTTTGTATTTTACTTTGTATAATTCTATTGGAGTCACATAACATTTCAATTTCTACATTTCCATATTTTAACTTGTTCATCGAATTATCTTGGGTTTTTAAAAATTTAAATTTATTCTCTGCATTGTAACGTTGTATTTTATTATATTTAAGAGAAAGACTATCAGTGAAAACCGAGATTCCCCTTTCTCCTTTTATAGTCATAATTTTCGTTGATTAGAAATAGATCCACCCACTACAGGGCATAGAGAGTTTCTAAGTAGTATTGGAAAGATTGTATACCAAAACCAACATCTGTTTATTTCAACCCGTTTATGTTAGACTATTTGGTCTGTATTTGATTTTGTTGAATTATTACGAAGTTTTAAACGGTGTTTGGAATATTTCAAACTTTGGTTCTTATAAATATTTAAAAGGTGTTTCAATTCTTGTGAATGAATATTTTTATGTCTCTGGATCTTTTCTCATCAATCGAATATTAATTTATTAGCATAATCTCGCGCGCGGATATCGAGTGTGTTTACTTGCAAATATATTTGTATCATTCTTTCCACGATTTTATTTCGAAAACGTTTCTTTGAATAAAATCTTTGTTATAAGTGGAAAAAGAGTATACCGTAAATATTATCTTATAAAATACCCATCCATACAACGTATTGCAACTAAAGTGTAAGTCGTTCTATCATCACGAAGCAACAACAGCAGACGTAAGTACAAGATTTATTTTTACTAGTTATTTTCCCTTTTTCTAGACTAACCGATTAAGAGCTACGAATAATTTGAGAAATCCCTCCCAATAGTAGAATTTTCCTCCCTCGTCTCAACATTAGCCCACACCATTCACACCCCTGTCCCGAGTAATTTTCCGAAAGGTTAGACTCAAAAACGGGGTTGCGTCTTCAGTGTTCCACGTCATGTTGTGTATAGGGAAAGATAGTCCTTCCTTGACCAGAGTACTAGAGCCTAATAACTGAAGCGCTCAACAAACGTGTAAATTCGTTTTGGAAGAAATTCCAAACGCAAGTTTGACGTAACAGTAGCAAAATGTTTTTGAAGATTTTCCCAAGAGGAGAGATCCATAGATATACAGCCGGTAATGTTGCAGGTCAGCCTGAACACTGGTATAAGGGACCCATTTCCACGAATATCTAGACTAAGTCGAGCAGTTCTCGTCGACGATACGTTCAATTCGAGCATAGTAGACAGTAGCAAATGCTGCTGCTGCTGTTTCAGTATATTAACGTCTTGAACAGGAGTCATTGTTGCACTGTTTAATAGTCAGGAGATACTATAATGTTAAGGAGACCACTGGTGTTTCCTCACTGAGCGTTGACTGAGCGAGAGTAGTTTATATTCAGACTTCTTTAATCTCTAAATGATTGTACTTTGTACCGTAGTAGAACATACGTAACTTTCGTTCATTAGCAGAGGCAATCATCTGCCTGTGCAAAAGACAAAGTTTCATCATCATCATACGAGTGCTTAGTCCTTTCCCCCACCACCCTGAACGATAATAATTTACTACTATATCAGCTGCTATGAATCCAGATATTCTCCTATACGCGAGAGAATCAAACTACTGATCCACAGGCACGTGGAGCTTGTAAGATGATATTCCTGTAACTATGCTGCGTTAAATGAGGTATCAGCAAAAATTCCTCACTAAGAAACATCGGATGATGTTCAAGATTATTACATAAAGAAGCGTGCAATTTAACTACATTTTTTCAGTATATTTCGCAATCATTGAATAATATAGCTAGCGAGAGCGTGAGCAACAACTTTGCATACATGTGTTGAACTGCTTGTTTTGCTGTCTGGGCTGGCCATGCTTACGGGTGTACGCATTATAATAATCGGATATTATTTTATCGTTGTTTGTCAAATTATTTGAAAATACGCTTCTAAACCGGTGAACACCTGTACCCATGAAATGAAGAAACATAACACAATAATGCCCGCAAAATTGTGATTCATGGCTCTGAAGTTGACAGGTGCTGTAGCGAAAGAGTTTACAATTTCGTCGGAGACTTTAGAGATGCTGAGCGACAATTGGGGGCAATCCGTAGCTATCGAAGTACCATCCGTGTCCATTTCGATCGATGTACATGCCGATCCAGTGGCTTCCAGGCTGTTTGTATCCATCTGTATTAGCTACAATTGCAGTCGGTTTCGTCCACGCCCGCGGAATGCCATCGGCAGCGTATACGCCGATAGTATGATTCTTCATGCTCTGAAGGGCCTGCAGCATTTGCAGACTGTTCATAACAAGGAGCACTAGAAGCGTCGTCGTCGTCGTCGTCGTCGTCGTCGTCGTCGTCGTCGTCGTCGTTGTCGTTTTCTTTGCGTGGCTGTAGACCAACGTACCAGATTGTGGTGGTTCTATATTCCCACAATGAATTTACGCGATCACTATTGCAAAGCCACGACTTAATTTTTACGGCACAATTTAGAGCATACCTATACGCGCGGTTTTTGCACAATAAACTGTGATAGATACATAGAATGTTACACACCGGTAGATTTCGGAATGAGGGGTCCTCGGCGTCTTCTTCTAGATTTATGATAAAACAGTTTGTTAGGTGTGTCAAATAAGCCGCTTTATCGGATCCCCTCGGGAATATACGATCAGCTTGTACAGCAATTTTCTTCAAACCCGTCTCGACAGCACGTAATGATGTTTCACCACTGGCCCACTCTATAGCGTGATGATTATGAATCAACCACGTGTTTTGTCTCTTTACACTGGGCGGTAGACTCTTATAGCTATGGGGTGCTGACACAATCCAATGTGCACTATAATCCGAGTGAACAGAAACTACTGCAATTTCTTTTGGTATCAACTCATTATTTCTATCCTTGAGACCTTGTATATCAATGACAACGTTCATGATGCTAGGCGGACGTAGTAACACCTCAAGGTATAAATGCAGACTCCCGACACGGGTCGCTTACAACGGACATACATGTTATTCTTAGGTATAGCTGTCA
The DNA here is from genome assembly GCA_964016905.1 of Perithous albicinctus. Classification (NCBI taxonomy): domain Eukaryota; kingdom Metazoa; phylum Arthropoda; class Insecta; order Hymenoptera; family Ichneumonidae; genus Perithous; species Perithous albicinctus. The sequence continues at coordinate 1,657,539 of OZ024691.1, read as the reverse complement.
CACTCTAACCGCTATAGGCCACAATTACTTATCTGGAAGAATCAATCTCCAGCACATTGTCATATTCCGCATAGACGATACAGTTACTTGTTGAAGATAAGGCGTCGGCGAAGCGTACTTCTATTCTTACACTTCCGTGTCTTACTAAGTTCCAATGACGGTTGCTGCTTGCCGAGAGGTCAGGTGTGAGATCAAATGCAAACAGACAATGACCATTAGGATAATTGGAGCGTGTAATACAGTTGCCCTGATTCAGAAAGTTTATACCTGTGCCGGAGACTAATGTATGATAGGCGTCTACATAATGAGCGGCACTACTAAAGTCTGGTTGAAAAGATTATGAAGGTATCTGAACACCGTCAGCATACAAAGAAAGATAATTGATTTTATAATTTCGAAAGTTGAACGGATTTAATGATCGATCACCATTGAAAGCCTTATTATCAACGAAACCAATAATTATACGGTTTGGTAACTGGCCAAGCATAACATTATCCAGAGTATCACCATGTATACCAGCAAGCAATGACAGAGCCTTAACCTCCACACGTGTCAAGGGATATTTAGCTATTGATGTAGACAGAGCTCTAGCATGAGCTAGTAGCTTACCCGGGGCTATCTTAACTCGACGTACAAGGAGTGACGCTTCGGTGACGCAAATTCTCCAGTCTTTTGAAGAGCTCATGAGACAGAAAACGTCACTGATGCGTACGAGACGTAATCGTAATTCAACTCCGTTTATTAAGAATCTTTCTTGATTAAATATGTCACAATGCAGATGCCCAAGAAGATCAACGGATTTTTTCTCAACGCCTAGAAATTTTCGACGGCTAGTCAAACCGGTATTAGCATCAGCAACGTCATCCATTTTCCCTGATGTATCGTCATACCATAATATGCTTGTGAGGTGGGAATTCTTGGCTCCACGGCCATAATTCGATGATTAAAAATCGAGTGTAAAATATTATTGATTGTGCCCACTTTATACGACGCATCAGGTTTTACCCCCGTAGGCTCTATTTGAACGCACATGCTTAACATAGTATATGCAAGGTCAATGTACTCATCGCCCTGATCAGGGACGACAAATTCTATGGGCGATTCATCAGTCAAAGATGAGATCGGTTTATAATACACCTACTGTGTTCCCTCAATTGTGGTCTGGGTTGGTGGGAGCGAAAACAATTCAAGCTCTGACTTCAACCATTCACACGAATGGGTTTGTAGAAACGCCTCCTCCTCCTAAAAAAGTTGGGAAAGTTGCACTTTCACTGAACGGACTAACCCTGCCACTTTTCATGAACATGTCTAGAAAAACCATACACGCCTGTCTTAGTATTGTAACATCGTTCTTGCAGTAGCTTACAATCTCTTTCGAAAAATCAAACACGTCATTGGATTCTTTGAGATCTCCGTACCATGTGGAAAAGCGTTTGCGCTCAGCACTGCCCATTGTGTCCGGAGAATAATAATCAATAGGAGATAATTCTCCTATATAATTTTGATTTTCAGGTGTGTTGAACAGATGCGGGAAAGAGCCCTTAACGATTTCATCCTTTAGACCAAATGCTTTAGGTAATGCACTTAGAGGCATGTGGAAGTAGTGTAGTGATTGTCTCTATACCGTTCATTATTAGAGTAGGGAGTTGTGTTTTTTTCTCGTTTACCAAATAATGCAGAATGAACTGAGCATCGAAGTCGCCTACATTGTGGGCTATTAAAATTGTCTTCGAAAAACCACCGATGTCTTGCATACCAAGTTCCATCAGTTGCTGTACAGGATTATCTCTAAATATAAACTCATGGACACCACAATGTTCACACAGTTCGTCTATAGAAGGCCTGCCGCAACATAGTGTGCAAACACGCTGAGCTACACAGGGACAAGGCCGATTTATATAGGTGTTAGGGTCTCTTTTCACACGTGAGCACTGTTGCGTTTCAAAATTGCAAAAAATAAAAATATATTTTTTTGGTGGTCCAATAATGCGAACATGACTCATAAAACATTGGTGATTATAAGGTTGATTGGAATTACACGTTTGGCAGAAACGTACGCCGCATATATGTTCCTTTTTCTCCATAGGCCATATAGGGCGAAAACAGCTGTGACAGCGCTTAAGACACTCGCAAACAGTGCTTATCCTACGATTCCGTACCACAGATGCTCTGTGGTGTCTATAGCAGACTTCTCCGTAAAAATCGTGGTTATAAACCACGCATCTGATTGTATCACCTGTGAGTGAGTCGCACGGTGGTGATTGAAAACAGCGTGGCCATTTTTTTTTGCAAAGATCTATGATTCACGCGTCGGTATTGGGCGTTACAGATAGAGCAAAATTTTAAGCTACCTACAGCACCTCTGAGATTTAGAATAGGTTGGAAGTGATGTGAACGTATATAGAATATACAGGGTGTGACGAACCGATCCTGCAGTAGCTAGAACAGTCTGTGTACCGTCAAACAAAGGCACTTCGCGGCGACCAAGCGTGAGAAATTCAAAAACTACTATAGCTATACCATCTCTAAACAGATAGGTCTGGTAGTGTTTAAGCTCCCGCATACCGCAACCGTTTCTAGGTATCCTAACATTCGCGGCTCCTGTAAGTTCGTGTGCTGCCTCTCTTTGAAGGGACCCATTAATTTGTCTGATACGCTGCCAGTTAGCATGCAACGATCTTGTGCGTATTTCACCCCTTTCAGCGTATACGCGAGCTGTTACCAGTGAGCGCGGTAAACACAGGTTGTCGGTATTTCGGATCGTTAGACTAGATTTTTTTGGTACACCCTCGTGTGTTAAACCTTTTCTACCTTGACCCCCCACTCTCTTAACAATACATGTTTTTATATTACAAGAATCGTCGATATTAAAAGAAGGTGAACTTTGAGCAACGCCAGTTATTAATTGGCATATATTTTGAAATACATAGTCCCTGACGGTTCGGAAAGAAAGCCGTACAGGGCCGTGCGCTAAGCTACTTGCTGTGAACGATATACCAGCATGATCGCCACCCTCACAGGAACTGGTGATATGTGTTAATAGATCACGGAATGCGCCTTCAAGCCAGCTCATTACGCTAACTCTGTCTGGTGGTTGACGTATACGTAGAGTAATTGCGCGGCTTACTTAAAACGCTTGATGTGGCGTGTATACTCTTGAATAACCTCAAAGCGTGCTCAGGGCGGTTGAATAGCATTGTAAGGCTCATTGGCCTCAGTACGACGTAAACCCGTCTGTACTTCTGAAAAAGAAGAAAAGATGAGAAAAATGTATAGACTCATAAAGTCATTACAGATAAGCAGTTTTAGTACCTCTATTTGATACGTCTATGAGGTATCTTCTTTAGTCCCATACCCTGTCACAAAATATTCCAACTTACACTCCATATATATATTTATATACAATATATGCGAAAAGTATAGACATATGAAGTATATTTACCTGAGTCAGTTGAATACATGAGTTGTTGAAACCAATTGTCGGCTAGCGGTGCATCTTCCTCCCTCTCAAAATGCATTGGATACGCGTCGATCTCGTTTTCCAGTGGATATAGAGCTAGCTGATTTTCACGAAAGTTGTCGACATTTTCTTCTTCATCTTCTTCTGCATTCCCATGTCTTATATTGTCATGATGAGGTTCCTCAAACGTAGGGCTGCTAGGATTATTCAAACCCTGTGATTGGTGTGGTTCTTCTTCTTGTGTTTCATATTTCGACACTTGTCCTAAAGAATTAATATCGAACACTTTTACAATTTTACAATAAGAAATCTTACAATGATAATAAATTTTAATTTATACTCACGCTCACCAGCTGGCGGTGTACCCTCCTCCCTCTCAAAAAGCATTGGATACATGTCGAACTCATTTTCCAGTAGATATGGAACTAGCTGATTTTCTGGAAAGTTGTCAATATTTCCTTCTTCTGCATTACCATGTCCTATATTGTCATGATGAGGCTCTTGAGCCATAGGGCTGCTAGGATTTTTCAAGGCCTGTGATCGGCATGGTTCTTCTTCATCTCGGGTTTCATATTTTGACAGTTGTTCTAAAGAATGAATAGCGAACACTTTTGCAATTTTACAATGATAATAAATTATAATTTATACTCACGCTCACCGCTGAATATTGTTGAGCGGCCTGAAGTGCTCAAAACCTCTATCACAGCGCAAATCGGTTGTGTCGTCATATTCAGGGGACCAGTAGCCTCTTCGTCTGCTTCTATCTCTATAGGTAAATAGCTCTGTTCCGTTTTTTTACGGCCATCACGAGTCCCTTCTATAGAGCCTGCCTCTTCATTGCTGATTTCCAGTGAGCCAACTGCGTCTTTATCAGTGTTACCTTCTTTACTTTCTAATGTCTGGCTATTAAACACTGCTTCCTTCATCGCTCGTTGCATCTAACAGTTGCCGATAACCTATAATTAATCAATAATTACTCTACTAATGCATGTTTAAATAAACAAGAAAAATGTTTTGATGGCAATAATTTGATCTATCGCTAAAAACAAAATTATAATACTTAAAATATCACAGACGTGTATTTAAAAGGTCTGCATCATTGCTTACCTCTGATATCATCAACAATACCACGGATGCACAGAGCGTGCTCAAGTCCTCGACGTTGTACCCGATAAATTTCGTAACTCATCACACCATTGATCATCGCACCGTCGTCGAATTTGACGGCTATTTAACTTTGTCAAACGTAAAAGATTCAAAATACATGATCTAAGACTGTAGTCAGACATAATTGCTCTGTCAGAGATTAACACTGTTGAGTGGTTAGAAGGAGACTGAGTAATTTATCATGTGAATCAAACACCCTAAGCACACAACGTTAGCAAATACAGTTTTGTCAGATTCAACTCGAAAGGCAGCGCGTGAGCACGTGCGGCTCTGTAAAAACATATTAATTTCATTAGCATCAGCGGTAAGACAAGCGTTCAAACTACATATCTAGACGCTTAGAAGAAAAAATCTTTGAATGAATGTTCTTCTGGGGAGAGTTCTATGCGTTCTATGTGCTCAGGTATATGAAGCTGACCCTATGCATCTGTATCCATTATATTGACAATTAATAAAATAATAATTAAAGAAAAATATTCAATTTCGTACTGTTCGAAACCCTGATATAAAAGCTCGATTCAACTCTGCCGTTTGTCGCTCTAGAGTGATGAGTCCAAGTTCAATCGATTCTCTACCGAATTCTGAAGATTAAATAATTTGCGAGCCTCGATCGGCCGAGCGCCCAGTTAGTTGAAGGAACCGAAAGTCGGAAAAATAATAATTATTGAGACCTTGTGTTGTCCGTCTCGCTCTAACACTCGCGAACATGCATTTAATAACAGCGAGACAGATCTCAGCTCGTCACAGGCTTCAAAAATCGAATTTTCAAAATATCTTGAGAACGGTGAGAGATACGTGAAAACGAACAAATTTTGGCGTTTTCTAAAGGGGGGCGCACCTCGCGAGATGAAGCAGATCATCACATAAAAAATTGCATATCAATAATAATAATAATAATAATATTCGGGAGAGCCCAATAGTATAGCCAGGAGACTTTGCGCTGTCTCACTCTAGCGTGTAAGAGGCTTAGAACTATCTGTCTCGCTTCAACACCCGCGAATAAGTATTAGCAGGAGACAACATCCTAACGTGGGCCGTTTTGCCCCGACCAGCGTTTCTGACTAAACTATTGTACGGGGATGATCGGTAATTGTGTGCCCTCTCGATCTTCGATCAGACACTCCATTTCCAAAGTGTATCAATCACTGTGTTGCCGAAAATACAATAGTACATACTTATCGAAAAGAAATTCTTTAAATTATGATATTTTTATATACTCCTTCAGTGTTAACAAGACTTGCTAATCGACGGCTCCACGCGCCGACATACCGCTGACTCTGCAAATATGGTTATCTAAACCTATTACGACAGCTGCAGAGGATGAGCATTATTTTACGCTCGTGCGTGCCTCGGACAATGATACCCTAGCAGAAGAAAGAAATGTATCATCTCCTCTGGTTTTGCAGAGAACTCTTCAGTAATTATCGCGCCTTTAACAGAATCGTACGGTAAAAAAGTGAAAATGTATCCGCGCGTGAACAATATTTTGGAACCTGCTTTTGTGTGACGTGTGGTCCATGTGGGTGATGATGCCTGCGTTGCCATACGTAGGCAAATTATGGACGCCGCATACGTTGAATTAGAGGCCTTGATGATGAGCTTTTTTTATCAGAGGCCAGGAGGCACCCCCAGGCGAATAGCCCTGGTGAAGTTATATGAGCGCATGCCCTGTGTTATTGTGCAGAGTTGGCGAGTGGTTCATGGGGAGGTTATTCTGAACGACGGTGAAAACGGTTACTCCGATGTGTGTCTCGTTGATGCAGGTGAGCGGGTCTATATCGATCTGGATCACCTGTATCATCCGCAGCCACTATGCCGCATAGTGCCTATCTTGCGGTATGACTGTTTATTGCGTCGTCTTGCTCACGTTGAGAACGTGGGTTTAAGATCATTTATAGAAGACCTGTGCAATGACGACTTATTCGGCACTTTCAACGGTCTTACTGACGGCGGCATGCCCTGCATACACCTCCTGGATAATAACCTGGTCGATGTGGGCCAAGAATCATCTCCTCAATTCATCGCCGAGAATCTCTGTGATGAAAACCTACATTACGACCAGGGATTAGAGGACGAGGGTTTTAACGATGAAGAATAAACAGGAGTTCGCGGTGTGTAGGAACAGGAGTGCGCGGTATGGTAAAAACAGGAGTGTGTATGTGTATGTACGTGTGAGTTTAAAAAAAAGTATTCCTCGCATGCACGGGTTATACGTAGGCACCATGCGGCATAGTTATTCAAGGATCCAAACATCCCGGTGAGTTCTACAAATTATTATTAATAATTTAAATAATTATTATTAAAAATAATATAAATAAATATAAATAATATAAATAATAATGAAAATATGTTAAAAATATTATTAAAAATATTATTAAATTTATTATTAACTTTTTTTGCATTTCCAAAAACAAAAAAAGGTGGTGCACTGTGACGACCCATCGCTCTCCATCCCTACCCCACTCTCTTACCCACTCCTCGGTTTCTGGCGAACCGAGGAGTGGGGATAGGAGTGGGGGTCGACATAGCGCACCACCTACTACTCCCATACTTTGTTTATCGTACCTACACATCGTGATCTAAGTAAAATGACTGAATTGGTGTTGGGGTTTCGGCAATGGAGCGGTCCCCAAGAAAGAAGTCCAATATAACGTTTCGACTCACGTCGGAGCCCTCTTCAGAAAATTTATTTCGACATCTATAATATAGAATACAAAATCACTTAAAAATATGCTCCACTTTTCTCAATAATACCTGAAATACATCTAGTAAACCAAAAATAAAACCAATAAATTATTCTTTTCCCCCAATATTATTCTTTATAATTAACCGCAAGACACTCACCGATGAATATCAATCAATTGTGCCAATCGACACCGACCACTGCGCTCATTTATTTTATAGGATAAACAAGCCCGGATTGTTGTTATCCAAGGTTGACGAAAAAATTATTTTAACAAAAATTGACACCCTTAAGGGGAAAAGAAAAAACTAAATGGCAAAGCAACTCGTTTTTAACAACCGGGTCCTCCGGTTGAAACTTCTTACTCCTTTGGTGTTGACGGAGATACGAGTGCTAGGTTAGGAACTGTCAAAACGCAAAAAATTACGAATAAAAAGCGGAAGATCGACTGAAAGCAAAAATGACTGAAAGCAGAGTGAGAGGAAGGTGGGAGGAAGGTGAAAACAGGGAGAGAGCAAGGTGGGAGGAAGGTGAGAACAGGGAGAGAACAGGAAAAGAGCAAGGTGAGATCAGGTAGAACGCAAGGTGAGGTCACGAAAGGGCCGATACGGCTACCGATCCCTCACTACAATCGTGTCGGAGACCAATGTTCCCATACTTGGTTCATCGTACCTCTGCTGTTTATCAACGCATTGTTTAAACTTCACGAATAAGCAAGTTAGAAATCCGAAACCACTTCCATTCGATAGAGCAGACTTTTCTGTAGGATACGTTTTTTGCGGGCCTCCGTCAAACGTTACCTTCTTTTTTATTCATGATTTTCATGTTTTCTCTTGAATATCGAATTATGATATCATGAATGTCGAATTATGATATCAAAATAACCAGAAAATGGCAAATGTTCCTTGTATTCCCTGATGGCCGATTTCCTTATTATAGTTGTCGTTGTCGTTGTCGTTGTCGTTGTCGTTGTCGTTGTCGTTGTCGTTGTCGTTGTCGTTGTCGTTGTCGTTGTCGTTGTCGTTGTCGTTGTCGTTGTCGTTGTCGTTGTCGTTGTCGTTGTCGTTGTCGTTGTCGTTGTCGTTGTCGTTGTCGTTGTCGTTGTCGTTGTCGTTGTCGTTGTCGTTGTCGTTGTCGTTGTCGTTGTCGTTGTCGTTGTCGTTGTCGTTGTCGTTGACGTTGACGTTGACGTTGTCGTTGTCGTTGTCGTTGTCGTTGTCGTTGTCGTTGTCGTTGTCGTTGTCGTTGTCGTTGTCGTTGTCTCCAGGAGAAGCATTGACGTCCATGTGCTGGACTCACATCACGCTTCGTTGCACCGAGCAAGGGGTGATGACCCCCTCTCGGCCGCGGTTTCCACGAGATGCTGTGACGTATTTTTCTTTGATCGATAACCGCGAATTCAAAAACAAAAAAAAAACAGGAAAAAAATGGAACCGAAACTATATTTAAGCTCAAACCCCAAAGGGAGCAGAAAAAAAAAGAAAACACGAAACCGAAACTTACGTCACCTTCGGCCGTTTGCATCCGCGAGTGCAACGAGATCCCGGGGGCGCCAGTTAATTTTATTTCGCCGGTATTAACAACCGGGCTAAAACTAGAGGTTGGTGGAACCGATTGCCGACCTCCGCAAGGACGAAACGAACACGTAAATCTAAAACTAATCACCGAAACACTCGCGAGCGCAAACGGTTGCGGAAATGCACGACTGCTCAGGATGCGGGTTATGGTAGAAAAGTCGCGATCCGAGGTCAATAGAACAGCCACGAAAACTTTAATCGGAATCTTAAAAACCGGAAACTCTTAAGAATTGGCTGTAAAGCCACGGGACCGCACACACGTGCATCGAGAGCGCTCAGCCGACCGAACGATCGAAGCGAGCAAGCGAGAGCGAAACGAGAACGGATCTATACGCGATCGATAATTTTCTTGTAATTCAAAACTCACCGAAAACTGCATATTACTCCAAAAATGCACGGGAACCTGCATCTAACGATGCACGAGAACTGCACCACGTAAACTTCACCTCGAGAGCGTTAACTAGAACGTCTCAACCGAAGAATCAACTCGAAGAAATTTCTTTCGAAATTCTATCGAGGATAGAACAATAGGCTCGAACCATAATAACACGGGAGCGCGAGAGAAGTCCGAGTTGTCTCGAGGACACCTCTCGGTAGACTAATTTGTCTACGGGAACCATTGAAAGCAATTATTATCATTATCGAGAATCGTAACCGATAACTACTGCCCCCTCAGCTATTTCACGAGATCCTCGAAACGAGAGAGCGAGAAACTATAGCGCGGTAATCTTAAAGGATCTGGACGATCGCTTCCCCTAATCAATGCGTGAAAACAAAGCCTCACATTATCCAAAAAAAAAGACACAGCACAAGGGGTCCCAACCTTGCCCGGAACTAAACTAAAACTCCGCCTGTTCTCCAGCGCATTGCATTATCCGTCGGGGTGCCGGGATTGCACCGGACTTTTGCGTATTCGTACTAAACCCTCGTCGAGTCTCTCCTTTATTCGGGCTGCTCATTACCTCGAGCTACTCACCACCGAATAAATTCAAGAACCTCGACCCATAACTGAACTTAAGGTGAGAGAGAACATAAAAAAAAGGTTAACAGAATAAGTCGAACAAAACAAACAAAAGATAATATCTCGATCGAGAGCGTACGGGAGCCGAACGGTAACGTGAAACAGCCGAGGTAAGATAAAGCGAGATCCACAGCAACGAAAATCGGTGGTGACTTACGCAATTTCGTTTGCTTGTGATTTTTGTGACGCTGATTTTTTTAAAAATCACGTCACAATGCATACCAGCTAAGCCCTCGCACCCCTAGTAAAAAAACAAGGGAATCTTTGGCTGGGTGAGAGAAAACCACTTCCGTCCGCGTCATCCTCTGCATCTGCCCTCCATCCAGGAATTACGTTAGTATTACTTCTAGCTGGGGGAGCCTGTCCATGTGACTTTCTGTAAGTCGTCTTTTTGTGTTCTTCCGTCTCAGTATCGTTTCTATGTATGTGGCGACATGTTGTCACCAGTCTGTTCCGTGAAGCATCGCCTCCACGATGTTATCGGGAGTGATGCCTCCGACGGTTATCTCTAATCTTTGTCTGAGGTCTGTCCATCGGTCACACTCGAAGAACGTATGTTCTACGTCGTCCCGTTCGTGTCCACAGTATGTACAGTCTAGCGTCCGTACTTTGTCTATCCTGTGAAGGTACTGTCTGAAGTAACCGTGTCCGGTCAGGAATTGGGTGATGTAAAAGTTCACATCTCCAAACTCCCGACTCGTCCACGGTATCAGGTTCTTAATAAATCGTCTTGTCCAGTTGCTTGCTGTGTCTTCCGTCCAGCGTTGTTGCCTGTATCGTTCTATCTCTCTCTGTTGATGCTGCGTCCTGTCGTCTTGTGTCCGTGCTCTCTTTCCATAGATCCTCTTGCGCTCGATCGCCAGAAGGTCTATGGGAATCACGCCCGTTACCACCAGAACGGCCTGCGCAGAGACCGTTCGGTAGGAGCAGGCGATCCTCAGCGCGCTATGTTTCTGTACCGTCATCATCGCGAGGCAGTAGTTTTTCGTCTTAAGGGTCCAGATCACCGCGCCGTAGAGGAGAATCGAGTTATCGAGTTTGCTATCAGGCGGCTCAAGGATGTTATCCTTTCAGCCGCCTTCTGGGCCGTCTTTTGCATGTGGGGCCAGAAGGTCATCTTTGTATCTAAAGTCACCCCCAAATACTTGACTTCCCCCGTGGCCTCGATGTCTTCTGTCCCGACCTTCATAGGTAGTCTCGTCTGTATGCGTTTCCTCGTGAGGAACACGAGTTCCGTCTCTCTGTTGCCAGTTGTAGTCCGTGGTCTAACATCCATCGACCAACCCGTTTCATTGTCTGGTTCAGTTTTAACTGCGCCAGTTCTGGAGTCCACTCCACGATCACCGCCGCCCCGTCGTCGGCGTATGCGACGAGCGAAACACCGAGCGGGAGCTCCAGCCTGAGCAGGCTATCATAAACTCCATTCGAAAAGTTTGGCCCAAGTATGGAACCTTGGGCTACCCCCGCGATGATCTGTTTGATCACCTATCCTGCCGTTGTCTCGTATGTCAGTTGTCTGTTGCGCAAGTACGGCAGAGCCCCGAAGGCGTTTCTGAGCGCATCCAGGATGTCCACCCATCTCGCCGAGTTGAAGGCATTCCTGGCGTCCAGTGTTGCCATCAGTACGATGGGTCGCGCCGCGTGGCAGAGCTTATCCATGTCCCGGTCTGAGGTCATCGTCACGTCTGGAATGGAGTCCCCGAATCCCGGTCGTCTGTATGTCGGAGTGTTACCTGTATTTTCTACCACCAGGTCCAGCCTTGCGGCCATCTTCACCAGTAGTCGTCCTCGTATGTTCATTACTGTCATGCCCCATTCGATCGTCCTCGTGTTGAAATCCCCCGCGACTATGATATCTACGGGTAGGTTCATGATTCCGTCCTCGAGGAGCGCTACCTTTCTCTCAAACTCCGCCGCAGCGCATTTTGGGGTCAGCTGACGTAGATGACAGAGCCCACTTTGACCCAGACGTAGTCCTTCCCCACGCCGCGGCCGGTTTTCCGAGATCGAGCGGCGCCCCTCACTCAGATAGCTACGGTCTCAGCGTCGTTCGTGGTCCATGCCTGCGTCGGTTGTTTTCTGTACGGTTCGCACAAGATCAGTACGTTTGCGTCGTGTTCGTCGGCTATCTGCGGTAGTAGCAAATCTGCTGTCCTACTCCGGTTCAGGTTTCCCTGGATTATTCTGTCCGTCTTCCGGCCTGCCTCCTGCACTCCTTCAGCGCAGCCCGAAATACTGCGCACCTCGCGGATCCCGCGAGGTTCGCCGCGTCCTTGTGCCTCGCCTCGGCACACAGAGGACAAGCCAGTCTGTTCTGGCAATCCGTGGCGTAGTGTCCCGTTTCACCGCATCTCCTGCAGCTTTTTGTCCGGTCTATTCCTTTGCAGTTTGCTTTTCTGTGCCCATAGCCTAAGCATCTGTGGCATTTCGTCGCCGTCAGCCGTTCTCGGACACGGCATCGGACGCATCCAATCTTGATACGCCCTCGACCGAGCAGCGCCTCGACCTCGTGCGATTCGAATTCGCATACCGCCATGTACTGCTCGGCCAGGTTCGGACCGAAGATGTGGACCCTAAAGGCCGGTTCTCGTCCTGTCGTCTGTCTCAGCGCCAGTGTGACGTCGTCTTCCATCGTGACGCAGTTCAGGTCCATGATCTCCACTTGTACCTGGGAGGTCGTGTCCTTTACGCTGCCGGCGTCGCCGACGGCGTCCTGGAGCACGCGCCGGAATGCGTCTCGTCCGTATTGGTTTGCATCTTTATAAGACACAATCAGCCTTTCGTCTTTCTGACCGTGGACACCCGCACGTGGCTCTTCGACGAGTCCACTGTCGTGCGTACCTTCCGTACAATGTCGGAGTAGGTATTGGCTTTCCCAGGCTTTACCAGGACAGCCGACCCCCGGTGTTTTGGGGCCGGTCTGTGACGCCCAGCCAGAGCGTTCTCCTTCACCTCGTTCGTCTCGTTCTTCCGTTCTGTTGCTTTCCCCTTCTTTTTTTTCTCACCGTTTGCCAGGAGACGTCCGCCCTCCCCGTCGGAGTTTTCTTCTGTAAGGATTCCGGGGTGGTATCGGTCGTCTCCCGTTTCCGTTTTATTCGTAGCGTTTCCTGTTTTTTCGTCTCTGTTTCTGTCTCTATTGTTTCCTCGTCCATTTTCCGTCTTCCCGGGACAGCTACGCCGTCCCTACTCAGTGCGACGTCGGCTGCCTCGAGAATCGTCTTGATTCCGGTCTTGACGGTCATGTTCATGTTCTTTTGAACTGCCGCCGCCTCGGCCATTTTCGTCGCTGTCGCCTGTATAAACTTCAGTAGCTCCGTCAGGCTTCGTTCGTCGTGTTGCGCCGAGGTTGCCTCGCTGTCGTTGGCGGAGGTGAAGCTTGTATTGCTTCCAGCGCTCGACGCGCTAGTGGTCCTGTCCCGTCTCTGTAGTCCCAGCAGTGTCCTGACCCTTGGTTCCCGTCTTTCGTCCGTCATTGTCATCGTCGTCATCTTCGTTCCATCGCACAATCTGCGGCCCTCAAAATCCTTGCCGCTGTTATGGGCCACCGGAGCTTTCATCCGAACGGAACCCAAGGTGGTGCCGCCTGTAACCCCTGTGTAGGGGGTACTCTCTCGTAGACTCCGTTACGATTTTTACAAGCTGATGATCTAAGATTTAACGATATCACATTTTTTCCCTTGATCAGCGCAATATAAATGAGGAGAAGCCGACCGAGAGGCGCAATTAAATGGTTAGAATCTATTTTTCATCAGTGTAGTAATAGAAAGATGTAGACCTTAGAAGTTTCGACGAGCGTGTTAACTCGAATGTGTTGAAGGACAAATGCAATAACGTGTATTAGCTCTTTTTGTTCAATAAACTATGGCAATTATTGAATTATATGATCAGTTGTATCTACTAATGAATTGATAATCATCTCTAATCTAAATCTCTTTGCCAATAAGCCGCGTAGGAGAAAAGTATCGCCAAGACTCTCTGCGAGATCTCGCGGTGCGTCTCGCGGAGAGTCTCGCCAAGAGTCTCGTCAAGAGTCTCTCTCACTCTCACCTTTCCCTCCCCTTCCTCTTACTTTTCTCTCACCTTTCTGTCAGCTTCCTCTCACCTTCGTCTCACCCTTCCCCTCATCTTCCTCTCAAGATGTCGATATCTCAAAGATTTTATTATCACATTTCTCTCAGCTTCGACCCAGCTTCCTTATAAAAATCAAGAATATCAATAGAATATGAAACTATCTATCTACCGCGAGATCTCGCGGAGCGTCTCGCGGAGAGTCTCGCCAAGAGCCTCGTCAAGAGTCTCTCTCACTCTCACCTTTCCCTCCCCTTCCTCTTACTTTTCCCTCACCTTTCTGTCAGCTTCCTCTCACCTTCGTCTCACCCTTCCCCTCATCTTCCTCTCAAGATGTCGATATCTCAAAGATTTTATTATCACATTTCTCTCAGCTTCGACCCAGCTTCCTTAGAAAAATCAAGAATATCAATAGAATATGAAACTATCCAATAGAATGCTGTCTTTGCTCAAGATTTTTTATTTTATTAAAAATATCTAAAAACATAGTAGCGTCCAAGTTATTGATAAAAATAAAAAGTAAAAAAAAAGAACGAATTTTGTTTTTGTTTTTGAAAAATGAGAAAAATTATCTTACAACATCACTGCAAAAAGAACAGAAAATTTCTAGCAATTTGCAACGACTGGATGAGGCAGAAAGTAAAAGTCAAAAACCAAAAACTTTAAAAAGCAAAACTACATTTTTCATTTTCACGTCTTTCGGGTGTCAATATTTCCATATGTTCAAAGTTCAGTTTAAAAAATAAATACTTATCATCGTACCTTGTATAATTCTCTACCGCTATTCTTCATCTGTGATTGGCTAACTGTAAGTGCTTATAACTCGGTCAATTTTGGTCATACAAAAATTTGACCGCATAAATAGTAGAAGACCACAAAAATAATAGAATATATAAATATCATCACATAGTTGCGAGACACCCTGTATAATAAGGGAGATTTTAAATACTCTTTCATGGTCTTGATGTACTTCAGTTCAACGTGTTTTCTTTTTTTCTCTTCCCATCATTAACTGAAAGTTAAAAAAATCTGGTCATCCCCAATAAAATATTAAAAGTGTAAATAATCGTTCAAAAGTTAGGTATCAATCAAATTGAAAAATAAGTATTATTACTTTGAACATTTAATAATTATCAAATTTTTACATCACCTTGAGAGGTGTTTGAATATTCAATAATTTGGTTGCAATTCAAGTAAAAATAATTTTTCAATCTTAAGTTGTGAACCGAGAATACAGATGGAGATTTCAAAAACTCTTTTGTGTTCCTGATATACCTTAGGTTCACTCTTCACACCATTTACTGAAAATAAAAAAAAAACTAGTCAATCAAAGTTTGAAAGTGTAAATACTTGTTCGAAAATTAGATATTAATCAAATTGAAAAATAAGTATTGTCGCTTTGAACATTTAATAAAGGATTTTCAGATTTTGTCATCACCTTGAGGTATGTTTGAAAATTCAATAATTTTCTTTATGTTAAATAATTTTTATAATTTCTGAGACTTTAGTTGTGAAACCGAGGATACAGAGGGAGACTTTAAAAACTCGTTTGTCTTCCTGATATACTTCAGTTGAACGTGTCTTTTGTTTCTCTTCGCATCATTAACTGAAAGTAAAAAAAAATCTGGCCATCCCCAATAAAAGTTTAAAAGTGTAAATACTCGTTATAAAATTAGATTTCAATCAAATTGAAAGCAATAAACCCCGAGTGCCAGCCGGCAGGGCACAAACTCTCCATTGAAGTCTCTATCCTACAAGGACCCGGTAAAAACACGTGTGGGCCACACAAGGAGGGCCCATAACTCTCGAGGCCTGAGGGATGAAGCGCCTAGCTGACACGCTAGACGAGGCATTCTACTTCATCCTACATTTAACTCTTATCCGCGACTCACTTACTGTACCGATTATGCTCATACTTTGTTAATGAATATATACTTCTTCAGACTTCAACGATTTATCAGTTTCTTACAGCTCAGAAGTGGGATCTAAATTCCGTGCTACCGCATTTCTAGTAGTCAAAATACAGTCTAATTTCTGTAGTGCTATTCTGTTATATTAAGTGAACATTTGCCGAGTGAGTGTAATCGTGGAACATTTGTGATTGAAGTTCGGCATACAAACAACGATGGGACGATCACACAAGCAAGACCGCAAATCTAGCCGAAAATCCCGCTCTCGAGAGAGATCTTCCCATTATACTCCAGATCTAGGATACCCAAACAGGTATTATGAAAGCCGGAGAAGTGAGACGCCGGAGAGAAGATATGTCGTTCTCGTTCACCAATCGACATACGAACCTCCAGTTTAACCAGCTATATAGAAGTGCAGGAATTAATTATGAAACTAATCGAGAAGATGGACAATAAGATTAATCAGCCAGCAACAGCTTTATATCACTCGAAGGGAAGAAATCAATTCCGTCCTTTGATCCAGGCAGGAGAAATCAATCGATTGAAGCATGGATCCATAAGATTGAGGAATTGAAAAAGATCCACGGCTGGGACGACACGATGGTCAGTATGTTCGTAACGACGAACTTGCAGGGAATGGCCAAGCAATGGCACGAAGGATTGTTAACCATTGACCGCACCTGGATACAGTGGAAGGATAAGCTTTGCAAGACTTTCTCTAATAAAAGAAATTTTGATGATAAACTCTCAGCCATGTTAGCTCGTGTCAAACGCAATGATGAGAGTATGATGAAGTATTTCTTCGATAAGTTAGAACTCGTGAGTGCATGTGATTTCGAAGGAAACAAGGCCGCGTCTTGTATCGCTCAGGGAATAACCAACTATTCGTTGCGGGCTACACTCAAACGTATGGTATGGTATACGTATCAAACGTATTTCAATACACTCCACAATCTGCACGAATACTTCTTGAGAATGGACGCAGTGAAAAGCGTACGGATAAGAGGAACGACACTCGTGCACGGCAAGACATGAGCAAGAAAAGTAACTGGGTAGAACGACGTAGTATTCCGAATCATCACGGATCAAAGAATACATTGACGGATCCAATCCGCCCGGCAACATAACGACTCATAAAGGTTTTAATTGTAACGAGATGGGACATTTCGCAAAAAAGTGCCCAAAGTTGACAAAAGGTTATGTAAAGAACGTCCGAACTATTGGCACTGTACCAAAAAATGATGGAGTTCAATTCCATGAGGCCACCATCAACGGTATACCTCTTAGAGCCTATATCGACTGTGGAAGTGAGTGCGTCTCTAAAGTTACTAGTCCCTGTTACTAGTCTCTGAAGTGAGTTCGTCTATGAAGTTACTAGGCATGGTATACGGCCGGGAAACCATAAAATCGAGGCTGTAAAGAATTTTCAAGTGCCCACCAACGTGCACGGCGTCAGGCAGTTCATAGGTCTAGCTAGTTATTTTCGAAAGTTTATTCAAGACTTTGCGACGATCGCCGAACCACTCACTCAACTAACAAAGAAAACCGAGACTTGGTGCTGAGGCGAGCATCAGGAATATGCTTTTTCCGAACTAAAAGAAAAACTCATATCAAGGCCCGTCCTAGCAATATACAAACAAGGAGCGGAGACCGAGCTACATACGAACGCGAGTAAAATGGGCTTGGGTGGTACACTATTACAAAAGTAGGACGATAGCACCTCAAGACCGATGGCATATTTTAGTCGCCAGACTAGTAAAGAAGAACAGAGTTATCACTCTTACGAGCTCGAGACGCTTGCAATAGTGAGTAGTTTACAGAGGTTTAGAGTTTCTTTACTTGGAGTTCGATTCAAAATCCTTAGTGATTGCAGCGCATTACGTGTAACATTTGTTACAGTGATTTGTTACCACGTGTGGCACGATGGTGGATTCAGTGACAGGAATTTAATTGTTCTATTGAGTATCGAGCCGGGAGAAAGATGCCGCACGTAGACGCTCTGAGTCAAAATCCAAGCGAATCGGACAAAAATGTCATAGAGATAGAAGATGTAGGTCTGTTCCGCATCGAGCTCGGGGATTGGCTGTTAAGTGCTCAAAGACAAGGCTCGCGACTGAAATTCATATACGAGGTATTAAATCGGAAGATGCTGAGGAACATCAAATCAAGCGCGACTTCGTTCTGAAAGAGAATAGAATTTCTTAAAACATTCTGAGCGGTCTGAAGTGGGTAGTGCCGAAGGCAGCTCGACAAAGGATAGTTTGGCTGTGTCATGGCGAGATGCGGCACTTTGGGGTAACAAAAACGCTGGAAAAGCTACAAGCTGTGACGTGATTTTTTTTTTAATTCGCGTTCACAAGGATTTTGGTGGCGATATTGTCGTGTCGTCGCTGCCCCTCCTCGAACAATTATTTTCGGCAAGAATAATGGCTCAGTCACCGATTATTTTTCGTTCTGTTATTTTTTTTTATGTTAAAAGTCGGTATATTCGAATCTGTCGGGAGGTTAGTCTTGCAGCTAGTTGTAGACCGGTGCAAATCCGGCGCTCTATGGCGAGAGTGCATCGCGCTGGAAAACGGGTGGAGTTGTTAATTTTGACAGAGGATGGGGCATCCTGGTGTCAAGTATAGGCCCGTTTTCGTGCAAAGCACCAAGGCCTCCCTGTTTGGATTTCGAACGTTACCGGCATAATTTGCGCTCCCGTTATAGTTATGAAATTATGCGAGTGAGAGAGGGCAGTATTTCTCGGGTAAGGAATTTTGGAGACATTAGAATAATGATAATGTTGAGCTCCCGATGATTACTCGATATAATCAGCCTTGCTCGGGACACCGCCGAGGTGCCTCGAGTAGTCAACACGCTCCCGTGTTAATAGTTCCTCTATCGCTCGCGCGCGCGGTTCCGCTTAGTTCTCGCGTACTTAACAGTACATAGTATATTCTCATATATCGTGTGCTACGTATGCTATGCATACTCGTGCTACGATATTTTATTCTAGTGAATAAAACTGAAAGTTCTCGTGCCCAGTGGAGTGCATTAGTGCACTTCAGGTTCCCGTACATCCTCTGGGATTACCGCTCTTGCTCCCGGGATTATTGGAAATATCTTTCGGTGAGTCGTTCTCGTAATTTTAATTATTTAATCGAATGCGCCGATCGCGTCGATTAAAGATCTCGTCTGGCCGAGTATATGGCCAGCGACCGATTCCATCGCGACTGTTGCGTTCCCGGTGCGCTTTGCCGGTTCTCGCACATTATTTAATGCATCACAATTGTTTATACATGGTTCCCGGATTTTTAGTCAGTGATATAAGGTCCCGTGATTCGCGCTCGATATGTAGTTCGGTTCTCGCGGTATACGGTTCTCGCGCGTTGCGTATGTTTCGAGTGAGCTTTCGCGTTACCAGTGTTCTCGAGATTTTATGAAAATAAAATCATGATGTTTTCGTGCAGCGATTAAGTGCTGTTTAGTGCACTGCGTTCCCGAGTGTATAGTTCTCGACTCTCCCATGGATTGGACATTAATTTGGTGAGTTTTCCGCAATTATTTCTACCGAAATAAATTAAAGATAAATTTATTTCGAAAGAACATCGCTCTCGTTATGTCAGCTATGCGTTTCACTGCTACCGCTACTGTTGCAGCGTTGACGCTTCAGCGACGCTTAAGATATCGGGAATTGATTGAGATTCCTCTCTCGATGCGCTTTCGCATGCTCTCGCGGCTTTTTAGCCAACACATTGATTTCTGTTTTCTCGATCTTTTGCCTCTCGTAGAGATTAGAGTTTTGAGACTCTAACCTCGGGCTATCGTTAAGAGCAGTGTCTTTTACTGACAACCGATCCCGACCCCTCTACCACAACCTACAGCCTGAGCGGCCGTGCATTTCCGCCACCGTCGCTCTCGTTGATGCACTCAGGACATACCGGTTTACTAATTCCGGTGAAACAAAAATTAGCTGGCGCTACCGGGTTTTGCGAGTGCATTAGCGAGGGTGGACGGCCGAAGGTGACGTCATACCGATATGTTCTCGTTTATTAACTATTTTTGTGTTCTCGTTCGTGGTTTGAGTGTTACCGAGTTGGTAGAATAATTAATTATTCTACGTTACCGAAAAATACGTCACAAGACTGAGGCGATCCTTATCACATCGAGGAAGCAACTCGAAACTGTCGATTTAGACGTAGGAGCGCACACCATCACGTCGCTCCCCTCGATAAGATATCTCGGAGTAATGATTGATGGCAGGCTGAACTACAAAGACGGAGAAGATAGTCATCAAAGCCTCTAAAGTAGTAGCAAGCTTGGCACGGCTCATGCCAAATATTGGCGGCCCGAGACAACCTAGAAGGAAACTGTTGGCATCCGTAGTTACTTCGAT
The DNA here is from genome assembly GCA_964016905.1 of Perithous albicinctus. Lineage (NCBI taxonomy): Eukaryota > Metazoa > Arthropoda > Insecta > Hymenoptera > Ichneumonidae > Perithous > Perithous albicinctus. The sequence continues at coordinate 1,637,275 of OZ024691.1, read as the reverse complement.
ACTTACATATGGGATAGCTGCCTGGTGCACAGCATTGGAGAACATGGAGCTGCGTAGGAAAGTAGTAGCGCCGTACCGTCTAAGTGCACTACGCGTGTCCTGCGCCTATCGCACAGTTTCGGAGGATGCCGCCTGCGTTATTGCAGGCATGACGCCCATCGAGATCCTAGCCCAGGAACGGAAAGAACTGTACGAGTGTAGACATACCGATACAGCAGCCCGCGGGGAACAGCAGAGAATCATCCGGCAAAACAGCCTCCGCCGGTGGCAAGAAAAATGGGACGCCTCACAAAAAGGGAGATGGACGCATCGACTCCTCCAAAGTGTGACAAATTGGCTAAACCGCAAGCACGGCGAGGCCAATTATTACCACACGCAGATACTCAGTGGACATGGATGCTTCAGAGCGTACTTATTCCGCTTCAATCACGACGACACCCCGGACTGCCCGGTAACATGTGTTCTTTGTGTGCCCTGATACGGCCTGATGACAGAAAGTGCAACCAACACGTTCTCCACAGTCAATTTAAAACGACTTCGCGAGGAAGAACGGGAGAGGCGCAGTGCCAGATATGAAAATGGTTAGGTTACCGCAGTGCAAACACGCTGCAGGCACAACAGTAGGAGGTGGAAAAGCGGAAATGCTGAGGCCATCCCCCCGAAGTAATACCTAACGGCCGTTGGGGGGGGGGGGGGCACACAGGAAAAGGCCAATGACGATGAGGGGAGTTTTAGTCGGTAGGGCATAATGCGAGTCCGACACACGGGGTCCGCCCCAGGTGCATAAATAGCATTTCCCCCCTCGAGGAAAAAAAAACACACACACACACACACACACGCACACACATCCGACACTTACAGAGGAGCAGAAACGACAACGTGGAAAGCCCAAACAGGAAGGAGATATCACCTCTCCCAGCAGAGGTGAAGAGGGCGAGAAAGGCCAAGAGGAGGGTAGAAACGCCTCGCGGGCCCCGCGAGGACCCTGCGACAGACACGGACGGCCCCTCTGACGCCCGCATCCAGCAAGAACAACCGTGGGAAGAGGTAGAGACGAACAAGAAGAAGAAAAAGAAGGAAGAGAAAAGAGCGCAGCAGAAGCAGCAGAGACCGCGACGCAGACGAGTACGCGCAAATGCTCTAATCGTGAAGCCGAAAGACGGAAAGTCCTTTGCGGAAGTCCTGACCAAGGTGAAGAAAGACCCATCACTGCAGACAGTAGGGCAAGGCGTGGCGGGCGTGCGCAAGACATGGGCAGGAGACATCCTGTTGGTCCTGAATAAGTCCGGCCAAGAGAAGATGGCAGAATTTAGCGCGGCTATTAACAACGTGCTAGGCGATGAGGCCACCACCAGTGCTAGAGCCCAGATGGCGATGTTAGAAGTTGTACGTCTGGATGGAACGAAGGAAGAAGTCTGTGCAGTCCAAAAGGAGCTCGGCGACAGCGGCAAGCTGGAGTCAGTGGTGTCAGTAAGGGAAACCTACAGCGGCACACTGACGGCCCTACTCAAAGTGACGATGGAAGCAGCGAGGAAGCTACTGACAAAGGGGACGGTGCGCATCGGCTGGTCAGGCTGTCAGGTGCGGGAGGTGGTCAGACCAACTAAGTGCTACAGGTGCTGGCTTTTTGGTCATATTGCTAGAAACTGCAGCTCGCTAGTGGACAGATCCAAACTTTGTGTGAAGTGTGGCACTGACGGACAGAAGGCGACGGATGCAACGCACCGGTCTGCTGCATTCTCTGCAAGGAGAAAGGCGGGGAGAAGACAAATCATGTAACTGGAAGTAACAAGTGCCCAGTGTACATGAAGGCGTACCAGGTGCTACTACAAAAATGGCGCTAAAAATCCTGCAGCTAAACCTCAACCACTGTGAGGCAGACCAAGATTTGCTAATACAGACGGTACGTGTGGAAAAGATAGACATAGTTCTAATTGCGGACCAATACAGGAACTTGGACGGACCTTCGTGGAAAGTGGACGCAACAGGCCTGGCTGCCATTTGGACTTGTGGAAAACACCCCTTCCACGAAACTATGAGGAATACAGAGGACTCCTTCGTGTGAGCAAAAATCAATGGCGTACATCTGTACAGCTGCTACATGCCACCTAGCATGCCGCAAGAACAATTCGAAGAAAGCCTGGATCGGCTGGTCATGGACGCAAAAAACCGTTGCCCAGTGGCCATTGCCGGCGACTTTAACGCCTGGGCGGTGTAATGGGGTAGCAGAGTGACGAAAAAGAGGGGGCAAACACTCTTGGAAGCATTCTCCGTGCTTAACCTCACATTGCTCAACGAGGGGAGGAGAGCTCATTCATCGACTTGACATTTGTCAGCAGCGGCCTTGCAAAAAGTGGCAACCGCTGATGCGTGATGGAGTCCTGCACCCTGAGTTACCATTTTGCCATCAGATGGAACATTGTCAGGCAACAACGATGTAAAAACCGAGTACCAAGGGAGAAAAAGTTCACTGGCTGGAAAGTGAATGCATTCGATGCGGACGCACTGTGTGCATGCATTGAAGGAGGCCGCGCTGAGGGAACAACAGCAGAGGATAAGATTGACGACGTCATGAGAAAGGTGGCAACTGCATGCGACGCCGTCATGCCCCGTCGAAGGAATAGAAACCCGCACGCGCCAGTGTACTGGTGGAACGACGCCATAGCACAGCTCCGTCCAAAAAACAACCACGCGAGAAGGCTGGCACAACGAGCAAGAAATAAACCAAGCTATGCCGCACTGGAGGTGGCATCTAAGCTGGCCCGAACCAAACTGACCAAAGCTATCAAGCGTAGCAAAAGGCAGTGTTGGACCACGCTCATCGAGGAGGTGGACAATGATCCGTGGGGGAGGCCCCACGGATCGATATAAGGTCGTCATGACTAAGCTCAAGCGCCAGTCACAACAACAACAAACCAAATGTACCGACCAACGGTACAGGAGGAGTACAACTGGACAGGAGGAACGTGAGCACGCTCTTCCCCACACAGGAGCCCTTCATTTACCAAGTAAGCCAAGAAGAGGACGAAACCATCCCTCCGGGTACTCGACAGGAGCGACACCAAGCCTGCACTAAGGTAGGCAACACCAAGGCGCCGGGTATGGACAACATCCCCAACATTGCGTTGAAGACGGCCATCAAGGCAGCACCGGAGCTGTTCCCAGACATGTACAACACATGCCTCGCAGAGGGAACGTTCCCCGAACGACGGAAAAAGCAGAGACTTGTTCTCTTGCCCAAGGGCAATAAACCACCTGACGACCCGTCGTCATACCGCCCTTTGTCCATGCTGGATACAGCCGGGAAAATCCTAGAGCGGATTACCCACAACCGGATCGAAGCAACCATTGGGTCTTCTCTCGAGGACAACCAGTACGGCTTCAGGAAAGGAAAGTCGACGATTGACGCAATCAACCACGTGGTCAGCAAGGCAAAACAAGCAATCGCTGGGGCACGATGGAAGGGTGGCAGCAACAAATACTGCTCGTTGGCAGCTCTTGATGTCAAGAATGCATTCAACTCGGCCAGATGGGACACCATCTGCCAACCTCTGGATAGGCTGGAGACGCCGCAGTACCTGAGAAAGATGATCAAGAGCTACTTCAGCGATAGACAACTAATGTACGACACCCAGGGAGGTCCACGCAGCTACCGAGTTACCGGGGGGGGGGGGGGGGGGGTACCTCAGGGCTCGGTGCTGGGTCCTCTCTTGTGGAATATAATGTACGACGACCTACTGAAGTTGAAACTACCGCCAGAGGCAGAGCCTTTGCGGATGATGCGGGACTGAAAATTGTCACAAAGCACTTGGAAAAAAGCATCCGTATCTTTGCTGACGCGTATGACGGAGTGCAGCGATGGATGTGCTCAGCTGGTCTAAAATTGGCTGACCACAAAACCGAAGCTGTGCTCTTCTCGAGCAGGAAGCAATTGGAAATGATAACTCTCGACGTGGGAGCATGTACCATCATCTCCCAGCCGTGTATCAGGTACCTTGGAGTGATGCTAGACTCTAGACTCAGCTTCAAGCAGTATATGGAACACACCACTGCGAAAGCGGCAAAAGTGGTAACAACGCTGGCGCGACTAATGCCTAATATCGGGGGCCCTCGGCAAGGCAGGAGGAAACTGCTTGCCTCAGTGGTGACATCCGTAACTTACATACGGAATAGCCATTTGGGACGACGTCCTGAAAACCGAGAAATATCGGAGGAAAGTCGCTGCAGTCTATCGGCTCAGTGCCCTAAGGGTATCCTGCGCTTTCCGCACAGTGTCTGACAACGCTGTGTGCGTCATCGCGGGAATGATGCCAGTAGAGGTGCTGGCGGCAGAAAGAAAGCAGTAGTATGACCAACTGGGCACCACCCCAGGAGAGCAGGAGGAGCTTAAGAGGATTCTGGAACAGGACAGCCTCCGAAGGTGGCAGGAAAAGTGGGACGCCTCTGGAAAAGGAAGATGGATACATCGCCTGATTCCGCAGGTGGATGGATGGCTGAAACGCAAGCACGGGGAGGTCGACTATCACCTGACGCAGATGTTGTCGAATCACGGATTCTTCAGGGCCTACCTTCATAGGTTTAAACACGAAGATGCACCGGACTGTCCGGCGGGATGTGGCGTGCCAGAGGATGCGGAGCACGTATTCTTTCGGTGCCCGCGCTTCGAAGAGGAGCGACAGGAGTTGGAGGAGCTGATCGGAGCAAAACCTGAACCCGAAGTACTGGTAGAACTGTCGCTGGAGACGGAGAAAAACTGGGCTGCGGCAAGCAGCTTCGCCCGAACAGTCATGACGGAGCTGAGAAAAGAGGAACAGAACAGAACGAAAGAGCGAGAGCCAAGGCAACAGCGATGACTACTCGTTCAATATGTATGACATGTATCAAGTGGACAGACTTCCCATAGTGGTGGAAGAACCGGAAGGCTGAGGCCGCCCCCGCGAAGTAATGCTCAACGGCGGTTCCGCGGGGGCATCACATAGGCCAATGACGATAAGGGGTTAAGGGTTTTAGACGGCAGGGCACAAAGTGCAGAGTCTGACACACGGGTGCACATCACACAATACCTACGGTGCGTAACGCATTTCCCCCCCCCCTTAAAAAAAAAAAAAAACACACACATACATACGCGCTCGCGCACGCGTTTCACATCTCTTCGGGATGGGCTTGATGCGACGGAGACAAAGTATAGACTGAGGTGATTGTAACACAGGGGCATCGTGAAGATGCTATTCTGTATCGTCTTTGCATTGTTAGCGAAACGTCTGTTACCCAGGAGACCGGCACGTATGTCCCGGTCTTCATAAGTGTAAATGTGCGCAACTGCAGCGTCAGCAGAACGCAGGAGCAAGAACCGTCAGGCAACAGACTTTAGAAGACTTCTTAAATATAGAGAATGAAACTCACGGGTGTTAGAGCGAGACAGACAATGCACGATGCCTCAACAATTATTATATTTCTTAATTGTCAATATAATTGACATTTGTCTGTAGGGTCGGCTTCACTTCCTTGGGTGGGCCCCGCTTTAGAAAACCCCAAAAACTTCATCAGTTTTCACCTATCTCTTCTCGTTTTTGAGTTATTTAAAAATTTCGATTTCTTCCAAAATCAGTGAGTAAGACGAATCGTAGTGTAAAGATGAGGGCATAGAATAAATAGAATTGCCGAATCGCGATCAAAATTTTCCGAGGCATCGAGACTAATGCACGAGTGTCAGTGAAGACGGCTCGTCAACCTCGACGTTAGGAATAGATGTTGGAATTTGCAGCGTCAGGCGCACGTGTGACTGCAGATATGTTACCGCTCTCCTGTAGACAGTCTTGGAAGACTTTTAAGCGCTAAAAAGAAGACTATGAAGTAAATAAATTAAAACACACAATTTCGATAATTGGCCAATGACTACGCCACCGTATTTTCGCTAACACAGTGATTGCACACTTCGGAAATGGAATCTGCGATCGAAGATCGAGAGGACCCAAAAAATCCCGCTCAGTTTCGTGCATTAGTTTAGTCAGAGTAGCTGAACGGCGTAAAATGGCTCATTGTTAGGATGCTGTCTCTTGCTAATGCTTATTCGTGGGTGTTGAAGCGAGACAGGCAGTCCTAAGCCTCTTATACGCTAGAGTGAGACAGCACGAAGTCTAGTCGAATATTATTATTATTATTTATATGCAATTTTTATGAGAGGATCTGCTTTATCTCGCGGAGTGCGCCCCCGTTTAGAAAGTCCCAAAAATTTGTCCATTTTGGCAAATCTCTTACCGTTCTCGAGACATTTTGAAATTTCAATTTTTGAAGCCTGTGGCTCAAGCTGAGATCTCTATCTCGCTCTTATTAAATGCATGCTCGCGGGTGTCAAAGTGAGACAGTAAACACGAAGTCTCAATAATTATTATTGTTTCCTAATTGTCAATATATTCGACATTTATATCTATAGGGTCAGCTTCACCTCATCGAGCACAAACCCCTTTAGGAAAACCCCAACATTTTATCCGTTTTGGCGTATCTCTCATCGTTCTCGAGATATCGGGTCACGATGATTTAAACTCATTGTGTGAATGTACTTTTGAAATATAGTGTGATACAGAGCTGAAGCGAGATACTTAGCACCCTGTCAGCTAAATTGTATCTACTTTTAGCGCCACACGCTGCAGCCTGTCTAAGCGATAAGAGTACACATGTTTTTCTACAGGTCATATGGAGATAATTTTTCTAAAAGTCGTATAACATTCATTTATTAGCTCGTTTATTAACTCATTCATTTATCTATTCAATAGAAATATTGGTTAAAAATTTAGTTGGCAGTCTCAGAGCAGACCGACGGACGGGGTGTAGCTCTCTCTTTCTGTTGCTATTATTTACTACTCTGTCGCTTGCATCAAGGTATTAGATCGAGACGAATAATCACCATATATTTCGTTTACTAAAGAAAAGTATTAAAATATTTTTTAATGCAAAAACTACAAATATTGTAAAATTATTCGTTATTAAATAGTTAATAAAAACTGTAGCGAGTTATTATAAATATACTTTGCAAATAATTATCAAATTGTGTTGTTCTCTTTGATTCTGTATTTAAGATGCTTCACCCTGTCCGTCTCAATCTAACTACAGTGATCAAGACCTTCCGTGCTGTCTGTCTCACTCCAGCTGCAGTTATTAATTGCAGTTATTAATTTCGCTGACGACGTATATTTTCTTATGCACACCCGCTAGTGGTTGGGTAGAGAGAGAATAGAGCAATATGGTAAATATCTTTGTGAATTAGATGTATATGTTAAAACCTAATATTTTACACTTAAATAATTTAGTTTTTCATATCCGAATAATTGACAAAACGAATGAATTTTTGGCATATTACTTTCAGAATGTGTTTTAAAAATATATAGTACAATAAGTACTCTGGCTGAAAATCAATTACACTTTTTTATTTCATTTTTGGGTTCCTGCAATAATATTATAACTTTAAATATAGTGTGACATATGTTGCAGTCATACAGAGTTGAAGCGAGGCACTTTGGAATGCTCCTGGTCAGCAAAATTGTATCTACTTTTAGCGGCTCGCTGCACACCGCAGCCAGTCTAACCGACAAGAGTTCACGTGTTTTTCTACAGGTCCTTTGGAGATAATTTTTTCAAAGATTCATATATCATTAATTTATTACTCTGACTTAATATTTTACACTTAAATAATTTAGTATTTCATATCCGAATGATTGACAAAATGAAAGAATTTTTTGGTTTATTACTTTTCAGTATGTGTTTTTAATTAATAATATATTAAATTTTTTTTCTCCCGGAGAAAATAATTGTTACCGTGTGAGTGAGTGAATGTTAGTCATCGCGAAAGATAAAGCCTTCCCGCGTCGCGTCAATGTGCGTGTGAGAGGGTGCGAGCGTACGCGAGCGAGCGTACGCGAGCAAGCGCGAGATCCCGTGTAACGGGTGAAATTGTTAAGAAAAATATTTTATCAAAAATCTATTGATTCTCGGAACAAGAAGTTTCCTTTGAGTTCTTCGGTTTTTCCTCTTTTAGTTTGAATAATATTGTTTTGAATAAATTCCTTTATCTTTGGTTCCCGGATTTTTGTGTTAACAGTTGAATTTTATTTTGGTAGTTTCCCGAATACCGACGTAGATTCCACCCAGCCCCTCTCCAGTTCTCGAAAGCTGCAGCTAGCCGTCAGCTAATCAACCTTGTCGAAATTTTCTCTGGCGCGTTTCGCACCTGGCGCCCATCCCGCGAGGGAGAATTTAAAAAAAAGGAGAAAGTCATTTAGACTCTGTGGCTCGAGGTTGAGGGTTCTCGTGTAGGGTATTCCTAGATAGGAATACACGCTACAACTTATACCCTGACGGTCTGTTAACATATCCTGATGGCATTGAGGTATTACCGGAGGTACTTCGAAAGGTCGACAGCTGGTTTCATCAACTCTAATATTCAACCGATTCTTTTACGACAGGTTCTGAGACAAAAGAAAATTCCTCATAGATATATCAATCTTTTCACACAAGGTACCGATAATGGTTAACTTCAATGAATTTATGGGTGAATAGATATCTTACTGAAATATCTATCCAGTTGTCATTAGAGTTAATTATTTGTGACAAAAAAATTGAAAATACACTTCACGAATTCAAGAAAGGGGAAATTGTCCTAAAAATTCTATTTAAATACAAATTGTTATTTATAAATGATATTAAAATATTCCGTTAATTGTGTTTGTGTATATTAGATCTTTTACGTTTAACAATAAGCGCTGTGTGTAGAAAGTAACACAGATGAATCTTTTATGTTCGGTAACAATGAAGTAATCTAATTGTTTCGCGGTTATTTTCTAAAGGATTAGAGCGGTTCATTCAACGCGATGATAACAGCAATCTAAAAAACTGTAATGTAGTATTTTTTACGTTGCCTCCTTATAACAATTTGCTAAAATTGTAAAATCTATAAAAAGGAAATTTTAAAATTTCAAGTTTTTTTACAAAGAAGTAGGACAGACCTAAACCTCTTATAAGCTAGTGTGAGACAGTACGAGATCTTGTGATAGATGTATATTCGAATAAGGCTGATTCTCGACCATTAGCACGGTATTCGATTTTGTGGGCGAACACAAACGGTTGAAAACGGCTTGCTTTGGTGAAAAAATGTAGAAAAATATATTTGACCCGTTTATTGAGATGTATTTTCTTGAGCTGATTTCGATTCCTCCGTTTTTATATCCGTGTGATCGATAAAACGAATGAAATTTTCGGGTACTACTTTCAGCGTGTATTTTGTTAAATTAAAATATATTACAATAACTAATGTACAGACATTTCAATTTATGGAAGGTGTACATTTTTTGCAATAATAAGATATACAGGGTGTATGTTTCGGCAAAAGAAGTGTTCTCGCGATTTAAATCTATCTTTAAAATTCACAAAATAAAGTCTCCCGTGCAGTTCTCAGAGTTCGTTCAACTGTTATCGAAACTCTTCGAAACGGGAGCTGTTATTGTCTCCAACGCGCTCTCACCTGAAACACATACATACAAACGACCACACAACAACTCATGTATACACAAACACTATCACTCTCGCTCTCGTCGAACTGCGAGAGCTCTTGACCTCCAGTCTTTTTCACTCTGTTGTTCTCGCAAGAAGCACGCGTTTCGAGCATTAAAAGCCAGTCTTAATTTCAAACGTGTCTTTTCAGTTATTTCTAAACCTAACAGTTCGCAATTTCCTTCTCACGCCGTTTTTCCCACAGTACCCTTTGAGTTCTCTAAACATTTTCTGGTCCTTCGAGCCGGATACTGTGGAAAAGAGCGGTATCATCAAGTGGAAAAGTGCGAAAAATCTCGTGAACCTCTCGCTGTGTCCCGTTACCGTGCAAGCCGTTTTTAAATCATTAAAAAATGGCAGCTTCAGTTGCCGCGGTTATCGCTAAACAAACAGAAATTCGCGGATTGATCTCTCGCACGGTAGCAAATGTAAAAAAGCTGGAAATCAAGAAACGAACTCCTGAGCAGATTCTAACTAGAATCGAAAATCTCGACTCGAATTGGAAAAAGTTTCAATCGAACCACGAAATGCTATCGTCGCTGAAGCCGGAGGAGCGCAGCGCGCTCGACTATTTTAAGCTTGAAGTGTATGCGGAGTGTGAAGAAGAGTATATAAACCAAAAAAGTGAGCTTCTAGCATATCAGAGTGAGCTTCGCAAAAGGAGAAAAACGGACGACGGTGAGCAAGCGGCGTCAGCGGCAAGACTTGCTCCGATTTCTCGACAATTGCCGCGAATCGATCTCCCGAAATTCTCGGGCGCGTATCGCGAGTGGAGACCGTTTGGTGACCTTTTTAAATCGCTTATTACCGCGAATCAAGACATTTCGGACGTAGAAAAATTGCAATATTTAAAAATGTGTCTAAAAGGTGAAGCAGCTCAGCTCGTTATAAATATTGACGTTACCGGTGACAATTTCGCGCGCGCGTGGCAAACTCTCGTCAACCGTTATGAAAATAAACGAGTGCTCATCGATACTCATCTCGCCTCACTGTTCTCGCTTGCAAAGGTGAGTCAACAGTCGGCATCGGAATTAAAGACATTACTTGGAAACGTTAAAGAGGCTCTCGGTGCCTTGAAAGCGCTTCAGTGTCCGATAGAAGCGTGGGACTGCATTCTCGTGTATATGGTGACGCGTAAACTCGATTCTGTATCCCTCATCGAGTGGGAAAAACAGATTAGTACTGCAAATAATTTCGCGACCTCCATGAAGCCCGAGCAGGTGAGCAACGCGGGTGATGACGCGGCGTCTGTGGATCTCGAGCAGGACCACGCGGGTGAGTCATTGACCTTTGCGGATCTCGAGCAATTTATTCTCGGGCGTATTTACGCTCTCGAAGCAGTCGCGCGCGCGAGTGAAATGAAAAAATCGACAAACCCTGCGGCAACGAAAAATCAAACTTCGGCGAAATCTCACCAAGTTTCAGCCAACGATTCGAGGCCTTCGTCACTCGCGTGTTCATTGTGTGGTGCCGCGCATTTTCTAGCAGCCTGTCAAGATTTTCGCGGTAAAACTTTCGAGCAAAGACTTGAGATCGTAAAGCAGAAAAATCTTTGCTTTAATTGTCTTGGCGCGCATCAATTTAGAAATTGCCGGTCCGCGAAGCGGTGCCGAATTTGTAACAATCCGCATCATACGCTGATCCATCGATCGACCGTTGCATCCACGGAAAATTCTCCCGCGGTCGCTTCAGCCGGTCAGCAATCGTCGGACGGTGCTTACGCGAGTCAAACCGTCACTCCCGCGCTTCCGCGCCGCGATAATTTTCAACCGCAAGCATCGGCAAGTACGAATCTCGCGCTCGCGCCTCTCGTCAAGTACACTCCGGTATTGCTCGCGACTGCGATTGTCAAGGTCACTTCGTGCTACGGCGAACACTACGACGTTCGAGCGCTTCTCGATCAAGGTTCGGAAGTGTCATTTATCTCGGCTTCTCTCGCGCAACGGATTAACTTACCGCGCAAACAAGTGACACTCCCTATCAACGGTATCGGTGCGCAAAAATCTGCTGTTTCGCGCGGGCTTATGAGATTGGAAATCGGGTCTCGCATCGATCCCGCGATCTCGCTCTCGGTGGACGCGTACGTGCTCGCGAAGCTCACCTCGTATCTACCACCCATTCGAGTTTTGCAAAACCCGTGGCCGCATCTTCAAGATCTCGAACTTGCCGATCCGGACTTCTCGTCAGCGACACAAATCGACCTCATACTCGGAGCAGAAATTTACAGTGTCATTATCGAAGAAGGGCTTCGACGAGGAGGTCCAGGGACTTCAGTCGCTCAGCGCACTTCTCTCGGATGGATTCTTTCGGGGTCTGTCACATCGGAACCGAACTCGCACGTTAGCTCTCGGCCTGCGAACGGACTACAGTGCTCGATAGATCACGAGCTTATCGAACTCGTTAAACGGTTTTGGGTCCAGGAGGAGCCGACTGCAAACAAAACATCAACAACATCAGAGGACGAATCTCAGTGCGAGCAGTACTTCGCGGAGACACACACCCGTACCTCAGACGGACGCTACATCGTGCGGATTCCTCTTAAGACTGCATCGGTAGATCTCGGAGATTCTTACTCTCCAGCTCTCGCCGCACTGAATCGTCAAGAGAGACGGTTCGCGACGAACCCCTCTCTCAAGTTATCGTATTCGAAATTTCTCGCGGAGTACGAATCACTCGGACACATGACTCGTGCATCAGACTCCGCCGTATCATCTCGCGTTTTCTATCTACCGCATCACGCTGTCGTGCGCGAAAGCAGCTCAACGACGAAAGTTCGCGTAGTTTTCAACGGTTCGTTCCGTACGAACTTCGGGATTTCGGTTAACGGTCTGCAGCACGTCGGACCGAAGCTGCAGACCGATCTTGCGGACGTAATCACGCGCTGGCGTCGGTACGCGCTGGTGTTTGTTGCGGACATTGAGAAAATGTATCGGCAAATTCTCATACACGAAGAAGATCGAGATCTGCAACGTATCTTGTGGAGAGACAACGAAGAAGCTGCTCCGATCGCGTACCGTCTCAACACGGTCACTTACGGGCTCGCGAGCGCTCCGTATCTCGCGATTCGCGTTCTAAGGCAGCTCTCGATCGACGAAAATCATCGTTTCCCGCTCGCAACGGATATTATTCAAAACGAGATCTACGTGGACGACGTGCTCTCGGGAGCTCACAGCATTCAATAAGCTATAGAGAAAGCTCGACAACTCAACGAGTGCCTCAAGGCGGGCGGCTTTCCGTTACAGAAGTGGTCAGCGAATGACGAAGAGTTATTGCAAAATATCACTAACGAAAGGCGCGAACAATCGGCGTGTGTATCGATCGAAGTCGATCCGCTCGTTCGCGCTCTCGGTCTTCACTGGCAACCGCGATCGGACTCGTTTGTATTTACGTCGCTCGCGTCAACCAAATCTTCTCGAATCACGAAACGTCACGTTCTATCTCGCGTCGCGCAGCTATTCGATCCACTCGGATGGATTGCGCCAGTTATCGTGCGGGGAAAAATCTTTATTCAGGAACTGTGGCTAGCAAAGTTTGGCTGGGATGATCCACTGCCTGACGAACTCTCAAATCGTTGGAATGTGTTCGAAAAAGATCTCGAAGAAGTGTCGCAAATCTCAGTGCCGCGGTGGCTCGGTTGTCACGCGTCTCTCGGTGTTGCGCCTCTTAAACAAGTGACGATTCCTCGACTCGAACTTTCTGCCGCACTTCTCTTGGTTCGTCTAATTTCGCACATCCGAACGATTCTCGATCTCGACGATGTCCCGGGGCATTTGTGGACGGATTCCACAGTCGCTCTCGCGTACATTCAGGGTGATGCGCGCCGGTGGGCGGATTTCGTGCGTAACCGCGTCACTGAAATTCAGGAACTCTCGAACTCGCATTGGCATCATGTCCCGGGAAAGGAAAATCCTGCGGATTGTGCATCTCGCGGACTCTCACCTCGTCTACTCCAAGAAGAAACACTCTGGTGGAACGGCCCACCGTGGCTCTTGCAACATTCTGCATCTTGGTCGTCTGCAATCCCCTCGATCGACTCGGAAATCGCTCTCGAGGTGCGAAAAACTCCAGCCAACATCGCTAACAAGGACGAGCTTCCAAACTTGTGGGAACTCGTCGAACGTTTCTCGAGTCTCAGAACTCTTCTTCGAGTTACTGCATGGGTTTTTCGTGCAGTCCGACGATTAAGAAGAACTCAAGCCACCGGAGAACCGGCATCGCCGCTCACGCCAGAAGAACTCGAGATCGCAAGATTGTTCTGGGTAAAACACACGCAAGCAGCGTATTTCGCCCACGAAATCTACGAGCTCTCGCAAGGGAAATCGATTTCGCGCTCAAATTTGCTCATTCGTCTTACGCCGTTTGTCGATGCTGCTGGGCTATTGCGCGTCGGCGGAAGACTACGAAACTCTCTTCTCGATCATGACGAGAAGCATCCGCTGATCTTACCTCGTGATTCGGCCTTCTCGACCTTGATCATCGATGCAGTTCATCGACGCACACTCCACGGAGGAACGCAAGTAACACTCGCTACTCTACGACGACGTTACTGGATCGTAGGGGGTCGCGTTCCTATCCGTGCATTCATACATCGTTGCCTGCAATGTGTTCGATATCGAGCTGCTCTTGGGCAGCAACTAATGGGTCAGTTACCGGAATCTCGCGCGACTCGATCTCGTCCGTTCCTCCAGTCTGGAGTCGACTACGCCGGACCTCTAGTGCTACGAACATTCCGCGGTCGCGGCGCGAAAACCTACAAAGGGTACATTGTCGTATTCGTTTGTCTCTCGTCGTCGGCTGTTCATCTCGAAATCGCGACGGATTATTCAACGGAAGGATTTCTCGCGGCGTACAAACGTTTCACAAGCCGAAGAGGTATCTGCGAGACGATAGCCAGCGATTGCGGAACGAACTTCCTCGGCGCAGATAAGGAGCTTCAAAAGCTCTTTCAAGCGTCCTCAGCGCAACACAACGCTCTCGCGAACCTCCTCGCTAACGACGGGACGCGATGGAAGTTTAATCCACCGTCATCGCCTCATTTCGGAGGCAAATGGGAAGCCGCAGTCAAATCGGTAAAGTTCCACCTCAAACGCGTTATCGGGGACACCGGTCTTACGTACGAAGAGTATTCTACGTTGCTCTCGCAGATCGAAGCGGTGCTGAACTCGCGGCCTCTTTGCCCGATTTCAGACGACCCATCTGATCTATCCGCTCTGACTCCGGGCCATTTTCTCATCGGTGCAGCGCTCAACACGATCCCGGAACCATCGCTCATCGATCTACCGAGCTCCCGGTTGTCTCGCTGGCAACTCATCCGCCAAATGCTCGAGCAATTTTGGCAACGATGGAGCACAGAGTATCTCCAGCATCTACAGACGATTTCGAAGTGGCAGCAACGGTTCAACTCGCTCAAGGTCGGTTCGCTCGTTCTCGTGAAGGACGAACGATATCCGCCATCGAAATGGGCTCTTGGGAGAGTCATCGACGTTCACCCTGGCAAGGATGGTCTCGTGCGTGTTGCCACCGTTCGAACTCAGCAGTCAGTCTACAAGAGACCGATTGTGAAGCTCGTTCTGCTGCCGATCTCATCAAACGAAGATTACACAGAATAAAAAAAAAAAAAAAACCAAAAATAGAGACTCTAGTGCAAACATTTTCTCGTTTCTCGGGTTTATTGGCAATCTAGCCGAGATTGCCAAGGCGGGCGGAATGTTTCGGCAAAAGAAGTGTTCTCGCGATTTAAATCTATCTTTAAAATTCACAAAATAAAGTCTCCCGTGCAGTTCTCAGAGTTCGTTCAACTATTATCGAAACTCTTCGAAACGGGAGCTGTTATTGTCTCCAACGCGCTCTCACCTGAAACACATACATACAAACGATCACACAACAACTCATGTATACACAAACACTATCACTCTCGCTCTCGTCGAACTGCGAGAGCTCTTGACCTCCAGTCTTTTTCACTCTGTTGTTCTCGCAAGAAGCACGCGTTTCGAGCATTAAAAGCCAGTCTTAATTTCAAACGTGTCTTTTCAGTTATTTCTAAACCTAACAGTTCGCAATTTCCTTCTCACGCCGTTTTTCCCACAGTACCCTTTGAGTTCTCTAAACAGTGTATCTCGACTATTGGCAACTCTGGATACCGGGTATAGACCTCAACGAGCTGAACAAGACGTATTTTTTAAATTTTGGAATTTTTTTTTTTTTAGTCGAGTTATTAACGTTCAAAGTTGGCCAATCAGAGACGAGCTTTGGACAAACAATGGGCGTCGCTCCAACAATCCTGTGTGTGAGTCCACTGTGCATAGACTCACACACAGAAAGTTTCCGATATACGGGTGACTCCGATTTAAGGAGTAAAGAAAATTCGGCGAATTAAATTAATAAATGATAAATTATTCAGTAGACAGGAGTTACAGACGGTATCCACGCAAACCTGGTAGGGTAACCAATTGGGGTGTTCCTCGTGTACGTCATAGTGTCAGTAGTCCACGTACATCGCCGCATAGTCTCAGGAGTCCAGGTCGATCGAACCATAGTTTCGGTAGTCGAGGTTGATCGCTCCATAGCTTCGGCCGTCTAGGTTCATTGCTTCATAGTTGTTGTTGTCCAGGTCAATCTCTCCGTAATTTTTGTTGTCCATGTCGATTTCTCCGTAGTTTTAGCGGTCCAGGTTCATCGCCTCATAGTTTCTGGAGTCTAGGTTCATTGATCCATAGTTTCGGTAGTCCAGGTCGATCGCTCCATAGTTTCGGCCGTCTAGATTCATCGCTTCATAGTTTTTGTTGTCCAGGTCAATTACTCTGTAATTTTTGTTGTCGAGCTCGATTTCTCCGTAGTTTTGGTAGTCTCGGTGAATTTCTCCATAGTTTAGGTAGTCTAGGTGAATTTGCTCCGTAGTTTTAGCTTCTCGGCCAGATCGAGAAGGCCTGGCAGCTCAAGTTTGCCGCCTTTAAGACCTGCGACGAGTGCCTGAGGAACGGCATCTATTCAAGACCGTCGACAAGGTCGGCAAGGCCACGTATAGCTCGACCATCGTCGAGAATCTGCTAGATCTTCTCGCCATCAACCAGGTTTTCCAGATTCGTCGGAATCACCAGAATCTTCCGCCATCTGAGGAGAATTGGACACCGGTCACGGGACCGCAAGGGACCGTGCTAAACGCCGCCGCTGTCAGACGGTCAGCAGTCGCACGCGGTCCGCTGGGTCTGGTATCGCAAGGTCGGTCTGTGCAGTCCAACCGGTGAGTTGTTCTTTTCATTTTTTCTTCAAACGCAAAAGAGAAGTGGAAAAATCGGGAAACGATCGTTCAAACGGTAAAGTTTTTCCCGATCCGAGAAGATCGAAGCGATTTACTTTTTTTCTTTTAGGCGGAGATGGAATAAAATTGAAATATTTGCTTACGACGTCCTTTGACAAAGGACCGACAGACAAGCTTTCAATTATTCGACAAAACGGCCATATTTTCTTATACTGTAAATAGGAAATTGCAAAGAGAGGGATTTCACGATGTTTTGCCCCCTCGAAAGAGCGGAGGTTGATTTAAAATCGCCGTGCGTACTTTCTGAAGGTGTGCACTACGATTATCGGTTTTTTGGGTCTTTCGATGCACCATTACGGAATTACGGTTCTAATCAGGATGCTTTTATCTCGTGAACTGGTATTTTTTTGTCTTTTCATTTTCTGAATAAAAAGACCCGATAATACCTCACATCTTCATAAATATGATTTTTGGTCCAAATAAGATGCAATCTTTTATTACATTATTCTTCAAGAGAAAAAAAAACAATTCATAAGAAGCCAAGAGAAATTCTCTTGACATGAATTTGCTTCCGCAATAAAAAATGGTTACGTACGATTTTATCCACTGATTTGTCACTATCGGGTTAGCATCCCGACTGAAGAAATGACAAATGCACCAATGAACTTACTTTCCGTACAAAAGAAACCAGGATTCGTACCTGAAGCTTTATCATTATAATTTTTTTTACTCCCAACGTGTTGCAAAGGACTTTGGCCGCCCTCGCAATTTACACACCACCGGTCGGAAGATGGTTCAAAATACCAAACACAACATTGAATTTGCCGTCCGCCCCAAAAACCAAAGTTGATACCTAAGAGTACTATCACCATAATTTTTATTATCCCCAACACGTTGCCAGGTGAAATTCTGCCACGCTCGTAATTATGCACCATCGGGCTCATAACTCGTTGCCGAAATTAGCAACTGAAATTAGCAATTGAATTTGCTTTCCGCATTGAAAAAACAAAGTTGGTGCCTAAGACTTCATAATTATAATTTTATAATTTTGGGCTTGAAGGGGCACTTTGAAAAATTTCGGCCAGGGTTCAAGAGGGGCCTTTTAAAAATTTGACCCGGGGTTCAAGAGGAGACTTGGAAAATCTCGGGCCTGGGGCTCGAGGGAGCACTTCGTAAATTTCGGGTTCGGGGCTCGAGGGGGACTTTGAAAATGTTGGGTTCGGGGGCTCGAGGGGGCACATGCAAAATTTCGGATTTTGGGCTCAAGGGGGTATTAAAAAAACTCAGGCTTGTGAGTTCAAGAGGGGACTTCGAAAAACTCGGGCTTGTAGTTTCGAGGGGCATTTCGAATAATTCGGGCCTGGAGGGGGCTCGATTCTTGACATGGCGGCAGCGGCGACATATTTATATAATATACATAGAGATATATATAATCGTCTTTCCATGGAATGCTTGCAAGTATAAATGAATAATAATAAAATAGCAATTACGAATAAGTAGTAGATGAAATATTTATTGCTAACGAATAAATGCCAAATTGTTCGACAAAAGAGGCATTTATTTTGAAATTCTTGCATTTTCCACTCATTATTTAAACTCGAAATAAATAATGAATGAAAAAGACTCATTATTTGAACTCGAAATGAATGATGAGTGGAGTCATGATACATCTCCCATGATGCAGTCGCTATAAACTGTGTATGTGATGACTTGTATATATATATATATGATACATTTGCTATTGTAACGTGGTAAATTTGGGCTCCTCCCAGCCCGATAAAAAAGCCCTTCGCGGCGCGGCAGCTCGTGGCAGATCCACAGGGTTCGATAGATATTTAGGTATAATTTTACTTCTTTTTATTTTATATTTTTTTACTCATGTACTGAGCGTCGGATTTTTCGAGACGAGAGAGAGTCGTCGACGTTCCAAGTTCGAAAAGTCGAGAGATCTGGAGAGTAACGAGGGTTTTACCCTACACAGCCATACTCGCGAGGGTATCTACGGAGAATAGAGTACTCGCCTGTAATGAACAACATTGCTGCACCGTTCCCGCATCGTCTAAAGTCATCCGTCTATGCTACACTCCGTCCTGCTGCGCTGCACTTCGAAATTTGGATTTAGGTTTCGCGCGCCAGAAGCCCATCAGATTTGCGTGCGCTAATAGGTATTGCGTAGAGTGAGAGAGAGAGAGAGAGAGAGAGACGAGAGAGAGAGAGAGAGATAGAGAGAGAGAGAGAGAGATTAGAGAGAGAGAGAGAGAGAGAGAGGGAGAGGGAGAGGGAGAGGGAGAGGGAGAGGAGTGAGAGAGGGAGAGGGAGAGGGAGAGGGGAGAGGGAGAGGGAGAGGGAGAGGGGAGGAGAGGGAGAGGGAGAGAGAGGGAGAGGGAGAGGAGAGGGAGACGAGGGAGAGGGAGAGGAGAGGGAGAGGGAGAGGGAGAGGGAGAGAGAGGGAGAGGGAGAGGGAGAGGGAGAGGGAGAGGGAGAGGGAGAGGAGAGGGAGAGGGAGAGGGAGAGGGAGAGGAGAGGGAGAGGGAGAGGAGAGGGAGAGGGAGAGGTGAGAGGGAGAGGGAGAGGGAGAGGGAGAGGGAGAGGGAGAGGGAGAGGGGAGGAGGGAGAGGGAGAGGAGAGAGGGAGAGGGAGAGGGAGATGTCTCGTCGTCTCGGTAGGCTTTGGCGTTTCAGTTTTCCGTTTCAATTCTTCTTTGCTATATTGTGTTTTTTTATGAATTGTTCAGCGCCCCGTCATTTTGCGGGTGTGTTTTTGCCGCGGCGATGACTTTCCGCGGGTGTACTGTCGCGAAGTTCTTTCGTTCGATTGTTGTAAAGTCCCGCGAGACTTCGTCGGACATTTCTTCCGGGCGACTGAATCCCCCGTTTATTTAACGCGTGCTCATTATTAGTATTTTGTGGATCGTGCCGCGGGTTTCCCGGATTCGGCCAAAAAATTAAGATTTAATTCAACGGGTTTCGGGAACGACCGAGTGTTTTTTTTAGTACGATTCGCGCCTCAATTATTTTCTGTCGGAGAATTTAGTAGCCGCTTTTCTTCCGTGGGGAGCGTGAGTCGTTTTTCTTTTTTTTCGTGTTATCTCAAATTTTAAAAATAATAAAAGCAAAGAATTTAATTTTCTGAGTGCGTCGTTCCCGTCGTACCGTCGCGTGAATAATTTAACGACGGGACTGAGCGTATCGTTAGTGGATTTACAAAAATATTAACATGCGTTAATTTCAAATATTATTTATTTAATTTCGTTCTTTTGTGTTCGCGAATAACTTCCCGTCAATTTGTTCGGATTTGATATTTGCCGGTTATCAAAACGAGAATAATTGTACCTTGTGCGAATATAATCTTTATTTATTAATTTATTACTTGGACAGTCCCGTCTAACCGTTTATAATTCATTTATTTATCGTGTGCATGTGTGATTCTTTTAAATATATTTTTGTGTCATCGTGTGGCGACAGCCGTCGTTCGGTAGCTCGCATCGGCCGATCAAGCCGAACGCTGTGAATTTTACGGGGAAATTTAATCGTATTTTTTTTTGCCCTGGATATTTTTTTTAATAAATATTGTAATTCCCGTATTTTAGAAATCATTTTTAATTCTTAATTTCATTGAACTGCAAGAGTTCCCTTTTTCTGAATCCCGCCACTCTACATGTATTGACGGCTGCGGCTAGCCTGGCAAAAGCTTGGTCCCTGGAAAATCTTGAATACTTCCCTGCGCGAAAGCGCCTGGCGCCCATATAAAATAAAGGGAGGAATTGGACTTTAGCTTGTGGTGTTTCGGATCTGGAAATTTTCACTACAAAATTGGCGCCCAACGTGGGGCCCACGCCAAAGGGACTCGTGCAGTTTTTTTTTGTAAATTAAATTGGGTTTTCTTCTATTTTTAATAATTTAAATTTTTCTTTTAGTAAATTAATATATATTTTTTTTTCCTTTTTCGGAGAATTTTGTTTCTTTAATTATTATTAACACCTTTTGAAATTTACTAAATAAAAATTTGAGCTTTCATTTTGTTTTATTAATTATACATTTTTTTTTAATTGAAATTTTCTTTTATTACCCTTTTTCTACTTGGTTATATTTTAATTATCTTTTTCTTATTTATTATAATTGCTATAATTTATAATATATTATAATTGCTATAATTGCTATAATTTAATATAATTAGAAAGAATCGGCATTTATTTGAATATTGAAGAACCTGAAAATCGAAACATTGAATTTTATTAAACTCGGGCTTCGATCGTGAGTAGTAGAGGCCCAAGATCGCGAGACAGAAGGGGCGTGGCCTCCCCCTCCCCCCTCCTTGAGTGCTGTCCTCTCCCTAGAGTACCCTCCCGCGAGTGTCCCTCCCCTCCCGGAAGCATCCCCTGATTGGTCCACCCTCTTCCCTCCCTCTCAGAAACCATATGTGATTGGTCCTCCTGTTTTTTCACTCCCTCTATACGTACGTCACATCCGTATTCCTCTCCTCCCTCTTTTTCCCACCCGTCACCTCCCACTGTAGACCAAGATCGCGACAGCTCCACGTGGTCTACGCGTTCCGCTGGGCCCCGACGCCAATGTAGCGCCATCTCTGGGTATGTGGGCTGAAGCTCCGTCCGGTGGTTCGATCGCGAGAGACGCTTCGCCTGATGCCGGGCTGGCGATCAGGGCCCCGCTCGACCGCTGGCCCAAGATCGCGAGAGACCCGCGGGCTTAGCGGCCCACCGCTGCGTGTCTACTGTGGCGCGCGCACAGGAGTGCTCGGAGACCGCGAGAGCCGCCGCGTCCCCACCCATCTCCCACCGGCGCGAGATGATCGGCGCGTTCGTGGCAAGTGCGTCGTCCGTATACTCGTTCTACCCGCCCTTTTATTTCGCGTTTATTCTACGGTCGGTAATAATGGTTTCTTTGAATAAATTTAAAACTTACATTCATTTTTCGTTTTATTAATAGCTGGTGTTTAGTACAATGATTAATTATATTATATTTATTACGAAAATACGTACAAATACTGTTTGTAAAGATTATAAACATTGTTTGTAAAAAGCGAAAGTACTTACAACTAGTTAAATTATGATTATGCATATATATATATATATATACCACGTACACAGAAAACTAGTTACTAAGACTAGAAATATTTTTAGCTTCCTTATTGTGATTCGTCTGCAACTGTATTTTGTTTGTTTATTTCAAGCATTTTTTTCATCTCGTTTGT
The DNA here is from genome assembly GCA_964016905.1 of Perithous albicinctus. Taxonomy (NCBI): domain Eukaryota; kingdom Metazoa; phylum Arthropoda; class Insecta; order Hymenoptera; family Ichneumonidae; genus Perithous; species Perithous albicinctus. Next base: position 1,615,263 of record OZ024691.1, on the reverse strand, counting down.
GATAAATGGAATACAAAATACCTTCAACTCTACGAACACTACATCGAACAGATGCCCATAGAAAGGGGGATCCATTCTACGCTGTACTGCGTCATACAAACACTTTGTGTTTTGTGTAAAAAGTTCTTTAACTCTAGTTTCACTCACATTTTCAGCTAGTTCATTAGCGGGGATATGAAGAATCATTTCGGCGCATAACATATCAACACATGTCTTGACGCTGACGGCAAATCGTTAGACGTGCGAAGCGCTCCTCGACGCAGACTGTAACGCTGCACAAACCATCGAATGATGTTTTTTGCATAACCACAGCCGGTGAATAATTACGCTTCTTTTTCTTCGGTTCTGGTAAATCCAGCTGAGATTCCTCGTTATTGTCGTCAGCTTCCTCGTTGTTTGGTTCTTCAGAGCGTCGGTCAAACACCACGGCTTTTGACGCAAACGCCGTTGTAAAGAAAACCTCGAAGTCCTCTATTTTGAGTGGCAAAGGGTTGACTCGGTCACACTTCCAACCATAATTTTTAGAAGCCGTGAAATGTGTGGCTATCTGCTCATAGCTGTCTTGTAGTTGACTCCACGCTGACGATTCAAATACTATACCTCCTGATGTGTTATTATTTTGCAGTTTCACGATAGGTATTATTTCCCCATTTACACGTGGTTGTAGTCCCACACTAATTTTTTTTTGTTTCCGAAACGTTGAGAGCATATGTTGCTCCCAAAAATAGTGGTGACTTCAATTTTTTCTTCTCTTCACTCGACATAGTACGATACATTGTATTTACACTTAGATCTGAAGAACTCATGTCGAAAACTGGTAGTCTGCGTTTATATTAGATATAGTTTCGAAACACACACGGGGGTATCTGGTAGTCTTCCATAGTCAGGTCCTGTTTATATACAGTGTGTGAGACCCCTACCACATACTACATATGGTTGTATAGTGGGAGAAACCGGTTTTCACATAAGTCTAACACCACGCGTCCTAGAGTCGGTAGAGCTACCACATGTAAATGTGTTCTAACATTGCTTTACATGGTTTTTGTAGTTTTATCAACTTTTTGTGTGGTTGACAAAGATGCTACGGGGTACAAGTATGAAGAGTACCTGTCTGGTCGGAGGGTACCTGATTCTAACCAGTGATCGTAAAAGTGTTGTTGCGTTTCTTAAAGTAAGTGTTAACGACGGGTTACCGTGAACGGCCTAGAGGGATTCTTTGAAATGGTGAAGTATCATTTTTTTAGACGTGATTTAATCAGTGGTGGCGGTTACCACATGCTGTGTCGGGAAAATTAAGCCCCCGCTAGGGTTGGTTTGTTTATGACCCATAAATTGTGTCACGAGTATCTGGAGCCTTACAGGATATCTGGTTCGTTAGATTTCCAAAAACTCGAGATGTTTATCCTATTTTCAGAAGTGCTTAAATCTACGGTGTATTGTTATTATACCGTGTTTCGAGAAAAAAGGCGTACGCAAACCCTCCCGTGTTTACGCTCGTCTGCAGAGTCGTAGGTATTGGGTCGTAAAATTTCCAAAACCCGGAAAATTTATCGCTTTACCCATGTAAAAGGTAGATTTTATCTTGAGGTTTGTAGTACAAATCTATATATATTTTCCTCTCCCATCAAAGCGTAGGTTTCCTTATCTTTGCTTAGATTTTTTCATTATTCCATATTGATGACGGAAAAATCTGTTGTAGCTATCCGTTGACTAAGATTTACCAAGAAATGGTGTACAATTTTTGTTTATCTTTTAAGGGTATATTTGTGTTCTATTGCATACTACAATGGATGAGAGTAAAGCTACTATTAAGTTAAATTACTAATGTATATGGACGGATTAGTATGCTTGAAAGTCTTGTATTTACGTAAGCATAGACGTGACTATCTGAAATAGTTCAGGTCTTAGTGTTTGACCAAGAAAAATCAGCCTGTTTCATTCGATGTTGTTACGGAAAAATGTAGCGCATTATAGCAATGCTGCTTGCTAGAGAAAACAAAGGGGTGTAGTGTTCACGGGCTTGTAAAAAAAAAAAGGTTCAAGCGTCCCAGAGTCACATAAAAGAATAGGCGTCGGTGGCGAGCTCAGAGGGTACCACTGACCCTTAAGACATCACGGTATATCGATGCACCGGCAGTGAATTCTCGAAATTTTGCTCGCGTTTTTTTTACATACTTTTCACGACAAAAGTCATGAGGTTTGGAGGTAGGAATCTTTTGCCCTGTGGTATAAAACTAACAGAAACCGCATTTTTTTCTAATTCTCTGTCGAGACGCTTTACAGTGAGTGTCGACTTCAGAAATTTCTTCGATTTACGTGGGCCTTGTTGTGTTCGTGTTTACAATTGTTTATTTTATTATTCGTTTTTTGAGTGTATTATTTTCATTGTTTGAAAATGCCTGTTAATACACCCCAAAGGGCGCTCGTGGGTGCTTTGAAAGCAACCGCGCAAGTTTTTATTCAGAGTGACGAACAAATCGGGCAGCACTATAATCATCGGTGGTTCGTACGTATTGGTAACTTAACGGTTAACCAATTGCGGGTTGAATTCGCGACCTTGCTACGCCGGGGCAATCGCAATCTCATTACAAGTGCCTACGTTAATGGTGCTTTCAACGGGTCCTATTTGTCCAAGCGTTGTGTCTGGGGCCACCTGGCTGCGAGCGGTGGGTTGTTTCACCGCTCGCTCCGTCGTCTTGTTCGTGGGATCGATACTCTGAATGGTAAGTGTATAATAAAAAGTATTAAATCTTATATTTTCCAAATTTTCAAATTTTTAATATTTTTCAAATTTACATTTCTCTTTCGTTATTAATTTCAATTTTTATTTTTCATTAACTTTAATCGCTGCAAACCCTGCGGAAGAGGAGGAGGAGAGCGTTGGCAATGAAACGTCGAACGCCTCGACCGTTTCACCGTCCATACACTCTGACAGCGCTACCCCAGTGTGTTGCAGTTCGGGTTCGGATGCTGGGTCCAGTATTCAGCTCGTCGGTGAAATCCATGCGGAACCAACGGTTGTCGGATCTCCCAATCATCTATTGAGATGAGCGTGGACGACTCGTCGGACGACGATGACGCCGGTAGTAGCGGTAGCTGCCCCGAACGTTCGAGCCCCGTATCGGTCGAGTACCCGCTCGACCCGCGATATCTGGCTGTCGAAGCCGACGTCGATCGGGAGGAAGACCGGCAACGACCATTCGACATTAACGAGGCCTCTACAGCATCGATGAGCGAGCCCGACAATCACGACGAATGTAAGTATATTTTATACGTTTTCAAAAATTTTATTTTCATTTAAAATTATGAACATATAATTTTTAATTCAGAGTTCTCTACCGAAGTCGCACTCGACAATCGGTGTGAAATACGCGACGTCGTGTCGTATAGCCCTCCGTCTCCGCCCCCTCATGAGCACGCTCCGGCGGCTATGGATAGAGACGCGTTAATTGAGGCTGATTTTCACGAAATTGAGCTTCATATACAGGCTTATTTTTATGAAAATGTACAGCCTGACTCACCCGCTCGTTCACAGTCACCTCTAGCTCGTGAAGAGCCGGAGTACATTGCACTGGGCGATGTATACGCAGAAGCCGTTCTCGAAAGCCCAGAGCTTCCACGGCCTCATAACGGTGGCGAAGTGGAGGCTCTACGGACGAGAGTCGATGCTTTGGTATGGAGGTCAACGCAATACGTTGTCGTATATTTTGATGCCGATGGGGTGCCCGGGGAGGAGTCAGATCACTACGATGAGGACGATACACTCCACCGCACCATCATCATCATCATCGTGTCATCATGTCATCGTCGTCATCATCATCATCATCATCATCATCATCATCAGAGACATCTGGATCATCCTCTCCAATACCACAGATTAGTTGTGCACCCACGGTTCAGATAGGTAGTGGTCATCTCGATACGAGCAATACCGACAATAGTAACGGCAGCGATATGCCATTAAATTTACGAGGAAATATAATTCAAATCAACGACGACTTATCTGACGATGTAGCGGGTATAAAACCCGCGGGTGAAAGGTTCGTCATTATAGGTAACGCTCGCGATACATATTCGCTTCGTTTTAAAGTTTTATCGCGTCAGACCGATCTGATGCTGTTACCACCGCCAGAGTCCGTTAATCCCGTGACGTGGATCCACAACGCCGTTCGTGATATCCACAACCATTTTATGAAAGACCGCGATCGCGATGATTTAATCGGTGTTAGTTTTGAGACGGCTGGCATGGCTGACGGTGTAGCAGGCGTGTCGATCAGACCAGTAGCACACTTCGAAGCTGATAAACTGTGGGATTTGATGTGTTCGGTTAATCAGAGTGCGCGTGTGCTATCGGCTGTCGACACGCTTCGTTTTACAGTCACCTATGTGAAAGTACCGAACGGCAGGGGGATCCGCGTCCCGATGTTAAAAAGCAAATCACTCGTACACGTCGGGCAGGACGATAATCTATGTTTTCCCCGATCGTTAGTGGTTGCACGGACAAATCATAAATTCAGGAGTAATCGCGGTAAAGAGCAGCTAGCCGCATGGAACCGTTTCCGCCATGTATCGTCGCCAGCTCAACGGCAAGAGGCTCGGAAACTTGCGAAACGCGCTCGTTTTGTAGTACCCTCTGGAGGCTGCGGTATATCGGAGATACTCGTGTAGCCATCGTTGTGTATGATTGGGAAACGCTAGGACGAGCTACGGCACCGAGTTTTGATGGACGATCGTATTTCGATAATACGGCAACCATAGAGATTGTTAATATAGCATATTGTAGTGTTTTAAAACACTACTCGTCTATTACAAATTTACTTGGAGCCGCATGTGGCGACTTCCGTCGCGAGGGTCAGCATAAATGTTCGAGTAGCTGTCCTCGGTGCTTCATCGTGCCGCCCTGCATCGTCGACGCTGACCATGAGACGGCTAATGAACCTTTGTCTACGGGTATAGTATATTTTTTAACACGGATTGTTTCGAGAATCATTTAAAACTGCGATCAAACGGTCGAGAGGGTGATACCCGTGCGCGAACTTCAGTATGCGAGACTCTGCGTTTGTGTAGCATCTGCGGTCAGATGATTCGCGGTCTTAATCGTGTTCACGAGTGTGGTGTAGTTTTCACGGCTCTAATGAACATTGTTACATGCAGGTGGCGAAACCGCGTGTTTCAAAAAAATCGAAAAACGGTGAAGAGACGCATCCGGATACGTTATTTATTTTTTATGATTTTGAAACGCGTCAGGATGAGGGTTTTGCAGGTGGTACAAACGTCGACAACGCACACGAGCATGTCGTGACACTTGATGTAGCGCATAAGCTTTGTACGCTTTGCTTAGAAGCCAGCGATGCGAAACCCGAGGGTATTTGTCGTTGGTGTGGGGTGTGTGAGCACGTGTTCGTCAAAGATTCCGTAGCTGAATTGGTGGATCTTTCCGTGCGACGAGAAACGAAATTTCGCAATATAGTTTGTATCGCTCACAACGCAAAGGCGTTTGATGCACAATTTATATTGAGAAATATCGTCGAGCGTCACGCAGATATACCGGCGTCGAAAATAATTTTAACTGGAAATTCGATAATATCATTGCGTGTAGAACGTACTGCGTTTATCGACAGTTTAAATTATTTTCACATGCGTTTGGCTGATTTGCCAAAGGTTTTCGGGTTTGATGAAAAAATCGGGAAAGGTTACTTTCCCCATCTTTTTAATACGAAAAACGTGGACGCTCACGCCAACGGTCCTTTACCCGACGCTGAATACTATTCTCCTGACACTATGAGCATCGGGGAACGCTTGAAATTTCACGTCTCGTATGCGGAACAAGTTCGAGAGAATAAATCGGTCAATTTTCACGAGGAAATCATGAAATATTGTAAGATGGACGTGAAAATTCTTCGTCGAGCTTGCCGTGAATTTCGTAAAATTTTTCTCGAATCCGGCAACGTTGGCCCCTTTATCGAGACTGTAACGATAGCCTCAGCGTGCTCACTCGTGTACAGGCGCAATTTCCTCAGCCCGAAAACAATAGGCGTCATACCTGCCGGAGGGTACAGGCGCTCGGGAGTTCATTCACAGCAAGCGGTTGACTGGCTCCTTTGGGTAGAACGCCAGGTAGGTCGGGATATAGTTCAGCCGGCACGCGACTACGAGTATCGCTTACCCGAGGGACTACGCGTCGACGGTTACCTGGAGTATGACGATCGGCGTGTAGTTTATCAATATCACGGTTGTTATTGGCACGGTTGCGTAACCTGTTTTCCGAATAATCGAGCACGCGGCGATCGTTCGGTTAATGATAGCTTTGATGCACGGTTCGCGCGTACAACGGCAACGAGCGCAATGATACTCTCTCACGGCTACGAACTTGTAGAAATGTGGGAGTGTACATTCGCTGAGATGCGTAATCGCGACCCGAGCATCAACGCGTTTATAAAAAGTCAACCGCGACGTTTGATCGCGTGTTTGAACCCTCGCGACGGTTTTTATGGAGGTCGTACAGGCAACACGGTGACGTCCTACAACGTTGCTCCCGGCGAGAAAATCGCGTACATTGATATATGTTCACTCTACCCGTATATTTCGAAAACGGGAAGATTCCCAGTGGCTCACCCGACTATATACGTGGGATCCGAGTGTGACGTTCTGCTTAACGACTCGTACGACTCGTTAGGTAGAACGATCAACGATATAATTAAATGCACGATTCTCCCGCCGCGTTATCTGTTCCACCCCGTGCTGCCTGTACGAGCTCGTGGAAAATTGCTTTTTGTTCCTTGTCGCAAATGCTCTGAAAACGAGGTGCAAGAAGATTGTCCGCATGTCGACGTGAACGATCGAGCTTTGACCGGTACGTGGGTAACGGACGAGGTACGCAAGGCATTAAATGTCGGTTACGTTATGGTAAACATCCAAAACATTTGGGCGTACAAAACGACGCAGTATAATCCCGAGACACCCGAAGGTGGACTTTTCGCCGCCTATATTGATACTTTTCTAAAAATCAAACAAGAGGCAAGCGAGCCTCCGCAAAATTGTACGGACAAGTCGTCACTCGTAAAATATATTAGAGACTACACTCAAGCCGAAGGTATCAGCTTAGACGTCGAGAAGGTACAAAAAAATCCCGGGCTACGTTCGGTGGCTAAACTTTGCCTCAACTCGTTTTGGGGAAAGTTTGGCCAGCGTGATAATTTAACACGTACGGAAATCGTGAAAGACCGGGAAAAATTACTATCACTGCTTTACGATAACGAAAAAGAGGTAAATAGATTACTACCGGTAAACGACGATATCATGTATGTTAACTGGTCATCGCGGGAAGAGGCAGTTGTAGCTAATCCACTTATCAATGTGGTAATTGCGGCGTTCACAACAGCTCTGGCCCGCTTGAAGCTGTATAGTTATCTCGAGCGTCTAGATCGGCGAGTCTTGTATGACGATAGCGATTCGGTTATCTACAAGAGCTCCGGCTCGTCCGACGAATGGGTACCACCTTTAGGTGATTTTCTCGGCGATATGACAGCCGAGCTATCGTGCAACGGTAAGAACGCCTATATAAACTCGTTTGTTTCGGGCGGACCGAAGTTTTATGGCTATACAGTGGTCACAAGCGAGGAGCCCGATACTGTTGTAAAAACCGTATGCAAGGTAGTGTTGTGAGCTCGGTTACTAACCGGTTAAATAGCCGGATATTTAACCGGTTAATAACCACGGTTATTTATTATATTTAACCGGATGCTATTTATTCTCCGGTTGGCAGTATTGCTCACTGCGGAAGTGCGGACATTGCGTCATTTACGGATTTGCGTCGTTAACTCTTTCTTGACTTGACTGCGGCCGCGGCGTGCGTTTGCTCGAGAATCTCACGATCAAAGAAAAAAGAAAACAGAAAACGTGAACACGTGAAAAGTGAAAAGTCGCCTGAGCCCTGACCCTGAGCCGCCGATACCGCGAAATCTATTGCTTTGGCGAATAAAATGTTGACTTCTGTAAGGTAAGTTCAAACTTGAATTCCAGAACCCAGAAGTAAGATCCCGAGCGATGTTAACCTAAGAACTTATCGAATACATCTCTATCGCTCACACGTGAACGCCATTACGCCACTAATTTGCGTTAATGGGATACGGGATACCCCGGATACCTCCCTGCCAAATCTTGACATTATTTCTCAGGTAATCGCGACGAAAATTTTTTTTATCGCTCAAGTACTCATCTCAAATAAGAATATGAAGTCAAACATTTTTTTTTTCTAAATTAAAAAATCAAAATAAATATTTTTTTTTTTAAAGTGTATCGCAAATCCCAAACGTAATCTTTTTTTAAATGTTATTTTGAATGTGGGAACAAATTCTTGAAGAGACAAGTCAAAATATGCAATTGTGGTTCCTTTTATTTTAATTTTGATTTCATTTTTTTCACTTCCTGATGCCTATATTGGTTGCAAGGTCGTCGTATTTTTTTTTCGTCACTCATTTCATACTCAAAATATTATCAGATGTTGATTCTCCTACATGCCTTTTGTTACTGTTTACAACATATTTTGGATCAAAAAAAAAAATTCACCTACATGCCTTTTGTTACTGTTTACAACATATTTTGGACCGAAAAAAAACATCGATTTTTTAGCACTGTCGATTTTTTAGAATAGCCAAATAGAATAATATAAAAAATCTGATACGATTGGTTGTTAAGAATAGTTATACAAAGCACGAAAAAAAATTGGCAGGTCAGAATATTAAAAATTGTAGGAGAAGATACATTTTTTCAAATCGAAAGCAAACATTTTTTTTAGTTGTGCTTTTTTAGTTAAGTGCTTCTATTTTTTTTCGTAAAGTGCAGTTAATTTAATGAAAATTAGGTCCTTTAATGTTAATTGATTCAATGCATATTTCCAGAGATATGATTTTTTGAAAATAAATATTATTCCTATTAAAAAATCATATCTCTGGAAATATGCATCGAAACAACTAATATTATAGGACTTAATTTCCATGAAATTAAATGCACTTTACGAAAAAAAATAGTAGTGCTAGAAAATAAAAAAAATATATCACCCTCCTGGAAATTAATTTTATTCCTATTTGTAATAGGTATAAAATTTATTTTCAAAAAATCATATCTCTGGAAATATGCATTGAATCAATTAACATTATAGGACCTAATTTTCATTAAATTAACTGCACTTTACAAAAAAAAATAGACACTTAAAAACAACAACAAAATTTTGCTTTCGATTTGAAAAAATAAATCTCCTACAATTTTTAATATTCTGACCTGCCAATTTCGTGCTTTGTATACTATTCTTAACAATCAATCGTATCAGATTTATTATATCATTTTATTTGGGTATTCTCAAAAATCGACAGTGCTGAAAAATCAATGTTTTTTTTTCGGTCCAAAATATGTTGTAAACAGTAACAAAAGGCATGTGAATTTTTCAGATTTTTTAAATCATTATTTCCAATAGCTAACTCTCTCGCCGAACCCCCTCATTAATATTAATTTGGGGCATTTAGTCTCAGAAATTATAAAATCCTCGAATGGCGCTTAGTAAAATACAATATAATTTACTCGCTTTTTGTTTTTTTTTTTATTACTTAGACGGCAGCCGGTTTATTGATTTGAAGAACTCGTCAACTCGTCATTCGTCATGCCGAAGAATGAAAGTTTTGTGTGGCAATATTTCAATAAAGTACCGATCGCGGCGAATGGACCAAAATATAAAACTGGATCGTGCAAGTATTGCGATCAGATTTATATTTCGAACGCCAAACGAATGGAGAAGCATTTGGCGGAGAAATGCTCAAAATGTCCTCCTGAAGTGAAGAAAATCTTTAGCCAAAGTAGCAGAGATCCTGATCCTGAAATCGACGATGTAGACGAGGAAGGGAATGTCTTGTCGGCGAGCTCATTGATATCGGTAAGCTAAGAGGCAGACAATATACTCATTTAAATTGAAAATGTTTACTAGCGCATCAATTTTGCTTCCTCAAAAAGCTTTGTTTTCATGCATTTTTTTTCGAGATTCTCATGTCAACGTGTTCAGAATGTTCCAAAACGTTGAGAAATCATGTTTAGAAAAAATGTCCGGATGTGTGTGTGTGTGTGCGTGTGCGTGTGCGTGTGCGTGCGCGTGCGCATGTGCGTGTGCGTGTGCGTGTGCGTGTGCGTGTGCGTGTGCGTGCGTGTGCGTGCGTGCGTGCGTGCGTGTGTGTGTGTGTGTGTGTGTGTGTGTGTGTGTGTGTGCGCTTTCTTTTCCCCAATTTTTAGTGAAATCTACGCAGTACTTTTGTTTTCACATGATTTTTAATGTTTTGGAAAATATCTGTCACGCTCTAGCATCCACAATTTTTGAGATATCGGTCTAAAATTTGGTACAAAGTTGGACTATTATAGAGTCATGATTGGTATTGAATTTGAGCCAAACCCATATAGTTCTTTTGTTTTTACACGATTTGAAAATTTAAAAAAATGTTTGTTTCCGCTTTAGCTTCCGTAATTATTTAGATATCGTGCTAAAATTTGGTACAAAGTTTGATTATTGTAAACCAAAGATTGTTATTGAATTTGGGCTAAATCCATGCAGTTCTTTTGTTTTACACAATTCAGAACTTTTTCAAAAGTCTCTGTACGCACTCTGGCTTCTACAATTTTTTAGATATCTGGCTAAAAATTGGCACAAAGTTTGACTATTACAGTCTGATGATTTTATTGAATTTAAGCAAAAACGGTTTAGTCGATCGGATTCTATGCGATTTTCAACTTTTAAAAAAATGTGTGTAATCTCTAGCTCCCACAATTGTTGCGATATTGGGCTAACATTTTGTACAAAGTTACATTATTATAAACCAAAGATTGTTATTGAATTTGGGCTAAATCCATGCATTTCTTTTGTTTTTACACGATTTTGAAATTTTTCAAAAATGTCTTTGTGCTCTAGCTTCCACAATTTATCACATTATGTTTTCTTATATTAGCAGCGCAACTTATCACAAAACAAAGCTTCTTGAGGAAACCAAAAGTGATAGAGTCGTACTTTCCAAATGAGTTGGGAAGACCAAAAAATAGTGAGGAAGAATTGTGCTAATATAATTTGCAGCTTTTTAAAATTAAATTTATTCTATACGTTCTGCACATATATAGTATAATCATGTTTAATTTTTCAGGATACTGGTTCGAGTACTAAAAAAAAACTTGCGAAACCGCCTACTAAAACTTCAAGTTTGACTCCTTTCTTCGATTCAATGGATAACGATACCAAAGCTGCCCTGGATGCCGATTTTGCTAGAGCTATCTATTCAAGTGCTGTGGCTCTATCGTTTGCTGAAAACGAGTACTGGAAGAAATTTTTTCATCGCCTACGTCCTGCCTGGATTCCTCCATCTCGATTCGAGCTATCGAATACTTTGCTTGAGAATGAACACAAAGCTGTTCAATCATCTGCTTTAGAGAAAATCAACAAAGCCGATTCACTAACTATGATGTCTGATGGGTGGACCGACATCAACGGAAATTCACTCATCAATATAATTATTGCAACTCCAGAGCCAGTATTTTTTTCAGCCATTGAGGCGAGCGTGAACGCTCATACTGGCGACTACATTTCTCACGTCCTTGGATCGGCAATTGCAGAAATTGGGAGTGATAAGATTCATGCCGTGGTTACGGACAACGCATCGAATATGAAACTTGCCTGGAAGAAGCTGCAAGAGAGATTTCCACACCTCATCATCTATGGTTGCCTCCGTGTTTTTTGCATCCGTCGACAACAGAAGAACATTAATTGTAATGGATTTGCAAAAAGATGAACTAATTGGATCTTCAACTAATCGAAACTTTGCTCATAAAGTAATTTTCGATAAAGTACATATTCGTTAAGTTTTTAAAAAGAATAATGCGTATTTTTTTATCGATTTTTATAAATGAGGCTAATTTTTTCAATAAATGGCGCTCTGTCCCTGCATTTAATTTTTCCATTAAATAAGTGCTAATGCTAAATGAGAACTCCAACCCAACCTGGCCAACCTCCTTAAGTCGAGTAATTCGCAACTTATTTTCATTTTTTCATTTCCCATAAAGCGTTATTACCTTCTCACGAAAAATTACACGTTTAAACGTTTAATAAGAAATTTGTAACATCGTATTCAAATTTGAATATTTATGTGGTATTCGAGAGTTGGTAGTACGTTTTTAACCAAAAATAACCGGTAACGTAACCGGCTACGTAACCGGTTATTTAAGCTACTAACATAAATAGCCGGTTATTTTACAACACTAATGCAAGGTAAAGGGGCTCAGTCTAAACTACGCAAACAGTCGTCTTGTAAATTCCGAGTCAATCAGGGAACTTATTCTAAGTGATCTACCCTGCTTGAATGAAAAGTCTATTTCCCTCCGTTTCCCGTCGATACAAAGATTCGCGCTGCACAACGTTATCACGCGTACGGTCTTTAAAACATGTCGCGTTGTGTGTCGCAAACGGCGACATGTAGCCCATGATCTTTCTCTATCGTTCAGCTATAAGGAAAGAGGCTAAAAAAAAAAATAAATAAATAAAAATGTTTATAAATTTTTAAAACCATGTTACATGAACAATTGATTTATTATTGAAAATTTGATTTCAACTTGTATAAATAAACCAATTGCTCCTTCATCCTTTTCAGTGAAGCTTCGAAAAATTGTATCAGTATATGAGTGCGAGTATTGTTGCGTCCGTGTATACACGTGTATACTCATATTTTTATAAAACGCAATTAAAATAATTTTTCATAATTCTGTCTTGTATTTCTATTCATTCTCTTCCTGTCCACAGGTTCATAATAATATCCAATCTATGTATTTTAAACCAATGGTAAATAAAAATGAAAATATCACATATGCTGTGTCACAATTTCTATCCTTAACATATGCTAATCCTTACATGCGCATTTATTAGCTGATAGATGCGCATACCGCGCTGTAAGCTTGTGGATACGCGCTCGTTCATAAGCTTATGAGCACACGAGCGTGTGTCTGTTGAAGCTGATCCGCGAGCGCGCACACACGTCGGATAAGCTGGTAACGACGTGCGGGGGGTCCGCCGCCGCCGCCGCCGCCCGGAGGGCTATAAGCTTATTAAAAATATTAAAATTTCGATTTGTGGAAAAATAAAAAATTTCAAATATGGACGTAAGATGGAAACATCCTTGGACATCGCTTATATGCGGCTCCACAGGATGTGGAAAAACAGTTTTCGTGAAAAAATTTCTTAAAAATTTAAATTCAATGTGTAACGTCGTGGTTGATAGAATTATATTTTACTACGGTGATACTCTGGATCCTAATATTCGTACGCTCCAAATTAACGACACGTCATCAGACTGTGCTCGGGATAGTAGTGCGAATTATAAAAAAGCAGTGAAAATAGAGTTTATCGAAGGAATGCCGCAATCGGCAGATTATTCAAACGATAATACTTTGAAAAAACTCATTATTATAGACGATTTAATGCGGGAATCGTCGAATGGTACTATTGTGGATCGTTTTACCAAAGGCAGTCATCATAAGAATATTAGTGTTATATTCATAACACAAAATATTTTTCACCAGGGCCATGGTCAAAGAGATATTTCTTTTTAAAAATCCTCGGGATCGAGCACAAATCCGACATCTAGCACGTCAAGTTTATCCGGAAAATCCGCATTTCTTAACCGAAGTGTACCACGACGCAACTACACAGCCGCATGGATATCTTCTCTTAGATCTAAAGCAATCTACACCCGATAATTGTCGATATCGCACGATAATTTGTCCCGACGATAAACGCATGCAGGTTTACGTCCCGAAGAATTCAAGACGATGAGTTTAAAAGGCAAACACATGTTCACACGGACGTCAGTCAACAACGCACAAAAGACCATATCGTATCGTGAGAAGAGTTTCACAGTGTGCAAGTATGACGAAAAAATTAAAAAACAAGACCGCTCGAGGAAAGTGCCTTTTGATAAACGTTGTGCTGCTATGCTAAACGCTCTCTGTCATTCCAATAAGGAGCAGCGTGAAGCTCTACTGCGAACCGCCGATGAACCACTCGTTAAATGTATCTGTGAGTATGTTGTAAATATATTACACGGAGCGGTCGATATAAAGAGTAGCGTTAAAAACCGGTTGAAAAAATATAAAAAAGTGCTTCGGCAAATCGTCGCCTGCGGCGTGGTAAAAAAGAGTGGTGTTTTCGGTGGTCACCGCAAACGCTACAATTGGAAGACAAAAAAAAACGTATAATTATTCAAAAAGGCGCAGGTGCATTTTTACCATTATTATTAGCACCGATTATCTCAACATTGTTCAGTAGATTGTTTACCGTCGGCGGAGAAGGAGGAAGCTCCTGAGAAGCTGTGGAGTTTGCAAAGAAAATGGCTATAGTACCGATTACAGACGATGACAACGAACAGTGTTGCAGTAATACCGATGATCGAGAACCTATGTCCGGTTTTGGTCAAGTCGGTAAAATAGAAGCCGTGCTAACCCCGAAGAAAACTGTACAGACACCTGGAGACGCACTTTCACGACAGGACGCCGAACTTTTTAAGATTTTAAGATCGAAAAAGTACGGCGATGATGACTCACGCAAATGGAAAGACTACGTGCAGGTTTTACAACGCTTTCTATTTCTCAGCGGCGTAAAAACTGAAGCGCGACAACCCGAAGAAACTCATAAACCGACTCTACCGGATGACGCAATAATACATAGCGTACCGAAAGCGTATAAGCGAAAAGCAGCATCACTTGTGGAATATCTTCGCAACACTGTGACTCGGGATAATAATGTGAGTTGGGATGGCAAAGGCGTTGTCACAATAAACGATAGATACATTCCAAATTCGAATATTGTTGATCTTGTGAATGATGCTGTAAGGGCTAGAAAAGGGGTAAAACCTCACGGGCGTTTACAGTTCATCGCGAGTCTTCGAGCTGGTGGCGTGCCACGAGAATTTGTTGGAAACGAATCTTTGTGGCAAATAGCTCAAACCAGAGCAGTTAAACGTCGGCGAGAAAATCACCTGGAGCCCGACGAGGAGGACCACAGCGATAATGGAAATGAAAATACGGAATTTGTGCGCGACAATGCTGTAATGAACAATCAAGAGCGTTCTTCAAAACGACGAGAAAGCAGACTGTCTGGACAAGGATTTGCTCGATGGATCAAACTTTAAATAAAAATTGAATGAACATGCCATTCGAAAAAGTATATTACGATGCTTCAAACCCTGCAGGTTATGCCGGGGCTAGACAACTGATTAAAGGAAAAAATAAAGCAGACACCGTGTATGAATGGCTTACTCAACAGGATGCCTATACAATGCACAGACCCGTGCGCCGCCTCTTTCCACGATTTTACTACAATGTTGGTAATATAGACGATGTTTGGGAAGCCGATGTCGTAGACCTACGCTCATTGAAGAGCTACAACGACAACGTAGCCTACCTGCTAATGGTCATTGACGTTCTCAGTAAATACACTTGGGTCGAACCGCTTCAAGACAAAACTGTGCGCGAAGTAACAAAAGCTTTTAAAAGGATTTTCGAACGAAGCGTGGATCGTCAACCTGTATACCTGCAGACAGATCGGGGCAAGGAATTTCTTGGTAGTGAACTCCAAAAATTTCTCAAAGAACACTATATTCAATTCCGAGTTGTTCGTAATCCCGACATAAAAGCATCTATCGTGGAACGTTTTAACCGTACACTAAAGGAGCGTATGTGGCGTTACTTTACGCATAAAAATACACATCGCTACATCGACGTGTTGAAGCAATTTGTTTACGCTTACAATCACGCAATACATTCGACAATTAAAATGCAACCGGCAGCCGTAACATTGCACAATGCCGACATAGCGGCACATAATATGATGCACGCTGCTGTGAAAAGACGGGAAAAGAGACGCTCCACCACGTATAAATACAATGTCGATGATCATGTGCGTATTAGTAGAACAAAAGGTACGTTCGAGAAGGGTTACGAGAAAAATTGGAGCGAAGAAATTTGTTGTATTAAAAGAGCTATCGAACGTCAGGGCCTGCAGGTTTACGAGCTAAACGATCTCGAAGGCGAGACTATCGAGGGCTTCTTTTACCCCGAAGAGTTGACACGCGTTCACGAAAATAGTGTGAGCAATAATCGAGAATTTAAAATAGATCAAGTGCTACAGACAAAAGGTCGTGGTGCTAAGAAACAAATTCTCGTTAGTTGGGTGGGGTATCCGGCAAAATTCAACTCTTGGATACCTGCGGCAAACATTCACAACATTGCGTGAACACATCAAAATGCACGACGTATATGACTTTTTCCTTGTACTCCCAAGTAACAGCAGTATGAAATATTTTCCGGACAATACAACAACACGTTATACCAGTCAACTCAAGCGAGAAATATCGCTGAAAGGTCAATGGACTGTGGGCTTAGCTGAAATTCATATACCCTGCACGATGATTCATCTCCAAGAGTCAGAGACGGAAATCGGGTGGTCACTTTGCGACGCCAAAACACCTACAGCGCAGAGTGTACCATATGGAATATACAAGAATAATGATGAACTTGTGTTTCACATTAATCGTTTAAAAGGTCTACGTGAAGCAGGCATACAAATAGTGAATGTAAAACACGCAAACGGTTATGTGGCTATTGACATGACGAAGAAAAGTACGTGCACAAATAATGTACTACGAATGAGTCGTAAAGGACAACGAATATTGGGATTCGAGAAGCGTTCGCAACCGCTGGCCGTCTGGGAAACCCCTCACGGCGTTCATCTACGCCTGCAACGAGGTGTACCGAGAATGGCTAGCGTACCCTGTTGTATAAACCGTGCGCTACCTGACCAACTCTTTGTGTACACCGTTATTTGTGTACCTCATACAGTGGGGGACATGCAAACAACACTACTACGTATAGTTAATTTGGATACAGCGAGATACACATACGGTGCCACACAAGTAAAATATTTTTCACCACCGAATTACATACCTCTTATAAAAAATTGCTTCCGTTCCATAGCAATAGATATAAGAGATGATATGGGCGAGCCTGTGGCATTCGAGTACGGGACACTGACACTCACGCTTCACTTTAAGAGAGTCTGATACGTGAAAAACATCACGATGGATGTCCGCAATTCAAAAGACGTTCTGCATAACCATTCACCGACTCAAGACGCTACTAAATTTTAGATTGTGACATTTAGTGAATATGTTGAAAAATATCGATCTATAGTTCAACGAAAATGTGTGATTCCTGAAAAGTTTATAATTATTATTCATAGAATACATGAAGTGTTGTGTGATTCACAATATTACAACCTCCATACTATAGATTGTAAACCTATAACACTACTGACTCCTCATGATCATGAATTGTTGCAAACGTTCGGTGAAATTGATATAAAAGTCGAGAAAGAGATAGATATTCCTTACAATGGTATTATCACAGATATTATTGTTGATATGGTACTTGGTTGCGAGCATGAAAGTTACGATGAATTGAAGAACCGTATAGGAGATAATAGACCAAAAAGTCTCTCATTTTTCAGCGCCGTTAATTTCTATATGATTACATGTATAGGATCAAAGACACTGATGGACGCTGTTGCTAACACAATCTACAGACGTCTGGAGGAATATTAATTTAAATTTTTTGAGTATATAAAATGATATTACACATGAATATAAAAGCAGATTCGAAGCAAACGGTGTGCATTCGCGTGAGGAACGTTAAACCCGCCGGTTCTCTAAAAAAGTATTACTCGGGTAGAGTGTAGCTATGGTGGTTCATTATACGGCTTACTACGAGAATCAAATCGGCGGTGGCACTGACGGGCGTATACACAATGTATATGTTGGATCTCCTCATCAGCGCGGTCACGGAATCGGTAGGTTTCTCGGAGGCCTCTTCAGGAGCGTACTCCCACTGCTGAAGAAGGGTGCTAAAGCTATAGGAAAAGAGGCTGTACGTACAGGTCTACATGTGAGAATGATGCAGTCGTTAACAGGACGTGTACGCAAGCGCACGAAAAAGAGGAAAAGCCGTGGCTCAGTTTTGAAAAAATCACGAGCGATAACGAAGAGAAGAAAAACAACTGTGAAAAAGAGAAAGGGTACAAGCAGGAAGAGGGCCAGAAGTGCTGTCAAACGAGTGAGGAAGAGACAAACAAACGATGTTTTTGGTGGTGTTTAACAATGTCTTTCTTACACTCACACTCTTGCGAGTGTATGAAGTCAGAGCTCGACTTGTTTACTATACCACTAACACAAACAGCTATAGAGGGCTCACAATGGGTTCACTACAAACCCGTGTCGTCCCTTTCCGACGACGGACCGCACGAATTTGTCATACCTGGCCACGGGGAGCAATACCTGGGTCTGGCTCATACAATGATTGCCGTGAATGTAAAAGTTAAGGCTTCCGCAGAATCAGAATACAAAGTAGCACCTGTTAATAATTTTCTGCATAGTATTTTTAATCAAGTGGACGTATATTTCCATCAAAAGCTCGTCGCACCACCCAACAACGCATACCCCTACAGGGCATACATTGAAACACTACTCAATTATGGACCAGCGGCAAAAAATTCTCATCTTACGACCACTCTGTGGTACAGTGATGACGCTGGTACATTTGAACACCTACGTGGTGATCCGGGTAGCCTAAATAATGGCCAGAATATACGTGAAAGGCATATAAAACATGGAAAACCCCTCGACATGATTGGACACTTGCATTGCGACGTTTTTAACCGGGATAATTTTTTGATAAACGGTGTGGAAGTACGGCTACGGCTCGTACGTTCAAAAAACGATTTTTGTCTCATGGAGTCGCCCGTAAAAGGAATGACACACAGTGTGCAAATAAACGAAGCAACTCTACTAGTGCGACGGGCAAAAATTACACCGGGAATACTGATTGCTCGTGCTAAAATGCTAGCCAAGGCTACGGCAAAGTATCCTATAACGAGAGTGGAAGTTAAAGCTTTTACCATGCATAGCGGTATTATCGGCGACACTAGACAATGTTATTCTTGGACAATTACCTAAACGAATTATAATCGGTTTTGTAAAAAATCGCGTATTTAATGGTAGTAAGATCCTAAACCCTTTTAACTTTAACCATAATTTGATAAATTTCCTCTCGCTCTACGTTGACGGCCAGCAGGTACCTAGCAAACCACTTCAACCCCAATTTGCAGGTAACACGTGGGATCACATCTACCAGACGCTATACAACGGTACTGGTATACATTTTCAAAACGAGGGATTAGGTATAGCCAGAAATGACTACCCCAAAGGAATTGCCTGTATGCCTTTGATTTGACACCTGACTTGTCTGCTGACTGTTTCAGTCATTGGAATCTCATAAGACACGGTAGTATACGGATTGAGGTACGCTTCGAACAACCACCAACAGCAACGTTGAACTGTCTAGTGTACGCCGAGTATGATAATGTAATAGAAATAGATTCAACACGACAAGTTATTACTGATTTTAGTACGTGAGAGAGAGATCTCTGCCGCGTAGCATCCACCCTAGCGTCAGGTGTGGTGGTAGTGGTGGTGGCAGCTGAACCGGTATTTAAATGGCTCGCTGAGGCCCGTTCAGCATCAGTCTACGGAAAACTCTCATCATGGCTATCATAATAGATATTCAAGCTCTCTACGGCTTGACCGGAGAATTTCTACCCAAGGAAATAGCCCTTACCTCAATCCACGACAAGAATTATGGGCACTGGCTTATCGAACAGCCCTACGACTTTGGGGAACTATCTAAATATATTCGATCAAGCAATAATAATCTCACGTGTTACCATCATGGATTGGAATGGCTTGATGGTGATACGCCATTGAGGAAAGTGTACGCTAAACTTCGAACAATGTGTCGATATGCTCTACGTATTTATACTCGTGGTGCGCAAAAAGCAGAGTTACTACGTGATGTGTTGGGCCGCGAGATTATTAATCTGGAGGAGTTTGAGGGACCGACTTTAAAAAATATGCCAGTAAATAAAACATACTGCATTCATCACGGGATTTTGAAGGAACGTTCTGCAATATGTGCTCTAAACAATGTAGCAAGAAAACGGTCATGGCTAAACTTCAAAGAACTCAACTCAAGAACTCAACAAGTCCTATTTATTCGATACCTCTTGCCACATCTACACCAACGAAGAAAGAAAAAACAACGACGGTGACAGTGGCCATGAATATAAACAACGAAGCGCTGAAGAAAATTAATACAACCGATAAACCCTGTAGCAAAGAGTATATATTCAAGGATGATCCACTCTCGAGCGACAGTCGAGAGTCGAACACGTACGCTGGAACAGAGCTTGCCAACGACGAAATAGTGGGCCTTTTCCGGAGTAAAGACTCGCATCCAACCCCGCCACCGAGACGCCAAACGTTAAGTCAACCTACACTACCGCCACGCAGTTATAATCTCCAGGAAAGGCGCCGTCAATCACAAGCCAGGCAGCAGCAGCAACAACAGCTACAACGACAACAGGGGGGAAATGAACAGTCTACAAATATCCGAGGCCGTACAACTAGTATTTGCTCAGACGAAAGGAGTCTTCCCTGCAGATCGCATCCCGAGTCGATGGTCTAGACCTGCAGCATTGGTGATCAACACCGACAAACATAGTCAGCCTGGTAGACATTGGGTTGCAGCGTACGTTGACGTAAATGGACACGGCATCTTTTTCGATAGCTATCGATTACCCCCACTCGTCAACCAACACCATAACCGTCTACGCAGAAACACTCGAACCTACGAGTAGAACACAACCCCGTTGGAAGCCATCAATTCTCAAGTGTGTGGCGAATACTGCCTGATGTTTTTTGATTATATGTGTCGGGGTTATACTCGGGAAGCTTTTTATAAGATTTTCTCTGGAAAGAAACTGAAGAATGATCGCATCGCCGCACGTTAATTACTACAAACAACTGAAGTATTCATCTCAAGAGATGACGAGGAAAAAGAAGAAATTTTTAAAAAGCATAAAAACAATAATATAAACGGCGGTGGATGTGGTAAAGGGAAAACAAAATCTTGCATACAAACTTGTACAGCACGATTTGGATGCTTCTTGTAAATATCATGAATAATCCTGAAATTAACATATTTTCGTGTCATCGTTATTTTTTATTTGAAAACCCGTTTCCCTCCCCCTCATTTCCCAACGATACACGGAACACCTGCATATAACCAAGCGACCGTCATTCAGATAGGTCAGTCGTAACTAAACACTCCTAACGCCATCATCTAAGGGCTCTTTCTCTCTCTCATACGCCTACGAAAATGGAGACCATCGATGGTTTACTGGTAATCGACTGCTCCAAGGATCCATGGGAACTCACCAGAAGGGAGCTCGAGTACATCCCGAAACCGCTGCTGTTGAAACACTGGGGACGCCATAATTCACTTTTATGGGAAAAACTACCGGATCATATCAAGGCCGATCGAGAAGTCTCCTCATACCTGCCCTGCTACTTACACTATAAGACAACAACTTTGAGAGAGTACATCGACGGGCCAGCACCAACACAACGCAGAAAATGCCATGGCTGTCAAACAACATCCGGAAACGATATTTAAAAAATATTGTAATCGCCGGAACAATATTTTATAAATAAACAATTTTATAAATAAACAATTTTATAAACATGTAAGTTTTAAATTTATTCAAAGAAACCGTTATTATCGACCGTAGAATAAACGCGAAATAAAAGCGCGAGTAGAACGAGTATACGGACGACGCACTCGCTACGAACGCGCCGATCATCTCGCGCCGGTGAGAGATGGGTGGGGACGCGGCGGCTGTCGCGGTCTCCAAGCACTCCCGTGCGCGCGCCACAGTAGACACGCAGCGGTGGGCCGCTAAGCCCGCGGGTCTCTCGCGATCTTGGTCCACAGTGGGAGGTGACGGGTGGGAAAAAGAGGGAGGAAAGGAATACGGATGTGACGTACGTATAGAGGGAGTGAAAAAACACGAGGATCAATCACACACGGTCTCTCAGAGGGAGGGAAGAGGGAGGACCAATCAGGGGATGCCTCCGGGAGGGGAGGGACACTCGAAGGAGGGCAATCTAGGGAGGGGGAGGACACTCTAGGGGACGGGGGAGGGGCACTCAAGAAGGGAGCGGAGGGGGAGGCCACGCCCCTTCTGTCTCGCGATCTTGGGCCTCTACTACTAATCTGCATCAACATCAACACTGGCGGAGAAAAATGTAAGCATCGAAACAATGATGAACACCGTCACAGCAGAATCATCAGATCCTGAAGGTAGCGAGAAAGAAAATTTCTCTGCCGCTACCAACATTCCGACAGAGAAAAAAGTTGCAATTAATATGAAATATTGCAACGTCACATTCAATGTTACGAAAGATTAACAAGTAGAATCGAATGAGTCAGGGAGATAAATATTGAGTCTTTTTTTTTATATAAAAAAGCGTTCAATTTTAAACGTTTCGATTTATTATCATTTTGTTTCTTTGATTTTTTTTTGTTTTTGTTTTGCACTACGGAAAGAAAGAACTGCAAATGTAGTCACTAGGATCCAAAGATCGGCGAAAAAAACTTAGAATCGTCTATACGAGTATAATTACGAATAGAAAAAGTACTATTATTACATTTACTAAGAGATTATAACTGTTACGAGTTCAAAAAAGACTTGAAAAAATGTATAAAAAAGTCTTCCATAGATAATATTGTTAACTAATATTATTATCAAGCAGTTTCGTGATATACAGCGTCGAGCAATATGAAAACGACATGTATGAAAAGTGTTACTTTTAAGAGTCCAAAGACTATTTAAAATAGGATATAAGAGGATTTTATAAAAGTGTTTTCAATATTGTTACGAAGTGTGAATAAATATAAACATATCCTAAATATATTAGAAATTCTTTTCCTTTCCCAACAGTTCAAAACTTACAGAATATAAAACTAAAAAATTATTTTTATGTAACCTCAAATCTTTATTACAACTTATTAAAGTCGTTTCGTTTTCCTTTCAGGGGGGCTCCGCCCCCCGAACCCCCCGCCGGGGCTCCGCCCCTGGACCCAGAGCCATGCGGCGCGCTTTGCTACTGCATGTGTGGTCATACATTTGTTACATAAAGTAGTATGCGATACTCGTGGGGTATAGCAAATTTTATGAGAAGACTGCGACGCACTTCGCAGCCTTCTCATAAAGTTCGCTTTACCTCACTCGTATCGTAAAGTACTATTGTATCTACGGAGCACCAAAAATAATAATTTCAGACCAAGGTAGAAATTTCACCAGCGAGGTTTTTCAAGAATTTGCGAAAATGTTCGAAATTAAACATTACCGTACTACTGCATATCATCCACAGTCCTACGGCTATTTAGAACGAAGCCACCACGTACTAACTGAATATCTAAAACAATTCGTCAATGAACATCGCGAATGGGACAGCTGGATCCCTGCCGCAATGTTCTCATACAATGTGAGCATACATGAACGAACTAAATATTCACCTTTTGAAGTCGCATTCGGTAAAACAGCGCGAATACCTTCACAACTATTGTTGCTCGAGTGTTGCCACTCGCAGGATACAGGCGAACCTGCTCCCTCTCCACTACCTGAGCCAGTAAGGCTATACGTGTGATTGCATTCGACACCCTATTTGGCCTACTATCCACCGCGCCGCGGCTAGCTGACCATAACCACCGCCACCACGAGATCTACCCATACTAGGCACACCCCTCAATTGAGGAATGTGGCTTGGCGCCTAGTCCCATGGTACCCAGCCCTGTGTCAAAGCATCTTAGGGACGCCCAAAAAGTGCCACCTAATCACTCCCTTCGCTTGGGTCAGCGGAGCGAATACCTTCACAATTCGAACGCGAATATGAAGATAATAGATTCGATGAGCTCTACAAAGAACTTACCGAAAAAATAAAAACATCAAGAGAATCAGCAGCCGCCAACCTAATAGCCGCTAAACACCGTTCAAAAAGATATTACGATCGAAAAATCTAACCCCATACATATAAAACAGGCGACCAAGTATACCTGCTTAAAGAACCAAAATTGGGTAAATTCGACGATGAATACACCGGCCCATACAAATTCGAAAAGGTCCTAGAAAAAAACAACATTGTTTTGTCCCTGGGACCAGGAAAATCTAAAATGGTGCACGTAGACAAAGTAAAACGTGCCTACCATTGACAAAACGATCCGCAAAAAAAAACATAGCAAAATATAATAATAACACCACACCTCTTTTGGTTTCCCTCTCTGTCTGGCTATGAACCTCAACCGCGTGACCAACTGTTAGTTGATCACTGATTGAGGGGGGGGGGGGGGTGTGCTTAGCAAAGCTCAGCTGGGCACTCGTCTCTTCAACAAGAAAAAAAAAGGAGGTAGAATAAAATAAAGATAAGAAAAATACATATATTTACCTCCACTAAATAATAAATGTAATAATAATTTAAACAAGAATATATAAAGATAGTTAAAATAATAATATATACAGATATCGTCTACCGAAAGAATATAACGAACCTCGACATTTATGGCTTAACATAATAACCTATCCGAGACATTCAACGACAAAATAATCAATATTTCCCACACATTATCTAACATAGGCCATCAAATGATCACACTAGAAATTCTAGAGTCACTAGCCGATGCCGCCGCGACTCTCGCGCTCGCTACCGCAGAGTACGAACTTGACATCGCGATTCTCACCGACGCTATTCTGTTCGCCAAACAAGACCAGTTACACCCTCGATTATTGTCTCCTGCACTAATACTACAAGGAACTAGAGCTATTCAACGAGAAAGGCCTAACTCGGAATTCCCATTTCCATTGAAAATTGAATCCATACCCGAATTAATAAAACTTTCCGAAATAAAAATCTTTCATCTAGAAGGAAAATTAATATACGTCGTATCTGTGCCGTTACTAACTCTCAAATCTTACACGATATACAAAAATATACCCGTCCCAATATTTCAACACTCTACTACTCAAGGAACCAACTTCGCGTTTATTAAACCAACATCAGAATTCACCGCCATTGCCGACAATCTAGAAACGTATTTCCGATTACATAATGAAGATCTGCATCGATATAGGCGTTCTGGCGAGCATTTCATATGTAAACATGTTAACGTCTTATATCGAGTAGACGATCACAGCGACTGCGAAGTCAAAATTCTCACCGAACCTCGGTTCAAGGATTTCACATCATGCGACATACGCGTAAAGAATAGTGTTCACACTTATTGGTCTCAAATCCATACATCCAACCAATGGATTTTTTCATGTGCGAGACCCGAAATCTTACGCATAAAATGCTATAATTCTGAACCTCATGCCGTCACAATCAACGGCACTGGTGTCCTCCATCTACAACCACGATGCGAAGCATCCACCTCATCTGCCGTCCTCACCTCAACCGACAAAATCGCGACCATCGAACTGTCAGATTTTGCCCCGCAAACACTACTGAATATATCAGCTATTTACGCCGCTACTATAAACTCTACCGATTTTACAAATATAACCGATCTCCTAACTAACATCGATATTCCTACACGTCTCGACCCGAAAAACGTCCAGAATTCTAATATCGTCGACGGCGGAGTAAAACTCCAAGCCGTCATTAATCGAGCTCAAGATTTGTTAAAGCACCGAAGGACTCAGCACAGGATTAATCGTCTCGAAACCATGGGAACCTATTCCGCAATCAGCATGGGAAGCTTGGTATTATTTCTGGGCTTAGCCTGGAAATTTTCATTGCTCTCCAAACTCAACCTTGTCACCCTGCTGTGCCGAAAAACTCCGCGAAACTACAAACAATCGTCAACCCGAACGACCATCAATAGACATCATTGAACTAAACGAAACTCCACCTACACGAGTAATGGCCATCGAAGACGACGTAACCAGAGATGCCCCCGCCCATCACTCGCGCAGAGCGATAAGCTTCGCGCCTACCACCTACAACGGGCACCGAAACGTCCCTTATCGGCCGGCCATGACTACGCATCGAGGCGCGCACCATTTCCCGATGACGTACTCTCAACGCCTGAATACCACGGCATTATAAGTATAACCCTTCTCGAGCCGATCTTTCGATTTGTTTCCCCCTGGACGAAAGGTAAATGAATAATTCACTATTTTTCTCGTGCTTACTCGTTTCTTCCTCTCTCCCTCTCTTTTCTACCTCTCTCTCTCTCTGAGGTGAGTACAGCTGTCACGTACATTTCGAGCTCCTGTCTTTTTCACCATTTACTGCCGCTGCTTGCCTTCGGGCCACTTTGCTTACAGATATTCAGTTGCTCAAATTGCTGAACCATCAGTTTCTCTTCTCGGAATTACGTTCTGGTTGTGTGCTGTGGTTCTGTTGCTGTTTATTTATTTTCCTCGTCTTTGGTGAGTCATTGCTGTGCTGGGCGCCACATTGGGTGTCGGAGCGGGACGGGCTAACGGTCCGGCTGTAGCTGCTGGCGCCATCTCTAAGGCCCGAGCGGCCACTGCTGCTGCGGTCCCGTCGGTATGCAGAGTCATGGAGAGGGCAGGTCTTCCGCCGTGCTATCGGATGATGATCTACTTAGCGACAAGGTTTTCTCACCGGGTAACAGAAGGAGACGTGCGCTTTCGCCGTTGGTGAGCCCTCCGTGCTTGATGGATAGTGATGCAGAATCACTATATGAGGAGGCGAAGGGGCCTTTGGGCTATTCGGCGCCGTATTCTGCGGAGGACATTGAATCTTTAAGGACTACTCTTAAGCGTGGGTCAAGTGAGTTGTATTCGGATTTATTCTCCTCTAAGTCGAGTGCTGAGCGGCGTAAACTCACTATGGAGGTGTTGTTGGAGCACGTGGATGCGTTTAATTCTATAGCTGCTGCATATACGCAGGTTGTCGCAGTACTCACCTCATCGAGTGGGCTTATTAAAACTGTCAAGCATGAGATTCGAGACGCGATTAAGGAAAGTTCAGAGGCGGTCCGTGATAATCAGCGTGTAGTGGGGAAGGGGAAGCGCACGTTCGCGGAAGTGGCGACGGGCGGAGCTCCTCGGGGCGTGTCTTCGGCGGTCGGGGCCAGTGTTAGCAAGGTTCGCGTGGCCGGGGGCAGAATGCTACCGATTCCGAAAAATAGAAATATTTACATTGGTCCTAGTGCTAGTGGTTCCAATAAATTTATAGATTCGGAGGCGACCAAGCAGGCGGTGCTTAAGGCAGTGGACCCGGTAGAGGCGGAACTTAAAGTTCTAAATTTTAGGTGGGCTAGAGACAAAGCGGTGCGGCTTGAGGTTCAATCTGTTAATCTTGAGAAGCTTAAGGCCTCTTCGGCGCTAAAAAAGGCAGGTTTAGAGGTCAAAACGGGCTTTGGGTTGCGTCCAAGAATGCTGGTGCGGTTTGTGCCTGTGGAAGTATCGGCGGATGATCTTTGTAAAGCGCTTGTAGACATGAATTTGCAAGGATTTCGTGGTGAGGAAGTCAAGGTAGTTCGTGAGCTCCCGGCGGGGGAGAGGCTGTCTAGGGGAGTGGTCATCGAGGTCTCAGCGAGAGCGAGGGGTGCGCTGCTTGCGAATGGGCGCGTCATTATTCCTTGGAACTCCTGCCCGATAGAAGACTACGTGAGAGTCAGACAATGCTACCGCTGCATGGGGTTCGATCATATTGCAGGTAACTGTAAGAGCTCTGCTCGTTGTGGGCATTGCGCTGGGGGGCATGAGATGCGGGACTGTCCTAACAGAAACGTCAACCCGTGTTGTACTAACTGTAAGACAGCCAAACTCGACGATAGGCACTCGGCGTTAGATAGCAGAAAGTGCTCTATTTTGAAGCGTCGTGTTGAGGAATTTGTGGGTCTGATAGACTATAGTGATGGCTAAGCGTGCGAGGAGCTTAACGCTTGCCCATGTTAACTGTCAAGACCTTAAGGCTGGTTCACATTTTACTGATCTGAAGATCCTATTCACGGCGAAGCCCGCGGACGTAATTTGCGTGGTGGAATCATGGCTTAGTGCAGATATTTATGACTCAATGTTCAACCTGCCGGGCTACAACATCTTTCGTAGAGATCGTGCAATCGGTCGGGGGGGAGGTGTTATCATCTATGTTCGGAAGTCGATCAAGGCTCGTGTAATTGCCTCATCGGTGGATGGGGGTAGGGACAACGTAGACTTTTTATTGGTAGAAGCGTGTTGCTGTCATGAAAAACTTCTGCTTGGGGCAGTGTATCGTCCTCCAAAAGTTGGTGGAATTCAAACATTTTTTGATAAAGTCGTTGAGGTGTATCCGTGCTATAACAGATTAGCTCTTTTTGGAGATTTTAACTCGAACATGCTGAGGGAGTATCACGATAGTGGTGTTATTCGCGATTTTGTACGGGCGAATGATTTATTTCTGGTCCCGCTGGAACCTACCTTTTGGGGGTGCGACTGCGGTTCTCTCATTGATCTGTGCATCTTGGACAGCGAAGAGAATCTGGGGGATGTTGAACAGGGTCCTACGCCTTTCTCTGGACATGATTACATCAGAGTCACTTATAATTTAGAACTGGTTTGTGAGCCGGAGATGGAACGAGTTGCGAGAGACTTCCGAAATTTCGTTCAGGATGCATTCTTGCGTGATCTTGGTAACTATAACTGGTGTGACTTTTACGCTCTCACCACTGTGGATGCTAAGGTGGATTTCCTTAACTCGGCGCTCTTGAACTGTTTTGATATCCATGCTCCTTTCTGCCGTTTTAGGCCGAGGAAACAACCGATTTCTCCGTGGCTTACGGTAGCCATTAGAGAGAAAATGAGCGAAAGAGATAGGGCGAGACGTGCGCATAGAACCTGCTCTGACAACGAGAGTGCGAAGGCAGAAAAGCTGAAGACCTTCAAGCAGCTGCGCAATAAAGTAAAACTGATGGTCAGGGATGCGAAGCGGAAGTTCTATGGAGACGCGCTATCCAGTGTGAAGGATGCTAGGGCTGCCTGGAATAGGCTGAGAGATTTGGGCTTGCTGAAGAGTTCCACACGGAAGCTGGATCTCGAGGTGCCTGTCGAAGAGCTGAACAACTTTTTTGCGGAAACTTGCTCTACGGATTTCAACTCGATCTTGGACTGGCCGAAACTGAGGGAGTTTGATGATACTAGGTTCTTTTTCGAGCATATTACTGATGAAGTACTGGAGAAGGCGCTGAATGCGGCTACTAGTTGCTCACCTGGGGCTGATGGACTGCCGATGAAGCTAGTAAAAATAGCTCTCCCGATTATTTTTCAGCCGTTGCGACATCTCTTCAATTTCTCGTTTCAGTCGTCGGTGTTTCCGGAGATTTGGAAACAGGCCCTTATCAGGCCTATACCCAAGGTTAAATCCCCCTCCGGTCCAAATGACTTTAGGCCTATATCGTTGCTATGCGCACTGTCGAAGGTTCTGGAAAGAATTGTCGCCGATCAGCTTAGTGCGTTCTTAGAGAAGAATAATTTGCTCGATCCATTTCAATCGGCTTATAGGAAGGATTTTGGAACGCAAACGGCGTTAGTTCGCATCTCTAATTATGTGAGTGAGGGAATAGACAAGCGATAGCTTACTGGTATGGTACTTTTCGACTTTTCCAAGGCGTTTGATCGTGTGAGACATGACCTTTTGCTTACTAAATTGAGTAAACTGAGGATCTCTGACTCGGTCATTTCTTGGTTTGCTACGTACCTTCTTGGTCGCTCTCAGGCAGTTCTTGGCGAGGAAGGGGCTA
This sequence comes from Perithous albicinctus, assembly GCA_964016905.1. Taxonomy (NCBI): domain Eukaryota; kingdom Metazoa; phylum Arthropoda; class Insecta; order Hymenoptera; family Ichneumonidae; genus Perithous; species Perithous albicinctus. The sequence goes on along the minus strand of OZ024691.1, from coordinate 1,585,494 downwards.
AATCGCGATTCGTTGCTACCTCTAGGGGTGTTCCGCAGGGTTCAGTGCTTGGGCCGCTCCTCTTCACGTTATACATGAACGACATTAGATTTGCGCTGGGAGATTGTGACCACAACATTTACGCGGACGACCTACAGATTTTCTGCAGGGGTACTATGAGTGGCTGTGACGATTTAATTGGCACTCTGAACAAAGACATTTTGCTTGTTCGTATCTGGTCTGCTGTGAACGGTTTGGTACTGAACAGTGATAAGACGCACGCTATCTTGTTTGGAAGCAATTCCTATGTGCGTAGGTTGGATGAGGGATCTCTGCCTCTTCTCTGGAATGGACGATCAGTTGTATCTCTCGAAAGATCGGTAAAATTACTTGGCGTTATTTTGTCTGACGATTTTCACTGGCGTGAGCAGGCGATAGCTGTAGCGAAGGCGATTAACTCTTGTCTCTACAGGCTTAAGGTTTGCCGGGCAGTATTGCCTTTCGAGGCTAGGGTCGCGCTTATTAGGACTCTTGTTATGCCTATTGTTGATTACTGCAGCGTGGCTCTTTACGGGATCTCGGGGGAGTGCGAGAAAATTATCGACGTTGCGTTTAATTCTTGCGTTCGTTTTATATTTGACGCCACCAGATTTGAGCATGTTACACCGTATTACCAACATCTCGGCTGGCTTAGGGTTGCCGAGAGGCGAGAGCTTTCGGTCATGTGTCTGGCACACTCGATCATATCTAGCGGCAAACCCACATATCTCGGACGGCTTTTTAACTGGGCTGCTACTTGCGTTGAAACTCGGGAAGGAAATAGGCGGAGATTGTATGTTGCGCCGTTTAGAACAGAGTCCAGAAGAAATGCCTTCTGTATTGCCGCTGCGCTTGGGTGGAACGCTCTACCTGTTGCGATTGCGGGCCTACCCAAGGGGGCTTTTCGGGCGGCGGTGCACAAAATATTATTAAGTGGTGTGAGTATGCTTCCGCGTCGAAATATGGCACTGTGATAAGAAACACTCTTGGGATCTCGCGGCTATTGGTTTTTCTGCGCTTTTTCGTTTATTTTTGTATTTTTCTTTTGTATGGTACCTGTACATCACCGTCGTTCTTTTTGGTATCTTTCTTTATTTTTTTATTTTTGTATATCACTTTGTATGACTGCTGTGGTGGGCGCTGTATTGTGGCGCTTTTTCGTTTATTTTCGTTTATTTTAGTATTTTTCTTTATGTATAGTATCAGTGCAATACCGTCGTTTATTTTTGTAATTTTCTTTTGTATTTCTACTGTGGTGGGCGCTGTATTGTGGCGCTCCACCGTTGCTGTATATTTTGCCTTACAGGACTCTTGCAGTCCTAGTGCAATAAACGCATATCTATCTATCTATCTATCTACCTATTTCATGCACTCGCCCTTCCTTCCCTTTTCCCCTACTTCTATAAATCTCCTATAATGACAAATTTTATACCTGTTTTTAAAAAAGTTTCAGATTGCCTCTCATCTCGCTCCGCCCCGATGCAACGCCACCCGACAGCCCGCCAAATCGCAAAAAGACTACATCAACCCCGCAACAATCCACCTCGTCAACTCCGCTAACAATTAGAACATCATGATCATCAAGAAGAGACCATACCCTTTTCATCATAAATTCATACACTGACACACACACACACAAATTTTCTTTAACCCAAATGAGAATATATAAGTTATAATTAAATAAACACAGGAGATATTCTCCCTCTTCTTTACCACCCTTTACTATCTTTTTATCTTTCGTCTTTTCTTTTCCTTTTCCACTCCCCTTCATTTCCTACAAAAACAGAGGGAAAAATCGCCATAACTAAGCTGCGCTTCTCCTATTCTTTGAGTCAGACGAGGCATTGCGTAGCCATGTCTGATTACCAGAAGGGGAGGTGTTACGTCCTGGCTATTTTTCTCACCTATTATTAATTTCTCACGATTTTTATTTTAATCTTTATTCTTTTCTTTATATTAAATGCATCCAGACGCTGACCATTCGGTTGCGCCGGATGCTAATATCCGATAACTGCTAACTCATATCCGCTCGCGCTTAGACGCGAGCACCAAAATCACCGTCACACGCTTTCCACTTTTCTGCAGTTTTACTGGCCGCACGTGTCACGCACCATCAGCGAATTCGGGCCGTCTCACGGTCCCACTAATACCCACCACTTCGGTCTTCTTCCCTGCTTCATTAATTCTTTCAGTCAGTCTTAGTTTTGTCTTCGTTTGGAAAAATCTTAAATCTGTCTGCTGCTCTGTGTGAGCCCTTTTATCATTTGTTTGGCCTAACGGCACTAATTGTTAACACTTTGAGATTTTGTCACAGCGGTGACCATTGTTTGTCGGTTGTTAAATATAATATTAATATAAATAATTGTTCTTTGTCGGTTAAACTTAAATAATACCAAAATAATAATAATAATATACTGCGAGTTTTATGTATCGTTTCGAATTATCAAATAATAAACTAAAAGTGTAATAATTCAGAATCTTCGTTTCTACGTTTAATCGGACAAGATCCCGAGTAAAATCATTTAATCTTTAATAAATATGCATCGTCCATGCGCGACGTAACAATAATCAATTTGCTTTTAAGTTAAATAATCATACGTGCGAAGTTGAAAAAAAAGAGAAAGATAATTTGAATGTAAAATGTAAGGCGTACAGGAGAAGTCACATGCAGAAATATTTATAAATAAAGAATAAAAAAAAATTCTTACCGTAGCAGTTGTACATGTCGACGTTGTTGATATGTGGCGCCATATGCTATCTATTCACTCGGACACACATACGCGCACAGATGTCACTGAGAACGGATTTTGTGTACCGTTAATATTTTGTTGGATATGGGAGAATATATATTTAGTTATTGTTACCAAATTTTAGTTGAGCCAGGTATAATTTAATTGATCCGAAAACACTGTTAAACATTTTAGTATTCATTTTTATTAATTATTTGGTTGTACCCAAATTTGGTTAGGATAACTAAACATTTATTTCGCCGTAGGCTATATTAAAAAGTTCATGACTAACGGAAAGCATTGTTAGAAAACTACTCGAGCTGTGATTGGTTGCTAGAAAAGTCCGTTGTAAACAAAATCAGTTTGATGTCAAATTTGGCATAAGACGACGGGCGCGGCAGCGCCCGTAACCTTTCATAATAGTGCAGTAGTGCAAAAGTTTTCCAGGCACGCGCGCCAGCACGTGTGATTAGCCTAGTCTAACAAAAGATGTATTAACAGTAAATAAACTACTTTTTGATGGTAGAAGAAATTGAATGAGTGACATACACTATGACATTTCTTTTTGAATGTCTGTGCGCGCCCTTGTTGTCGCAAATCTTTTTTACATATCGAGCTAAATAATTTTTCACAAATCTATTAAAGAACGATTGGTATTGAATTTGGAATGAATCTACAAAACGATTCTTTGGTTTTTATGGGATTTTGAATTTTTCGAAAAACCTCGTAACTACGTTACGAAAAAATATAGAGATAATGAATTAAAAAAACTGCCCCTTCAAATAAAAAAGTTGCAAAGTTGAACTTTGCACAGTCTTTCCTCTCCTTAATTTCTATTTTTCACATAGCTTCCTCTATGAGGAAGCCAAAATTAATAAACAAGCTTTCTAATAGAGGTGGCATTATGAAAAGTGGAACTTAAGGCTGAAACAACGTGCAAGATTCTACTTTGCAACTTTTAAAATTACGAACATTTTTAATCCGGAATTTTAAGTAAAAAATAAACAAATGGAAATTGATGAGAAAGCAAGGTGCAACGTTTTACTTTGCAACTTTTTTTATAGCACTGTTTGATCAACATCAAGATATTACACTAATTTATCGTGATTCATCGCATTTAAAGTTAGATATCTGTAATATTGGATAGCGATAAAACTGTACCGTAAAAATCTAATCATCTTAGGATTCTATCAAAAGGTTAAATAGATCATAAACAACGTTTTCGCCGCAAAGTTTTGCGATATTCGCATATTGAGGACACTGAAAGTGTATTTTTTTTTTCGCAAAAATTAAAAATCGTAATTTTCATCGTTTTTAAAATGAAAGACTGTCAAAAGTGTTTGATGTATATGTTGTTTATAAACAAACTGCATTTTTTGTGAAATCCTAAGCGATGCGATTTTTTTATCAATACTACTTGGGTGGTCATCGAACAGGTCAGAAAAAAAAATTATCGTAGTATTTAATTTACCGTTATTTATCAAATATTCACGGATTTGAGCATTTTACATAATAAATATGCAATATTTTGAAGCTGAGAAATAGGTGTTATAAAAATTGTACCGTCTAAAGATTCCACCAAACTTTAAATCGATCACAACATTCTCACCGAAAATTTTAGGGGTATCTGCATTTTGATGAGACTGAAAACGTCATTCATTTTTATTTCGAATAATTTCTTTCGAAGTCATTTCCAGCATTTTTTAAATGCAGATATGGCAATATTATTCCATGCGAACATTGTTTATAAGCAAACTGCAGTTTTTGTGAAATCCTAAGACGACGTGATTTTTTAATTGACACTGCTGTAATCGGCACTATTTTATCATGGAAAATGGTCAAGTATTCGAAGAAAACAAATTACTGTAAAACTAATTAATTTTTCGTTGTTTCTCGAATATTCGGGTATTTGGGCATTACAAATACGAAATCTACAATAATTTAAAGCGATTAAACAGTGTGGTCTTAGAATTCTACTTAAACGTGATAGCGATTACACGCAACGTTGTAACCGCACAGTTTTGCGATATCCATATTTTGAAACCGCTGAAAATGCCGATTTTTTTATTTACTTGAAATAATGAAATAACGTTTTAAGCCTCGACAAAATATAAATATTGTAAAGCTGTTGGGAGAGGCCGATGTGTATGATCGATCTAAAGTTACGATGAAGTCATGATGTTATTTTATCATCATCAAAATATTTTATACTGCACATATTTATATTACTCGAATATTCAAATAACGACAAATTCTCCACCGTTAATTGTATTTCTGTGAGTATTTGGTCATGTTACATGTTAAGTCTGCAATATCCTGAAGTCATTAAATCAGTGCCAATGGAAGCAGTGTCGATCAAAAAATAGTATCGCCTTAGGACTTTACAACTGTACTTTGCTCATAAGCAACATTCATATTAATTATATGATATCTGCAATCTGAAAATGCCGAAAATTACCCAAAATCATTGTAAACCTGTTTAGTGAGAGCGCCTTATGATCTATCTAAAGATTTGGTCAAATTCATAAATAATATAATTTTCATAGCACTGTCTTATTAGTATGAAAATATTGTACACTCAACCTTTAAAATGACTAAGTTTTTCCTGAAAAATACTTTACTTGGTGGTTAATACATCATTGAGCGGTCTAATAATAATTCATCGAATATTCGTAGATTTAGACATTTTGTACGTGATATCTGTGATATTTTGAGGATAATAAAACAGGGTCATACAAATCACATCATCTTAGGATTGATTGTACCAAAACTTTAAATCGATCATACATAACGTTTTCAATTAACATTTTGTGGGGTATCTGCATTTTGATGAGACGTTTTACATTTAAATAATTAAATAAAAACTTAAAAATAAATAGTACTTTTGCGTATACAGCGGCGAGTCAGGAGTATACAGGACCCTCTATACTGGCACGGGTTGCCCGCAGTTACAAGTGCGGATGGGGAGTGCTAGGCACGGTTGGGATGGGTCAAACGTAAGAACCCGCAAGGTTATACGTTGGAACACACGCCTAACCTATATTACAAATATCCATATCGTTATTATAGCTAAAAGAACGTTTGACGTCATCAAAAAAATCCCTCTAAAGGACTAACGCTGCTGAAACCCTTTTGAAGTGGTACTGCCATCGGCGACGTTGATTCAGGGGCTCCTGATATTCCCGAATGTTCTGAAGCATCCTTTTCTCAACGGCGGAGATGGTCGATAATATCGGCATGAACCCCCATGGTTCACTTTAAATAATGTAAACGGGGCATTCCACCCCGTTTCGATCTGGATTTGACATCGACCTCTCCGATTTGGCACATTATTTTTTATAGACTTAGTTGGACCCTCAACTGCACAAATTTTATTTCTTTTATTTTTGTTTATTGCCATTTCTTTTTTTTAAATATATTTTTAAAGTGACATATAAAACACCGTAATTTAAAAATTTGATAAGGTTCTAAAAAATACTTTGTTCAATAACAAAATTATCTAGCTTATAGTCAAAGTGAGACCCGCGTAGAAAAGAAAAGTATCGCCGAGACTATAGTCGTAGAGGGTCTCGGTTAGAGTCAAGCATGGATCCCGGAGTTTGACTCTCAGCGAGACTGTTGGCGAGATTTAAACATTTTTTTTTTACTCAATTAAATTCTCAAACGTTTTGCCGTCTTTTAAGAATTTATTCCAGTAAAAAGAAAAAAAAAATAATTTCACCAAATTTATAGTCTTATTAATTTAGGTTTTTTTTGTTTGTTCTTTAGTTCTTTAGTTGTCTGAATTATTTCACATTTATGCGAAAGGATTGTCACAACCATAAGCCACTACCACTAAGAGTAAAATAAGCTTGTGATAACCCCGATGGGTCAAGACACCTTCGAGGGGTAGTCCCTCGGTGTGTAGCGGACCCGCCACAGATTCCCAAGTTTATATACACTCAGGTGACGAGTCGCGTACTAGAGATGAGTAGGGAGATGCACAACGTTCGGGTTTTAGGCAGAGATGAGTAGGGACCCTAGCAATCTCAACAACCACCGTTTTACCGTAAAAACGACCGGGTGGTTTTTTGCAAAAAAAGAACCGAAAGTTTATCGTAACGACCGTAAAACGACTGCCCTAAAAAATGTTATGCAGTCGTTTTTTTAGATTTACCATGGACAACCAAAAAAACAACCGAATAAAAGTTTTAGGGCGGTTGTTTTCGCGGTCGTTACGACCGACTTCCGGTTTATTTTTTGCAAAAAACCATCCGGGTGTTTGACGGTGGTTTTTACGGTGAATCAGCTGGAAACGACGGTGGTCAAGATTGCTAGGGGAGATGCACAACGCTCGGGTTTTAGGCGATACCATTTCGATGGCGCTAAATCGTAGCGGCGAGCTCGGAAGCTCGATTTTGTGATCATCGCCTCTGGCGATATTACAGATTCCCGTGTACCCGGGGCGAACGTGATCACCGTTCCGGCTGGTATTACAGGCTGGATAATCACGAACGTCCGGCCTGGTGGGGAGGACTTCTTCTCTGCCGCTCGCTTCTTGTAAAGTCAGAGGCCGGACTCCTTTGGGCTCCCTTGCCGCGGATGGATGTTATTTTTGATTTTCCTTTTTATCTAGCAGCCTACCGGCAAATCTGTGCGCACTGCGACGTGCACCTCATACCAGATTAATCGCCAAGGTATAGCGTAAATGCGAGAAAAATAAAAATTCTTGATCGGCAAGCGAGCGCGTAACTTTTGTACGACTTTCGTATCATCTGTCTAAGAGCGACCGTTTGGCCGTGAGCCTTTAGGCACTTACTTTTCCCAGAAGGGTCCAAGGTTCGAGAGCGAATAATATTTTTTTTGTTTTTCTTTTTTTTTACGTACAAGTCTAAGCTAATTATGCACACCGACTATCCCTACATTAGTTTTTATGGGAATTCGCAGTTTTTTTGTAACATAGAAATATATTGCTCAAATCCGGGGCAGTCCTATAACAACAAAGATTATACATATGCTTATCGTATATGAATAGTGACGACAAAAAAACGCCGATACGATCGAGAAAGGCTAAAAGAGAAAACTTGAACCTTTCTTGATCGTTTCGGCGTTTTTTTTTGCTTTCAAGAAAAAAAAAAAAAAAAAAAAATTAACCCTCCTCGGAATCGAAACCCGTACCGTCCGAATGTGAATCTGACATGCTACCGACTCAGCCAAACCACTCTAATCTACGATATATTCAGTCGAAATCGTACGCACTTATCCGCTATGAATTTTTTTTCAACGCGTTTTTTTTTTATTAATATCTTTTTACACATATATTTGGGATATCAGGATACTGTACGAAGAAAATAATTACGTAATTTTTGTGTTTAGCATTTTTATTGTTTAAACATAAAATATTATATAGTAAAGTATATATATATATATATAATATTTTTTCTCTCTTAATAACTCTCTGCAAGTGCTTTTCTAGCATAATAAATCAAATTGCTCCTGCTCTTGTGTGATGCTGATCTGTTATGTTAAAAGAACACTTTCAGGGAGTTATGAAGCGGACGAAAAGAAAAATTGAACAAAACAATTGTTAAGAAGAGGAACTGAACTCGTATCGGTCGAACCGTAATCCAAGAGGCCAGTCACCCGACCACGTCACTCTCACTCGAGATATAATGCTTTTACGCTATAAATATTTTTTTATAGGGTGTCGGAAAAAAAGCCGAAACGATTGAGAAAGTCGTTCTCAATCGCCGAAACAAACAATTCGGAAAGACTCAAACTTCCTGTTTGAGCCTTTCTCAATCGTCTCGACGTTCCTTTTTCATTCATTTTTTATTATTAGCGATTTTATATAATAACCCTCGAAAGGCAATACTGTTGATTATTTGGCCGAGTGCACTATCTGAATGCACTCGTTTTCAGGGGACACCACGAGAAGGCAATCAACTTTACCCCCCGTTAGCTCCAAAAGCCACCGTCGCGAAGACGGGACGTTGTTGAGGATATGTGATCCACAACAGCGCAGCTCATGGAACAATTATTCGAAGCGCAGCTTGAAAAGCCTCTGCTTACGCACGGGAACACATGAGACAATTCAAAATGATTTGTAACAGTGCAGCCCCAAGAGCCTCCGATTGCAGACAGGCGCGACTTCAATAACCATTGGTTGAACAATTTCAACACTCTGAGTTTGTAACGATTTATCCATATTGAGATGCAGCTCAGTGAGCCTCTGTAAACAATCGGGAACAGCTTTGAAGATACAAAAGATCGATCAAAGTGCAGCTCGAAAAGCCTCCGATTGCGCACAGGCGCGAGCTCAACACTTATCGTTAAAACAAACTCACAAACCTTGCAGCTTTTTTAACTTCTGGTTCGGCTTGCGTTGCGATGCAGCGTAGCGAGCTACTTGCTTCGCGTGATTATTGTATTTTGTCTGAGCAAATACTTTGACTGTGACCAAAAAGTGCAAATGCTGCATTCGATGATCTTTGCAGGGATGATTTTTATCGTACCACTGAGGATACGATGAAGCTGTGGCCAACACGACATCACTCGTAATTTTTTGTACGAGTTTTTCACAGTGCCAGTGTTTTTCCCAAAGTTTGGAGTAAGCCTGCAGCTGGGCTTCTACAATTTGTGTAAATTGCTCCGTTGGACGCTTCAATTTTGTCACCTTTGGCGCATCGACATCGAGGTTTTCATACTCTCGAAACTCGATACACATTTCTTCTGGTGAAGCGTCATCCATGGGGATTTTCAGGATGTCTGCGGTACAAGAGTCAGATGGTTTTTTTTTTCAAATTGCGATGCGCAATATAGTCAGCGAAAAACGCGATTGCATTCTTCTCGTAGAAGCTGAGATCGTTGGCAGTGGTAGCTTCACTTTGCTGTTCCTCAGTAAACCACTCAATAATTTCCGAATCAGTGGAAACATCGACATTTGAGTCATCTTCGTCGTGCTCAACGGGATTGATCCTCAAATCGTCCGCATCCTCAAATGCTCTTGTAACGGCACTAGACGGATTCAGAAGTGCATTTCCTTCGGGACACTGGGTATTGCCGAGGTCTGTCGTACCAATATATCCAGTTGACAGGATATGCCTAATGGTCAATCGGACCATCCTCGCCGTTGGGTTGGGATTGAATCCCCCGCGTCCTCGTAATTTCGAAAAAAAATGTTCGACCGAATCTTGATTGCAAAGCGCCGCTGCGAGTTCAAACTCGGGATACTCTTCCTTGATTGAGTGATACGTCATTGAAATCGACTTCACTGTCAACGGCAACCCTATCAGGCGAGGAATTTTACGTGAGCGTGCGGTGGGTTTGGCCACTACAGTCCAGCTAGAAGCCCAGTCGATGAATTCGACCAAAGTTTCTTCGATCCTGGGGTTTCGATCTGAGAGAGGTCGTTTCGCGGGATTGTAGAAAAACAATCGATATGCATTGCATGCATCGATGACGATGTTCATTCTCTCAGCAAATGCAGCAGATGCTCTCCAAGTCTGGCTGCTCAAGCCTTGGGGGTCCTCGCCCGCATTCTTAATTGCAGCGGCGTATTTATGACTGAGCATTTGAAAAGCTCGCTTCACATTCATAGCCTCGAAACTTCATGGCTCTATATGAGACGATGTGATATGCGAAAGCAATCTGGACGTAGTTTTTGTGCTGTCGTAAGTCCACGTATCTACAAAGTCCACGTATGCAGCAACGACTTGCCCATGACTATAGAGCACCTTGTGCGTTCTGAGCGTGCTCAGTAAACGCTTTATCAAATGCGGGAAATCATATGAGGCGAAGTACTCTCGACCTGCACAATGGAAGGAAGGAGTTGCCGTGTCGCGTACGCCAAGTACAGATGAATAAAGCGATTGGACGGTCCTTGATCACACGTAGTCAGCACAACGTTCTCTCCGACTTCCGTAAGTTTCATCAAACATTGCTCCAAAAGCTCATGCATCTCTGTCGTGCTCATTCCATTTCCTGTCAGGAAATAGGCGATGAGTTGGCGCCACGGATTTTTTGCGTTCAAAGAATCCAAACAAAAAACGAACACGTAGCGAGCTCGTTCGTTGCGGCGACCGAGCGATCCAAGATCTACAAGTCCTTCGATGCAATCAAACTTCACGTAATATTCTTCGAAGTTCTTCACGGTCATCTCGTCCCATTTCAGACAGCAGATCCTTTCAACAGGTGGTAACTGTTCCAGCTTCGTTCTCAATTTGTCGAAGATTTCCGAAATAAAGCCAGGTCTAATATCAATTTCAGATATCCACGACCTTACAGTGCTTACCGATGGAAAGCGGCACCCAGCTTTTTGTAATCGTTTATTCGCTGTTGCTGAATAATAAAAGAGCTGCTTCGCCAAATCTTTTTCATCTTCTGCAAACGGAGCGTTCTTACGGTGCACCTGCAATTTCACCATCGCTCTCGCTGCTGGTTCGATACAATTCCTTTCATCGAGGAATTCATCAACAGTTTTCTTGCATTTTCTCTGCAAATTCTCATTTTGCTTTACAGCGCGTTTCAGTCGTATCTTTAGTTGCCTGATCCGTTTGGAATATTCCTCAACCTTCGCTACCAGTTGAGCTCGACTCAAATTCCGACTACGCTGCTTTCGTTCGACTGATGTCTTTATATTATGATTTGTCGAGGTCTTTGTGAGCTATGGCTCGATAGCGGTCCATGACATCTCTTCATCATCCGAAGCTTCAAACGAAAGCTCAGCAGGCTTTTTATACCGGCGTATCGTTAAAGTCGGGTCAAAGACCACGTCCATTTCCCTTGTATCCATCAAATTTTCCGGCTGTGCAGGAGCCATTGCGACCTCAATGGCGGACACCTTGTCCCTTTGAGCCTCTTGAAGTGGCTCTGCCTGCATGTTAGAAGATACAATACTTGGACTTGTACTTACCAAACTGCGCGGACCTGTCTCGTGATTGTTGTCCATATTCTCCCGTACGAAAAATGGGACGGGAACAGCATCGCGTTTCAATTTGCCATTTGCATTAATGCAGCTTGGATCAAAATGTGCAGCGCATAAACCTGCATTACGAAGAGTGGCAGCAGTCCAAGTCTTCAAATGGGGATTTCCTGTTATCAAATAGTTTAAAAGTTATTCTATCCTGAAAATTACCTCCAATACGGTGCTCTACATAACGATACCCCCTTAAGTATGAAAAGAAGGTGTAATGTGAAATTTAATTCTAACGTATCAGACGTGCCAATGGTGTTTGGGCTTTGGTTTACGATCTTTAATATATTTAAAATACTGATATTTAATATTTCTTACGCTAAGCTCAATACATAGAAAGTTGACGCGTTTCTTAAAGACAATACCATAGGGAGAGGGATAGAGTAAGATGAGAATACAAGTAAGATACGCCAAGAATTTTTAACATTTTGCAATGAGATCAAAGACTGACAAATTGCAGCTAAAAAAAAAAAATTGGAACAAAGACATTGTCAGATTGCTTCCTCAAGAAGCTTTGTTTTGTCATTAGTTAATTCAATTTTTACTTCAAATGTTGATAATTTTGAACAATTCAATCATAACTAAATCACAAAAATATTATAGGACCTATAACCGCAGACACAGGGCCGTAGACATTTTTTGTAAAAATTCAAATTTTTGTAAGAATTGAAGGACTGCATTGTTTTTGCACAAATTTAATATGGATAATCGCTTTGTAATTGTTCAACTTTGTACCAATTTTTAAACAGGTATCTCAAAAATTGTGGATCTGAAAGACTAAACGAATTTTGCCCAAATTCAACAATGATCGTCGGAATGTAATAATCCAACTTTGTACTAATTGTTAGCCGGATATCTCCAAAAATGTGGGAGCTAGAGCGCATACAGACCCTTTTTAAAAAATTAAAATTGTTATAAAAATTACAGAACTGCATAGATTTTTCCAAAAATTCAGTCGAGCAGGGGGAATTGACCCCTCAACATATCTGATGAATTTCAGCTTAATAGCTGAAATAGCTGGTTTCTTGTTGATTATCAGTTTAATAAACAATAGAACATTTGATTCAATTATTTATCAATTAGTTTAACGTTAACTCAGTATATTTATTTATTTGTCGATTTATTCAACGATGAGTTGATTTTTCTCAATTTTTAAATTTATTTGTTAGAATTTTTCTCGAGTTTTTGATAATATTTTTTAGTTTCATTAGAAATAATTCCATGGCAATTGCTGTAGGTAATTGTAATGATTTAGCCTCGATTGAGCTAAAATAATATTATAATAATTGTAGATAATAGGGTTGTTTGTGGACCAAGATAGGAAAACGTTTAGGAATCTTCATAACAAATTTCAATATTTACAGATTTCGTAAATTATAAATTAAAATTTGAATTGTTTATGAAAATTTGAATTATTCAGAAAAAAGTTACTCATTCAAATTATGTGAACATTCAATTCAAATTATGAATTGAATAATTCAGATTCAATTCATAATGAATTATTACAAACTTTAATTATGCACACATCCCTAGAATTTATTGATATCTTTTTATAATTGTTATTATGCAAAATGAATGTTCCTAGAATCTTCAATACGACTGATTTTTTTCAGATTTTTGTCGTATCCTAAAGTACTTAAATTCTGTTCGACTTTTACCTTTAGTTCGGAAATTTCAATGTGTAAAGATGAAGTATCCTTCACACTACGCCAGACGGCAAATAATAATCTTAGCTAATTATCTCATAGATATAAATTTACCTGTATATTGGATCCAGACATCATGACGAGGATCATCAGCCTGAGGAAAGCGGAAAAGGTGGGATTGCGTGGCGATTCGTCCGTTCGTACAATTTTTGTACGCACAACGATCATAAACTCGTTCCTTCTTAGTTACTTCTGACATAATCAAATTTTTATTGTTAATAATCTATTTTATTTGTTAAAATAACCTCTTTCGATCGCGGTGATTGTTAGTTTCAAGCATTCGCACGGCCGAGATCTGCGAGACTAATCCTAAAAAGAATACGAGAACAAAACAAAACCAACGACTGCAACAATGTTGCAAGTAAACATGAATTTCCGAGATATCTCTTGTGCGCGAGGAGAGGAACGTTTGGTATCCGCGAGGTTCATTTTCTCGACAAACGCCGAACGAAACAGACATGGTAAGCTGCTCTTCGATTATTGTAACAAAAAAAAAACACGTTATTTATTAATTTAAAATTAATTTTTATTTTCAGACCAGTACATTGCAAGAAGAAATTAACGCTCTGCAAATTGTCGTCACTGAAACTTCGTAAGTATTGATAGGGTCTGCAAAAAAAATATTATTAATATAAAATATTTAATATAGTAATTTTTTTTACTCAATGCAGTGCAATGGAAATAGGAGAGCAACAGCAACGGCAACGGCAACGGCAACGGCAACGGCAACGGCAACGGCAACGGCAACGGCAACGGCAACGGCAACAGCCACAGCCACAGCAACAGCAACAGCAACAGCAACAGCCACAGCCACAGCCACAGCCACAGCAACAGCAACAGCAACAGCCACAGCAGCCAAACAAAGGAGCGAAATCAGGTACGTGTTGTCGTTCACAATTTTTAACGTTGCAATTGCAATTTTTGTAATTTCATTGTTTTTCTTTGTTGGTTTACAGATAATAAAAAGAAAAATTGGCGGTGGCAAAAAAATAAAAAGAATCGAGGCCGGAGGGGCAATGAAGAAAGACAGCGAAGCCGATCACCTCGGTCGCGCGCAGAGGCGCCGAGGGGAGCTGCCCCCGCCGATCGGGCATTAAAAATCATTATCGATGCTGTGCTCGATCGTATGACAAATAATAATAAATAAATAAAATAAAAATGCTAGATTAGAGAGGTTTGGCTGAGTCAGATTCACATTCGGACGGTACGGGTTTCGATTCCGAGGAGGGTTAATTTTTTTTTTTTTTTTTTTTCTTGAAAGCAAAAAAAAAACGCCGAAACGATCAAGAAAGGTTCAAGTTTTCTCTTTTAGCCTTTCTCGATCGTATCGGCGGTTTTTTGTCGTCACTATTCATATACGATAAGCATATGTATAATCTTTGTTGTTATAGGACTGCCCCGGATTTGAGCAATATATTTCTATGTTACAAAAAAACTGCGAATTCCCATAAAAACTAATGTAGGGATAGTCGGTGTGCATAATTAGCTTAGACTTGTACGTAAAAAAAAAAGAAAAACAAAAAAAATATTATTCGCTCTCGAACCTTGGACCCTTCTGGCAAAAGGAAGTGCCTAAAGGCTCACGGCCAAACGTTCGCTCTTAGACAGATGATACGAAAGTCGTACAAAAGTTACGCGCTCGCTTGCCGATCAAGAATTTTTATTTTTCTCGCATTTACGCTATACCTTGGCGATTAATCTGGTATGAGGTGCACGTCGCAGTGCGCACAGATTTGCCGGTAGGCTGCTAGATAAAAAGGAAAATCAAAAATAACATCCATCCGCGGCAAGGGAGCCGCCCGGCCTCTGACTTTACAAGAAGCGAGCGGCGGAGAAGAAGTCCTTCCCACCAGGCCGGACGTTCGTGATTATCCAGCCTGTAATACCAGCCGGAACGGTGATCACGTTCGCCCCGGGTACACGGGAATCTGTAATATCGCCAGAGGCAATGATCACAAAATCGAGCTTCCGAGCTCGCCGCTACGATTTAGCGCCATCGAAATGGTATCGCCTAAAACCCGAGCGTTGTGCATCTCCCTACTCATCTCTGCGCGCACAAGAACCGCTCTGTCCGTTGGCCATCTAGCGGAGATTACTTAGCACTTGCCCGCTAGATGGCTCACGGCTGGTGCGTTTTTCGCAAACGACTCGTCACCTGAATGTATATAAACTGAAGAAGCCGTGGCCGATCCGCTACACACAGAGGTACTACCCCTCGAAGGTGTCTTAACCCACCGGGATTACCACAATCTTATTTTACTCTTAGTGGTAGTGGCTTATGGTTGTGACAATCCTTTTGATAATAATCCTTTCGCATAAATGTGAAATAATTCAGACAACTACAGTACTAAAATACAAACAAAATAAACACCTTAATTAATAACACTATAAATTTGGTGAAATAAAGAAATATGTTCACCGTAGCTAGACGGGAGCGCGGTTGTCTTCGAAACAGAACCCCCCGTCAGTTGACAGTGGGAACACGGTTGTTTTCGAAACAGAACCCTCTACCAGTTGACGGTGGGAATACCTTTATTTTCGAAACAGAACCCTCCGCCAGTTAACGGTGGGTTCACGATGAAAGTAACAAATCCGGCGGTGGATGATATGGCACAAACTGACCAGTGGGCCGAACGGTGGTTTGACAGTGGTACAGATCCGCTAGGGCCAGTGCGAAGAACGACAAAAAAATCGATGAAATTAAAGAACTCCGTAAAACTAAAGAAAAATTTTAAAGAGCCCGCGAGGAACTCGGGAACAGGGGCGGGATTATGAGTTGACGATAGGACATATATAGATATACACAGTAATGCAAAAATAATATACCGTGTTTAACGTTACGGTATTTTAGCATTGCTGTATATATCTATATATGTCCTACCGTCAACTCATAATCCCGCCCCAGAATCGAGACGCTCGAGGCGAAGGACAGTGTAAGAATCGACAATCCACCGGACCGAAAAGTCGAACTGCTAGAGAGAAGAATTGACTTTCTAGAAAAATCCTGATGACAAACAACATTACCATCAAAGGACTTAATGCGGAAACTCAGGATGTCAAACAAACTCTGAACGACTTCCTTTCGACGAAATTTGGAGCAGAAGGAAGAATCGGCGAACAGCGAACAATCCCAAACAAAAAATAACATATTGAAGAAGAAAACGCAACTACGAGGAAGGGATATCTACATCAACCCAGAACTAACTTTTAATGAATAACATATCGAGAAGCGACTCCGCGACCTTGCCAAACAACACCGCGAAGAGGGACACCAAACCCTGCGCAACCATCCGGATCCAGATCGACGACAAACTCAGCACCAGCAAAAATTTCCAAGAAAGTCAGAAATCTAAGTGGTGTTCTGGATCGTCCACGGGTTCGCCAATTTAGAACCCTGCGCCAAAACCCAACGATCTGTGGTTATATGCACATACGAGACGCGATTCACCTACACCCGTCACCTCCGCCGCCGTTCTTGCTAAATTTTGCCTGGACCTAGGCCATGCGATGCAGATTGCCAACAATACGAAAACGGAAATCATCGTCACTAGTCCGCGGTGGATCTTTGCAAGATCAACTCTACCAAACACTATAGCAATTATCGAATCTATTTATTTTAAACCTGATTTGCAATTAGAGCCTATCTTAGAATCGATGCAAACACTTATAGACGAACTATTTTTCACCTCCTCCCGCCCGAGATTTTTGAAGACGCGGCACTCTATGACAATATTATCAAGCGATCAACTTGTAAACCGAAGAGGCGCGCTAGTTGCGGAATTTATGATCACGAGCGGTTTTTTTACTAATAAATGGCAGGGCAACTAGCGACAGACCTTCACGCCCAACGTTCACTAGTGAAATAGGGGAAAGTGTAATGGATTTAGTCTGGATAAACACAGCAGGCATTATCTGGGTAAAAGACTTATGTGTATTACTAGAACCCACGCTGTCAGACCACTTTCCGGTTGAAGTAAGATTATCGGGATAAAACACGGCCGAAACACAATGAACCGAAGAACACACAACTGCATCGCACACTCGAATAAAATGGCAAGCGGAATGCTGGGATGCATATTACAACAAATTATTCATTTCAAACCAGTTAACGACAAAATAGGTCCAAAGATAAACAAAAATAAGTCGTGGTTTCATAAACGTGAAACACTGAAACTTGAACTCAAAATGGCATTAAAAAATTGTGAGAACTTGAACTTTTCCGAAGAAAGTGGGGCGAAATTTAACGATTGCAAAAAAAGATATAGAAACACACTTGACACGAGCAAAACGGAATACGCGCTGCAATTAAAAAATACCTTCTCAAACTTGAAACACCCCTCCGAATTCTGGAATGCGGTAAAAAAAATGCAAACCGCGATCACTCTTCTTGCCCTCTATTCCTATTGAAAGATGGAACGATTTTTATGCCAATTTAAATGCTCCAAGATCAAACAGCAGTCTAACTTCTTACGGGCCAGGATACCCACTTCTTCATAATGAAATAACGATGAACGAACTCGAATCCGCGATGAGAAAAACTAAAATGGGCAAAGCACCCGGGCCTGATCAAATCTCGAACGAGTTTATCGAAACCCTACCGGGAAACGCGTTGCGACATCTACTCAAACTGTACAACGAATTACTTGACAAAGAATTTTATCTGTTGGTCGAAGGTCACACTCACTATGTTCTTTAAAAAGGGAGACTAAATGACCCTGAAAACTACCGCGGAATCGCCCTTGTCAACATCATAACTAAACTTTTTACGGGGATACTCAGACAAAGATTAAACGAGCCTACAAAATGTTTTAAAATTCTGCCAGAATCGCAAATGGGGTTTAGAAAAGATCGAAGCTGCGTAGATAGCATTTTTGCAATTACAACTGCGATACAACTCCAGTTAAGGCTCGGATAGAGGGAAGTATATGCAGTCTTCGTTGATTTTAAAACAATGCATTCGACTCCGTTCCACATGCACCGTTGTGGGGAAAACTTTACCGCCTAGGAATTAGCCCGAAGTTTATTCGAATCGTAAAAGCAATTTATGACCAAGCGACAATACAAGTCCAAAGCTCTGGGTTACTTTCTCAAGAATTCCCAGTTTCGGAAGGCGTGCTGCAAGGGGAATCCTTAAGCCCGGACTTGTTTCTTCTGTTCCTGACAAACTTTGAATCGTTCTTTAGAAGTGGAAATCTGACAGGAATAAATATAGATGGCATCCATGACATAATTATGATTCTCTATGCGGATGACACAGTAATTTTAGCACAGTTGCATGTAGACATAGGAAAAAAACTAAAAGCGCTCGCAGAATATTGCTCTACAAACAGATTAGAGGTGAACACTTCCAAAACAAAGATAATCGTATTTAAAACAGGTGGCAAACTCAAAAAAATAGATACTTGTTTTACCCGACTCAAAGGGGCGAACATTGAAGTGATTTCGAGCTACACATAACTCGGCGTCCCGATAACGAGCTCAACGCTAGGACTAAGCGCAGCGCAGACGGCAATAAATAGCAACCGGGACGACCTTGTCTATCCTTCTGAAAGCGAAATGCGAATCGCGGGATGCGTTTGTAAGACTTTACGACAGCATGGTGACCTCAACGTTGTTATATGGATTCTCAGCCTGGGGCGTGAGATTTCGCGACTATATCGAAGTCGCTCAGACCGGCTTCTTCAAAACATTGGTCTTCCTAGCCAGAAACAGCCACGGCGCAACGTTAAGACTGAAACTCGATATAGTAAAAATAGCCCACAAGGCGATGCGATAGACCTGGGACTGGTTCATAATAATTCTCGAAATGTGCAACGAATCACTACCGAAACTATGTATGCTCAGGATAATTGACCTCGCCGAAAATATGAACGCGGAGAGTAAATACAATTGGGCAAGACAATTTAAAACTTTCCTCGCCGAAACCGATTCACTTGATCTCTGAGGGAACTTCAAGTCTGACTTATGGAAAGGAGGAACCGACGAAGTATTCAACAAATACAAGGCAATTCTCAAGAGACAAGATTTTGAATCGTGGCTTACTTCCACGGCGAGCAAACTCAGAATCCCCAGATCAATCGAAGATGGCACAGCCAAGCACTGTACTCTGCTCCTTCCGCTACCTGCGAAACAAATAATAACTCAAGTCAGAGTAGCAAATCAGCACACCTGTTACCTAACGTACAAACAATGCACAGGAAATCTTGATCCGCGATAAATATGCCAAATCTGTAATCTCCACAAAAACGAAACTATACAGCACTTCTTGCTTCGCTGTCCGATCTACAAACCGTATAGAGAGCATTACATAAGTAACTACGCCGAATTAGAAAGAACCGATACGACTGCGGCAGCCATAATGTATAAACAAGACCCTAAAGAACAAACGAAAATGTTCTATTTAGTCAGTAAGTGTCTAATGTTAAGGGCCTTTCCGCTAAATACTTAAGTCTTTTTTAAGTCTAATTTAAGTAAAAATTGTATCAATATCGCTACCCCCCTTGCTATAGGGATCACATTGTATCTCTGTTGAAGCAATAAAGCATTCATACATACATACATACATACATACTGTGACGTATTTTTCTCTGATCGATAAACGCGAATTTAAACCAAAAAAAAACAGCAAAAAAAAATGGAACCGAAACTGAATTTAAGCTCAAACCCCAAAGGGGACAGAAAAAAAAGAAGACACGAAACCGAAACTTACGTCACCTTCGGCCGTTTGCATCCGCGAGTGCAACGAGATCCCGGGGGCGCCAGTTAATTTTATTCCGCCGGTATTAACAACGGGGCTAAAACTGGAGGTCGGTGGAACCGATTGCCGACCTCCGCAAGGACGAAACGAACACGAAAATCTAAAACTGATCACTGAAACACTCGCGAGCGCAAACGGTTGCGGAAATGCACGACTGCTCAGGATGCGGATTGTGGTAGAAGGGTCGCGATCCTTTTGCCAATAAAATAACCAACGAAAACATAAGCGGTATCAACCAAAATTATTCTCAACACGAGAACAATTCTCTGATATTGACTTGAGAGTCACAGAATCGCATGCGAATGCACCGGAAACTACGCAGCCGATCGAAAGATCAAGACGAGCATAACAAGATCAGATCTTCCGCGATCAGTAAATTACCTTTTTTTTTTGGATAACTCACCGAAACAGCAGGAAATATCTGAAGTAACGTGGCGAGATCCATATCTGACGACACGACGAAAACTGCACGCGAAAAGAATTTCTGTCGAAATTCTTTTGCTCACAACACACGTGAAACACCACCGAACAATAGCCGAACGCGCACGAGAACTTGACAGATAGGACGTACCGTAAGCGTGAGTGAGACCGCACCACTCGAACGCGAACGATACGCCGAACTGTCACTCACGAGATTCCGAGACGAAGCCCGAGTTACCTCGAGGGCAGCTCTCGGTAGACTAATTTGTCTACGGGAACCATTGGAAGCAATTATTATCATTATCGCGAGAATCGTAACCGATAACTACTGCCCTCTCAGCTATTTCACGAGATACTCGAAACGAGAGAGCGAGAAACTATAGCGCGGTAATATTAAAGGATCTTGACGATCGCTTCCCCTAATCAATGCGCGAAAACAAGGCCTCACATCATCAAAAAAAAAAGACACAGCACAAGGGGTTCCAACCTTGCCCGGAACTAAACTATAACTCCGCCTGTTTTCCAGGGCATTGCATTATCCGTCGAAGTGCCGGGATTGCACCGGACTTTTGCGTATTCGCACTAAACCCTCGTCGAGTCTCTCCTTTATTCCGGCTGCTCATTACCTCGAGCTACACACCACCGAATAAATTCAAGAACCTCGACCCAAAACTGAACGTAAGGTGAGAGAGAACAAAAAAAAAGGTTAACAGAATAGTCGAACAAAACAAAAAAAAATAATATCTCGATCGAGAGCGTACGGGAGCCGAACGGTAACGTGAAACAGCCGAGGTAAGATAAAGCGAGATCCACAACAACGAAAATCGGTAGTGACTTACGCAATTTCGTTTGCCTGTGATTTTTGTGACGCTGATTTTTTAAAAATCACCTCACAATACATACATACATATTCAGGTATTACGTCATGGATTTTTTTTTTAATTAATTTTATGACGCAACAAAGGCAACATTTTATTGTTGTGCTCCATTTTAAAGCGGAATGTGTCGCCTAGGGATTGGAGCTGGTGTCTGGTGATTTATTATTAAATAAATTTTTATTTTAACACTGAAAACACAAAAATACTGTGCTACTTACAGTTGTAACACGGAAATTATTAATTACACATTCCTTTTTTATATTACTAGCCAGACCGGACGCGCTGCCGCCCGTCACCATTTTTCTATGAGCGCTGCAGCGCATTTTTAACTAAACGGACCTGGGGCGGGATTATGAGTTGACGATAGGACATATATAGATTTACACAGCAATGCTAAAATAACATACCGTGTCTAAAGTTACGGTATTTTAGCATTGCTGGGTATATCTATATATGGAAGCATAAAACTCGCGAGTGAAATAGCCTCTACGCCGATTCAGTGTAAAGGGTCGGTGTCTATAGCCACGAACGTCGACGGTCGACCGAAAAGCGTGAACGTCAGCGGTGTACTGCGGTTCCTGAGCTACGCACGAACCTACTGTCCGTCGGGCGGATCGCGGATAAAGGCCATATTGTGATCTTCGACAAGAAAAAAGCGGAAGTCGTCGATAAAAACGGAAAAACGGTATTGATTGCGGATCGAAATAAAGGATTGTACTACATACGTGAAGCGGGCGACAAATACAGCGCAAGAGCCGACATCACCAACGCTGCAGACGAGGGATATCTGACGACCGAGTGGCATCGAAAAATGGGCCATCTCAACATTCGCGATCTCGTCAAGTGCGCTCGGGAAAGTACGGTGCGAGGAATGGAACTCGAAAAATCGCCGCAGAAATTCAACTGCGAAGTATGTCTCCATGGAAAAATGTCAAAAACACCATTCCCGAAGATTTCTGTGAGAGATTCGAAATTGCTGGAAATAATCCACAGCGACGTCATGGGACCAATGCGCGTCGAGTCGAACGGGAAAGCGAGGTATATCGTAACCTTTATTGACGATTATTCCAGATGGTGTGAAATCCGATTGCTCAAACGGAAGGACGAGGTTTTTGAAGCTTTTAAGGAGTACAAATCTCTCGTTGAGAATCGACACGGATGCAAGATACAGTTTCTTCAATCGGACAACGGAAGGGAGTATCTGAACGAGAATTTCGACACGTTTCTCAAGGCAAACGGTATTTGTCGAAGATTGACGGTCACCTACACTCCCGAACAAAATGGCGTCGCGGAGAGACGAAATCGGACGTTGATGGACATGACGAGGTGTCTCGTGATATAATTGCGGCTCCCTCCATCTTTTTGGGACGAGGCGATAAATACCGCAAACTACATCCGAAATCGATGTCCATCGAGGAGTCTGGAAGAAAAGACTGCTTACGAAAAGCAGACTGGAAAAGTTCCGGATGTGAGCCATTTTCGGGAATTCGGTTCTCAGGTGTTTCTCATCGATAGATCACCATCGAAAGGAAAACTCGAACCTTGTCCGAAGAAAGGTATATTCGTCGGGTATTCTGAGGAGTCCAAGGCATATCGCATTTGGCTATCGGACGAAAAACGTATAAACGTCGCTCGAGACGTAAAATTCATCGGGATACCGGAAATTGCGACGAAAAACGAAGATTCAGTCGAAAATTTTGACTATAACGACGAAAATTGTACGGAGATTGAACTAATATTTCCTCCGGTAAACCAGCGAGACGAAGAGGACGTCCGCGATCGAGCGGAAGACGAACGCGATCAACAGGAAGAACACGACCGGCAACAGGAAGAACACGACCGGCAACAGGAAATTGATCAGCAAGACGCAGATGAAGAAGAAGGTGCTGTTCTCCCACGTCGAGGCCGAGGAAGACCCAGGATCGAGAGGACAGGTCTCAGGGGGAGACCCAAAAAGGTATACCAAACGGGAAATTCTGCCGAGGAAACTATGTTTCTAGCCGAAATACCGCTAGAACAAGCCGTTCGTGGACCATGCGCCGACGAGTGGCGCGAAGCCATAGCTTCGGAGATAAGATCCATCATCAAGAACGACACATGGATCATGACTGAGAGGCCAAAGGATCAGAAAGTGATTGGTAGTCGAATCGTGCTGCGCAACAAATACGACGGTACGTTAATGCGCAGGAAAGCTCGACTCGTCGCAAGGGGATTTGCGCAACGTCCCGGCGTAGATTTTTATGAAACGTTCACACCTGTAGCGCGAATCGGATCAGTCAGAACGATGCTGGCGCTTGCCGCCGAAAACGGGATGACGGTGAATCAATTCGACATCACCACGGCATATTTATAGGGAATCCTCGAAGAAAAGGTATTCATAGAAGTACCGAAATACGCAGCAGAAGCACTGGAAGCAATCGTACTAACTGAACCGCGCGGTAGTGAAATCAGAAGAAAAGCTTCGAGGATGCTCGATGAACTGAATGGAGGTGACAAAGTCTGTCTGAAAGCTGAAGAAAGCTTCGTATGGTCTGCGCCAGGCGGGACGTTACTGATACGGAAGAGTCGACAAGGAGTTGGCGAAATACGGAGCGAAGAAGTCTTCCGCAGATCCCTGTGTTTACTACAAAGGAGAAGGAGAGAATCTGCTGCTGATTTGTGTGTACGTCGACGATATTCTTATCGCGTCGCGAAATAACGAAGAAATCGTCAATTTCGGGCGACATTTTTCGAATGTGTTCGAAATTACGAATCTCGGCGTGGCAAAATATTGCCTCGGCATGGAATTCTTGCAACGCGAAAACGAGATTACAATTTGTCAGGCTGCATATGTCAAGGACGTTCTAGAGCGTTTCGGTATGCAGGATTGGAAAGCTATTTCACCTCCCCTGGATCCTGGAACGAAGCTTGAAGTAAGTGCGGAAGAACCGAGCTTGGAGGAAAAGAAACTTCCATATCGTGAGCTAGTCAGAGCGCTCATGTACCTGGCCGTATGTACTCTAATTTAACAGTTGTTTCAGGGCTAAACACTGGGTAGCTGCGAAGCGAGTGTTAAGGTATCTACGCGATACTCAAAGCCTCGGATTACGATTTCATCGCACAGGAGAACCACTCAAAGGGTTTGTCGATGCGGACTGTCCGAACGACAGGAAGTCATATACCGGCTTCGCTTTCATTCTCGCAGGATGCCCGATCTCGTGGGAAGCTAGAAAACAAAGGACCATGGCACTCTCATCGACGGAGGCCGAATACATGGCCCTTTCGGAAGCTGCAAAGGAGGCCACGTACTTAAGGCGTCTTCTCGCCGAACTCGGATTTGCAAAATTGGAAGAAGTCCAGATTTTCTGTGATAATAATGCTGCACGGAAACTTGCTGATAACCCAATTTTTCACAACAGTACGTGAAGTCCTCGAAAACAGCGAAATCAAGATCGTGTATACGCCTACCGCAGAGATGGCGGCAGACGTTTTAACAAAGGGAGTACCGAAGCAGAAATACGTCAAGTGTTTGGATCTTCTCGGCATGGTGAAGATCGAAGTTCCGGAATCGTTTCGTCCTGAATCGAGGGGGAGTATTAAACCCCGTGAAGAAAAAGCTGTCGCGGATGAAGCGATTCAGAACGATCGGGCGTAGCACGAGGGGTCGCCACCGACCTGCCGCGGGGTCGATTATACTACGCCGAAAAGACAACGCAGCGCCCTCCTTCTTTATTGCGGTCGCTGCACCAGTTACTCGTCTCACATAGCACTTCACGTCGCGTTCTACGTCGTGTATTTTGTTTAAATCATTTTGTACCGAATAATAAACCAAACTGATTAATACTAATCTTCGTGTGTTTTCCCTCGATCCACGTAGTCTCCCCAACACTACCGTCAACTCATAATCCCACCCCTAGGGCGGGATTACGAGTTGACCGTAGGGCTTACCGTAGCGCGTACCGTGCGAAAACGTTACGGTAGTAGCTAACGTTAACATTACAGTCGCTACCGTAGTACGTGTACTTTTCATCGGTATTGAGCACCACTGCTACATTCACCCCGGCTACACGGGAATCTGTAATATCGCCAGAGGCGATGATCATAAAATCGAGCTTCCGAGGTCGCCGTTACGATTTAGCGCCATCGAATTGGTACCACGAAAAACCCGAGCGCTGTCCATCTCCCTACTTATCTCTGCGCGCTACGGCTAGCCCTACGGTCAACTCGTAATCCCGCCCCTGGGGTAGGACTCCGAGTTAGACGCACGCTTCCAACGTTCACCGTACGCGACGCTCGCAACAGTGTCAACGTTCACCGTACGCGACGCTCGCAACAGTGTCAACGTTACGAACGTTACACGACGTCACGAAGCCAACTTCAGTGAATCAGATTGAGATCCACTGTTGTGACAGCTTCGAAGGCGAGATAACCTCCGATGGACGCGGACGTTCATTTGATTTAATTGCGAGCGATTAGCGAAAGGTAATTTCTAGCGTTTGACGACATAAAACAATCATAATTCTAGTTTAAATATTTATTTTATATCACGCGGTGCGGAAAAGGCCGCTATAAAATTTCGAACATACCACGTGCAAAACACTTTTTCTAACTTGTGTGATTGTAACACTCGCCTTCGGCAAACTCACACTCGTTAGAAAAAGTTTTTTCGCCCTTGTGGAGTAATGTACTATTAAATAACTGAAACCGTTTTGCTTTTTTTCAGCCTCCTTGCCGAGAGCCTGGGGCGCAAAGAGAAGTCCACCGAAGAGGACATCTACAACACTGGTCACCGATTTCCACCCCAAGCGCGACGAATCGAATCCTCTTCTGAAGGAAATTCTCTTCAAAGAGGAGCGACGTCCGATCAGCTCCTCGAGATCGTCCTCGCCAGTTCCGATACTGAGCGAGCGCCACGAGTTGTCGCCACTGTGGGATCTGCTCTTCAGCAACACAAACATCAACAGTAGCAGTCGGTCGTCGGATCTCGAAGAAGATCATCGGACTCTGAACGAGGATTACGGGCTGCAGAAAGACTGACAATACCTGCGTGGCTCTCGGCATTCAATCTGGTGAGATTTTATTTTACAGAGTGACAACGATTATGTTGGGCCAGCGAATTTGTAGCTAATTTAGCGATAGTGTAATTTTTTTTGCTAAGTCAGTGATATTTTTTTGCGTGGACGTCGATTTTTTTTGGCTCTCAAAATTTGTTGCTAAGCTGACCATTTTTTTATTGGACGGACAACATTTTTTAGTCGTTCTAATCTTTTTCTTAGGCCAGCACATCTTTTTCCCAGGCTAGTAATTTTTTTCTAGGCCAGCAAAATCGTTTTTTCAGGAATGCGCCACGAAAACTTGTTCAGTACTCCAAAATGATACTCCAAATTATATTTTTATATTTTTGAGTATTTTTATTAAGGCAGGGTTGTCGCGCATCTTTAGTCGGAAACGTCTTTAGTCGGAAGACGAGAGCTTTCGACGTGTGGTCCGAGACGCTTCGAGAATGTTCGGCGATACTCGGGGCGCGCTGTGAGCGCTGCGCGCACGTTCGCGAGCCACCACGCCGCGAGCACGATCTTGCCGCGAGTAACCACGCCGGTGTTCAGTGCTGGAGCTGGAGTGGGGGAAGTGCCACTACCTCTTAAGTAGAGCGCAAATGGGCGAAAGTAAACAGATATATCGCGCGAGCATACGATTTTGCCGGTACGACATCGAGAAAAAAAGAAACGTGTTTATTATTTTTGGGGACTATTATGATGATTTTCTTTTCTTTTACAGCTAACGAGGCGGCAGTTATACCGGGAATAGGACCCGAGGACCGAATAAAGACGGACCGCGAATCCGAGTAGAAGAGCACAGCGGCGATTCCCGGCCTGGACGCACGGCGGCTCACCGCAGAATTTGGCACAGCCGATTACTTCCGAATTGGAGAGCGTTTTTTCAGGAATGCGCTCCAAAAGCTGGTTGAGTACTCCAAAAATATAATTGAACTTGTCACAATATGAAGGACCGGGACAATGACGACTTTGATGACAACGAGGTACTTTCCTATAGCAAGTAGTTAATATTTTCCGACGTGTTTATTGAGTGAGCTCTAGAAAAATGTAAAAAAAATTGCAAAAATTTGTGATTGTGTAGGACAATCAACGTCGACGACAATATCGTACTGTGCATCTCCTGCACATGTCCCTTCGGGAACAAAGCGATGTTTTTTCCCTACCAAATATTCCATTCCGGGAATTATTCAGACTGAACAAGGACATGGTTCGGTATCTTTTTCAAGAACTGACGCCAAGGATGTCAACATCCGCTAAAGTGAACGCTATTCCACCTGAAATGAAAATTTTGGTTGCGTTGAGCTTTTACGCTTCAGGAAGTTACCAGCGGCTCTTATCCCAACACTATTTATTTCCGATGGTCCAGCAGACCCTCAGTAAGGCAATCAACGTAGGCACCAATTGTATATACTATCACCTCGTAAGCCGCTGGATTCGGAATAGCTAGATTGCGAATAAATGTCGCAATATGGTTTGTTCTGTAGGTGTGTTTTAATAGTATTAACCTACGGCGATGTTGAAATGATTTGTGAACTTTCGAGTAGCCGCATAGATAACTCATTTTGAATTTTAAAAAATGGTGAGTAGTTGTGAAATAAAAGGAAAGACACGGTTCCCCATTACGTTCGCAATGCATGAACTGCATTTCTCCAAACGAATCATTATTTCCAAGAGATTTGCGACGTTTTAAGGACTCACAACTCTGACCCGAACGATTGTATTTGTTGTCCAGTTAACGTCTATCTTGCTATTCGCGCAGAAGCCGTTTTTAGATTAACACAATGCATTTCGTCCGCCGAGAAGAAATCCCTCGATGAGAATGGAAACGCGTGCAGGGCCACAACGGCGAGCGCAAGGAAGTGAGGAGAAATCACACCCAGGAGCCTAGCGTTATTATATATAAAGCCGAGAACGTCGTGGTTCACCGCAACATTGAGGACATCAACACGATCGTAAAGTTCATCGAGAACAAGGAGTCCGAGGGGAAGAAAAGCAAGGCGAGCAACGCGGTGAGGGTTAAGGCCGCGTCGGGCACGAAACCGTGAAACCGGGAGAAGGACTCGAAGTGGGAGCAGCTGCCGGCGAAACTGCACAAGTTCAACTCGCTCGAGGACATCTCGAAGTTGAAGGACCTTTCAAACCAGTACGGTGAGTTGTCGTTAAAAATAGCACAACTGATTACAATATCCGCTTTATTAAATTTTATCGCAGGCGCTATCGACGTTACTAAATAAAAGTTGCCGCGTGTGTTGCAGATGAAAGACGAAATCGTCAACGAGGTGTCCGAGAGGGTGACAAAGCCCGTGTTGGAGGCGTTGAGCAACCGACAGGAGAGTCAGTACGGCTCGGCGATGCAAGAAGCACACGAAGAGATGCGGTTTCCGCACGCCCTCGAATCCACATGGTGTTCTCCGTCTTCCAATCGCCGTCTTTGCGAGACGAGTGCGAGGAACAAGCCACCGGAGCGTTGGCAACGTCACCCGGACAAGTAGCGCAAGAAGCACACGAAGAGATGCGGTTTCCACGAGCCCTCGAATCCACATGGTGTTCTCCGTCTTCCGTTGTGGCGAGAAGACTGCGCGGAACAAGCGGGAGACAGGCGACCGCGCCGTCTGACCGAGCCGAGCGGGTGACCGGCGCCGTCCACGTCGCCTCCAGCGCGTACATTACCGCCCGACGCATCTACAACAATAAACAAGATTCTCACGACTCAAACGCTCGCAGTCCAAGTTCGGGCGACGACAAGTTCTCGCAGCGACCAACGGCACCGAGAGGTGAAAGGAGCGACCGGAGCGTCGGAACGATTGTAAATACGAGGGTAAAAAAATATTTAAGAGCATGTGAAATTCTTTTCCACCCGCCCATCCTGGTCTCAATCGGTATCGAAATCTGTAAATGCAAATATGCAAAAAAAAAAATTACTACATTGAAATGAGTCATTTTTCTTTCAAACGGAAAACAAACGTAATCGGAAATAAAAGAGATCGGAAATAGTTTGAAGCGTCGTGATACATTTGTTTTTTCAGACTGCAAACAGCCGCATAACACCATTTATTTCCGAACTGTCTCAGTAGCCGCGCGTATCTAAAGTGAGTCTCATTTTTTATTTTGATATTTACGTTCTCACGAGTCAATAAAAATAAATAGTTAAATTAATTATGTTTTTCTTTACTTCGGTTTTAGTGAGTGAGAAAGCGAAAACGAGGGTGAAACTTGCACGGTCAGACCAGAAGAGAATGATGATGTACTTCGAGACCCAGCAGACTATGATCACCAAGGCTTTCACTGGACCTCAATCGAGAAAATCGCGTAATGACCATTGGAAGGATTTCTCGAGTGACTTCAATTACCGACATCGAACAGCGAAGACACCAATGCAATGGCAAAGGGTAATAATAATATATTACTATACGAGGGCGGAAAACCTTTGTTTTTTTGAAGAATGTGAGTTTGCAGCAAGAGCCGAAGGCGAATGCCGCAATCACACGATCTGAGAAAAATGTTTTCCGTTGAGTATTGTACGAAATTTGACTTTGCAACGTGTGGAAATAAGGGGTTTACGCCCATTATCTCACGAAATGGAGTTAAAACCTTTTCTGGCCTGATTCTGTGACAAGATTCTATTTTTTCTTTCTATAGATCGTGAGTAACTGGATCGTGAGAGTGAAGAAAAGAATGAGCGCATTCAAACAGTCGAGCCGAAAAACTGGCGGTGGCCCATATACCCAGGATAGTCTAAGCGATCTGGACCACCGACTCCTTCAGATCAAAGGAGTGAGCAGTTTCAACGGTGATCGAAGTACGGGGGAAGCTGGCTTTGGCGATTGCACCACAAAGGTAAGATATGTTTCGGAGTATTTTTACAGAAAACCAGTACATTACTATACGAGGGCGGAAAAACTTTTTCTCGCGAGTGTTGCAATCACACCAGTTGAGAAAAAAAGTTTTCCGTCGAGTATTGTGCGAAATTTTATTTTACAAGATGTAAAAATGGAGGCTTTACTCACGCGAAGCGTGCGTGTTTCGGCAAAAGAAGTGTTCTCGCGATTTAAATCTATCTTTAAAATTCACAAAATAAAGTCTCCCGTGCAGTTCTCAGAGTTCGTTCAACTGTTATCGAAACTCTTCGAAACGGGAGCTGTTATTGTCTCCAACGCGCTCTCACCTGAAACACATACATACAAACGATCACACAACAACTCATGTATACACAAACACTATCACTCTCGCTCTCGTCGAACTGCGAGAGCTCTTGACCTCCAGTCAGTTTTCACTCTGTTGTTCTCGCAAGAAGCACGCGTTTCGAGCATTAAAAGTCAGTCTTAATTTCAAACGTTTCTTTTCAGTTATTTCTAAACCTAACAGTTCGCAATTTCCTTCTCACGCCGTTTTTCCCACAGTACCCTTTGAGTTCTCTAAACATTTTCTGGTCCTTCGAGCCGGATACTGTGGAAAAGAGCGGTATCATCAAGTGGAAAAGTGCGAAAAATCTCGTGAACCTCTCGCTGTGTCCCGTTACCGTGCAAGCCGTTTTTAAATCATTAAAAAATGGCAGCTTCAACTGCCGCGGTTATCGCTAAACAAACAGATATTCGCGGATTGATCTCTCGCACGGTAGCAAATGTAAAAAAGCTGGAAATCAAGAAACGAACTCCTGAGCAGATTCTAACTAGAATCGAAAATCTCGACTCGAATTGGAAAAAGTTTCAATCGAACCACGAAATGCTATCGTCGCTGAAGCCGGAGGAGCGCAGCGCGCTCGACTATTTTAAGCTTGAAGTGTATGCGGAGTGTGAAGAAGAGTATATAAACCAAAAAAGTGAGCTTCTAGCATATCAGAGTGAGCTTCGCAAAAGGAGAAAAACGGACGACGGTGAGCAAGCGGCGTCAGCGGCAAGACTTGCTCCGATTTCTCGACAATTGCCGCGAATCGATCTCCCGAAATTCTCGGGCGCGTATCGCGAGTGGAGACCGTTTGGTGACCTTTTTAAATCGCTTATTACCGCGAATCAAGACATTTCGGACGTAGAAAAATTGCAATATTTAAAAATGTGTCTAAAAGGTGAAGCAGCTCAGCTCGTTATAAATATTGACGTTACCGGTGACAATTTCGCGCGCGCGTGGCAAACTCTCGTCAACCGTTATGAAAATAAACGAGTGCTCATCGATACTCATCTCGCCTCACTGTTCTCGCTTGCAAAGGTGAGTCAACAGTCGGCATCGGAATTAAAGACATTACTTGGAAACGTTAAAGAGGCTCTCGGTGCCTTGAAAGCGCTTCAGTGTCCGATAGAAGCGTGGGACTGCATTCTCGTGTATATGGTGACGCGTAAACTCGATTCTGTATCCCTCATCGAGTGGGAAAAACAGATTAGTACTGCAAATAATTTCGCGACCTCCATGAAGCCCGAGCAGGTGAGCAACGCGGGTGATGACGCGGCGTCTGTGGATCTCGAGCAGGACCACGCGGGTGAGTCATTGACCTTTGCGGATCTCGAGCAATTTATTCTCGGGCGTATTTACGCTCTCGAAGCAGTCGCGCGCGCGAGTGAAATGAAAAAATCGACAAACCCTGCGGCAACGAAAAATCAAACTTCGGCGAAATCTCACCAAGTTTCAGCCAACGATTCGAGGCCTTCGTCACTCGTGTGTTCATTGTGTGGTGCCGCGCATTTTCTAGCAGCCTGTCAAGATTTTCGCGGTAAAACTTTCGAGCAAAGACTCGAGATCGTAAAGCAGAAAAATCTTTGCTTTAATTGTCTTGGCGCGCATCAATTTAGAAATTGCCGGTCCGCGAAGCGGTGCCGAATTTGTAACAATCCGCATCATACGCTGATCCATCGATCGACCGTTGCATCCACGGAAAATTCTCCCGCGGTCGCTTCAGCCGGTCAGCAATCGTCGGACGGTGCTTACGCGAGTCAAACCGTCACTCCCGCGCTTCCGCGCCGCGATAATTTTCAACCGCAAGCATCGGCAAGTACGAATCTCGCGCTCGCGCCTCTCGTCAAGTACACTCCGGTATTGCTCGCGACTGCGATTGTCAAGGTCACTTCGTGCTACGGCGAACACTACGACGTTCGAGCGCTTCTCGATCAAGGTTCGGAAGTGTCATTTATCTCGGCTTCTCTCGCGCAACGGATTAACTTACCGCGCAAACAAGTGACACTCCCTATCAACGGTATCGGTGCGCAAAAATCTGCTGTTTCGCGCGGGCTTATGAGATTGGAAATCGGGTCTCGCATCGATCCCGCGATCTCGCTCTCGGTGGACGCGTACGTGCTCGCGAAGCTCACCTCGTATCTACCACCCATTCGAGTTTTGCAAAACCCGTGGCCGCATCTTCAAGATCTCGAACTTGCCGATCCGGACTTCTCGTCAGCGACACAAATCGACCTCATACTCGGAGCAGAAATTTACAGTGTCATTATCGAAGAAGGGCTTCGACGAGGAGGTCCAGGGACTCCAGTCGCTCAGCGCACTTCTCTCGGATGGATTCTTTCGGGGTCTGTCACATCGGAACCGAACTCGCACGTTAGCTCTCGGCCTGCGAACGGACTACAGTGCTCGATAGATCACGAGCTTATCGAACTCGTTAAACGGTTTTGGGTCCAGGAGGAGCCGACTGCAAACAAAACATCAACAACATCAGAGGACGAATCTCAGTGCGAGCAGTACTTCGCGGAGACACACACCCGTACCTCAGACGGACGCTACATCGTGCGGATTCCTCTTAAGACTGCATCGGTAGATCTCGGAGATTCTTACTCTCCAGCTCTCGCCGCACTGAATCGTCAAGAGAGACGGTTCGCGACGAACCCCTCTCTCAAGTTATCGTATTCGAAATTTCTCGCGGAGTACGAATCACTCGGACACATGACTCGTGCATCAGACTCCGCCGTATCATCTCGCGTTTTCTATCTACCGCATCACGCTGTCGTGCGCGAAAGCAGCTCAACGACGAAAGTTCGCGTAGTTTTCAACGGTTCGTTCCGTACGAACTTCGGGATTTCGGTTAACGGTCTGCAGCACGTCGGACCGAAGCTGCAGACCGATCTTGCGGACGTAATCACGCGCTGGCGTCGGTACGCGCTGGTGTTTGTTGCGGACATTGAGAAAATGTATCGGCAAATTCTCATACACGAAGAAGATCGAGATCTGCAACGTATCTTGTGGAGAGACAACGAAGAAGCTGCTCCGATCGCGTACCGTCTCAACACGGTCACTTACGGGCTCGCGAGCGCTCCGTATCTCGCGATTCGCGTTCTACGGCAGCTCTCGATCGACGAAAATCATCGTTTCCCGCTCGCAACGGATATTATTCAAAACGAGATCTACGTGGACGACGTGCTCTCGGGAGCTCACAGCATTCAATAAGCTATAGAGAAAGCTCGACAACTCAACGAGTGCCTCAAGGCGGGCGACTTTCCGTTACAGAAGTGGTCAGCGAATGACGAAGAGTTATTGCAAAATATCGCTAACGAAAGGCGCGAACAATCGGCGTGTGTATCGATCGAAGTCGATCCGCTCGTTCGCGCTCTCGGTCTTCACTGGCAACCGCGATCGGACTCGTTTGTATTTACGTCGCTCGCGTCAACCAAATCTTCTCGAATCACGAAACGTCACGTTCTATCTCGCGTCGCGCAGCTATTCGATCCACTCGGATGGATTGCGCCAGTTATCGTGCGGGGAAAAATCTTTATTCAGGAACTGTGGCTAGCAAAGTTTGGCTGGGATGATCCACTGCCTGACGAACTCTCAAATCGTTGGAATGTGTTCGAAAAAGATCTCGAAGAAGTGTCGCAAATCTCAGTGCCGCGGTGGCTCGGTTGTCACGCGTCATCTCTCGCTGTCGAGCTGCACGGCTTCGCGGACGCATCGCGATCAGCTCTCGGTGCTGTTGTTTATCTGCGCGTCCTCTCGGATCTCGACGACGTTCGGGTAACGCTCGTCGCCGCAAAAACCCGTGTTGCGCCTCTTAAACAAGTGACGATTCCTCGACTCGAACTTTCTGCCGCACTTCTCTTGGTTCGTCTAATTTCGCACATCCGAACGATTCTCGATCTCGACGACGTCCCGGGGCATTTGTGGACGGATTCCACAGTCGCTCTCGCGTACATTCAGGGTGATGCGCGCCGGTGGGCGGATTTCGTGCGTAACCGCGTCACTGAAATTCAGGAACTCTCGAACTCGCATTGGCATCATGTCCCGGGAAAGGAAAATCCTGCGGATTGTGCATCTCGCGGACTCTCACCTCGTCTACTCCAAGAAGAAACACTCTGGTGGAACGGCCCACCGTGGCTCTTGCAACATTCTGCATCTTGGTCGTCTGCAATCCTCTCGATCGACTCGGAAATCGCTCTCGAGGTGCGAAAAACTCCAGCCAACATCGCTAACAAGGACGAGCTTCCAAAATTGTGGGAACTCGTCGAACGTTTCTCGAGTCTCAGAACTCTTCTTCGAGTTACTGCATGGGTTTTTCGTGCAGTCCGACGATTAAGAGATCACTCTCTACCCGCCGCCGGTGAGTACATCTGACGTCTGCATGTCGAGCTCCGGCTTTTGGGACTTTTTACTGCTGTCGCTTGCCCTCGGGCGTTTTTGCTTACAGTTATTCAGTCGCGCAATTTACTGAATTATCGATACTTTCACTGTGAGAGCTGTTATCTGGTGGCATATTGTGGTTTCTACACCTTTTTCTATCTGCCTGTCAACAACTTTGCGAGGCGCCATATTGAGGATTGTAGAGGTGCTGTTGCTGTGGCCTACTCAGCTGCCTCGACTGCTGGCGCCATCTCTGGGACCCGAAGGGCTCCACGATGCCCCGGGGCCCGGCCGGTAAGGAGGGCGTGCCTAGTGGAGACGACACGGATGAGGACTCGCAGTTTACGCCAGTGAGTCGACGAAGGAAAGCGATTTCTCCGAATGCTATGATAGTACCAATGGTCGAAGGTGACTCGGATTCATTGTACGAGGAGGCGGAGGGTCCCCTGGGATTCTCCCCACCATACTCGGCGTCAGACGTAAACACGTTGAAATGTACTATGAAAAACGCGGCGAATGTTCTTACTGGCGAATTATTCTCGGCGAAAAGCAGCATGGAAAGGCGCAAGATTACCATGGAGGTGCTCCAGGAGCATGTTGATGCGTTTAATTCGATCGCGTCGGCATACCTACAAGTAGTAGCGGTGTTACACACGACTGCGAATCTCACGAAGGCGGTGAAAGCGGCGGTAAAAACGGAAATGCAGGGGTTAGGGAGAATCGAAGCAGAGCCAGTGCGTGAACACCCTCGCGACGAGAGACCCAAGCGTACTTTCGCGGAGACAGCGGCTGCTGGTCCTTCAAGGGCTTTGAATAAAGTTCGAGTAGCGGGAGGTAGAACGCTGCCTATTCTCAAAAATAGAAATGTCTATATAGGTCCTATTGAGGAGTACTCGGGGAAGTTTGCGGACTCCGAGGCGACGAAAAAGGCAGTGCTCAATGTGGTAGATCCGGTGGAGGCGGAACTCAAGGTCGTAAACTTCAGATGGGCGAAAGAAAAATCAGTGCGTTTAGAGGTCGAATCGGTCAATCTAGATAAACTCAAGGGGTCGTTAGCGCTGAAAAAAGCGGGGCTCGAGGTGAAAACAGATTATGGGTTGCGTCCAAGGATGCTCGTGCGATTTGTGCCGAAAGAGGTATCGGTAGAGGATTTTGCGAAAGCATTGATCGACATGAACCTACAGGGTATCGGTGGGCAACACGTTTCTGTAGTTCGCGAGCTCCCAATCGGTGATAGAAACTCAAGGAGTGTAGTTATTGAGGTCTCAGCCATTGCAAGAAGTACTCCCCTTGCTAGTGGCAGAGTTTTTATACCATGGCATTCTTGTCCTATTGAGGATTACGTCAGAGTTAGGCAATGTTATCGATGCATGGGTTTCGACCACATTGCGAGCGGCTGCAAAAACGAAGCTCGTTGCGGGCACTGCGCGGGGGTGCACGAAATGCGTGACTGCACGCACAAGAGTTTGAATCCTAGCTGCGCGAACTGTAGAGCAGCGAAGCGTGACGATAAACATTCGGCTACGGATAGTAGGAAATGCTCTATACTCAAGCGACGCGTCGATGAATTCGTAGGTCTTATTAATTACACGTAATGGCAGGCGTACCGACGAGAAATAGGGGACTGTTGACGTTCGCACAAGTGAACAGTCAGGATCTCAAGGCCGGTACACACTACGAGGACTTTAAGCGAATCTTTTTGGGAAAACCGGCTGACATTATTTGTGTCGCCGAATCGTGGCTTAGCGCGGAAATTTACGATAGGATGTACAGTTTGCCGGGATACAATCTTTTTCGTAGGGATCGAGCTATTGGGGTAGGAGGCGGCGTCGCGGTTTACGTGGAAAAGTCCATTAAAGCGCGGATAATTGATTCTTCAGCAAATGGTAACAAAAATTGTGTTGACTTTCTTGTGTTGGAAATTTGCGTTGGTGATGAGAAATTATTGCTAGGAGCGGTTTATCGCCCTCCAAAAATTGGAGGTATTGGTCAATTCTTTGAGACAATAGTAGAGCTATATCCCAAATACCATAGACTAGTTATAATGGGAGACTTCAATTCTAACATGCTTAGGAAAAATCATGATAGTGAAATAATTAGTCAATTTGTGCTGACTAATGATTTATTCTTGGTGCCGCTCGACCCGACTTTTGGAGGGGGTGAAGGTGAGCATAGATCACTAATTGATTTATGCATCATAGACTGTGAGGATAATTTTGTAGGTGCCGAACAAGAACCGACTCCGTTCTCTGGTCACGACTGCATTAGAATTTCTTATAATCTCGAGCTTAAGGGCAGGACGGCGGAGGCGCGTGTTGCTAGAGACTTTCGGCGTTTTGATACTGAAGCGTTCTTGCATGACCTCAGCTCTTATAACTGGCAGGAACTCTATGCGTCGCCGTCTATTGATTTCAAGGTCAAATTTTTAAACGATGCAATGACAAAATGTTTTGATGCACATGCGCCGATGCGTCGTAATAGGAAAGCCATGCAGCCGACAACGGCGTGGATGACCGAGGAAATTGAGGAGACGATGAGAGAGCGTGACAGGGCGCGTAGAGTGCACAGGGCGAATTGTAAGGCTGAGAGGACCTCTGCAGATGGCAGCACGGTAGGGGCGATCAAAAGCGATTCTGCGACCAATAAAAAGTTCAGGGCGCTTCGTAATCGCGTAAAAATTATGGTCCGGGATGCGAAGAGGAAATTTTTTGGCGAAGCATTATCGCAGGTAAAGGATCCGAAATCGGCATGGCAAAGGTTGAGACAACTGGGGCTGCTTAAAGATAGAAACGAGGGCCAGGAACTAGTGGTACCAGTAGAGGAACTGAACAGTTTTTTTACTGCGGCAAGCTCGTCTGACTATCCTCATGTAGTGACTAATCAGCCTAGGGAATTTAGCGATTCACGGTTTTTCTTTACATTCATCACAGAGGAGAGTCTAAGCAAAGCGATAGCCGCGGCGTCGTGCTGCTCTCCGGGTGCAGACGGTATCCCTATGAAGCTCATTAACATTGCGCTCCCTGTGATATTTCGGCCTATTCATCATCTCTTCAATTTTTCTCTGCAGTCGTCGGTGTTTCCAGAAATTTGGAAGCAGGCCCTCATCAGGCCTATTCCCAAAATTAAATCGCCTTTGGGTCCTTCGGACTACAGGCCTATTTCATTGCTATGCTCTCTCTCAAAAATACTTGAAAGAATAGTGGCCGATCAACTTTGTGCATATCTAGAGGCGGAGAATCTACTGGATCCTTATCAATCAGCGTACAGGAAAAGTTATAGCACGCAAACTGCTTTAATCAGGATTGCGGACTACGTTACTGAGGGAATAGACAATCGACAGATAACAGGTATGGTACTATTTGATTTTTCGAAGGCATTTGATCGCGTGAAACACGATATTCTGCTCAGAAAATTGTCTGATTTTCAGTTATCGGATTCCGTAGTGGAGTGGTTTGCTGCATACTTGAAAGGGCGTACTCAAGCTGTGCTGGGGGTGGGGGACACTCGTTCAAGTTTTGTTTCTAATTCAACTGGGGTTCCGCAGGGCTCAGTGCTAGGGCCACTCCTTTTTTCGCTTTATGTGGCGGATTTACGATATGCACTCTCTAGCTGTCACTACAATTTTTTTGCGGATGATCTCCAAATTTTCTGTAGGGAGTCTCCCAAGGACATCGGTTTGATTGGCAGGAGGCTGAACCGGGATATACTATTGATACGCATCTGGGCGGCAACCAACGGTCTGTTGTTAAATAGTGAAAAAACACATGCTATTATGTTCGGAAGCAGGCCTTACATTACGAGTTTAGGACAGAACCAAATGCCCACTCTATTAAAGGGGCGTGCAGTAGTGCCCTTCGAGCGCTCGGTCAAAGTTCTGGGAGTGGTCTTGTCGGAGAATTTTCAATGGCTCGAGCAGGCAATAGCGATGGCAAAGGCGGTGAACTCCACATTGTATCGGCTAAAAGTGTGTCGAAATCTGTTGCCTACGGAAGCCAGAATCACTCTAGTTAGAGCTCTTGTCACTCCGATTATTGATTACTGTAGCGTACTGCTGTACGGAATTCCCAAGGATCACAACAATATTATTGATGTAGCCTTTAACTCCTGTGTTCGTTTCATCTATGATGTTAGCAGATTTGATCACATATCTCCATATTATAGTCGATTGGGGTGGCTAAGGGTGGAAGAGAGAAGGGTACTGTCTCTTTTATGTGTAGTTCACTCGGTACTATCCGAGGGCCGGCCTCAGTATCTGCGTCGGCTCTTTACGTGGGCGGAAAAGCGGGGTATTATGACGCGCGAGAGGCAGCAACAGAAGCTACAAATTGGAAAATTTAAAACCGAAATTCGGAGAAATGCGTTTAGCATTGCGGCGGCGTATGGCTGGAATGCCCTTTCTCCAGCGGTCTGGGGACTCTCGAGAAGCGCGTTCAGAACAGCGATGTGGAGTATGTTGGCGAGCGGAAAGCAACCGAGACCTACTGTACCATAGTTTAATTATGTTGTTCAAATTTTGTATATAGTCATAAGTTTACTGTTTCTGTCATTAGTTACTATATATAGTTATAAGTTATTGTAATGGTGGTGGCGCCGGAATGTGGTGCACTACTACCTCTTCATCTGTGTTTTCCCCGGCAACGGGGCTGCCTACAGGACCAGTTGGTCCTAGTGCAATAAACGAATCTAATCTAATCTAATCTAATCTAAGAAGAACTCAAGCCACCGGAGAACCGGCATCGCCGCTCACGCCAGAAGAACTCGAGATCGCAAGATTGTTCTGGGTAAAACACACGCAAGCAGCGTATTTCGCCCACGA
The DNA here is from genome assembly GCA_964016905.1 of Perithous albicinctus. Lineage (NCBI taxonomy): Eukaryota > Metazoa > Arthropoda > Insecta > Hymenoptera > Ichneumonidae > Perithous > Perithous albicinctus. The sequence goes on along the minus strand of OZ024691.1, from coordinate 1,545,637 downwards.
AATCTACGAGCTCTCGCAAGGGAAATCGATTTCGCGCTCAAATTCGCTCATTCGTCTTACGCCGTTTGTCGATGCTGCTGGGCTATTGCGCGTCGGCGGAAGACTACGAAACTCTCTTCTCGATCATGACGAGAAGCATCCGCTGATCTTACCTCGTGATTCGGCATTCTCGACCTTGATCATCGATGCAGTTCATCGACGCACACTCCACGGAGGAACGCAAGTAACACTCGCTACTCTACGACGACGTTACTGGATCGTAGGGGGTCGCGTCCCTATCCGTGCATTCAAACATCGTTGCCTGCAATGTGTTCGATATCGAGCTGCTCTTGGGCAGCAACTAATGGGTCAGTTACCGGAATCTCGCGCGACTCGATCTCGTCCGTTCCTCCAGTCTGGAGTCGACTACGCCGGACCTCTAGTGCTACGAACATTCCGCGGTCGCGGCGCGAAAACCTACAAAGGGTACATTGTCGTATTCGTTTGTCTCTCGTCGTCGGCTGTTCATCTCGAGATCGCGACGGATTATTCAACGGAAGGATTTCTCGCGGCGTACAAACGTTTCACAAGCCGAAGAGGTATCTGCGAGACGATAGCCAGCGATTGCGGAACGAACTTCCTCGGCGCAGATAAGGAGCTTCAAAAGCTCTTTCAAGCGTCCTCAGCGCAACACAACGCTCTCGCGAACCTCCTCGCTAACGACGGGACGCGATGGAAATTTAATCCACCGTCATCGCCTCATTTCGGAGGCAAATGGGAAGCCGCAGTCAAATCGGTAAAGTTCCACCTCAAACGCGTTATCGGGGACACCGGTCTTACGTACGAAGAGTATTCTACGTTGCTCTCGCTGATCGAAGCGGTGCTGAACTCGCGGCCTCTTTGCCCGATTTCAGACGACCCATCTGATCTATCCGCTCTGACTCCGGGCCATTTTCTCGTCGGTGCAGCGCTCAACACGATTCCGGAACCATCGCTCATCGATCTACCGAACTCCCGGTTGTCTCGTTGGCAACTCATCCGCCAAATGCTCGAGCAATTTTGGCAACGATGGAGCACAGAGTATCTCCAGCATCTACAGACGATTTCGAAGTGGCAGCAACGGTTCAACTCGCTCAAGGTCGGTTCGCTCGTTCTCGTGAAGGACGAACGATATCCGCCATCGAAATGGGCTCTTGGGAGAGTCATCGACGTTCACCCTGGTAAGGATGGTCTCGTGCGTGTTGCCACCGTTCGAACTCAGCAGTCAGTCTACAAGAGACCGATTGTGAAGCTCGTTCTGCTGCCGATCTCATCAAACGAAGATTACACAGAATAAAACAAAAAAACCAAAAATAGAGACTCTAGTGCAAACATTTTCTCGTTTCTCGGGTTTATTGGCAATCTAGCCGAGATTGCCAAGGCGGGCGGAATGTTTCGGCAAAAGAAGTGTTCTCGCGATTTAAATCTATCTTTAAAATTCACAAAATAAAGTCTCCCGTGCAGTTCTCAGAGTTCGTTCAACTGTTATCGAAACTCTTCGAAACGGGAGCTGTTATTGTCTCCAACGCGCTCTCACCTGAAACACATACATACAAACGACCACACAACAACTCATGTATACACAAACACTATCACTCTCGCTCTCGTCGAACTGCGAGAGCTCTTGACCTCCAGTCAGTTTTCACTCTGTTGTTCTCGCAAGAAGCACGCGTTTCGAGCATTAAAAGTCAGTCTTAATTTCAAACGTGTCTTTTCAGTTATTTCTAAACCTAACAGTTCGCAATTTCCTTCTCGCGACGTTTTTCCCACAGTACCCTTTGAGTTCTCTAAACAGTGCGTAATATGTCCTTTACCGCACCGAGTGAAGTAAACATTTTTTTTTCACGAAAATAAAGCTTCGTCAATAAGGAAGCAATACAATTTGTGATTGTAGTTAATTAATGTTTAATTAATGCTTACAGGAATACACGGGAAACAGAACCTTCGGAGAACCGGAACTTGTGGATGACACCGAGGACGTTCAATGGGAAGCGAGTGAGAACATCGAACCACAATTCGATGACGATTATCTGCTTCCTTATCGCTTCGGGCGCTCGTGCCGATTCGAAAGCGCAGCGCACTGACAGCTCGTTTGATCGCACTTTTCCACGGAGCCAAGGAAAAACAAACATGGTAATTTTATAATATTTTAATTGTACGTGCCTAAAGTTTAAACTCGCTGCATAAATAATATTATTGATGATAATAATAATAACAATAATAAAATGATTATTTCGATCTTTTTATACAGGAGCGCCGACCCGGCAGGAGTACAATAACCTCCGCAATGGACGATCGGAGGAACGCTTTGGACAGATCCCGCACGGTAACTGAATGGAGCAGAGAATACGCCAGATTCGGTGCCGTGAACGAGAAGAGGAACGACTTTGAAAAGAAAAAAGCTAAAAAAGTGATAGATTCAAATTGAACAATCCTTACGACAGTTTCGGCGCGGTGAATTCATGGAACAGCGAACACGTTAGATACAGCGACGTGAACAAGGAGAGCAACGATTTTGAGAAGAACGCAAAAGCTGTGCGAGTATCTTGAAATTGCAGCACCTCTCGTGCAAGAGACTTCGAAAAATACGGAAGAAATGAAATGTCACCAAATCGCCAACTGAACTTGCCAACCGAGAAAGGAGTTCAATGTGAAATCTCGAGTGCCAATGCTGAAATGGTGACACTTCTAAAGGAGGTAAATGAAAACATTAAACGGCTTAACGAGTCGGTAACTGGAATTGCTACTAATATAGCCACCGTTGTCGAGTCAGTCAATGGAGAGCAGATCAAAAAGATAGGTTCAAATATAGCGAGGATCGGTGACAATTTGTTCTATATCTGGACGGCAGTCGCTGAGTTTATCAATCTGCCATTTTGGAAAGCGCTTGGATCGAAGTAGTTTGCGAACGGAAATTCTTGATGATCTTTATAATTACTTTATTCCTGTTTCTTTGTCGTTGAAGCATGTGATGGAATCATATGATTGAATGTTGTAATTGAAGGACGATAAATAAATGTGAATAGTTTCCAGACCCGAGCCTTTTATATTACTTCCCGATTTATCTTTTTAGCTTTTCAGCACCATTCAAAGTACTGTAAATACTTGACAAGTATATTGTAAGTACCAAGTACCCTAAATATTTCAAGCATTTTTTTAATTGTCGAAGGAAGTATGCTGCCCAGATTCTACTTGTACATCGTATCGCTGGATCGCGCGTATTTTTTTTTCGGGTTTCATTTCTAAACAATTGAACAACCATCTCCACCGACATCCGCTGTTTGCAAGCTATTCAATTGTTTGACAGGGTATCCGGAAAAGATGGAAGGAAACGCACGTTGTCCAAGATGGTAAGTACATACATATACTGCTATTACTTCACTCAGTGTGGTAATGGACTCCGATTTTCATACCTTATAAAGTAAAATTTTGAACAATACTTGATGGAAAATATTTTTCTCAGCACGTGTAATTGCAACACTCGCCTTTGGCTCGTGCCGAAAACGAGCCGAAGGCCTCACACTCGTGAGAAAAAGTTTTTTCGCCCTCGTATTATAATATACTATTATTATCTATTGATAATAATCGTCTCCTGAGCCTCCTTTAAAATCTGTATTTATTTGTTGTCAGATGCTCCCCTGGTCATCGAAGAGGAGTGTATCAACTGCAGCAGGGACATTGACTTTCGTGTACCAGCTTGTGGTCACGAAGCTACATGCACAACGTGCATCAATGAGGAAATCGCTATGGACCAAACTCCCCGCTGCTTACAATGCAGAGGCCTCAACACCAAGATATTCTTTGTGTTGCAAAATATTCGCAAACCACATGTTTAATTTCCAACGGTAATATTACAGTTTTTATTGCATTATATATAATTTATTCTACACCACAGCGTGCGGGGAAGTGCCTACTTAACGCACTAGTAACATAAAATTGTATACGATACTCGTGCGAGAAACTATTTCTGATCTCGTGTGATTACAACACTCGCCTTTGGCTCGTGCTATAAACTCACACTCGTTGCAAAAAAATTTAATCGCACTAGTATCGTAATGTACTATTATACATTATATATAATTGAATTTATGGAGTAACCTATGGAAGAATAGTAACCTATGTAAGAACCCTTTGGGCGCTGCTCTGTTGCTTCCCCAGCATTGGAGCAACGCTGGGGGAGAATAGAGCAACTTTTTTCCTATCACATTAAAATGACATTTAATTTATTTAAATATTTAATTATCGAATTTTTATCTTCTAGATGCCACAGACGGTGCCATCGTTCGCTGGCTTTTCGTCCTCGTTCGTTTAACCACTCCTAACCGAAGTAAATTGCGACGCAAATGAAGTTGTAGTTTGAATAAATAAATAAATAAATAAAATGTGAACACATAACAGAGTTTATTGCAATTCGTTAGTTTTTATTACAGATACAAAATAATTTTCGGAACAATAATATCCGTGAAGAACTCTCCTACCAGGCGAGATAACCTTATTTATTATAATATTATAATAAATAAGGTTATCTCGCCTTCGAAGTTGTCATAACAGTGGATCTCAATCTGATTCACTGAAGTTGGCTTTGTGACGTCGCGTAACGTTCGTGACGTTGACATCGTTGCGAGCGTCGCGTACGGTGAACGTTGGAAGCGTGCGTCTAACTCGGAGTCCCACCCATGGGCGCTGCAGCGCCCGAGTGACACCTTCTGTCAGTTTTGACATTTGACAAAAACAAAAGGATTGAATGTATGAACTCGGTCACGGTCCCGGTGTCTGACCACGACCAATCATAGCACGAATGAAACGGCTTCACTCGAACATAACTGACTGCCACCAACTTTTTAAAATGGGATAAATATCAAAGATCTGTCAATTGTAAAAAATTACAAGAGGCGACCGACGGGCTCGGCCCCTGGGGTCAAGGTTTTGAAAAATATTTGGTTGGCGACTCAACCACGCTGGTCGAGTCACCGTGAAAACGACTAACTATTAATTTTCTAAAGCTGCTCATGACCGTGGGGCCACTGACGCTGCACTTATAAGGACAGCGAAAATAGAGCCGCGGTTCTGAGATGCAACTATTACGAGCGAAATTATGTTGCGTGAGAATGCTGATGAAAGCAATAATTTTGTATCCAGTAGCGAGAATCGCTACTAGGCGTTTCAAAAGGTTTTTTTTTAAATAATGTTTTTATATTGTTTAATAAAAAATGTTTATAATCAAAATTAAGCCCGAATGTAATACAGGTATAGCCGTAATTCAGGATATAAGGTTCCCTGTCGTGAGTTTCTAATTTGATGGAGTAAATAAATCGTTCGACACAGTATATAACGTACATATTTATTACTTATGATTTTATATCATAATATAACATTATCTTTCTAAACACAACACTAACATATATTTCTGTATGTTCCAATTGTAATTGTAAAACCTTCTTACTCACTGATCTGTGTATAATTACAAAAGAACAAAAAAAAGAAGAAGAAATAAATCGTCAGTAATGGGGCTTCCGGAATTTGTGGATTTCTCAGCAAAATCGCGAAATCGAACAATAGAAAAAAACATTTGTCTGTCGATTATTATCGAAAAGAGCAACACCGTCATCTCGAATGGAACGAACGATGCAAAAAAAAAAAATTCGATCGTTCGTCGACGATAATCAGTGTCGAATTCTCAGCATATTATCAAACACTTCTCGACAATTTGTCCCTTTATTCTACTCAGGTAAATACGAGACATTTCTAGTTCGTACTAAGTTTTCCCAATTTCTCTTTATTATTTCCTTTTAGAAGCGAATCTTAGCTGTTACGATTTCTTTTGCTAGCTCGCGGAAGAGTGAGCGCGAGATTTCCCTCGAAGGCACTTTTGCGACGCGCATTGTGAACTTTTACGTACGTTTTGAAGATACAATTGTTTACAATACAAATACCAAAATCTTCGTTTCTGATAATAAAACTTAAAGTCTATACATAAAAATTGTCTGGTTAATAGTCGTTAATCGTTTTTAAAAAATCAGTAGTTAACAGTTTCTCTCAATTGTTATACACTTTTGCGTCTTTTTTCGTCAACTTTTTTTTTTAATGTCGTTTGTTTAAGTTAACAGGGGGTCAAGTTAACAGAAATCGTATTCGTCACCACAACGCTGTCCGTCGACATAATATTGTCTCGTTATATTACGATATGAAGTTTACGTTTAAGACCCGAGGGTGGTCCAGGAAGAAGAATTAAGGCACATCTAGTTTTCTTGTTTTATGTAAAAAAAAATCGTCCTCGGCACGACTATTGTCTATAAAATATACGGATATTCTCTCTGTTTATTTTTATTTTCATTTTTATATAAGCTCGAATGTGTCGCGAAGGAGGTAAAGACGCCCTTTCGTTTCTCTATTATACTGCCTTAACTAGCGCTGTATTGGTATGTGGTGTGTCGATTAGATCGACTGAAAAAAAGCCTTATTCTTTGGTTGCCTTGCGGATCGAGATCTTGTTTCGTGGAAATAAAAGCAGATTTACGGAACAGGCCCAAACTTAAAAAAAGAATGTACTGTCACGGAATGTTTTAAGTGTAATTTTTATATCAAATTTCAAATGCATTTCCGGCAGAGCTTGTTTAATGTACATATTATTTATGTTCAAACTAGTGTTCGTGCGAAATCTGAAAACTTTGCGTTTTTTTACATATATATTGAGCATTCCACCTGATTTCGACCTGGGTCGTTTGACCCTTGATCCTTCCGATTGGCTTCGCAATTTTTCATATTTAAAGAAATTATATATTTCTAATTCCACGATACAAAAATTACACATTTTAAAATATCCATGATTTTTTTAAAACAAATTATCAAAAGACACATTTTGAAATTGTGAAAAAGATCTGAAAAATCTTTTTTCGAAAATAAAAATCTTTGGGAACCGAGCTGAAGTGGGCCGGCGATACCATCTATTTTTATCCATTTTTCAACAGCCTAAAAATGGAAAAAATTCGAAAAAAAATAACTTTACGATGGGCAACAGTTAGAAAATGTTTGTATGCAACACAAAATTTTTGAGAATTCTTTCAGATTTTACGAAATAAAAGCTAAGATTTTACTTAAATAATATCTCAAATTAGACCTTTTTATTAATGGTTATTTATCATCCATTATGAAATAAAATATATATGCATTGGAAAAATCTAAAAAAAAAAACTCTATAAATCATGCATTGCGTACAAAAATTGTAAGGCTTGTAAGGTTACTATTTTTTCGAATTTTTTTCCATTTTCTTCTGTTGAAAAAAGGTCGAAAAAATAGAAGGAATTGCCAGCCCACTTCGGCTTGATTACCAAAAATTATCATTTTTCAAAAAAGGTTTTTCTGAATATATAATTAAAAATGGGTAAAAAAGAATTAAAAAAATTAGCGTTTTCTACAGTTATGTTAATCGTACGAAAAATTGCGATCATAATTGGAAGAGTCGTCAGAGCCAGGTCGAAACCAAGTAGAATTTCCCATATATTTTTTTTCATTGTCAATGAAAAACGTGGAAGTTTTTAAGCAGCTTGAAATCATCGAATAAGCAACTGTTGATAAACTGTTCTGTTCATATTCGTTTGAATGTAATATAAATGAATAAGATACAACAGTTACATATACATAAGAAGAAAATTAGAGTTAAATTTGCACTCTTATTGACGATTGAAAAAATGAAAACCTTTCATAAATTGTTTTTCTTTCTTTTTTAACATAAAAATATTAGCATTTTCCATAATTTGAATCAGTGTTTTTAAATAAACTGTAAAAATTACAAAAATTTCAGGAGTTTCGAATAATTTTGCGGTAAAAATAATCTATACATTTTTCAGTGACGAATCCAAATAATCGAGTTGATAATATGATTTCAAAATGACACATTTTTTGTCTTATAGTTTTTGAGATACTTTGGCTTAAAAAAAACATTGATTTCTGAAATCAGATTTTAAAATCTATTAAAAAAAAATACTAAAGTCTGATGACAGATTTTAGTGTTTTTAGATTTTAGAAAAATGATGACGTGACAGAGGATGCATATGTGCATTCAGATTTTGCACTTCCATTTTTAAGCTTTATCGAAAAAAAAAACTCAAAGCGATTGAAATTTTCGATTTTGATTAAAGTTAGAATTTTTTATATTGATAAAACGTTAGCGGTCGCATTTTTATTCTAAAGTTTTATCGAAACAAACGTTCCGAAAGTCATTGTCATATATTGATATTTAAAAGTCACTCAAGAGCCTCAAATTTTTGTATTCGCAACTAAATATCGCGAAATTTTTGTTTTTTTCTTTTAACAGATTTTATTAATTAGATATAAAAACAATGTTTCCACGATGACGTACTTATATCGTATTCAATATCAAGATAAGTCTATGGGGCATTCCACGTCCAGTTTACAGCTTGTCACCCTCACGCCTTTGGATTTTGATAATTTGGTACAATAATGTTGTTTCCGACCCAAAAAAGGGACCCGGATTTTTTTCAGATTCTTTCACAATCATTTAAATTTCTTTAAGGCTCGAAAAGCCGATTCTGAAAACGCCATTTTCTTAATGTGAAAAAATTTGCACTGATTCTATGATTTAAAACATTATTTTTAAGCACATTAAGATAATGGAATCTCAATATTTACAATTTTTTCGAAAGTTTTTAGTTTTTTTTTTAATGTCAGAATTGGAATTTTTTTTCATCGGTCATAAACTTTCTCAAATATCAATGGATTATTTTAATTTTATTATTTTCATAAATCGAATTGAATATCACTCCGAAAGTATTGTGAAGGAATTCTGATTTGACAAAAATTGAAATTTATTAAAAATTTATTATATTATATAAGACATATTCCAATTCTGACATAAAAAAAAGAAACAAAAAATTTACGAAAAAAAGTAAATATTAAGTTTCCATTATCTCAAGGTGCTTACAAATTATATTTAAAATAATAGAATCAGTGTGAATTATTACAGATTTTTTAAAATCGCGTTTTCAGAATCAGCTTTTCGAACATTGAAAAAATTCAAGAGGTGGTGAAAAAAAAACCGAGACCCTTTTGGGTCGTAAACAATGCTATTGTAATAAGTTCTCAAAAATCCGAGTGGGGGTCATAGACCGCATATTTGACATGGATTGCCCCTCATACTAACGTTTGTCTAACATAAAATTTAAAAAGTCTTGATTAAGAAGTAAAAGCACTTTTTGGTATCTTCGTTTCAATAATAAAAAAAAACCAAATCCATTTTATCATTTTTATAAAAACCCAATTTTTTCACGAAAATTGAAAATTGTGATCGCTTTGAGTCACCCCTAAACAAATATTATTTTTCGAATAAAACGAAATTTTGCGCTACCTTATAGTACATTTTTATACTATCTCTTTTGTAAAATCTTTTTTTTATCGGTTCATCACCAAAGAATAAAGTTTTTTTCTTTTTTTTTTTGAGTATGAGGGAGAGGCGAGGAATTGTTCGATGCCACGGAATTATTGCGATTCATCCGCGTTTTTCGCAGTACGTGTTTACTATCACGGAATGAAATACTGCGCGACTCATCGAGTGTGGAATCTCGCTGAGTCAGTATTGTAGTAAGTAAAAGACTCGAGTTTGGTCCCAACTCAAAGTATCAAAACGGAATATAATATATTATCCAAGTGGTCCGTCGTTATTATCCCTTTTCTTTCCGTAAATAATGTTGCCCAAAAAATTTGTCAATTTTTGGCCGATCGAAGTATATGAAGCATTCTTCTATTCAGCCACCGGTTTTTTTCAACCCTCTCGAATATTTTCCACTATTCACCAGATTTACAACCATTTGGTATTATCTCCTTTTTTTTAATCCACAATTTCGGAAAATGTTACATTTTTTTTTAAGACAGTATCTCGAAATCCAATATGTCGCCGAAAAAAATATCACGGAGTAAAATTTATATTTTCATATCAGCTTTTCACGATATTTTTTTCGAAAAGTTGTATTGAACTTGAAGAAAATGAACGCCGTTTTTATTGAACTGTAAAATTTACAGAATCTTCTGCCGTCGGTATTTAATAATGTAGTTGCGAAAAAATGTAGACTCCGCATTTTTGTAACCGAATGATTTCGTTCTGGATTACTGATTTATTTGCCAACCATTCCGACAATATTTTCGGCAATATAATTTTCGTTATCGTACGGTTTTGCATGATTTTTTTAATATTACCGCAGATCGTTCTGATTTTGTTGAAAAAAATTGTACAAAGCCAATATGAAATTAAACGGTCGTGAAAACAAAAAATCGAAAAAAATAGGAGCGAAATCCGGCCTACTTTGGGCGTAAGCTTAAAAATATTTATATCTGATATAGGATTTTTTGTCAATTTTTTAAACTCCAATAAACAATATGTTGGTTTTAAATAATAATAAGTATATCAAATGTTAACATTTTTTAAAATCTTATAAAAATTCTGCGCTTAGAGTTGAGTGAATTGGGTAAAATGTCGGTGATGTAATCCCGAGAGATCGAGGGTCAAACCCAGGTCGAACCGTTATGGAATGCCCCAAATATTAGTCAATTTTATTTTCAAAATGTCACTGTCAATGATAGATCAGCTAATATTGCGGTACAAACTACTCTTCAGAACAGTCCAATAAATCACCAAAAAATGTAGAATCATTTTCAAATATTTAGTACTGATATGTCTAGTGTAAAGCGCTTCAAACTCCTATCGCAAAAAAACGCTTTGTTTCTAAAAAATAATTGGTTGAAAAATCTGAGAAAAAAAGAATTCACATTAAATACTATTGAGTGATAAAATCTGGTTAATTGTGAAAAATATCGGAGTTGAACAAAAATATGGCAAATTTGATAGTGAATGCTTGGTATGGAAGACAAATGTTCCCCCTTTCCCTATTTCTGCAGTCTATTCCCGACGCTGACGAACATTCCACTCGGCGCCCGACTAAAATTCGAGTATTCGTCGTCTAAATGTCACTTGGGTACTACCCGGGAAGTCAATGAGGACGCAGAGGCACTTGGCTGATTTTCTTATTCTTTTCTTTTTGCTTTTTTTTTTCTTTCTTTCATTTTTTCACTCTCGATGGAAATCTGATTTCCGCGAGAGGCGCCTCGCACGTGGGTTCGCTCTTCCTCCGGTGGATTAGATCTGCGCAGGTTCGACATAGTTTGCGGGAAGCATGCCGTGACGTCCGGTGCGCTGCACGAGACCGGTCATCCAGCCTTCGTCGATGGCCGTACAATTTACGATAAGATCGCCATCGCAGAAGCTCACCTCGTCTGTGTCTTGAGCCTCGTAGTCGTACATCGCTCGGTACACGCGCTGAAGAAAAAAAAACGTGGAAAATAAATCAGAACGAAAATCATACATGTATAATAGTCCTCCTTATATCGGATGATCCTTATATGGGTTCTGAAAAAAATTTCATGTTGGAGCCCGTCAAATCGGCTGCGAAAGGTAAAATTTTTTTTATTACGATTGTAACAATGGATTTCAATTATTTGTTTGTAATTATTTAACTCACGGGTCTTTTTTTTACAACTGTCGGGAGACGTCAAAGTAGAAGTGCCAAAGTCGTTGGTCGTTTTACATAATGAACAAGTTAACGACAGAAAAGACGTCCCCCGACTGCTGTAAAAAACGTCCCGTGAGTTGAATAATTACAAAGAAATAATTGAAATCTATTGTTATAATTGTAATAAAAAAAAATTAGGGAGATATCCTCCTATAAATGTTATGAATTATTTTAAACGTTTTTTATATACAATATTTCTTTTATTGAATATTCATTTTTTCTCAAAGAATATTTTTGTAACTGTTTTTGCAGTCGGGAGTTTAAAAGAAAAATTTATTTCAAGGTTAACCATAGGCAAAAAAATCCATATTCTTGAATATTCAGTGATATTCATCCTCTTATCAGTGAACATTTTCTTAAATCACAAATGGGGTATCTCATGAGAATCGTGTTCTATATTAATGTGTTTTTGCTTCCTCATAGAGGAAGCTTTGTTTTCATGAAAAGAAAAATCGGGATTTTCATGTCAGCATATTCTGAATTACCTAATACGTCCAGAAAAATGGTCTAGAAAAAATGTCCGTGCGTGCGTGTTTCAGGCACAGAAAATTCAATCGTCCATAACTCACGAACAGCACGATGGATCGAGCTCAAATTTGGCACGCAATAAGAGTAGTAACACCTCTTTTATCGATGTCATTTTTTAACAAAATGTGTCCATATATACAGATTTTATAGAATTTTTCGAAAAAATAGCGTGATTAGCTAAATAGTCCTTCATAACTGAAGACACCTTCAATGTTGTTTGATATTGAATTTCGATGAAATCAGTAAAGCGGTTCAGATTTTATAGAATTTTGAATTTTTCCAAAAATTTAGATGTTCACTTCCATAAAAGTTAAGAAAGTAAGCCAAAATCGAGCAATATTACAATGTCACAGGGATTTGTTCTACAAATTATGATTGACATCTTAGTAGGCATGCATTTATTTCGACAGTGCACACTTTTATGGCTAATAATGAATAAAGATACATTTACTATTTAAGCATTCATCGTTAATATTTAGTTTAATGATTATAATATCCTCGTGATATTCTCAACACATTACAATTGCCTATATTACAGTTTAAGTTTAATCGGATTGTGATTTTACGAATAAACTACGCCCTCCAATAAAAAACAGTTGCATAGTAGAACTTTACACATTGCTTGCTCATATAAAATTTGTTAAAATTATAAAAGTGGTAAAGAGGAGATTTGTATAAATATCTTCTTCATACAGGTAGATTTGTGAAATATTGAAATGTTCAAAATTCCTCTTTACAACTTTTATAATTTTAACAAATTTTATATGCGGAATCAATGTGCAAAGTTCTACTTTACAACTTTTTTTTCGACATAACAAATGATAAGATTAACTAGAAAAATCACCTCTGTTTGTGCATGACATTGACTTTGATGTTACATATCGCTGACATGTGTCTTATTCCATTACAGTGCTGACTAAATGAATGTCAATTTTTTACTTCCAATTTCTTTTTTCAGTTCATACCCAAATGGAAAAACGATTTTTTCTTGGTCAAAACTTAAGTAAGCCAGACTTTCTGATACTCGTTATTTATTTAATGTTCGTATTTCCAAAATTATGTTATTGTACTGTTAACAATGTTGAGATCGTTATTTCATTGGGCTATGAACTGAACACGAAATAGTACATTACGATATGAGTGCGGAAAAAGTTGTTCTCACGCGTGTGAGGTTGCAGCACGAGTCGAGTGTTACAATCCCACGAGCTGAGAAATAGGTAGTCCGTCGAGTATCGTACAAAATTTTATTTGGCAAGATGCGAAAATGGGGTTTGACGCACGCAAAGCGTGCGTAAGTTAGAATTTGACATTCATTTAGTCAGCAATGTAATGGAATAACACACAAGTTAAGGATATGTAACATCAAAGTCGATGACATACAAAAACAGAGATGATTTTTTTACTTAATTTCATCATTTGATATGTTGGAAAAAAAAAACAAATTAATATAGCACACAATTCTCGTGGGATACCCCATTTATGACTTTTTCAAAAATATTTTTCACTGATAAGAAGATGAATGTCACTGAATATTCGAGAATATGGATTCTTTTATTCTACGATTAACCTTGAAATAAATTTGAGGAATTACGAAATATAGTGAATAAGCATGCTTTTGAATCATTTGAAAACTCCCGCTCCAACTTGGAGACGTAGGGAATGAAATAAAAATCTAAAAAATTAGGACATTTTTTTCAAACCCCATATAAGGACCACCCTAATGTATAATTGAAAATGAGGAGAAAAAAAAAGTTGTGTCATCATTTTTTAAAAGTGCAAGGGCATTTTCTTACCAAAGTATTGGCTGGCGGAGGAGGCGGCTGATGTTGCGGTACGTGATTGTTGTTCGTAGATGGAGTCAGAGAGCCGTAATATTCGTTCACCGGATCTATGTCAGCGACAGAGCCGATCTTTCTTGTGGGCGGACTCGTCACTGGGGACATGATTCAAGTTACACTGTACTCGTCATTTATTACAGTATTGCCAACTATTCAAATCAGTTACAATATTTTTCCGACGCTTGGATATTTCTACGTATTTGTAAAAAAAATCAGATTTTACCGTCACTTAAAAAAAAAGTTCTGTAATTTATTTATTTTTGCTTCCTCATAACTTTGCTTTCATGAAACATTTATATTTTTCGAGTTTCATTTCAGTATAATCAAAATAATGCTAAGCAGAACTTTACACATTAGTGCCTCATTAAATTTGATTTTCCACAAAGCCAACCTCTATTAGGAAGTTTATTTATTAATTTTGGCTTTCTTATAGAGGAAGCTTTGTGAAAAATGATATTTAATGAGGAAGCATTGTGCAAGGTTCGACTTTGCAACCTTTTTTTTAACAATGGAGGAGATGTCAGTTCTTCCTTATATTTGACAACTTTACTCCAAAATGTAATAGAAATCTGACCACTTCATATAGCGCGCGTCTAAAGTTACGAGCTTTAGGAATTATAAAATCTATAAGGTCGTATGTGTCTACAACTCTCTATACTGTGTCATATACGCCCTATGGTTATTACCATTTTTTTTCGTGCTCAGGTGATTTCACGAATATACGCCTTTTTGAAATTAAGATTTTTTTCATTGAAGAAATCAATGAAATGCATAAAAGGACCATAAGAGAGCGTGATAAGGGTTTTGTCTTATTCCAAAGTCGAATTTAAATAATTGATTCTTCGTTACAAAAAAATACGTAGCTCGGCCATGAGTAAATAATTTTAGGATAAAACTGTACAAATAAATGTTCATTGATGAATACGCGTGTGCTTTAGGATTGCCATGCATATTTACTTCATTTTGCTTCCTCATGGAAGCTTTGTTTTCGTGAAAATTTTTTTTTCGTGATTCTCATTTCAGGATACTCAGAATGGTCCAATACGTCAAGAAAAGTGGTATAGAAAAAAGTGTGTATTTCTCTTTTTGTGTGTCTGTGCGTGCGTGTGCGTGTGCGTGTGCGTGTGTGTGTAGTGGATTGGATTGTACTTGGGGTGAATCGTAATTCGAATTATAACATTTTGAAAATTTTGAAAAATTACTTTTTACGCTATAACTTTTGTAAATTACGAGATACCAAGTTGAATTTTTTTACACAAATGGACTAATATTAAACTGTGATCAGTACCAAATTAAGCGAGAATCGATAGAGTACTTCTAATTTTATTGCAATTTCAATTTTTTTCAAAATGTCTGTAAACACTTTTGAAAAACCTGATTTAGTTAGCTTTAAAAAAAACATAATTATAAGGGGTTAATTAATTGAGAATTAAACTGTAAAGTTAACGTTTTACAATTATAATTACAATTTCATTTTAATCAATTAATAAGTTTATGTGTAATAATATACCACATTAAAGTTAATATTAATTAATACATCATTTATTTTTGACAAAATTTTACTGACACTACAGTTAAGCGAACTGATCAAATGTCGAAATGACTCCTTCTGTCAGTTTCAACATTTGACGTAAATAAAAAGTTTAAGTACATAAACTTGGCCGCAGTATTTCTAACGACAGCGACTGCCAATCGCAGCACGAATAAAATGGTGATAACGTATGCGATATTTCGAGATATTTTCACAACTTTTTGGACGAGGATTCCCAAATTTCGAGTATGTTAGTAGAATTACAAATTTTGAACGTTTTTATATGTGTATAAATGGGTAAACGGTAGTAACACGGTGGATGTTACAAGCTCTGCCCCGCAGGCTGGCTCGATGGCCACCACACCACCTAATTTATTTTAAGTTATTTTTAGTACCCTTTCCCTTATTTATTAGAATTTAAGCTTTGCTCCCCCCCCCCCCTTTGTTTCTTATTCCCGGTGTGAATGTATTGTGTGTAAAATTGCGCGAGAAGACCCGCGATCTACGAGAACCCCTCTGGCCGTGTGACACTGTGTGAACGCTGCGGGAGGTGGGGAAAAATTCGCCAAGCCAGCGACAGAGACGCTCGAGTGAGGCCCCTTCCAGCCCACCGCTGATAAGGCAGTCATCGAAAGCCCAGCCGAATATCGAGCGGTGATTTATTGTAACGGATTCTGATACGCGATTCGCGAGCGCGACGTACGCGCGGCACCTCCTCGAGTTTGAGCGCGGTAAATTCAAATTAGAAATAGCAGAGAGAGACCAATAATAGTGACTTGGGCGAACTGACTGATGATAAGCAACAAACCATTATTCATTGTAAATATACTACTACGAACAATAATTATAGCATGTACAAATATTTACAGATGTACGTCGTATATAAATATTCCCACGTAAAGCAAACGGAAATATCATGCTGTGTAAAAGAATCTGCCTACGCTCCTTGTACAGCAATAAATAAATGCACGAAAATCTGCTTTCCCAAAGTCGAGTTCTCACGAGTCAAGTGGCCAGCATGTAGGTCCAAATATAGATTCTTTCAAAGAGCGTTTTTCGGGAAACGCAGATAATAAATAAAGTTAAATTGTAGAAAGTCGAGACTCTTAGTTTTAACGTACAAAGGCGAGTCCTGGCGCCAGACACTCTTGAAAGGGCCAACCGTTCTTCGACGGTGGGCCATGTGGTGTCTAATTTGAAGTCAAGGGAACAATAGCAACTTTCTAACTCGGGACGACGCGGACGCTTAACGTAAGCGTCTCGGATGCTTCCGCGTGGGTGTGAGCGTTGGCGTCGAACCAAGGGATGATTGGCTAAGCGTGGGTCCTCTGGAGCGTAACTCTGGGCCGACCAGCAGACCGCGAGACCCGCGAGTCTTAGAGCAGAAAAGAGCGAAGACAGATTCTTGGGAGTAGTCGAGCGCGTTAATACTCCTAGTTTTTTACCTTTTTTCTATCGGGATATTCTCTTGTGAACTTGTAACTTTAGTGGTGAAAATTATTAATAAACGCTAAGTCTAATTTCACTTTTAAACTCTGTGTTTTTCTTTCAATCTTATTTTCCTTGATTAGCCCGGACGAGATGAGCTTCAGCTCCTTAACGTGGGACGTACCGGGGCTAAGACGGTGCGAGAGCCACGGGATATAAAGAGAGAGACACCCCTTGCTCACCATAGGCGCAACGAAGGACGTTGGACACCTGTTCAGGAGGGCGCGAACGAGGACAACGAGGTCAAGGATTCGAACGACCGGACGTCAACCAGGCGCAAGACCCAGGACAACGGAAGCCCATCGGACAATCAACGAAGGACGACAATACCGAAGAGGCTAATTTGATCATAAAAAAAAAGAAAATTGTGAAATTTAATGCAAACGACTGCAATATAAATTAACTTTTAATATGTGCTATTAAGTGATCTAAATGAAACAATTAGCCATTCATCAGAAAACGTTAGCTTGGTAAGTCAGCCGCCCGAATATTGCAAATTGGTCTCTCTGCTCGTCGTGAAATAACGCATATACGTATAGTTAATAACAGTTTGATTCAAGTCACCGTTTAAGATGGAAAATTTAAATGCTACGTTTGAAAAATCCGTCGAAAATTCCGTTGAAAATTAGAAAAGAGGTAATAGTACCGGAAGATCGGGAAATCTGAGTAATACGTAAATCTGATACATCGGGTATCGGCATTAGAAGGAATAGTAGTGTCAGAGACTCGAGCGAATTGCACAATTATGCGCGAAGCATGAGATCGAACTTGGAAAATTTAGTAACGCGTTCGTTCGTCACCGAAAGGGGGATGAGTAGACTTCGCGGATTGGAGACGCTCACCTCTGCTCTGAGAATCATGTATTCAATCATGTATTCGAAATCATGTAAGTGCTTTCCAACAATATTTTATTAAAATGTCGATATATTTTATTGATCATACTATATAATATGATTTATATGAATTAAGTATTTCATAAAAATAGTGAGATATTTCCATAAATTTATTTCCGCTTTTGTAGCAGCTTTTGTTGATCCATAATTAAAATTTTATGTAATGTAATATAGAGTTGCTAAGGCAAATTCGTAAGGTAAAGGTGTATAGTGTATCTCATGATCTTAAGATACAGGGTGACAATTTAGGGGTGGCCACCTGTTTTTACAGGCATTTGCGCCGTCAATAAAGATCAAGTAAAGGGTGGTTCTTGAAGGATTTTTCATTCCCTCTTTGATGGCTGAAACGATTTTTTGCTGAGATGATCAGTTTTTAAGGTGCAAAATATTTTTAAATGAAATTTTTTGGAAAATTGTTTCTCACATTATATTTATAAAGTTGATTAAAAGCTGAATCCAGAGCACTCGTGGGCCGAATAATTTGATCGCGTCTTGATGGAGAAATTATTTTTCAAATATCTTGTATTCGGCAGCCGATGTGCGATCTGAACAAGGAACGGTGGACTTGAAACGGCGCTTCGAGCGAGGTGGCGCCGCGAGTCTCGAAACCCGGCTGACAGCGGGCTAAATGCCCGTCTGTCACCAAACGTGGTTAGGCCGGCCAGCTGCTGTGTGTCAATTTGAATGGCAATCCATATTGACGCACAGCTTTGCTCCACTACGCGCGCGGCAAAATCAACGATACTAATTAGCTAACCTCGCATCTTACAGCGACGTAAATTAAATGCATTACATTTTTTTATCTCTGGGCACGGCTTTCTCGCTAATTTTCATTTATCATAACTTCCTCTGAGAGAAAGCGAAAGCTGTTCAACAATCTTCCTCTCGGAGTTGACTTTATGAAAAATAAGGAATAACGAGAAAGTGATGTGTACAGATCTACTTTGATTTTTTTTTATTTTTATTTTATTTATTTCCATTGAACCAACGTTCTCTTTAGGTTTTCTTCGAACAAAAATGCCTCGCGAGCATTCTCGGTTCATTTGTAACTTCGGTTTTATAAAACTCACCAAATAAGGCGCTGACATATTAATAAGCTGCAAGAATAATTTTTTTTATTGTTGAAATTTTTTTCCGTTT
The DNA here is from genome assembly GCA_964016905.1 of Perithous albicinctus. Lineage (NCBI taxonomy): Eukaryota > Metazoa > Arthropoda > Insecta > Hymenoptera > Ichneumonidae > Perithous > Perithous albicinctus. The sequence continues at coordinate 1,526,622 of OZ024691.1, read as the reverse complement.
AAGTGAATGTCCATTCTAGGACAACATGCAATTTTGTTTGTCAGTCTTTATAGAAGAATTACGAAAATCTATGTGGCACGATCCCTGCATGTCTGTGTAAAGATGTACTTTGAAAATTTTTTATATTTTTTTTAATTTTCATTAAACCAATGTATTCTTTAGGTTTTCTTCGAACAAAAATGCCTCGCTAGTATTCCCGGTTAATTTGTAACTTCGGTTTTATAAAACTCTCAAAGGAAGTTGTGATAAATTAAAATTAGCGAGAAAGCTGTGCGCAAAAAGAAATGACTGTTGGTGCTTATTAATATCTTGGCATCTTATCTGGTGAGTTTTATAAAACTGAAGTTACAAATGAACTGCGAATCTCACGCGGCATTTTTGATAGAAGAAAACCTAAACAAAACATTGGTTCATTGAACAGAAATTAAAATAAATTTAAAAAAAGATGCAAAGTAAATCTTTGGGCACGGCTTTCTCGCTAATTTTCATTTATCACAACTTCTTCTGAGAGGAAACGAAAGTTATTCAACAAACCTCCTCTCGGAGTTGGCTTTATGAAAAATGAAAAATAACGAAAAAGTAATGTGTAAAGATCTATTCTGAATTTTTTTTTTATTTTAATTTTTCTTTTATTTTCACTGAACCAAGGTCCTCTTTAGGTTTTCTTCGAACAAAAATGCCTCGTGAGTATTCCCGGTTTAATTGTAATGTTGGTTTTATAAAACTCACGAAATAAGACGCCGAGATTTTAATAAGCAAGAAGAATATTTTTTTTTTATTGTTAAAATTTGTTTTTCGTTCAAGAGAACCGTGGTGTCTATTCTAGGATACCACGCAGTTGCCAGTTTTTATACTTTTATTTATTTATTTATTTTTTATTAGGATGTAAAATAAATCTTTGGGCGCGGCTTTCTCGCTAATTTTGATTTATGATAACTTCCTCTGAGAAGAAACGAAAGCTGTTCAATAATCCTCCTCTCGGAGTTGGTTTTGTGAAAAATAAGAAGTAACGAGAAAGTAATGTGTAAGGATCTACTTTGAATATTTTTTAAATTTTATTTTTATTTATTTTCATTGAACCAACGTTCTCTTTAGGTTTTCTTCGATCAAAAATGCTACACGAGTATTTTCGGTTAATTTGCAACTTCGGTTTTACAAAACTCACCAGATAAGATGCCAAGATATTAATAAGCACCAACAGTAATTTTTTTTGCGCTCGGCTTTCTCGTTAATTTTAAGTTATCACAACTTCCTCTGAGAGTTTTAAAAAACCGAAGTTACAAATGAACCGGGAATACTCGCGAGGCATTTTTAATTGAAGAAAACCTAAAGAAGATATTGGTTCGATTAAAATAAATGGAAATAAAATTTAAAAATAGATTCAATTAGATCTTTACACATTACTTTCTCGTTATTTATTATTATTCACAAAGCCAACTCCGAGAGGAGGATTGTTGAATAGCTATCGTTTCCTCTGAGAGGAAGTTGTGATAAATGAAAATTAGCGAGAAAGCCGTGCCCAAAGATTTACTTTGCATCCTGATCCAAAAAAAAAGAAAAGTATAAAAACTAGCAACTGCGTGCTGTCCTAGATTAGACACGACGGTTCTCCTAAGAGGTAAAAAAAAATTTAAAAAAAAAATATTCTTGTTGCTTATTAATATCTCGGCGTCTTATTTGGTGAGTTTTATGAAACCAATATTACAATTGAACCGGGAGTACTCGCGAGATATTTGTGTTCGAAGAAAACCTAAAGAGGACCTTGGTTCAATGAAAGTAAAAAAAATTAAAATAAAAAAAATTCAAAGTAGATCTTTACACATTACTTTTTCGTTATTTTTCATTTTTCATAAAACCAACTCCGAGAGGAGGATTGTTGATCAGCTTTGACTTCCTCTCAGAGGAAGTTGAGATAAATGAAAATTAGCGAGAAAACCGTGTGCAAAAAATAATTGTTGTTGGTGCTTATCAATATCTTGTCATCTTATCTCGTGAGTTTTATGAAACCGAAGTTACGAATGAACCGAGAATGCTCGCGAGGCATTTTTGTTCGAAGAAAACCTAAAGAGAATGTTGGTTCAATGGAAATAAATAAAATAAAAATTAAAAAAAATCAAAGTAGATCTTTACACATCACTTTCTCGTTATTCTTTATTTTCCATAAAGTCAACTCAGAGAGGAAGATTGTTGAACAGCTTTCGCTTCCACTCAGAGGAAGTTTTGATAAATGAAAATTAGCGAGAAAGCCGTGCCCAGAGAAAAAAAAATGTAATGCATTTAATTTACGTCGCTGTAAGATGCGAGGTTAGCTAATTAGTATCGTTGATTTTGCCGCGCGCGTAGTGGAGCAAAGCTGTGCGTCAATATGGATTGCCATTCAAATTGACACACAGCAGCTGGCCGGCCTAACCACGTTTGGTGACAGACGGGCATTTAGCCCGCTGTCAGCCGGGTTTCGAGACTCGCGGCGCCACCTCACTCGAAGCGCCGTTTCAAGTCCACCGTTCCTTGTTCAGATCGCACATCGGCTGCCGAATACAAGATATTTGAAAAATAATTTCTCCATCAAGACGCGATCAAATTATTCGGCCCACGAGTGCTCTGGATTCAGCTTTTAATCAACTTTATAAATATAATGTGAGAAACAATTTTCCAAGAAATTTCATTTAAAAATAGTTTGCACCTTAAAAACTGATCATCTCAGCAAAAAATCGTTTCAGCCATCAAAGAGGGCATGAAAAATCCTTCAAGAACCACCCTTTACTTGATCTATGCGATTTATCCGAAGACTCACGTAGTCTGTTGCATCTAGTGGAAATCTACTTAATTTAATAGTTAAATTTAATTGATCGAAACAATGCATTTTCGCAAGTAACATACATAGCAGTACAATTCGTTGAAGGAAAATCTTATATTTTCAATTAAATGTATAATATATTCTGTAAAAATATTTTTATTGGAACGAATAATTCTTGATTCTAAGATATATTTATTGGCTTAGAGGATAGATTTAGTAAATAACGACCCAGTCCTTAGTACGAACCCTATTCAGAGTTTATATCCTGCACAAAATTAAAATAAAAGGAAAGTGTGTACAAAAAAATTATAAAAAAATGTCCACAATTAGTAACAACAAGTAAATATGGAACAAATAATAGAATACATTTTATAAATTAACAATGGTGGTTCTTATTTAAAGATGGAAGTACTAAGTTACCTATTATATAACTAGTGAAGTCGACGCATGGAATTATTAAGAAGCATTGGGCCCTTTAACTGTAAAATAAATTATATAGTGAGAGTGAAGTAAATATGAATTACGTGATAAATAATATTATAGAAACGTATTGGTGATTTTCAGTTGAATAAATACAATTTGCCAATTAAAATGGGGAAAACTAATTTACTAGAATTTATTCTCTATTACTCATGGTCAACGGATCGAATTAATGCAATGGTAGGCTTTGGCGCAATGATAATTAAATATGATAGTTAGAATCTTATAGGTCAATATAAACGAGATGAAGAGTGTAGAGGATAGATATTAGTCAAAACAAAGAACAACCAGCCGCATCTAATGAAAATTAAGTTGATTGGAAATGGTAATTTAATTAAAACTGTGATATATTCTATTAAATAAATAAAAATTCACTTGATGCAAGCAAATACAAAAATAGATTCACATGATTATTTCTAATAATTACCCTTTTGAAAATTAGTAATACAATGATTTCATTGATTCAATCAGGATATTTAATAAATTCAATTATGTTTTCTTTCTCAGTGTCGAGGCCCCGTAAATGAGATTTCGAGGTATATCCCTTTTAAAGCCGCCCTTGAACCCCTCCCTAAAATGTTCGATAGCTATAATATGTCGGTCTCGAAATTTATACACGATTGCTTGTTCATCCACGATTCGATGGACCCTCGCGAAAGAAACCATCACTTCTAGATGGTTAGGACTAAGGTAGTTGGGAGCGCTGAAGGCTCACTACAAGACAGGGATATAACTAACCCCTTGACTGTGAGTGATACAAATATGGGCAAAAAAAAGTCGTGCCATTTTTGTGTCATGACACATATATGGGCATTTGAAAAACAACCTATTTCTACTGCATCGATTCGATTGTAATTTGGTACATTATAGTTTTTGGAGTCGCTGAATTTGAATTTGCCATCAGATTTCCAAAATTCAAAATGGCGGATCCAATATGGCGGACGCAAATTCGAAAAATGGTTTGATTTCGACGAAAGTGAGTACCTCATGGTTTTTGGGGTCGCTGAATCCGAATCTGAAATCGGTTTTCGAAAATCCAAAATGGCGGATTCAATATGGCGGACGCTAATAGAACCATCATTGAAACACCCAAAAGGGTCATTAAGATATAAAAAAATAAATAAAAATAAAAATAAAATCATTGCGGCGATCGAGGAAAGGAGTCCCGCGGAAATAGCGTACGGTATGTTCGGGTCGGTCCATGATACAGCATGCAAGAATTTGTTATGCGCCTGAAACGGAAAGTGGCGTTACACTTGCGCGAATCACCCAACAATAAGCTCGGCTTGCACGTTGGACAATAAAGTTACAGGAATACGAACACGAAATTCAGTAAAACGAAAAAAGTAAACACGAACGCAGACGCTCTCTCTCTTTCTCTCTCGAAATCCCATAGACAAACTAACATCTGTGCTCAACGTAAATGACGGTCGCCAGGTTTTGAGTGTGCATACTCATTTACCGGACGATGGTTATTCTATGGAAGAGGACAATCCTTACCACGAGTACCCAATACAGAGAGTTTTTTCTAAGCAGATTCGAAACAATTGACTCGGGCTATGAGACGGAAGATTGTGGTATGGACAGTGAGAAGGACATAAACGAAGAGATGGATACAGAACAACTGAAAGAGACGAGAACAATCGAAAGTTGCTATAACGGACGAGGAGGGACGGGGGTGCAATCCCGCCCATCCTGACTCGCCGGGCCATAGTGTGCGACGGTGCAATTCCGTTCGTACCAGAGCTGAGCGTATTATCGAGGTCGAAAAAGGTCGAAATGAAACAGGAACTAAAGAGAGTTCCCAAATGGAAAAAGGCTGTGATGATAGTTCTGACGACAGCGACGAAGTAAGCGACGACGAACGTTCACAAATTATCGGTATGAGACTACGAATTGTAAACAAACGAACTCACGAACCCGAGGGCCCTCACCTGACTGAGGGACTCTGCTTAGAAAATAGATTTATTAATGTCAAAAACTGTTTAAATAAGACGTTGTTTAAGATAAATAGAGCCAAGTTGTGGATTTGTAAACACCACCTGCTGAATTTCACATCGTGTTACTGCACCTTAACTACGTCCGTCGAACGTGTAATGATAAACTTAAAGATTATTATACCGGATCGTACGTTATAAATAAATCCTAAACGATCTAAATGTCGAGTTAGAAATCTGGACAAACAGCGTAAAAATTAATCATTCCAGAGTGGATCTTGAAAAGCCGGTTTATACGAAGCGACTTTTTGATTAAGGGGGGAAGTGTAACGGATTCTGATAGGCGATTCGCGAGCGCGACGTACGCGCGGCACCTCCGCGAGGTTGAGCGCGGTAAATTCAAATTAGGAATAGCAGAGAGAGACCAATAATAGTGACTTAGGCGAGCTGACTGATGATAAGCAACAAACCATTATTCATTGTAAATATATTACTACGAACAATAATTATAGGATGTACAAATATTTACAGATGTACGTCGTATATAAATATTCCCACGTAAAGCAAACGGAAATATCATGCTGTGTAAAAGAATCTGCCTACGCTCTTTGTACTGCAATAAATAAATGCACTAAAATCTGCTTTCCCAAAGTCGAGTTCTGACGAGTCAAGAGGCCAGCATGTAGGTCCAAATATAGATTCTTTCAAAGAGCGTTTTTCGGGAAACGCAGATAATAAATAAAGTTAAATTGTAGAAAGTCGAGACTCTTAGTTTTAACGTACAAAGGTGAGTTCTGGCGCCAGACACTCTTGAAAGGGCCAACCGTTCTTCGACGGTGGGCCATGTGGTGTCTAATTTGAAGTCAAGGGAACAATAGCAACTTTCTAACTCGGGGCGACGCGGACGCTTAACGTAAGCGTCTCGGATGCTTCCGCGTGGGTGTGAGCGTTGGCGTCGAACCAAGGGATGATTGGCTAAGCGTGGGTCCTCTGGAGCGTAACTCTGGGCCGACCAGCAGACCGCGAGACCCGCGAGTCTTAGAGCAGAAAAGAGCGAAGACAGATTCTTGGGAGTAGTCGAGCTCGTTAATACTCCTAGTTTTTAAAATTTTTTCTATCGGGATATTCTCTTGTGAACTTGTAACTTTAGTGGTGAAAATGATTAATAAACGGTAAGTCTAATTTCGCTTTTAAACTCTGTGTTTTTCTTTCAATCTTATTTTCCTTAGCCCGGACGAGGTGAGCTTCAGCTCCTTAACGTGGGTCGGACATCAGCGGTAACCACGCTCGTGCTGGTCTTTAATTCTCTGTTTGAATTAGCGCGCCACTGCGAGCGAGAGTGTTACATTTTGTTCCTACTGCCGCCACCTGTCGTCGATCGCCCGGACGCTTCGCACTTCGACTGACTAACCAAAGCTGACGCACAGTGGTCACCTGACCCATTTCGGCCAATCAGGGGGCCCTAATTTATGCAGGACGAGGAAGAAGATCTCGCCCTAACTTCGAGTCGAGCCACTGCCGCGTCCGGCCATTTTTATAGCGTGGAATTGAGTGTGCGTTTGAGACCTGGGAGTATTGTTCCCCAGCAATTATTGTGTATTAAGTGAGTAATTGTGGCATAATTTTGAGACCCCTCCCACCCCCATTTCTTTCCCAAGTTTACCCTTTTATTGTGTAGTGATAATAGAGTTTATGTAGAGCGTACTGACCGGCGCCACGTGCTACCCGGCGTATCGAACCACCATTATTTTATAATATATTTCGTGTGCGTGGTAGTGTGGTGGTGATGCGGTGATTTAAAGTTATTTTAGGCTTGCGTTTTTATTGTTGTTTTACCCCCCCCCCCCCCCCCCCCCCCCCAAATTATCGTAATTTATCTTTGAGTTTTTGTTTATTTTTTTATTTTTGGGTATTCTATTATTTTCTGTTATATCGAGTCTTTAGTTTTTTCTTATTATTATTGTTATAATTTATATTTGGGTTTTTTTCGGATTATTTTCTTTTTTGGGTTATTTTATTATTTTCTTTTATATCGAGTCCCCGGTTTTTGGTTATTATTGTTATCATTTATATTTGGTTTTTTTCTTATTATTCTTTTGTTAATTGTTTATTACTTTTATTATATAAAGTCAGCCCAGCAGAATAAACTTGTTATTTTCTTTTGGTTATTATTTTGTTTGGTGCCATTTATTTATTGATCCTTTCCCCTCCAACAAATAAAGAGGATTGGTCACACGGTATGTAACGTTTAACCATTTACACATTTTCGCGTTTCGCATTTTGTTAGTTATTAGAGTTCCGAGGATTTATGATATTCAAAGAAACTTAATCTGAAGAACGAGAAAGTTATTTATTGAAATTGTTGATTGTAGTAGCCTACCTACCTATTATTTATTGAAAGATAAAGTACATAAGGATTCCGACGAGAAGTTAATGTTAGAACGGTTTGTTGATAACTGATTTGTGAACCCCGGAAAAGCAAAAGTTAATGAAAAACAGAAAGGGGAAAGCCGCACGATTTATGTGCTTTCTCGGAGTTCAAATTGTTATTATTTCCAATACATTTTTGTAATAATTCCAAGGGTGGTTAAAAAAAATCGATTTTTTAATTTTCGCAGGCCTCAACAGAAAATGTTAGAACATTGTGAAAAAGTAAATTTTGCAAAATTTGGGTGGTCTAAAATTTTTTTTAGATAGTGCTCAAGCGACACTTCGTTTTTCATTTCTGTTTTTCGATGGTAAGAGGAGAGTACGATATCCGTGGCGCTGAATTTTGACGCTTGTTTCCGGTAGTACTTTTCATTGGGAACAAAAAAGTACATGTAGACTATAGTCCTAACTATTTTACTTTCCGAGATATTTAATTTTTTAAGATTGTAATTCGTATAATTATGACAACTTCGTCTCCGACTTTCCTGCGTTCGATTTTATTGAAATTTGGTATGTAATGATTATTGAGGGTGCTGATTACGAATATGATCATAAAATTAAAAAATTCAAAATGGCGAATCCAATGTGGCGGAAAAAATATCAAAAAATTACTTTATTCAATGAATCTCAATATCCTCAACATTATCCCTCAATTTGACCATCGGAATTTAATATATCGACGAAAAGAATGCGAAAAGCAAGAGTGGTATTTTTTTTTGGGCCTTATTTTCGGAGTTATGACGCATCGAAGAAAAAAAAAACCATTTTTTTGCGTTTTTCGAAATTTGACCGTTGCAGACCACCTGAGGAATGTGAACAAACGCATCCCCAACACAACACAACTTCCTCGATGTTAAAAAACGCGGAGCAGTGATGACAAGAATCTCGGTGCCGTGTGTTGCCCGGGTGTGTATGTGTGGGGAGGGCTATGGAACCGGATGGGTTCCATGGGCAGAGCCCCAGTAGGGGTGGGGGGAGGGCGATGCCCCCCAAAACGAATTATTATTATTATTATTTATATATTAAAATACCCGACCGGCCCTGCAGGGCTCCGACTTACCTACAGGGCGGGCGGGTTAATAAAAATCATTCTGCCTGACTGCCCCTCCAACCCGGAGGTAAGCAGTCAAGTCAGTTCAGAATTGTGTGACCTAAGTAGACGGAGCGAACCCAGAATTACCGCTTTCTGCATTCGACCCGCAAGTGCGTTGGCTTTCTGCCGAGAGGCGGGGATGATCTTAATGTTCGTGACAAACGACGGTTTCATTTCGCCGAGAACGCCGATTATGAGGACCATCAGTTTGACCGTGTACCCTCGGTATAGCCCGCGAAGCTCGAAAAGGAGATCCTGATACTTCGCCCGCTTGTCGTCTTCTTTAGCAGCGATGTTGGACTCGCCAGGGGCCGAGAACTCGATACCAAAGATCGTGTGAATCTCGTGGTCGAAGACGACAATGTCAGGTTTATTGACTGTTATTTGCCTGACTGTGGGATATGAATAGTTCCAATAAATCCGGCACTTCTCATTTCCCACGACGGACTCAATATCTCCAGGGGCGTAGGGCAGCAGTGGCGTCTCGTCTACCCCGTAAGAGTGTCGAAGGTGGTAGTACAACACTCTCATCGTCATCGTCATCGCCATCGTCATCATCATTATTATTATTATTATTGTTGTTGTTGTTGTTGTTGTTGTTGTGTCTCGGTCGAAGAATGATAAATCCACGTTCAAATCCTGGCGCCCCGAAAATCGTAATACTGCCCATTTTTTACACCATATTAAAATCTTAAAAAATAAAGATCTCGGAAAGTAAAATAGTTAACACTATATACCTAAAGAACTTTTTTATTCCCTATGAGAATTACTACCGGAAACAAGCGTCAAAATACGGCGCCACGGATATCGTACTCTTGCCGCTAAAAATCATGAGACAATGAAATCTTTACCTACAAAAGTCAAATTTTTGCTTGCCCGCAAAACAAAAATCGTAAGTATTTGATGAAACTATAATTTTGTCAAACATTTTTATGCTCTATAACATTTTTCAAGCTAGCTCAAGCGTTTTGTTTTAATTTCCTTGTACTTTTTGTTGAAATTCATCTCGAAAGATAATAATGTACAGAACTCTTTTTAAAAAAATTGCACGAACGCGGTGTAATTTGAACCATTGGCACTAAAGGTATATCGGCGTATATTTTAATTTTTTTCCACTAAATTCGACTTTTTATCGCATTAGTCCCTATAGCCTTTAAACACGCGATAAGATATCTAGCCTGTAATCGGTAAAACACTCTATTTAATGTTTTTAACTATTCTTGGACATTTGGGCAATCACATTTCTTTACCATATATACATTTATGTAAAATGTTTTAGCTTCAGTGCTCAAGATAAGGCATTTATGAAAATTTTTAAAAATGTTGAAGCCAACAAAAAGAAAAGTCAGAGCCCACTTTCTGCATAGGCTCAAAAATCTTCTTAACTTATAGTCGTTTTTATGGAATTTCTTCGAATTTTTTAATTAAGGATAAAGTGTTGGAATTTCAATATTTGAACAATAATTTTGGATTTAAAAAATAAACGATATTAAAGTACTTCTTTCACCATATCCAATGACATAATAGTACATTATGCAACAAAGGGCGAAAGTAGCCGATTTTTCCCGCGGGTGGGTTTACTAGCCCGAACGAGAAAAATCTACTTTCGTCTCGTATTGCATATAGTATTTTATTCCACTTTCGACCGTGGCCACTTTTTGATTCTGTATTTATTATAAAACGAATAGTATTAAATTTTTTTTTTATTTGAAAATTTCAAAAATAAAAATAATCAATTATATACTTATTGCCCCGCTAATTTTACTTTCGACCCACTGTATTTTACTTTCGCCCACCTTATGGCCCGAATTTCAGGGGCAAAAAGTGGCCATTTCGGTTGGGTGTGGAATTTAAAAAATATTAGGACATATCGGAAAGGCGAAAGGATTACACAGTTGCTCAAGAATATCTCCTATATAAGCCATTTCATGCGAAATTTCTTACTTTCTTACAGTTTCTGCATTTTTAATAAATTAAAAACTTTCTTCTACACGCAATTCAAAAAATATATATGTTTATATCTCTATAATATAAAAAGATCTCGCCGCCGCCGCCGTGTCAAGACTCGAGTAGGCCGGGGTTAAATGTCACGCCCAAGCCTGAATTTTTCTGTCCCTTAAGGGACCATTGGGCCTGAATTTTTTTAAGTCCCTGAAGGGACCCTAGGGTCTAAACTTTTCCAAGTCCCTGAGGGAACATAAGTGCCTCAAAGATCTTATGCCTACATTTTTCTTGGGCCTAATTTTTTCTAAGTTCCGCAAGGGCCAATTGGGACTGAATCTTCTCTAAGTACCCAAAAAATTGTGGTCTCGAGATCGGTTCATAGCCTTCTCAAGACTTATTGTTAGTAGAATCCTGGCCTAGACGGGTACACATAGGGGGACTTAGAAAATCCGGGTCTGAATGAGGGGTATATTGTTGAATGTTGATTTTTATAATTCCCCCATGAGACGTCCTATAAAGAATAGATTAAGTTTACAAAATTTACAAAACTCCAAAAGGAAAATTCACAATTATCACATAGTTGAAGAAAAAACGTAGAAATTTTTTCAGAATTTTGTATTGCATATTCCAGCCATTGAAAATCGATGAAAATAATCATTGTTTATTTTTTACCGCCTATACGGCTCGCAAGAAAAATCATAGCAACATCAAATTTTGGATTTTCAGCGTACTTTCCAACAACATTTTTGTCAAATTCTCCGATTTCATTTTATGCTGTTTTTCAATTAAATGAACTTGCCACTGTTTTCCCTCCGAATCGGGATTTTCGATTTAGTTGAAATTTTCCCATTTTGTTCCTTAAAATGCCTAGAATCTTAGAAACAACTGGCGAGGTGGGCGGCAAGTTCGCTCCAAAGTTACAGCTCTTCGAACGATCAAACATCGCGGTAATCCAATACAAAAAAACAAGAATTACATAATAAAAAAATGAAATGCGGGCTTTAGAATATTTTCCATAGATATTCTCAGCCGTCCTGAACGCAGAGAGCAATTACACATTAGGTTACAACAATGTTCCATCGTTCAAAGAGCTGTAACTCTGGGGCGAAATTGCCGCCCATCTCGCCAAATTTTTCTAAGATTCTACATATTTCAAAGAACAAACTGTGAAAATTTCAGCAAAATCGGAAATGCCGTTTCGGAGGGAAAATAGTGGCAATTTTATTTAATTGAAAAATAGCATAAAATAATTTAAAGAAATTTTTCATAGCTGGAATATGCAATAAAAAATCTGAAAAAATTCCTACGTTTTTTCTTTAACCAGACCAACACCCTGAATGAATGAGGATTCCTGAATGAAATCCTGAATGAGGACGTTTGGTTGACATGAAAAATTGGGGTGGCCGACTTGACGTGCTTTGCCTCTATTAAAAATTGGACTAAAAATCTGAAAATCCTATCAGACACAATGATGTCGATGCTTGTTGTTTATTCCATGAATGATCCAAATTGGGATGCATATTTTTTTGTTTTCTGCGTTACAATCTATATGACGTCACATGGTATACACATTGTCAGCAGCGTTGTTAATGTTACCTGCACCCTTGTCGCTCGTGTAAATTACTGTGGTGGCTGCCTGCCTCGCGGAATATGGACTCGGCCTGGCTTCTGTGAGGGGATCGTAATCGGCGATTCGTCCCGGTGCTCTCTGAACTGCCGCGGGTGTCACTGGTGATGGACTCGCGGTTCTCTCCGGTGGCAAAACATTTGCGTTGACGCTCGTTGCTGTCGGAGTGATCGTACCATCCGTGTACTCTACATATTCTAAGCAACAAAGCAACAAAAGCTGTCTATGTAAGGGTCTGGGTCTCTTCACGAGATAAACGGCTATGATTATGTACTGCTATTTAACAACGAGCGTAAAACAAGGTGCAACTGCTATGAATAAACTTATTAATTTACTATGTAGACTTAAGGTTGTTCTTGCGGTATAGTCAAGTCAATCAAGTACTAAGATTTTAATCATTTTTTCCAGACGTTAATATACAAAAATAAGGTTAATAAACAGTCTTTTTTTTTTAAGAGCTCCAGTGGTTTTTAGATAAAAGCAGGTTAGGTATGCGTCCGTTCATCTGTGAACTTACAGTAACCTAATTTGCTTCTGCCTTAAGGGGTCTAAGTCACCCAAAAATCATGCAAATTTGATGGTGCAGCAATTTCACATATAAAAATGTTTGCCTTAATAATAATTAATGCTTAAACATAACAAATTTGTGAGTGGCATTTTTTTTGTACCTAAGTTCATCAAAGTAAATATTTTGTATATGGGACATTCCATACCGATTCGATCTAGGTCGGACCCACGGCCTCTCGGATTTCGTCCATGATTTTTTGTATTATTGTTCCAACTCTAAATAGAAATATACATTTTTTCCCCGATTTTTTTTTCTTTACATTTGAGTGAGTTAATATTTTTGAAAATGAAAATATTGTTAGCCCGAATTTGAAAATCTGAAATAAAATTATTAAAAAATTTGTATGAGATATAAACATTTTTAAGTCTAGACCCAGAGGGGTCTAACATTTGCTTCAATTTTTTTTTTTTTTTAGTTTTTCTCGAAAAAAAAAACGAAAAAACACAGAAAAGCTTTTTCAAATATGAAAAAACTTTTTAAAATTATTTAATTTAATTGAATCTTTGTTTAACACGATCGTTGGCACTGTCCATTTTTACAGTACATTTTACTATCTTTTTTTCCGCGGGAGCTTAAACTACATTCGGCTTTACAGACACTATTCTACTAATATTATTTTTTTTACTAAACTAGGTTTTGTGTTAATGCAAGAACCATCTTAAACGTCCCTTAAAAAAAATGGTAACCGATTTTTGTCATACGGTGAGGTTTTCTTACGTCAACAGTCTCTAAACGAGATTACGAAGAAAGCAATTATCTCACAAAATACACAAATGAATCGAAATTACTTAACAAAAAAATATTAATATAATAATGTTACCGATTTGTTCACCGTTTTCTCCCGTCATCGTCCTTTTCTGTTCCATGATTGCCTTCTTCTGGAGCTCTCCGTGGTAGGCGACATTCGAAATAATCTTACTATTCTGTTTGATCCTGAGTGTCTCAGGATCGTCGGCAACTTGCGTAAATTTTCCCTTCGCCTTCTCGAACTCTGCGTGATACTTTACGTTACTCTGGATCTTGGTGTTTTCGGCAATGCGTTTCAGCTCCGGTGTCTCTGCCATCGTCGTCGCCTTTGCCTTTGGTATGTGCCTGCCAATGAAAATAAATCATGTTAGCGCAGCGAAAACAATGATTCTTATTAGGGGTGGGCGAATGTTCGAATCGAATGGAGTTCTTCGATTCGAACTTCCAATCGAATATTCGAACTTCGAACAGAATATTTGGTAAATCCGAATATTCGAATTTTGATTAGAATATTTGGTAACTTTGATCATTGTAATCCGAATAAAACTAGAAATAAAATAATTAATTGGGACATGCAAATAAAATCAACATTTAGAAACAATATTAGCGATTTATGCAATGAAATTAAGTCAGGTCTTTGCACAAGAAAAGTAAATGCTCGACGCTTTCGGGTAATAATCTCATAAGTGCTTCCGTCACAATATCGCCGGCGGAAAAAAAAAGTCTTTCGCCCTCGACCGACGTTGCCGGTATAGTGAAATATTGCCTTGTCATTGATGATAGATTGGAAAATCTGACGTCTCCGCTTTCTACCATCAAATTGAGTTAGCTTACCCATGCCATGGCGTATAGAACATTTTTTTTATTTAGCATCTTTCCGAATACTCGAGATTTTCTTTCGAATAACTTTTGATAACTTTTCGAAAACTCGATAACTTTTTGAATATTCGACAACTTTTCGCATATTTGAATTCATCAAATATTCAAATAGAATAGATTCGATTCGATTCGATCACTATTCCCACATCTTTAATTCTTATATGATGTTGGATTTTAGGTCTTCCATCCCTTTTGTTTTCTATTTTTTAGAATCCTGAAATCCCTCGAAGGATTTTATTGGCAACCCTTATCCTGCATCCGTGTCGCATTTTGCACAGGGTCAAAGGAATAAATTATGCAAAGTAGAACTTTGCACATTGTTTCCTCATGAACTTTCATTGTTCATAAAACCACCTCTATGAGAAAGTTTATTTATTAATGTTGGCTTCCTCATAGAGAAAGCTTTGTGAAAAATGAAACTTCATGAGGAAGCAATGTGCAAAGTTTTATTTTGGACCATTTTAAATTTAGAAAAAATTGTCCCTTGTGTGTTCCAGTGGCAGAAAATTCATACATCCATAACTCACGAATGGCACAATGTATGTAGCTGAAATTTTGCACGGAAGTAAAGTAACAAGTCCTCTTCGATTGATGTGATTTTTAACAAAATGTATCCACACATATCAATTTTATAGAATATTTAATTTCTCGAAAAAAAGCGTGATGTCCCCAATTTTCGTAAAGGTTCGACGATTGTGCACATTGCCTTGTTAGCACGATATACGTCGCAATTTTTCATGTTTCTTCCACAAATTTGGTACGCAAGTGGACTATCATACAGCAACTTTTGGGATTGTACTTGGCACGAATCGTTTAAGAACTTCAAATTTTACAGCATTTTGAAAATTTTGAAAACATCATTTTCACGCTATAACTGTCATAAATTAAGAAATATCGTGCTGAATTTTTGGAAACAAATGGATCAATGTTAAACCATGATCTGCATTAAATTTGGTGAAAATCTATAGAGTGCTTGTAATTTTATTACAATTTCAATTTTTTTTTGAGTGTCTGTAAACACTTCAACTCATGTAAATTCTGAGATATCCGGCTGCAATTTTCAACGTTAGTTTATGATTATTGATTATCAAAGATGAATTCGGTACAAGGAACGGTTGCTATGTTGATAAATTTCGATTTTACTTTTAAAAAAAGCGAAACGTTGCTGTTGCAAAACAAAAAATAACTTTTCAGCCGATTAAAAGTAATCCTTACCCATCAGCCTTTGTGAACTTTGAGGGTTCAAATTTTTTGATATCATAGTTGAAACCCTTCCAAATGCAAACGTAAAGTTTCAAGCTGGGTTATCGACTAAATTGCCGAGAAAATAAATATTAAAAAAGAGATTTTATGCACGAGCTCTTATGTTAAACTAACCAAATTCGCACTTCGGAACGAAAATTAACGTGTTATAAACTGAATTTTTCTACAATATGGAATGTGCTGTGGATTTCTTAGAGTGTCACGATTCTCTATAAAATATGAAAAAGGGACATTATCGAACTATTTTCTCGTAAATCTAACGTTAAACACATCATCGCCATCCGGAAATTATTGGATAACCGGATGTGTCTTGGGCCAGTGTGTTCAATTCATCGACTCGTCACCCGGCAACATAAACTCCAGTTTTTTGTTTTGGGTAACAAGCTTTTTTTTTCACCCACGTGCACGAAAAGTTCGTACTTTGGTGCCCAGTGAGCGGGGCGAAAGTAAGTACATTACTCTCTAGGGAAGAAAGCACTCACTTTCCCCCCTCTCATCACGGAACAAAGTACGAACTCTTCGTGCAGATGTGTGAAAAAAACGTATCTGCACGGCGGGCGGAGTTGACATTCCACCTCGTGTCTTGACACACTCTCGCCAGGAATGTTCAACTTCCCGCCCTTGGTGCACAATCGACTATTTTCAACAACCGAATTTCGCCCTGTCCGTGTGATGATTGCAAAGTGGCGACATATCTGTCAAACTTTGTAAAGCGCCGACCGTGCTCGTTTGTTTAATTCTTCTAGAAAAGCAGAGTTAGCAAATGTTAAAGGCCTTCCCGATACAATACTACTACGCGTTCAAGCTAGACTCCAATTATATATTTTAATAGATATAAGTAAGACATATTTATATAGACATATGTAATTGCAAGAAATACCTTAAATGAAATTTGGTACATATGTGGATTGTCCCAGAACAAGGTTTGGGTACAAATTTAACACGAATCGCCCGAGCGGTTCCAAATTTATAACATTTTTTATTTCTTGAAAAATCTCTTTCGCGCACTAACTTGTATAAATTACGAGATACCGGGTCCAAACTTAGTTCAAATATGGATTACCATAGAACAAGAAAGCAATTTGCATGGTTCTACTTAGCAGGCTTTTTTTCTTTCTTTTTTAGACGAATGTACAGAGATGTGGAATTATACTTAAACAGTATTACTCGTGTTACTGGTGATTTTTTTATTTGATTTGATTTGATTGATTGATTTGATTTTTTGTTGTGATATTTAGATATGTAACCGATATATCGTGACACATGAACTTTATAATCCTTTGAAGCATGATGTGTCGGTTTTCGATTTATTTTCTGTGCGTCATTTTCAATCTTTCAAAAATATTCTTTTGCGACAATGGCCGATTGATATCATAACATCCATGATTTTTATGCTCCAAAGGGTGCATTTTTTTTCAATTGTGGTTTTTAATCTAGCTTCCGCAGAAGCAAGTAAGCAAAACTCAGTATGTCACAAAAATATGACGCAAGGGTATTTGGTACGACGGTTCGTAGCCGTGGCGTAAGATGATTTTTTTAGATTCTAGAACTTTGCATATGGCTTCTTCATTATTCTTAAAATATGAGGAAGCCAAAATAGATAGACATATATCTTCATAGAAGTAGCTTTGTAAAACATTTTAAAAAACGAGGAAACAATGTGTTTATAACTTAATCTATTATTTCTCCGAGCTTTTTTCCGAATGTAATTATTTAATCACTGTTCGTGTTACCGTATAAGCTATACGATTTTCTAAGCAGTTTTCGTCGTGGCGATATGTGTACTCGTCGCTGACGATGTGCCGACATAAACGAGGGCAACGGACCCGAGAAATGCCAGCCATGCGACATTCTCTTATCAGACGTTCATGAGCTGAATTGATCGACTATCTTCCACATAAACAATAGAATACGGGCATACAAGTTGTAACCATCGCTCGTATTTTATATTGTTCTAAATTGTTTAGTGATAATATAGATAAATATTTTTAGTACTTTCTACACGCTTTCAACGTTAGCAACCCAGAAGATGTAAATTAGCCAAAAGCATCTTGGCCTTGTAACGGTTGCAACAAAAATGACAAGAACGAAAAAAAAACTTGGTGTTCATATGTTGAATGACATTAATTTTGCTTCCTCATAAAGGAAACTATTTTACGTGAAACATTTTTTTTCGAGATTTTAAAATCAACATACTTAAACGCGTGCGTGCACGTACATGTGTGTGTGTGTCAGCGTTTGTATGGAAAATTGAATTTTCCACAAATCAAAAAATACTCAAGATTCGGGATTAAAGAACTTGAGGCATTTTTTTCGATGACGGTATCTAATGTCCAAACCTTAAAAAATAAAATCGTTCGTTTTGCCGTAAAATGTTGCCCGAAATTATACAATTAATTATGCGTATTTTTTTCTCGAGGGCCAGGAAAAAACGAATATTTTCGTTTCTTAGCGTTCTCGATACGATTAATCGTTAACGAGATATCACAGATTAAATTTACAAAATGTAAAGATTGGCATATTCCGGAAGGAATTTTTTTTTCTTTTTAGTGGGCGATTTGATTTGGGATGCCTCCTATTAAATTAAGGTTTGGCAGTCGATATTCTTTGTTTGGATTGCAATACTTTCGCTTTCACGTACTCTGTATGTAATGATAAAGTAATAAATGTTATATCCTCTGATTATTAATTTATGTTCCCAAAAGCATTTACGATTCTTCTGGAATTTAAGTGTTGAGTTCCTTGTTGATGTGAATACCACTTTAGTGAGGAAGAAAAATGACGAAAAGTGTCCTGAAAACCCTCAAGGCGGGATTCCGCTTCATTCCCAGTTAGAGCATCTATGTTTATAACACTTAAGCTGCTTTGAGCGTTATTGTTTTAATTCGAAACACTCAAAGCTGGAGAGTAGCCACAGGTGCGACACACCTAACTATATTGGTTTATAACTAAATTTTTCCCTTTTTTCATTAAGTAAAGAGACCTATGTAAAATTGTTTATTGTTTATTTATTGACGGATTTCTCCTGTTCAATTTATAATTTCTGTATTGTTTATACACAAACTTAACAACTGTTGAATCAATATAAAATGTAATAGTAGTGTGTAAATCGATAAGTTGACTACTCAAAGCTCAAAATCAGTGTAATCACAATTTTCCAAAAGACAGTGAATGAGTGACCAGTATAGTCTAATGCTGAGTAAGTATTGCCCAACCTACTTAGTCGTGCTGTAACCGAGTTTTCAGTATTATTTGTTCGATGAACGTTTTCATGGAAAAGGACGGACTTGAACATTGCGAGGTTTCTGCGGAGCTCTCAAGTTAATTCTATTCAACAGCATAGATGAGACTATCCGGCCACTCAGACACTTGAATACAAAAACGCACATCATATAAAGTTCTCACTGACGACAATGACGGAATATTCGCTGATTTAGATACTTGAGCGTAATCATGGTTATCGTATCTCATTTGACTGCCAAACCTAAAAGCAACCATTCTCAAAAACGTATGCTATAATGCCTCAATATTTCTTGAATACACATCATACTGGAAGAACTAAATAATCGAGGCATATAACAATTCGGACCGAAGTAATGACAATTATAATATTCTGACCGTTGATAATGACGAAAAATCCACAGAGAATCGCTTCACTAACCCTAGAATTCTCATAGCTTGACTAACTATATCACCCACGAGCTGACTAAATGATTCTTTCTCATCAAACAGGACACCTAGAGATCCCTCATTACCGTCACTCTATCAAGTGTGTGACTTTCTATAATGTAGTTGAAAAGTATCTTGTTTGGCGAACGAGAGAATGTGATAGGTTTACATTTTTTTCAGATTCAATCACATATCATTACGATTGCACTATACTAACAAATTATTTACGTCCGCCTGTAAAGCTAAGCAGTATTCCTTTATATACAATAGCAGTATTGTTTTTTAGATTTCACTCTAAAAAACAACTTTAAATCATCAGCGAATAACAAACATCTGTACTTCACGCAACACATAACAATCTCATTAATAAATAAGTTGAAGAACAATGATCCAAGATGGTATCTTTGGGGTACGCCCGACATGACTTTTATCTCACGTGATACACAGTTCTTATACATTATAAACTGCACTCTATTCACCAAGTAAGATGCCAAAGAGCGACCCATCTACGCCAAAAGCTTTTAGATGGTTTATTAGCAATTCATGAATTAACGCATCAAACGCCTTACTGAAATCCGTGCAAATTGTATCTGCCTGGATGTGAGATACCAATTCAGTGCACAGATAATTTTCAAATAACGATAGATTCGTGATTGTGGATTTCCCCGTTGAAAACCCATATTAGTCTTCCACTATCACATTTCGGAAAAGAACGACATTTTATCACATACAAGTCTATCTAGAACCTTAGTTATAGCACAACTTTTGGAGATCGGCCTGTAGTTCTTCACAGCACCTCTATCACCAAATTTATGGGTTAGTATTTGAAAACTACAATTCGAAACCGATGGAAACACCTTTAAACGGCAATTAAAAATCGCATGTAAGGGTTAATGCAACGTATTCGCACAGTTCTTAATAATCATTTCCGGTACACCGTTCGGACGCATAACTGAACTCGAAAAACATGGAAGTCAGCAATCCTTGGTCTTTCTGCGGTTATTCACGAAGTTCCAAAACTTTGTAGGATCTAACGCAATGCTTCCCTCAATCTTCGCAACATAATTTCTATAACTATCTTTCCGATAAAAATTGAAATACTTGCACGTCCGTTTGCGGTTTTGAGAAGTTAACCTTAAAATTTTTCATACACTATATGTCATGCCTAGGAGAACTATGCAACCTGACAAAACCGTAGTATAGACGATGGCGACTGATAAGGAGCACATTCGGCACTGCATTCTCTACGAGCTCCTAGGAGGAAAAAAAAGTCATTGTAGCTTTTGATTTCAGCATGGAATTGAATTGAAGATTTGATGAAGCATTGAATTCAATTTGTTTTACTCTCGGTAATGATGTTGTGTCTTATGATACGTGTAAATATTGATTTCGATCTCAGTAATCGGGAGCGTCCTGGACAGCCTCCGAAAGATGGTGAATTGCAAGAATTACTCGACAAAGATTCAATGCAAACCCAAAAAGAGCTTGCAGCTCTGAGCTCTCTCAATGGGAAAAATACAAAAGGTAGGAAAATGGATTCCACACGAACTGACCGAGCATAACCTTGGTCAACGAATGAAACGTGCTTTTCGCTGCTCGACAAGCACCAAAAGGACAACTTTTTGTGGAAAGTTGTGATAGGAGATGAAAAATATACATATATTTCTTTGTTAATCCCAAACGCAAAAAGTCATGGGTGCATCCCGGATAACCATCGACATCCAATCTCTAACAAAACACCCACATGAAGAAGGTTCTCCTCTGCATCTGATGGGATATGAAGGGTGTACTCTATTATGAGCTTTTGGAAACAGGTCAAACAGTTACTGCAGAACGCTACAGCCGAAAATTAAACAAATTGAACGAAGTAATTGATGAGAAAAGGCCATTTACTGGGTAAGGAAACTGAAAAGTTATGCTGCTCCATGATAACGCTCGACCTCGTGTTGCTGGCGCGATTAAACAAACCATTTCAAACTTTGTTTGGGAAGTTTTCTCGCACGCGGTATATTCACCAGACATGGCCCTATTCGATTATCACCTGTTTCGGTCAATGCAGCACGCCTTGAAGCTTCCAAACTCTGGACGACGTACGAAAATTCGTCGATGACTTTATCGCCTCAAAGTTTGCAATTTATTTTCGCGATGGTAATCGTATGTTGCTCGATCGATAGCGCAATGTCGTCGAAAATGATGAACGATATTTCGAAGATTGATTTGGTATTTATATCAAGAGTCGCGGTAGCGACACGACGCCAAGTATAAAAAGAAATTAGTTTTGAAGGAAAACGTCCATTTAAACCGTTTATATTTTACTATATAATTTTTTTTTAAAGCGAAAAAATTAAGTTATACGCCAATACATGTAATAAACCTCACACACTATTTCACAGGCTTTATTATCTGTTGCCTTAGGTGTCCATAAAATAAATACCTTACAAGGCCTGTTGGATTGTCGTGCTCAATACCGAAAAGTTACGTATGGAAAACAGCGATGGCGGGAAGCAGGGCACGCAGTCAATGGTCAAATTTACATGCAACATCAATACGATATGTCGTCCAGACTCCCCCCCCGGCGAAGATCTTATCCGACGTCACGATCGGGGCTCTCCCCGGTGACGCGCAATAATCTTTAAAAGTAACCAGTCCCCTTAACTGTGTTGCGCGTGATGCACAGGTAAGCCGAGCGTGTTCTATACGCACTCGAAGCCCCGTACCACTGTAATCGAGATGTGTGTCACGAGTTCGTTTTCCATATATGGCAAGAGTACATACACAATCTGTCGAGTCGTGCATGCTGGTGGATCAACCTACCGGTCTCGCCCAGTCATTGTGCCCGAACGATCTTATGTAACCCCGACGCAACGAGTATTAGCTACGAACACGTTACACCGAATACTCTGAGTTATTTGTATGTGCAACTCTCGACGAACAATTCTTAACATTATAATGTATTGTATATATTTTTGAAGGTAGTCCTACGGCGCAATCAAGTAAATCGAATACTAAGTTTTAAAAATATTCGTTATACACGTCCTGCGCAGAAAAAAAGTAATGTGGGATGGAGTCCCCAAGTGAATTCGAGTCAATCCTGGCGGCAATACTGGATGGATTCCCAAATGGACTCCGTCTATCACTTTTTCCAGGACTCTATCCAGGACGCCATCCGGGAATCCATCTGGGACTCCATTACGAATTTTATTCTTGGCCGTCCAAGAATCTCAACAGGATTCCAATTCAATTCTGGACTCTTTCCGGAAATCCATCCGGAACTCAGTCTTGGATCTGTCCTGGCCACTTTCCGGGACTTCCTTCTGGAATCCATTCCGGACTCAGTCCTGGATCTCGCCTGGATTCTATCGGGTCTTTTTCCCGGATTCCTCAATTTACGATAATGAAACCAGAGTCATGTTTTTTTATGGAGTTTTTGTCAAGTTTTATGCAATTTCAAAATCCTAATTTTAGTTCGACCTTAACGAGTAAAATTTCATTTTGTTTCTGGATACATATACTTTATGAATTAACGGGAAAATATTTATGGTGATATTCATCATTCACAAATTACAGTCATCTGTAATGATCGAATGGAGATTTTGGGGAAGTGTGTAGATTGGTAGTGAGGACGGCAAGCCGAAGTTTCGAACAGAAAAAATATACGGTGTTCACCGGGAATCGAATACGGATTATACTGGCACTGAGTAAGAACGCTGTGTTACCTATAGTTTACTCTCATTCGAATTGTTTTCTTACATACAATTCTGGACCGTTGTACACCTCCGCTTGCCGGAATCGACGTCCGCGTAGTCTGTATAGGGTAGAGCTGTGCGGTACTTGAAGACCGGTACTTCAAATACACAAGTACTTGAAGTACCGGCATTTTTTTAAGTACTTCAAGTATCATACTTGAAGTACATGAGTGGAACGTGTGTTGATATCTAAAACGTAGCGAATTGAGGCTTCATGAACATGTAAGGTATGATTGTGTAAGGTATTAGGGTGGTCCTAATTTATCTTTTATTTATTTTTTCGACCGGGCACGTCACAATTTTATGAGGGATACTGAAAGTAAAACTCTCCAAAATACTGAAACATGTAGAAAAATATTTAGAGGTCGCTGCCAAACTTCAAAACTGAATTATTTTATTATTATGCGTATAAGTGTTTTTTTTTAAAGAATTTGTTTGGCTTTGGTCGTTTATTAATAACATTATTGTTGTTAAGCTTCGTCGTATCGCTCTGGTTGCTCCATCAATTCTTAATGAACTGGTGGAGCAATTAGAGCGAACTAAATAAAAATCAGGGATTCGAAATATGTTTGAAACTTTCCTGTATAGGAATGTCGATAACAGCAGAATCTTCGACACCGATATCTCAGACCCCGTGTACACGTGTCAAAAATTCCATCTATAAAAATTAGGTCGATACGACGAAGCTTAACAACAATAACGTTATAAGTGTTTTTGGCAATCGTATTACATTATAATTTTGATCACACATCAATAAAAAAAACTTCACACATCGTTCAGATGATAATATAGTCAAAGACTAGATGAGATTGGATAAAATTTGGAGGTCGCTGTGCGGAATGCTGAAACCCGTTTTCTTTCATTCTCCAGTTATACCTACTAGAATAGCCGTATCATTGGGGCCTATAGCTTTATAATTATAATTGGACACCGAGAAAAGACTTCGACATTATGAAGAACAACAAATCGGAGAAAGCTGGCCAAGATTGGATCAAATTCAGAGGTTGCTACCGGACGCTGAACGAATTTTTGTTTCTTTTGAGTATAAATTAATCGAAGTAACTTCTACTTTTGTGGCTATAACTTAAAAATTTTGATGCGACACCGAAAAAACTTGACATCATTGGGAAGAACATATGTGCATAACGTGGTCGAGATCGGATACAATATAGAGGTCGCTACCGGACATTCAAATAATAGTTTCTAATTGTACACTTGAACTTATGGGGAAGAACTTGGTTCTCACAGGTTTATAAGTTTTTTATAAGAATTTTAGCTTAAAAAATATTGTTTATTTAATGACTAATTAAATACTATTTTGGAATTTAAAAAATTCGTCGCTTCACCCTTAAGAGTACAAACGTGTGGGCTTACTAACTGCCGACGAAATTAGGACGATCACAGCCAAAATAATTAAATCTGTAAATAGGAATAAATTCTTAGTTACATATAATTTAAAGACTTTTTCAAGGCTTTCAAATGAACCTAATTCTAATCAAATCGAGTACTTGATTGACTTAACTGTACCGCAAGGACTACTTTTAGGATATTCGAGACAAAACTAATTTCTGTTTGATCGCGCTGGACACAGCAAGTTCGTAGAAAAAAAAGGATTCTTAATCTGTTGCATTTTTTTCGGAATTATTAACTGGACAGACTTTTTTAGCAATGAGTGCTGAAAGTTACAAACTTTTATGTGAAAAATCCAAGAAATTGGCGTACATCAACACAATGTAGCGGTTATGTAAGTCCAATATCTATTTGACCACAATGAAAAATTAACAGATGCCAAGTCATACTTTAAGACATCTTGGGTTCAATTTTGAAGATAATTGACAGTTGGTGTTTTAGATTTTTCCATCAATAGAAAGGCTTTCGAGATCTGCCTTATCTACCTCAGTTACGCGATGAACGTTTCTCTCGAGAACGCGAATTAACTGCGTTCAGCGCAGCCCCTCTACCGTTCCCATCCCGTGTCATTCGTTTAAATATCCTTAAGAGGCAGTGTGACTTATCATACCACTTTCAACATTTTCAAACCTATTTTCTGCCAAATAACTCTACAGACCGCACTTAAACTTTGAGAGAAGGCGGACAGAATGGTACAATTAGGCTATGCTTCTTGCTTCCCGAAGCTCGAAGCAGTTTTTCAGGAGTACCGAAAAATTAAAATCAAGGTTCGGTGCGACCCCTATAGGCGTTTTGGCATTGGACGGCTGAATTCCCACGGGTGGAAATCACTGCTTCTTAATAAAAAGTCGATCTGTTTTTTGTAACGACCCTCTATTACATTGCATATAGCGACGATACGAATGAGTGAAACATATAGGTGAGATATTCCACACCAATTCAGCCACCCAATTTTCAAAAGATCCAAAAAAATGTTGTAATCTTGCAGTATTAAAATACAATATTTCTTCAAAAAAAAAAATCACGAACTTTCAAGACTCTACGGTGTTCCGATTGCGAGATAAAACCTTTGCTTATTGTTGTTTGGTTTGGTGATATCTCGATAACCCTAAAGCGTATTGTAACTTAAAAAACACGAAAATTCTTGTTTTTTCATACACCCTTTACACACTTGATTTGCAATTTTTTAAATCGCATCAAATTTGATTATAGTTTTGTTTCTTTTAAACTAAGTTTCTTAGGTATATCTAGGAATCAGCTGCTCGAGGCATAGCTGTCAACATTGCTTAAACGGACGCGAATATACTTACACGCTCATTTTTAACTTCTGAAAATGGTCTCCAGAGGCATGCAAATTCTTACTATCAATTTATGAATAGTTAACTAAATGTTAAGAAGTTCTTTTGCCATCAGATTATAATCATTCTCATTTGAAATTTGACGACGCACTAGTCAAATCAAAACCTCAATATTATTTTTTACTAGTAGTAGGTTGAATGTTTTGTTGAACCTTCATATTTAGGTCTGTAAAATATGTAACCTTTTAATAACACATCCTTTATCATGTATTATACGTTATTAAATTATAGTTGCATATTTGATTACTAATATATATTAAGAAATCGTATTATGTAATAATTATCGAAAGCTGCCCACAGAGTGCGTTGAATCTCTTAGTGTGGGGAGCTGCACACAGATGGGGCTTTAGTTAAGTTCGCATTGGTCGTTAATGAAGATTTGTATTTTATACATCAATCTCAGTGGCGCTGGGATCGCGCCAATGTCGTGATTCTACTCTCGCATCCACTTAAATAATAAAATAATGCACGAGGGCACTTAGACGTGGAGCTCGGGTCTGGCTTCTCGGCTTTACTCCACATCGGACATTGTATTTTTTGTCTCTGTGATGATATGGGATTGACGGTCCGAGCGTATCCGGAAGCCCCTCGTTGCAATACGACCCTCTCTACTGCCATGTGTGTCTGGCTGTACACGTGCAGGTGAACAAACACTGTATGCGAAAACACAGACCCGGTACTCTCACTCCAGAATCGAATGGTTGTGAGCAATATATCGCAGCAGCTTGGCGTGAAATTCCACGATGGGTAACACTTGTCTTTGGGAGACTCGAGGACACCGAGAAATTCTCCGCTCGCAGCTTCAGGATTCTGTAGAGCGTGGCCTTAAAGCAGCAGCGCAGCGAAGTTGTATTACACTGGCCGATGATAAAATAACAATAAAAAAATACGAAGTAACATATTGGACATTCCATAGTAATTGACGCACTATGAAACCCGACTCTTTTCAATGACTCTAATGTATTTTAATATTATTGTCACTGAGAAAAACACCTTTGGTTTTTAAAAGATTTTCATTTTACGTCGTTTTCGATCCATAAACAAATTAATTTAAAACATAGAATATTCTAACTTCAATTATAATCTTGAACTCAACAAATATGAAACGACCCATTTTTTCGTCATGTAACGCAGTTTAATATAAAAGTAATACTACAATTGATAAAAACTATATCGAGCATATTTATCTAGCTTAAAAAGCGACAAAAAATTTTGTTTAAAAATGAATACTAAATACCTTCATCATGGGGGGGGGGGGGGGGGGGGGTGGATTTGGAAGGAATTGGGGGTGCAGGATGGACATGTAAAAGACAATTGTCATACGCCGGAATTAAAAAAAATTAAAAAATTAAAAAATACTTTCACCATGGTACTACGGTTCAAATTTAAAGTTTTGAAGGCATTAATAATGTGATGAATTTTTAGAATAAGTTAATATTGTTTACTTTAAACTAGATAAATATAAATAAATCGACATGATGCATATCAAGAGTCGCGGTAACAACTCGACGCCAAGTATTAAAAGAAAAAGAATTGAAATGAAATTAGCGAGACGCTAGCGTTACTCTATTTTACTCGACGTTGGCTCTTTTTCGTCTGCTAGGAAATGCTAAGTCGAATTATCTGACGCAACATGTCGCGGACGCCAAATTAATTTTACTGCTATTTTCATATTGATCTGTGTTAAATGACGAAGAAAATGACTGTGTTATTTACATCGAAATCATGTTTTTATTTGAATATAGAATTTTTTTTATTGTAAAATATTAATCTTTATAATCTATAACGGCGCAACATAACATCTAATAAAATTACAGGTGTTGTATTCAGTGATAAGAACAATTTAACAAAACTAGAGGGGCTGCAACCCCTTACGCACTTGGCGCGTCACCCCCCCCCCCCCCCCCCCCCCCCCCCCCCTCCACCATGTGTCTTGTGTTTTCGTTTGTTAATCGCCGCCACAGCTATTCGAAGTCTTCATCTCATTGAAGACACAAGATATTTAGAGAAAAAGTTCTGGGAGGAGGACATTTTATATGGTAAAATCAACAAATATTATCGTTTTCACACAAACCCATGCCTGGGCGAGTGGCTCATTCTGGGACTTGACATGATCTGGTCCAAGGGTCAACTATGTAATATATATAAAACATTCCATGTCAAGTAGAGCCCTCCAGGCCCGGATTCTAATTGTCATCGATTATTCTAATCGTAAGTCACACATATCACTTTTTTTCTCGGGTCGTCTTTTATTGTCCTCCGGTCGATTTTGGTTTTTCTTCGATCGTCATTTGTTGCTCCCCCATCGCCTTTCGTTTTTCCCTGATCGTCTTTTATTTCTCAACGATCGTCTTCTCTCTAATAATCGTTTTTAGTTTATCCCTGATCGATTTTTGGTTTTCCATGATGGTTCGTTATTTCCTTCCAATTCACACTAACCCTTGGGTACCACCATCAATCCGCGTACTGTGTTTTTTCACCTACTCGATTGTCTTTTTGGCTTCCTATTATTTCTGCTCATCGTGTTTTGTTTCTCTTACTGATCGATTTACGTTTGCCCAACAATTGATATTGCAAGGGTTGCTATGGAGACGGTTGCTGTGGCTCGATTTTTCTATACGGTTAACTTGAAAGGGCGAAACGGTATTAACTTGGCCGTGGAATCGATGGGCGAGCGATAAGATATTTGCCATCGATCCGAATCTCTGGCTAACTTCACTCCCACTCGATTGTCCTATATTTTTATAATAAAAAGTGATATTAGAAAAATGGAAATGCGTCGGGTTTCATACTGTGTATATTATCATGGAATGCTCTATATATTTATCGTATAAATGCATAAAAAGAATGCATGTACAAAATCGCGACTATATTAGCACTATAATAATTCTCACATATGAGATTTCTTTCGATTTAACGTCGATAAAAGTTCGCTGAACGCTTCTGACCACGATTCTCGAACGGTTCAGTCCCAACTCGGTATATTATATTATAAGCAATTGGCATGTCTCGATTCGAGACGTGAGCGTGCACAGCAAACGCTCAAAACAATGTAGTCATTTTATTACAAAAAAAAAAATTAGACTTGGCGAGTTAATATGGCACCATAAACATTAAATAATGAACCAATTCTCTACATTTCAGACGCTCGCGAAGTACTTAGCTAATCCAATGATGTAAATGTATTTGTCTCAAATTTTTTACACATTGTGTTTCTTGGGGGATATCAATATACTCAGAATTGTCCAAAACGTCGAGAAAAGTGGTATAGAAATTGAAACCTCGAGAATTAGTCGACCTAGCCGAGAAAACGCTCTATTTTTAGAATAATTTTCGTCAAAATTTATAGACGTTATCAAATGTTATGAAAATTTGGATTTTCGGATAAAAATAGGTGAAGCCTCTCACACAACGCGTGAGCGACCGAGCGATCGATGCAGTGAGCGACCAAGAGAAAAACTGAGTAAGCGTTTTTTCATCCGAAGGTTTTCAATGTAATTTTTTTTCATGTTTCTTGATTCATTTAACGAATAAACATTCTGTACAATTTTTGTCTACGACCTATATTTTGGGAGCTACTAATTTGTTAAGTAGAACAGTTTTGGTCTAATTGCTCTAATTTCTAAAATGTATTATATCTAACTTTCAAAAATGTATTGCTCCGGATCTATGGATTGTAGACTAAAATTGCATTGGACCTTTTCGACTCAAAATTAACCAGAGTATACGAAAAAAAATATTCGACGTAAAAAAACAATTTATTTTGTTAATAAACAATTCCGATCAATAATTAAATCATTCCCGCAAAGTCAAAAATGGTCTTCTAACCGAACAAATGTGGACTTTATCGAAAAAAAGTTACCTACTAAAGTTGTTGGTTTTGACAAGACAAATTTTTTGGTAGAAAAAATTTTTTCTTTTTTAACGTCACCCTTCAAACCCTTTAAGTTTCATTACACTCAATACTTGACCAGGGCAATGTTTTTCGAGATAAATCAACTGGAAGATTAAAATATGGCACACCCTGTATATTAAAAAGTTGATTGATAAATTCATTTACGTGGCCCAAATCTTCGTGACAACAATTTTGTAACCTATATGTTATGCTGATTTGTTTGTCTCCTCTAAAAAAAACCATGAACACCATTGATATATTGAAAGAGTTTTGTTTTTAACAAAGGATTTATGATTTAATTTTAAAAAGAAACTGATGTCGCTTTAAAATATTTTTAAAAAAATCACGCCAATTCTTTGTTACATACGTAAATATTCAAGCAATAGCCTACATTGTACTGACTTTTGCCTTTGATTTTTTTCACTGTTTTTTTTTTTCGAAAAAGCTTTAAAACCAATAAAAACGAAGGTCCGGACATTATGAGTCCAAGCTGAAAATTTGTGATATTTAACGCAAGGTTTTTAAGAATTTTTCTGAGGTTTTTACATTACGACCCTTGATATTTTCATTGAAAAAATCATAAATCCGTTAAATGAACTTTTAAAAATCTAAAAATAAAAATCCGCGTGACTTTTAGATTCAGAACAGTTGTATAAAAAACCGTGGAACAGATTAGCATAGTCGACGATTAGACCCTGGTCGAATTGACATGGAATGCCCCATATGTTTCCATGTGAATCTGTTCCATGGATGAAATAAGTGCAAATAGCTGGATCGACGGAAAATTAAATAAAATATCTGTTGTTTACAATTGGGAAGTGACAAGTTTCGCTATGGGAGGTTCAACTGTAGACGTGTGTACTACATACACGTACGTGGACAATGAACACGAGGGGGATGCC
Source organism: Perithous albicinctus (assembly GCA_964016905.1). Classification (NCBI taxonomy): domain Eukaryota; kingdom Metazoa; phylum Arthropoda; class Insecta; order Hymenoptera; family Ichneumonidae; genus Perithous; species Perithous albicinctus. The sequence continues at coordinate 1,495,877 of OZ024691.1, read as the reverse complement.
CAGCGTGGCGTGATCCTTTCTGCGTGGTCACAGCGTGTGCCGACCTTGTCCTATAATGCATCGTACGAGCTACCACTGCACAGTGTAGTGCATACACTTGGTTACTGTATACCCGTCGATTTAACTCAGCACCCGGCCTAAATGCTTGCAGTCTCCTTAATTAATGACTCCGGACTAAGGTGAAAATATTCTGACCGGTATATTTTATTCATAGACTTACTCCAGAATTCTACCATTTTCAGACATGGAACTGATCTTCCAAAACTCTAGTCGGTAAAATATTACATTTCGGTAGGAGCGCCAACCTTTGTTTTCTGACGAGTGTGAATTTGCAGCATGAGTCAAGAAAACGTTTTTCGTACAAGTATCGAACAAAATTTTATTTTATAAGGTCTAACGCACGCGAAACGTGCGTAAAACCGCGTTTTGAGTATGGAATGAAATGATAGTACATTATGCTACAAGGAAGGGAAGTGCGACCTTTGTGCGACGAAAATGCACTCCCTTCCATGCAGAATATATATTTTCCTTGCGATTTCACTAAAAAATAACCAGTTTTCGCGTGTGTGACAAAGATCGAAATATAGCTCATTTTTAACCTGTCACGAGTACGCATACGTAATACCATTTTCATTACTCCCGCCGGGCAGTAATGGACCGTCTTACTCCCTAGGGAGTAATGAAATCGGATTACGCATGCTATTGGTAAAGAATGGGCGGTTTTAGCCCGCGTTGCGGGCACGAAATGACGTTCTTTTAGAGGAGTCGAAAGAAAAGAAACATTTCCAAATGTTTGGCTCTAAACTTGTTTATGGTGATATATCTTGTAAAGGATTTTATGGGGTTTTGTAGTTTTCTTTTTTTGAATGCTATAAATCGATGACTATTCAAGTAACTGATCTAAATTTTTGGATAAAACTTGTATAAAATATTGTTGTTTCATACTGAATTTAGTGAGAAGCCAAGAAAGGGTTCATCTTTCAGAGAATTCTTTATTTATTTTTTTTTTCGAAGTTTTATGAGGAAGGCAAAATTGAACATACTTCCTCGTAAAGGTAACATTGTAAAAATAAAAAAATAATAAGGAAGCATACTAGAAAGTTCTACTTTTTTAACGGAAATCCTGTACATTTAGTAAGTAAAACAGCCCACTAAAGTTCATAAAAAATCATGACTTAGAGATAGTATTTTTCAAAGAGAATAATGATTTACAGTTTCAATGCTTAACGTCTCGTTCATTCGTGTTGACTCTCTTCAGAGATAATATATTTCGTACCTGTGTGTGTGCAATCAAAAACAGGAGTGTGTGTCATCACAAGAAAAAAAAATTCACAATAAAAACCACATTTTGCAATATTATGTGATGATAAAAAATTATATAAAAGAAACTGCTAGTAATGATATTGGTATCAACAGAGTTAGTTTCTAAATGAATAGTAAATCGAAAAATTGGTTACATATAAATTTAAGTGTTTGGTGCACTTTTTTTGTATTCAATTTTGCTGAGCAAATTGAATCTCGTGACTGATAAACAGACATTTAATAGGTTATAGACAGGCTAGTTGCTCCATCTTAAGATCTCAAATAATTTCTTTTTTTTATACAAGCCGATATATGGACAGTCAGATGAATTTTTTTTTTCATATGCTGCTGTAATCAATGGAATAGGATTTCAAATAGTAGTACAATCCGTCTAGGTGACTAGTCGTCTCATGTAAGGCGCGCATGTTCGTCGTGTGAATTTGTGTAAGACGCTTCGAATTTCGCCGAGTTATCAGTTACGAAACTAGAAAAAGAAAACAAAAACGATATTATAGTGCGTAGAGCTTTTTTTCTGTTGCAGGTTGCAATGCAACTTGCGTATATTTGAGGAGTTCGAGTTGGTGGTGCGTCAAAAAACTCCCGCAGTGTTGACACACTGAGAGAAATCGAATTTGTTTTGATAACAATAAAGTGATAACTTTATGTTTTTAGCGTATGAGTGGATGATCGGCTGTTGGCGGCCAGGAGGAGGGAAGAAATATTTCCCTCAAATGTTATTTGAAACGTTTCGATCTTGGTCCAGGTCCTTCTCAATCATTTATTAATTTCTACAAAAAAATTATAAAATAAATTTCTACTAACAATTAACAGTCTGCTTACCGGGCTCTCTAGCCCCACAGCCCAAAAAATGTTATGCACTCATAATCAGGACAAAAAGAAGAAAAGAGGTAATGAATATACTAAAACACACTAAATAACATGTAAAAAAAACATCGATCTTAACACAAACGTCAAAAAATTGTAATCGAAACCTGAAAAATTTCACAAATGTCATAACTTTCACATAGGTCACCTCTAAATCTCAAGCACATGGGTTAGAGAACCCGGTGACCAAAATAAAATTTAACAAAATAGAAGACAATTACAAAAACTAACAAGATATCAACATGCACAACACATAATGTAAGTACCTCATAACTCGAAATAGGGAGACAAGGAAATAGAATAATCTTACTACCGTAGCGCTCCAAAATCAAAAATGTACAATCGCTAATAGCATCAATTCATCGATTTATCCTATAATAAAAATTAAGAACTCATTCTAACTACAAAGAAAATTCTAGAAGTAAAAAAACTGAAAAATAAAATACGGTCTCGACGCTCAGAACATAATTCACACAATACAACAAACACAAAAATAATATACTCAAATTATCTTTAATACAAACTAAAATATTAATAACAAACACTAGCAGTTAGAATTTATATCATAATCTATTTATTTTATAATTTTTTGTAGAAGAAATATTGTTTGTAGAATTTAATAAATGATTGAGAAGGACCTAGACCAAGGTCGAAACGTTTCAAAAAAACATTTGAGGGAAATATTTCTTCCCTCCTCCTGGCCGCCAACAGCCGATCATCGCGGAGACACATACGCATTCATACTTCGGCCAACAACAACTACGATTAAAGTGTATGTTTTTAGTCCAGGTGATTATTTTTATAATTACATTATCTTTTTTTATTGATACCATAACTATATGCTCAATGGCTACCTTAATCAGTTTAGGGCAGCCCTTTCTTTCGATGTGTTCCAACTACTATAAGTTCGGTCCAAAAGCAATTGCCCCTTGACTTCAGGAACGATTAATTTCAGTATGATCTACTACATAATTGTAGTTATATAAATTGTTTTTATCTAAAAAATCTAAAAAATTGTCGACTTCCAGATTTTTGTGGAAATAGACGTTTGAGTGTCCTAGATTCCAAGAAAAACATTCACTCACTTTTGTTTGTTTGTCTGTGGCGTCTGAAAGTGGAATAACTTTTGAAAGAAACTGCACACTGCACTAAAATTAACTGTGTATCTTTTATGAATTAAATGTAGTTTTGGTATTGAAATTCAAAACAAACCACCCATTGCTTTTAGTACTTTACCTTATATGGAAAAAAGAAAAAACAGATTTTCACATTTCCGGTAAAGCACCAAAAGGAACTGGGGTTTTCTTTGCAACTTTAATATCAAAACGACATTTTATTCATGTAAGATACAGAATAAATTCGTATGCAATTCATAGGCTTTAGTAAAAGTTATTTCTCGTCGCACATCAACTATTTTACAAAAGAGTGTTGTCTGAAAATACAAAAACTACTAAAGGAACCTGTGGATCACAGAGAAATTTATTGCGTATCTTCTATATATGAAATGTAGTTTCTGTATTAAAACACAAAACAAAGCACTGACTCCTTTTAATACTTTCCCTGAAATGTGGAAAACTTAAAAAATGGTGATAAGCGTATTTTTAATATGCAGACATGGTTACTTTAACAATCAACACATAGTTATATATGGTGAACACTTTTTTAATATTTGGTGCGACTTCCCTTGTCGTTGCATTGACCATGTTCACTAATTTTAACTATTCTCTCTCCGTTTCATCAACCAGTACTTTCAGGACGATTTATTACATGCCTCTTTACATAAAAAGTATACCGGCATAACGAAAATAGTCTCAAAAATAGTTTTCTTTTTTTTCTCAAAGAATTTGTGCCGTAAATTTCAATAAAATCGACAGTAGCTAAAAATAAATCATCAGATCATTCATTATAATCACCCTAACTATCGGAAAAATCTGAAAATTAGTGAGGGTCATTTTCTTGCCTCATTTCATAATATACGCGAAGCAAAAAAAATATTAAAAATGTGAGGGTCACAGCCAGGTCGAATTGGTACGGAATGCCTCATATACACTCGTATGACGAGTCACGTGCGAGAAACGTTTCGGCCGTTCGCCATCTAGCGGACATGCTTTTAGGTTGCACTCAAACAAAACTGTGGTCGACCTGGCAACTATTAAGTGTTAACTATTTTTTGGTAGTCCATGCAATTATTTCTATATCTGCATCAACTTTTTCTCCATTGTCACCATGTGACTACTGTTTATTGGTTGCACTACTGCTAACAATAAGTAAGATCCGCTAGATGGCGAACGGACAAAGCGTTTCTCTTACGTGATTCGTCACCTGAATGTATATAAAATTGAAAACTTGCGTCGGCCCGACGGGTCCGTCTACACACCGAGGGACAGCCCCACGCACGAGGTCCTCTATGTGGAAGATATTTATTAGTTTGGTTTCCTCATAGAGAAAACTTTGTGAAAAATTGAAATTTTTTAATTAGCTCTTTACAACTTTTTATTTTATTGGAGGACGTAGTTTATTCATAAAATCACACACCGATCTGAAAATCTACATTTTTTCAAAAATTCAAAATGGCGTAAAATCTGAACGTCTGCACCGATCGTCACCAAATTTGGTCTGCACGTACCAAGTGTTTTTTTCATCTGTAGAACATTTCAGTTCATTTGTTGAGATTAGACGTGATTTAAAGCAGAATTAATTTTTTTCGAATAATTCAAAACTCTGTAAAGACCGAACTGCTTTACCGATATCGTCGAAATTCAATAGCAAACAAGATTGAACCTGTCTTCAGTTATGAAGAACTATTTAAGTAAATCGTCAAACTTGTACGAAAGTTGGAACGAACACGCCATTTTTTCGAGAAATTAAAAATTCTATAAAATCTGTATATTTGAATACATTTTGTTTAAAAGCACACCAATTAAAGAGGAGTTACTACTCTACTTGCATGCCAAATTTGAGCTTGATCGAACCATGTTGTTCGTGAGTTATGGACGATTGAATTTTCTGTGCCTGGAACACACACACACACACACGCTCGTGCGCGGTCTTTTTTTCTAGACCATTTCTATGAACGTTTCAGGGGATTCTAAGTATGCTGACATGAAAAACTCGAAAAAAAAAATTCACGGAAACAAAGCATTCTCAATGAGGAAGCAAAAAATATGAAATTATTCCTGAAGAAAAAGAGCCTGATTTCTTAGTAACTTCTTAATATTATAATTATTTAAAATAAACTTCCAAGCCCTCTTCATAATCTCCTTCTGAGATAACACATACACAAATATATGCCGTTAAAATGTTTCAGCTGGAAAAGTCACCAAGTGCATCGACGCGCATGCAGCTTCTTCTTAGCAGCAGTCTAGCCTATTGTGTAGGCTGGACTGCTCCGTGTATCAGAACAACACGGACGCTCCTTGGACTACTAATTACAGAGCGGCACACGACTCTGTAGAGGACTAATTAAATGGGCTTATGACTAAAATATTTTTCAAGGGTTTTATTTCTACACAGCATTGAGTCTGGTATAAAAATGTATTATTATTTATTTTATAATATCTAAAATATGGTGTGGAGATTTTGTTGTACTTCAGTTTAACGTACTAACAGAAAAAGAAAATTATATAAATATAATGGTCAAGACCCTGTTGATTTGTCATGATCTGCCCCATATACCAATTTTTTTTTTTTTCCGCGAAAGAATGTGTTTTGACTTTCAGCGAGTAGGAACACTAAACACAGACTACAGTTATTTGTAAAATCCCTATTTCCACGCCCGTGCTGCACATACTATTTTCTGTAGTGCCTGTAGTAAAAAGTTCGAGTGGGGTTGTAGCAGTGCAGGAAAAGTTACGCATTTTGGGACTTGCGCGTGCGCATACCGTTTTGCAAGCTCTAGTGCGTAGAAAAACTATTGAAACGGATATGCGCATGCGTTAGGCTTTTTTCAGTCCGTAAAGTTGAACTTTTTACGTAAGTAATACAGAAAAATATTTAAAGACTTAAAAATTGATCGAGGTTACTAATCAATCATTTTTAAGAAATAATAATGAGGCGGAGAGTTATAAAAATGACTAAAACTGCACCGAAATTCATAGCGAGAGCATCACTTTTTTTTCGAGAGACAATTTTAAATAATCTCTCCAGTGTGAAAGTTACGTAGATGAATGGTAGAGTGAATGAAGGGAAAAGGAATGGGGTATCCCAGGAAGCGAGTGTGTGGCATACAATCATATAAGGCAAACTGTCTACCAAGAACTAGTCCAATTATAGGCCTTTATCGTGCGTGTAAAGCGATTCGAGGGGAGCAGGGCGACGGAACGAGAATACCGTACATATCTTACGAGCGGTTCCCATCTGTATTAATTCGATGGATGCATGCCCGAGGCGTCGGAATGGGCGAATATATATATTAAAGTTTGCTCCGGGGAAAATCCAAGCTGGACATCTCTTCCTGAAATTTCTGTATCTTCTACTAATAGATTACACACTAGAAAAAAAGGATTTTGCATTAGTTCTCACTATCATACAAAGTTCCCTGTATGAGGAAGATGTTTGTTTTTTCAGATGTTTTGCAAGTCGAAAGGGTAAAAAAAATTAAATTTCTACAAGGTCCGAACCATTTATTTTGTAATTGCAGTCAGGCTGCCTGATGCCTGATGTGGGGAAGATGAGGAATGAATAAAGGATGCTAGATCAATCGAATCTCCCAGGTCGGGACCAGATCAGGCATCCACATGGCTTGTCCATTCAGATTGGTCTGAAGTAACCCACATCCAGACCAAGTCAACCTTACATTACTGACATCATAACCACATAAAAAGATAGAGTATCCCGCATCAGATGGACCAGACTTTGCACGAATACGGTCCAAATCCAATATTATTAAGCCTTGCCGGATGAGCCCATCTTTAAATACCTACCGTCATGCCCAGATTGAGTATTGGGGACAATTTAAAGCTGAATTAGGTGCTATTAGAGAATGTATTCTGTAACTTTATGAAAATTAAACAGGAGCTTATACCAATTCCATATTCAGAAACCCAAGCAGTTTGGATTTCCTATTATGCAAAAAATCCGAATCATAATTTTCATCAAGCACTCTTCAACCATTAAAGGTCGTATTAATTTTATTGTGTACACTGTGACATGCTCGAAAATCTACAGTAACGCAGTATTCCCGTGAAACTCGTTTTTCGTCGACGAAAAACAAAACACGTAAATATTATTATTATTTCAAGGAAGGCCACATGTAACTCTAAAGTTTACAGAATATTTAGGCGTTATTGACGACTCTCTTCATTTTCCTTTTTTAAGTTCCTCCTCTATGAGGAAACCGAAATTAATAAATAAGCTTTCTCATATTTGGCTTTGTGAAAAATATAAATTAATGCAGGAAGCATGTACAAAATTCTATTTTGCACCTGCAGCAGAATACAATTTTGCCTCATAACGAATGTCGTTGTACATATGGGGCATTCCAAGTGAAATCAGGGAGTCATTTCTCTCAACCCAGCAAATAATTGTGATTTATCTTTTTTTTTTTTAAGTAAAATATAAGGCCCAGTGCATTTTTTCGAAATTGTTCCCCTCTCCTTATTAGTTTAGCATGCCTCTTTCGTTAAAATTGAATGTAACACAAAATATATATTTAAAAAAAAAATGTTCTCTATAAATTTTGTGGTGTAAAAATAGAACTTTTTTTTAATGATATGCAAGTGGGATCTAGTGTCCGTATATTTTTTTAAATTCATTTAGAAAAATCGAAAAATCAAAAAATGTTAATATTGTTTTCTACTTTTAAAACAATGAATAAATAAAAGATTTCTTGAAGAATTTCTGTATTTTTCATTTTTTTTACTATAAAGTTCGAAAATTAACCTAGGTTAATCCTAAAATCAATTGAAAAATATGAGCTCATAAAAATCGATATATATTAGTAAATGCTAGCAACACATTTTTATATTCGCAACACCAATCTATGAGAAAAAGACATGGTTATCATAGCGGCCTTGAATCGCTATCTCGAGTATACAAAGTAAGCGACTTGGATTTTTTTAAAGGTCTACACACGATCAAATACTTGACAAAAAGAGTTTGACGAAAAATAACGGAGAAATGCATGGAAATTATAGTCAGACGCAAAGTTGTTGCCCCTAATTTCTTTGATGCTGTATGGCCACTGGTTTGACCGTTTGACGTCAAGAAAAAAACAAATAAGTGAGCCAATAGCCATGCAGCAGCTAAAACATTTGTCATTTTAGCCTGACGATAATTTCCATGGTAACCCAGAACTTGATATTTTATTGAATAATTTTCAGTTTTAACTTTTAAATTGATTTTAGGTTTACACTAGTTTAATTTTTGAATTTTGTAGTAAACAAATTAAAGATACAAAAATTCTTCAAGTCATCTTTTTTTTTTAAATAGAAAACAATATTAACATTTTCAAATTTTTCGATTTTTTTATTTTTCGTTTTTTCTAAGTGAATCAGAAAAATATAAGGATACCAGATCCCACTTGCACATCATAAAAAAAAGTTATATTTTTACACCACAAAATTTATAGACAACATTTTTTTTACATGGTATGTTTTGAGTTACATCTAATTTTAACGAAAAAAGCTTGCTAATCCAAGAAGGGAGTGGGGGAAAATTTCGAAAAAATTGGGCCTTATTGTTTGTCCCAAAAAAAAAAACTAAAAATGATAATCACAATTATTCGATGTGTCGAGGGAAATGACTCCCTGATTTCACTTGAAATGCCCCATATATATTTATTGATTTGCTCAGTTTTATCATATAGGTCAGAAGAAAACAGCATCGAATGTAGTTTGTATAATTTTTATCACGCAACGAATCTCAGTGATCGAAAACTACGATGTAAATGCTGGTGACAGTGAACGAGCAACGGAAGAATCGTATCAACAAATTCGTTCATCATACAGGGTAGCAAAGTTCAGCAGAGTATCGAGCGGCGCAATACACGAACTTTTTAAGACTTGAGCAATCGTTTTCGTACAAGTGTACCGAATCCACGCATATGTACGTATAATGTAGTACGTCAGCCGGATAACTAATATCTGTTAAACGCTCTAGCTCACTTCTAGGCTGTGTTTTCCAAATACTTTCCTCCTCTGTTCAACTTCGACAATTGCGGCACGCCAGCACGTTGCCGTCGTTCCGCCGTGGATGATTCAGAATGGGGATTGAAGAGGGAGTTAAAATGAGGGATCGTGGTCGGACCCGACTGATTAAATTGCGGAGGTTTCTACTCTAAACATAAATTTACAAATCCGCTGCGGTGGTCTAGTGGTCAGTGTACTGGCCTCTAGTCCAGAGCATCGGTAGGTCGCGGGTTCGAACCCCGGTGCCGTCGATTTTCGTCGAAAATATAAATTCGGGCGCGATGAAGATCCAGATGTATACATGAGACCCAACACAGGTATTTCTACCTGTGGGGATCACATGTATACAGCTGTAGTCCGTGTTTACGTTCTCGACGAAACGTGACGTAGCTCCGGTACCGGGAGGCGAACTCGAGACCGGCTATATCGGCATAGGTTTTCCGCAGTTTTCCTATGCCCATAGCAGAAATGCTGTGGCGAATGCGATATAGAGGGGGAAGTCGGATGCGGCCGCATGGGGGCCTGGTTACTGATCCGGACCAGACCTCCAGGGGGGACTGGCTACTGACCCGGGCCGACCCTGTAATAGGCGTAATGCCTGCGCACGGGGGAAATGCAACATAAAAAAAAAAAAAAACATATATTTAAAATAAGTGTAATTATTAAACAAGTACTTACCAAAACATGCTACTGATATTTTCAATTCATTGTGTTTTTTTTTCATATATGGGACGAGGGCGCTGCAGACGCTCTTTATTATTATTTTTTTTTCCCGACTGTAATCTTATTTAAGAACCGATTTCATTTGTACACACATTTTTTATACTAAAAGAACCCAATCGTATATATAGCCAGCAAAAGAGTTACGTTTCAAATTACCGTCATAGCCTGCTGATTCAATGGGCATTGGAGGAGGGTTTGCGCTATACACGTCATAACCACCACTGGACAATCATAGCACTGTATAATGTAATATCTGGTTGTTGTTGTAGATAAGAATCAACATATATAAGGCATTTCATGTCTAGCTGGCCAGGTTTATATAGGACAATCCATGTTAAGTGGGCTACATATGTATACATATGTTATGAAAAAAAGAAAATATTTTATAGAGTAAAACAAGTGATAAGAATCTGAAAATAAATCCTCTTTTTTGGCTCCAAAAGTGCCAAAAAAAAAAAATTCGTCAACTGAATCTAAGGGGGTCCGGCCGATGACCAAGCAAGTTGACTTGGAACGCTCCATATACATTATTACATTTATAAAAACAAAATGTGACTTTTTATTAAAGAGCACAAAGGGTGAAATGTTTATTATCACAATACCCAATTAGTCGTAGTCAATTGGGCTTTGCGTTCAGAACTCAACTGTCCTATCTTTATTCGTTTGCCTATCGTCAAACATTCGCTCCCAAGCCATCAATATCGCGATCTTGGTTGGCATGTTCGTTGCAATATGAACAAATGCAAAAAAGACGTAATAAAAGAAATGTACGAAGTAAAGGAATTGCGCCAAGTAAATGTATGTCCGACGCATTTGCATTTTGCTAAAATACAGAGTTTTTCTTTTTTTTGTTCCTTTGAAAAAAGTATGTAAATCAATTTGAGATGCCAAGTATAGTCTGTAACTGTTACCATGAGACAATCCTGTTTTAACTACAGATTCGAAAAATTAATACGACTTGTAACTGTTGCAGCAAACATGAAAAGAAAGAAGAACACTTGTCGGATCCGTAATATAACAAAAATAGATGTCATCCGTCAGGCCAGTAAGTATTTTTATTTCCTTATGAAGAAAAACTGGGAGGGGAGGCACAAGAAGTGAAATAAAATAAGAACGAAGATGACTCGTACGCGTGATTCAACATCCAGAGTTAAACTCCCGCAGTCGTTGTGTCTGTCTCATGATGTATATAAAACCTTAATATACGATAATGTGAATATAATATGGTACTGTGGTGAGAGTATCACAGGAAAGCGCTATGAGACTTAAACGCGCTCTCCCCTCGGCTCTCACCAGCATACGGTAGACTCTGCCACGTACTTTACGCAGAGCTTTGTACACTCGTGAAAGCACCCAGCTCGGCCTCCGCGCCTTAATTTTCGTCCAGGACACAAAATTAACAATGACGTGACGTCAATTTCGATGTGTCGCCGGACGGTGTTTTGTCTGTAATATACAGTAACAGTAGTAGTGCGTACTATTACATATAGGTCATTCTAAGTCAACTCACTTGGTCATCGGCCTGACTCTCTCAAATTCAGTTGACGATTTTTTTTTGGCAAAATTGGAACCACAAAAGGGGATATTTTTTCTTAAAATTTTTATCACTTGTTTTATCGTATAAAATCATTTTTTTTCATAACTTTTGAGTAAAAATGAATTTCGCCCAGGATTAAAATTCTGAAATTTTTTCCATAAAATCTGGGACTACATACAAGTATTTCCATCGTAGTTCGAGTGTGGGCCGAGAATAATTTATATTTTTTTTAATTTAAGAGAAAAAAAAATATAAAAATTTGGAAAATTGAGAATTTTAATGATGGTTTCTTGTAGGAAAAATAAAAATCACGCCGTGGTAAAAAAAGAATTTCCCATATTTCGAGAGTGAAAGTCTGAAAATTCACCCAATAATTAAAACAAAATTGAAAAAAGCCATTTCAATTAGAAGATTAGAAAATTAGGACATTTGTTGTTCTTAAAATAAAAAAATACAAACTATTCTCGGCCCATTCTCGAACTATGATGAAAATACTTGTTCTTTGTCATAGGTTTTTGGAAGAAATTTCAGAAATTTAAACTCGGACGGATTTTAACTTGGATTCATTTTTAACTCCCGACTGCCCCCCCCCCCCCCCCCCCCCCCCCGCAAAAAGAGTTATGCGTTTCACGGCGATCAGCTGATTTGAGCGATTTCTTTAAAGCCAATGTTCTCCAAAAAGGGTAATAAATTGCTTAACAATATTTTGAACGTCGATTCTGTGACTAGACCAATTAAAAAAATTTTAAATTCGCATAGATAAACTCATAGGTAATTTTCAAATTGTTACAAATAGCCTATTTGAATATATCGAAATATCATTTTCGTAGCTCACTTCAGGGTGCTCACGGTAGACTGCTTGTAAAGATTCACATCTCTGGTGCTTGAATACCGCCCGTGAGTCTCAACCTGCATTTGTATGAGGCGCAATTGCTTTTTTTAAAACTTTAATCCTTTGAATATTGGTTAACTATATTTTATTTATACATTATGTTATTGCTTTGTAAGAATATCGTAATAAATAAGAAAGAATAATAGTTCAAATATTATACCGGTTGGAAGTATAATAATAATCGTTTTTAAACTTTATTTATTTATAATACATTGTGTTATTACTTTGTAAGACTATTATAATAGCAAGAAAGAATAATGGTTAAAATATTATGCCGATTGGATGTTACAAAAAAAAACCTTGCTTCACGCCACTGCGCCGCTAAATATCGCCCTTCACGATAATCATTTTTTTTTTAAATTTATCATACCATTGTGTTGATTATCGAAGCCTCCAGAATACGTTTTCTGTTGCACTTCGAAAGATATAGATGAAGTGGAACATTGCATAGTGCTTCTTCCAGAAGGCAGGAAATGTCCATACTTTCTCAAAGAAGTAACTTTGTGAAAAGTGGTAATAATAAAGAAAGAAGGTACATAGTTCGTAGTCAGGTTGGATTCTACACCTGTATATCTTGCTTAGAAGTTCCGATTGAAACTGATAGAAAACGATGAAATGAATAAATTTCCAGTTGAAACATAATAGGCTTCTATAGGTTTCAATCGATTTTTTTTGCCTGTTTAATTAGTTCCAATTGGATTCCTCCCAATAAGATATGTACCCAAAAAAAAAACTTTAAAAAAAGCATGAAATAAAAAGAAAAAGTTATTTAAAAAACTCCCGACTGCAAAAATTGACTCTCGGTTCAAAAAATATATTTTGAAAAAAAAAGACTCACATAAACAGAAGTGTTGAAAAAATAATGAAATAATTCCTAATACACTTTAATCTCAAGATGAACTCCTTCGAATGAAGTTTTTAATATTATAAATGTTATAAATACAGTTGGGAGGCGTATCATTTTAAACAAAGTCCAAAGGGTTTTTATAATCACATACTTCCCTTGTGATACGCCTCTTGACTATATTTATAACATTTATAAAATTAAAAACTGCATTCGAGGAAGTTCATCTTGAAATTAAAGTGTGTTAGGAATTATTTAATTATTTTTTCAATATTCTTGTTTATGCGAGTCATTTTATTCAATATATATATCTTTTTTAATGAGAGTCAATTTTTGCAGTCAGGAGTTTTTAAAATTTTTTAATTACTCAAAAGTTATGGTAAATAAGATTTTGCTTTGGAGCAAAATTTATCCAAAAAAAATTCATCAATCGAATCCGAGGGGGTCAGGCCGATGACCAAGTGAGTTGACTTGGAATGTCCCATATATAGTGCACCAACTACACTTACAGACAAGAGCCAAGCCCTCTTTTGTACCGCCTAATTATACCTATTTATTATTAATTCTCTCAGATAGAACGTTCAGTTGGTGCAGTATACTCACGCCTCGCAATACGGCTGTTTATTGAATCCTTTGTATGTCCTCATGTTTAACGTCATACCGCAGCCTTGACACTTGAAGCATTGCTTGTGCCATATCTGTAAAAAGATTAATTATGTAAACAGAAGTAAAGATACAGAGATACACACTCGGAGCTTTCCTCCTCATTACTTTTGTTTCCTCATAGGGACGCTTTGTTTTCATGAACAATTTATTTTTGGAGATTTTCATGCCAAAGAACTCAAAATCGTCTGAAACTTCGAGAAAAGTGGTTCAGAAAAATTATATTATATTGTTGATTGTAGTAGCGACCACTGTATATAATAGGTAGGTAGGTAGCGGCAATGAAATGGTCAAGATTTGTTCTTATTTTCTTTTCGACGTTTCGACTCCTGTCCGAGTCCTCATCAGGATGTTTTTATTCTTATTGAGCACGATAGTTTCTTCTCACTACATATTGTTATTTTATTTCTGTTGTTGTTTTTTTGATTTTAATTGATTTAATTTTGAATTGACTTTATTTTTGGTCTTGCGCGATTCGTTCACGTGGGATAGTTTGTAGGTTAACCACGTTGTCCACTTCTTATATATTTTAATTTTCAGACGTTGATTTTTCATCATGGTTGAGTGGTAAAAAGATTTTTTTTATATATAATAAAACAATATTTACTATTACTGTATTTTTAATCTTGTGTGATTTAAAACTTTTTGTATTTTGAAATATTTTTTATGTTTTAACACATAGTTTTAGCTGTGATATATTTGAATAGTGATGACCATGCTTTCTTTTGACTCTTAATTATGTAAACAGAAGTATCTTTACTTCTGTTTACATAATTAATCTTTCTTTTGAAAGCATGGTCATCACTATTCTTTTGACTCTTAATTATGTAAACAGAAGTATCTTTACTTCTGTTTACATAATTAATCTTTCTTTTGAAAGCATGGTCATCACTATTCAAATATATCACAGCTAAAACTATGTGTTAAAACATAAAAAATATTTCAAAATACAAAAAGTTTTAAATCACACAAGATTAAAAATACAGTAATAGTAAATATTGTTTTATTATATATAAAAAAAATCTTTTTACCACTCAACCATGATGAAAAATCAACGTCTGAAAATTAAAATATATAAGAAGTGGACAACGTGGTTAACCTACAAACTATCCCACGTGAACGAATCGCGCAAGACCAAAAATAAAGTCAATTCAAAATTAAATCAATTAAAATCAAAAAAACAACAACAGAAATAAAATAACAATATGTAGTGAGAAGAAACTATCGTGCTCAATAAGAATAAAAACATCCTGATGAGGACTCGGACAGGAGTCGAAACGTCGAAAAGAAAATAAGAACAAATCTTGACCATTTCATTGCCGCTACCTACCTACCTAAATTATATTATATCCGGATGTGTGTGTGCGCGCGTGCACGTCCGTGTGTGAGTGTGAGCGCGTGCGTGTGCATGTGATGGAAGGCCTAAAATTCATATTACCATAACTCGTGAACTATTCGACAAAATCAGCTCAAATTTTAATGCTATGTAGAGTACTGGCAAATCTTCACTTGGTATCATTTTTACAAAAATCACTTCACGTATTTTATTTTTATGAGATTTTTGAGATTTTGAAAAATGTCCGTAAACGCTTTAGCTCGAACAAATTTCTAACTGGTGGGCTGAAACTTCGTATTAAAATTGAACAAAATGATGTGACCTTTGATATTCAATTTTCGGCGCAATCGGTACAGCACTTCCGTTTTTATGGGATTTTGAATTTTTCAAAGCAATAACGTTTCTCTCTATCTCACGTCCAAATCTCAATAAATCAACTGAAACTTTCTGCAGACGAAAATAACTTGTGTTATTTTAAATATTACACAAATAATGTTCGCACGCACGCACGCACGCACGCGCGCGCGTACACATACACACACACACACACGCACACGCACACGCACACGCACACGCACACGCACAGAGAGAGATTTCATTGAATTTTGAAGCCTCCAAAAAATGCGAGTGATCGCAGGTGCGGGAAGTTAGCCCCCCATTTTTCGAATATGCATATTCTGACGGTTGTTCTGTATTGTTCTACACTTGTTCTATAATGTTCCAAAAGAATAAATTTCTAAAGCGAACCTCATAACGGTAACCCAAAAAAAAGCCGTTTTTTGCCTGAGCCCCCCACTTTTGGAAAATCCAATTTTTCTCGGTTGTTCCAGGCTGTTCTAATTGTTCTAAATATTGTTCCAAATTAGTGTTGTCGTCAAACGCATAATACGCGCATCAGAACAAAAAAACATTTTTACAAGTTAGCCCCCCATTTTTCGAATATGCATGTTCTGATGGTTGATCTATGTTGTTCTTCACTTGTTCTATAATGTTCCATAAAAAGAAATTTCCAAAGCAAAACCCACAACAGTAAACAAAAAAATCGCCTTTTTTTTGCAACCTGGTACAGCTTAGAACAAAGTTGTTCCAGGTTGTTCTGATGAAATTGAATATTGTTCTATATTGTACTATCTTCAATTTCATCAGAACAACCTAGAACAAATTAGAACAATATAGAACAATCTCAAATTTCATCAGAACTACCTTGAACAACCTTGTTCTATATTGAACTAAGTTGTTCCAGGTTGTTCTGATGAAATTGAAGATAGTACAATATAGAACAATATTCAATTTCAATTTTCAAACTAGAACAATATAGAAGACTTTAATTTTATCTGAACAACTTGGTACAAACTAGTACAATAAAGAACCATATCCAATTTCATCAGAACAACTTGGAACAAACTAGAACAAGATAGAACAATCTCAGATTTCATCAGAACAACTTGGAACAAACTAGAACAAGATAGAACAATCTCAGATTTCATCAAAACAACGTAGTACAAATGATTACAGTATAGAACAATCTTCAATTTCATAAGAACAACCTATAACAACCTTGTTCTATATTGTAACAAGTTGTTCCAGGTTGTTCTGATGAAATTGAATATTGTTCTATATTGTACTAACTTCAATTTCATCAGAACAACCTGGAACAAACTAGAACAATACAGAACAATCTTCAATTTTATCAGAACAACTTGGAACAAGCTAGAACAAGATAGAACAATCTCAAATTTCATCAGAACAACCTGGAACAACTTAGTACAATATAGAACAAAGTTGTTCTAGGTTGTTCTGATGAAATTGAAGATTGTTCTGTACTGTACTCGTTTGCACTAAGTTGTTCTGATGAGATAGAAAATTGTTCTGTATTGTTCTAGTTTGTTGCAGGTGGTTCTAATGAAATTGAATATTCTATATTGTTCTAGGTTATTCCCAGTTCTGATGAAATTGGAGATTGTTCTGTCTTGTTCTAGTTTGTTCCAAGTTGTTCTGATGAAATTGAATACTGTTCTATAATGTACTAGTTTGTTCGAAGTTTTTCTGATCAAATTGAAAACAGTGCTGCATGTTTCTAGTTTGTATCAAATTGTTGTGATGAAATTGAAGATTGTTCTATACTACACTGTTTGTACCAAGTGGTTCTGATGAAATTTAAAATTTATCCACATTCGCGAAACTGTTTTGTATGCGAAATTGTTGCACGCATTACAGAAGAATTCACGTTTTTGTCCTGCATCATCCATGGTCTGTCAATGATATCCATACCCATTTTAATTACCTTCCGCGTTTTTTATAGCGTACTAAGTAATAGCGATTGTCGATACATCTCAGTAGAACTCTCTTGGCATCGCATCGCTAGAAAAATGTTTTTTTTGTTTTCATGCCCGTATTATGCGTTTGACAACAACACTAATTTCGAACAATGTTTAAAACAACTAGAACAGCCTGAGACAACCGAGAAAAATTGGACTTTCCAAAAGTGGCGGGCTCTGGCAAAAAACGGCGATTTTTTTGTTTCCTGTTGTGGGTTTCGCTTTAGAAATTTCTTTTTATGGAACATTATAGAACAAGTGAAGAAGAATATAGATCAACCATCAGAACATGTATATTCGAAACATGGGGGGCTAACTTGTAAAAATGTTTTTTTGTTCTGATGCGCGTATTATGCGTTTGACGACAACACTAATTTGGAACAATATTTAGAACAATTAGAACAGCCTGGAACAACCGAGAAAAATTGGATTTTTCAAAAGTGGGGGGCTCAGGCAAAAAACGGCTTTTTTTGGTTTACCGTTATGGAGTTCGCTTTAGAAATTTATTCTTTTGGAACATTATAGAACAAGAGTAGAACAATACAGAACAACCGTCAGAATATGCATATTCGAAAAATGGGGGGCTAACTTCCCGCACCTAGTGATCGCGCTTACAAGAATCTAGAGATAACGAAAAGGAAGAAATAAATATAACGTTCCTCGTTAAATTTCATTTTTTCACAAAGCTTTCTCTATCAAGAAGCCAAAATTAATAAATAAATTACCTAGAAAAACCTTGACCGGAGGACAGGGATATTGTCGGACTTAGATTAACCCAGGCTCGGAGAAGGTGTGTATTGCGGATTTAAAAAAATCCAGGCCTGGGGGGATGCTCATAAGAAGCACTTAGAAAAATCATGGCCTGGAAAAGGCTCATTGGGAGGATTTAGAAAAGTCCTGGTTTTTAAAAAAACCTTGGCACCGAGAGGGGTTATCGCACGACTTCGAAGTTCCTGGTCCGGAGGAGATTGATATTGTGAGACTTAAATGAAGGTTACATTATGGAATATTGATTTTTCTAAGTCCCCCAGGAGACCCCTCTGAAGAATAGATCCAATTGACAAAATGTATAAAACTCTAAAAGGAAAATATGTGGGATTCCAGCTGAATTTTTCATGCTCTGATCCTGATCCCGTTCAATAGTCTTGACAATTTTTTGTATCAAAAAGTATTTTGAAAAAGAAAAGACACGTATTTTTTTTTTGTTTGGGCCTATGACCAATATTTTCGTCAGATGAAATTTTATAAAAATTCGAATTTATCTGTGTTTATATTTTTTTCATCCTCCAATGCAACGCGCTAAATATCTTGGGGTAACTATCGACCAGAAACTTAACTTTAATGCCCACCTACAGCATTGTAAATAAAAAATTACAACAAGAGCGTCACACTTTCGTAGCATAACATTTAAACATCGCAGCATCCATATAAAACACCTAACCCAAATCTACAAAAGCATTTGTAGACCCATTATCGAATATGGACACCCAATCTTTCTTAACTGCAAAAAAAATGCAATAAACAAAATGAAAACTGCCGAAACTTGTGCAATTGGACGACTAATTTTGTTATATGTCGTTAAACAACAAAATATTGTTTTGCAAAAAACCGCCACTTTTAATCATTTTTATATACTTACATAAAAATTCTGTTTCAAATTACGACATTTTTGAGACCCTGTGCAGAATGGCAAGATTTCTTTATGAGAACTGCTACGTAATTGAAGTTTTCTAAATATCCTGAATTATTCCGTAAATTAATAAGTAAAACTTCAATTCCATAAAACTTTCCGAAAAAAATTCCTCCCAGCCTGGACTTTGCAATTTCGTAACTTTCAACAAAATTTTTATGTAAATATATAAAAATTATTAAAAATGGTGTTTGAATGAAAACTTTTCAGAACCATATATTATTAGCGATAAAGAACTTTCTATTTAAATTAATTTTATTTAAACGTGATTTTTAATCATTTTTATATACTAACATCAAAGTTCTGTCGAAAATTACGAAATTTTCGAGACCCTATGCAGGCTGGTAGGATTTTTTTTCAGATAGTTCTATGGAATCAAAAGACGCGGTAGCGACTCGAGACAAGTACATTTACCCTACTTGCCGACCGAAAAAATGAGACGCTACAAGACTCTCTTTCTTGAGCCAACTCATTTTAGCCAGATTCTCAACAGGTTATATGGTGATATAAACGAATTTCGAGTGCTTTGAGGATATTTCATGCTGCAGTTAGATAGATTAGCTTAAAATATTACGATTGGGGCTAAAACCAATGCTGTAGCTATTGATTATTACAAAGATATGTTTGTTTATATTTTCGAATTTCAGAATTTCTTACGTCATTCAAGCTGGCACCGCCACTTAACCAAATCGACCAAAAACTTAGGAAATAATTAAGGGCTCATTTAAGGCTAATTTAATGCCCTATTCCCGAATTTAATGCTCTTTTTATTTTTTTTTAAATCTGTGGCGGTGCTAGCTTGATATCAAACTGGAGCCGCCACAACGTCGTAACGGCCCTACCAATAATAGAATCGAAAATTACTCATTGCTAAAATTAAAGGCTCATTTCAGGCTCTTGAATAAGACTAGAATCAGGAGAATCGACAAACCCAATTCCAGGATATTGGCATTTTTAAAACTTTTGTACGTGTTAACCATAGAATCGAAGTATAAGTAATGCTAATATTAAAGGCTTAGTCCAAACTACCCGCAGAAACAAGAGCCAATGGAATCTGCAAAACTTAGACTGAGATATTGGCATTTTCTTAAGTTTGAAAAGTAATTATATACGGGGCCGTCCATACCATTTCAATATGGGCCAGACCCTCGACCCTCTCGGATTTGGTTCATATCTTTTTATAATATTGTTCCAACACTAAAAATCTCGAACTTTCTTTTTTACATTCTTTTTTCAAAATTTAACTTAGTTATGATTTTTCAAAACTTACATGTTGTTAGCCAGAATATGAAAAAAAAATCTAAAATTCTGTGCCAAGTATAAAAAAATGTTAAGTCCAGGCCCAAAGTTCACTTCTATATTTGATAAAAGAAAAAGCGTCTGACAATTCTGAAAAAATTCTTAAAAATCCCGTATCAAATATAAAAATGTTCGAACAATAGCTCACAATGGATTGGTTTCACCTTCTGTTTTTTTTTTTTTTTTTTTCAGAAAAGGCTTGAAAAAAGGACACGCGAGAGCCAGTTGCTTTGGGTCTACGCTTAAACATTTGGCTATTTGATACAAGATTTTTGAGAATTTTTTCAGATTTTTAAATTCTAGCTAAAGATATGTTAGTTTTGAGAAATGATAACTAAGGGAAATTTAAGAGAGAAAATAAAAATAAATAATGTAAGAGCTTTTTAGAGTTGGAATAAAAGTATTAAAAAAATCATGGACCAAATCAGAGAAGTCGATGAACTGACTCTGCTCGAAATGGTATGGATTTCACCATATATAATTTTTTTTCGATTTTATATGAATTTGGTACATCCAAACATTACATTTATTTTATTTATTTAGAATATTATTTAATAACATTTTTTATACACTTGTACTAACGCATACGTTATGTGCAGAAACTGACGACAGCGTGTATTATCATTGTCAAAATAAAAAGGTTGTACGAGATTACAAACGGGTGCTACCGTCTTAAATAGTACATCATCCCAAATTTCAGAATACCAAGTGATTGTAATCCGCAATAAGAAATGTTACAATCAACGACTTCCCTCATCTATATCCATAACCAAATTAAACTAATCATGTCATTAGTATTTTAAAACGCATATTTACCGTGATTTCATATGAAATTATGATCTTGCCACAATTAAATTATTTTCTCACAAAATGAGGGAAAAACAAAAGACAGCAGTTAAGAGCATTTAATTGAACATGAATGTTGTGATTAATTACGAATCTCTGGGGTTCCCGTGGTACTGTACATCCACAGGTACTAAGGGTAGTTTTTGATTGCGGGAGTGAAGCTATAAATTCAGCTTTGACTGCAGTTGAAAGCCTTTAATTGAACACGAATTTTGAGACTAGTTACGAGTCTCTGGAGCAAGAGATTTCCGTGGAACTGTACGTCCGCGGGTACTGAAGGTAGTTTTTGCTTGCGGGGGTGGAACTCAATTCGGAAATTACTGCAGTTGGGAGCCTTTAATTCAACATGAATTTTGAGACTAGTTACGAGTCGCTGAATAAAGTGGTTCACGTGGAACGGTATATCGGCGAGTACTAAGGGTAGTTCTTTCACGCAGGGGTGGAGCAATAAATTTGGATTCAACTGCAGTTGAGAGCCTTTAATTCAAGATGAATTTGAGACTAGTTATGAGTCTCTGGACCAAAGGATTCCCGTGGAACTGTATATCCGCGAGTACCAAGGGTAGTTTTGTATTAAGGGGGTGAAGCTGAAAATTCGAAGATTACTGCAGTTGAGAGCCTTTAATTCAATGTGAATTTTGAGACTAGTTACGAGTCGCTGAATCAAGTGGTTCACGTGGAACGGTACACCGGCGGGTACTAATGGTAGTTTTTTCATGCGGGGGCGGAGCAATAAATTTGGATTCTACTGTAGTTGAGAGCCTTTAATTCAAGATAAATTTTGAGACTAGTTATGAGAGTTTGCATCAAAGGATTCCCGTGGAACTGTATATCCGCGGGTACTAAGGGTAGTTTTTGATGGAGGGGGAAAGCTGTAAATTCAAAAATTACTGCAGTTGAGAACCTTCAATTCAACAAATTGTGAGACTAGTTACGAGTCGCTAAATCAAGTGTTTCCCGTGGAACGGTACATCTACAGGTTCGAAGGGTAGTTTTTGCTTGCGAGGGTGGAACTCAATGCGGAAATTACTGCAGTTGGGAGCCTTTAATTCTACATTAATTTAGAGACTGGTTACGAGTCTCTGGGTCAAAGGGTTCCCGTGGAACTGTACGTCCGCGTGTACTAAGAGTAGTTTTTGCTTGCGTGGTTGGAGCTGTAAATTCGAAAATGACTGCAGTTGAGAGTCTTTAACTTAACATGAATTTTGAGACTAGTTATGTTAATTTAGTATGCGTAAAATGAATTTTTACGCGCAGTGCGACTTTACGCACTTGTATCGGTCGAATAGCACTTGTGCGTAAAATCCCATTTTATGCACTTGTCATATAGTATACTAAAATTCGATATAAATTTTGAAACGAGTTGCCCAGTGCTGCCCAGACAGCCAGACTCGAAAAAACAATAATGTCCAATTTGTATTAAGAATCTATAAATTGTCGTTTAATTTGCTTAAAAAATATAAGTTGATGTTTAATATGATAAAAAAACATAAATTGACGTTTAACTTGTTTAAAAAATATAAATGGACTTTTAATTTGTTTAAAAAATATAAAACGATGTTTGATTGGTTTTAAAAAATGACTTTCCTGATAATTTGTTTAAACGTTTGATTTGACGTCGTTTGACGTTTGATTTGATTTAAAAAATTTCAAACGAACAAGCAAACTTTAAAAAATACCATATATTTTGAATGCTTTAAAGGAGTCGCACCAAAATCAAACCCAAACCATATTAAACATCAGTTGCGTATTAAATTCAACGTTAATTTTTTATTTTCACTTGAAATAAACGTAACTTGTTATTTCTCCTAACAATTGAGACGCGAAATTCGAATTGGTGAACAAATTAAAAGTAGGTTTTGTATTCTTAAAGAAATTTAACGGTAATTTTATTTTTTTACAATTTAAACGCAAATTTCGAGTTATGTAACAAATTAAACGTCAACTTTGAAATTTAGAACAAATTAAAACATGTATTTCGATTTGTTGAACCATTTAAACGAAATTTTCTATTTTTTTAAAACAATTTGAACGCAAACTACGATTTTTAAACAAATTTAAGTGCATTTTTTGAATAAATAAAACTTGAATTTCGATCTGTTGAACAAATAAAACGTGAATTTCGATTTGTTGAACAATTTAAATGCAAATTACGATTTTTTAAGCAATTAAATCGTGAATTTTAATTAAAACGTTCGAGCGGCTCGGACGACTCGAGCCACTCGAGTGAGCCGAACTTCTTAATAATTCGAGCTTAGATCGACGCTCGACATAGCATCGAGCCTACATCGAGCAGACTCGAACAGGTTCGATCAGCAACGAGCCGAGTCGAACAACGAGCCGTTCGATTCAAGTCGAGCTTCTGCACATCCTTACTTGTAACTACAATCCAAATTCATGTTGAATTAAAGGCTCTTAAGTGCAGTAATTTTCGAATTTACAGCTCCACCCCCTTAATCAAAAACTACCCTTAGTGCCCGCGGATATACAGTTCCACAGGAGTCGTTTGATCGAGACACGCATAACTAGTCTCAAATTCATCTTGAATTAAAGGCTCTCAACTGCCGTTGCATTCAAATTTATTGCTTCACCCCTGCGTGAAAGAACTACCCTTAGTACTCGCCGATATAGCGTTCCACGTGAACCATTTGATTCAGCGACTCGTAACTAGAATCAAAATTCACGTTGAATTAAAGGCTCTCAACTGCAGTAAACTTCGAATTTTCAGCTCCACCCCCTTAATAAAAAAAAATACCCTTGGTACTCGCAGATATACAGTTCCACGGGAATCCTTTGATGCAAACTCTCATAACTAGTCTCCACATTTATCTTGAATTAAGGGCTCTCAACTGCAGTAGAATCCAAATTTATTGCGCCGCCCCCGCATGAAAAACTACCCTTAGTTCCCGCCGGTGTACCGTTCCACGTGAACCACTTGATTCCGCGACTCAAAACTAGTCTCAAAATTCATGTTGAATTAAAGGCTCTTAAGTGCAGTAATTTTCGAATTTACAGCTCTACCCCTTCAATCAAAAACTACCCTTAGTACCCTCGGATATACAGTTTCACGGGAATCCTTTGATCCAGCCGCTCATAACTATACTCAAAATTTATCTTGAATTAAAGGCTCTCAACTGCTGATGAATCCAAATTTATTGCTCCACTCCCGCAGGAAAGAACTACCCTTAGTACCCGCCCATGTACCGTTCCACGTGAACCACTTGATTCAGCGACTCGTAACTAAAATCAAAATTCATGTTGAATTAAAGGCTTTCAACTGCAGTCAAAGCTGAATTTATAGCTTCACTCCCGCAATCAAAAACTACCCTTAGTACCTGTGGATGTACAGTTCCACGGGAACCCCAGAGATTCGTAATTAGTCACAACATTCATGTTCAATTAAATGCTCTTAACTGCTGTCTTTTGTTTTTCCCTCATTTTGTGAGAAAATAATTTAATTGTGGCAAGATCATAATTTCATATGAAATCACGGTAAATATGCGTTTTAAAATACTAATGACATGATTAGTTTAATTTGGTTATGGATATAGATGAGGGAAGTCGTTGATTGTAACATTTCTTATTGCGGATTACAATCACTTGGTATTCTGAAATTTGGGATGATGTACTATTTAAGACGGTAGCACCCGTCTGTAATCTCGTACAACCTTTTTATTTTGACAATGATAATACACGCTGCCGTCAGTTTCTGCACATGACGTATGCGTTAGTACAAGTGTATAAAAAATGTTATTAAATAATATTCTAAATAAATAAAATAAATGTAATGTTTGGATGTACCAAATTCATATAAAATCGAAAAAAAATTATATATGGTGCAATCCATACCATTTCGAGCAGAGTCAGTTCATCGACTTCTCTGATTTGGTCCATGATTTTTTTAATACTTTTATTCCAACTCTAAAAAGCTCTTACATTATTTATTTTTATTTTCTCTCTTAAATTTCCCTTAGTTATCATTTCTCAAAACTAACATATCTTTAGCTAGAATTTAAAAATCTGAAAAAATTCTCAAAAATCTTGTATCAAATAGCCAAATGTTTAAGCGTAGACCCAAAGCAACTGGCTCTCGCGTGTCCTTTTTTCAAGCCTTTTCTGAAAAAAAAAAAAAAAAAAAACAGAAGGTGAAACCAATCCATTGTGAGCTATTGTTCGAACATTTTTATATTTGATACGGGATTTTTAAGAATTTTTTCAGAATTGTCAGACGCTTTTTCTTTTATCAAATATAGAAGTGAACTTTGGGCCTGGACTTAACATTTTTTTATACTTGGCACAGAATTTTAGATTTTTTTTTCATATTCTGGCTAACAACATGTAAGTTTTGAAAAATCATAACTAAGTTAAATTTTGAAAAAAGAATGTAAAAAAGAAAGTTCGAGATTTTTAGTGTTGGAACAATATTATAAAAAGATATGAACCAAATCCGAGAGGGTCGAGGGTCTGGCCCATATTGAAATGGTATGGACGGCCCCGTATATAATTACTTTTCAAACTTAAGAAAATGCCAATATCTCAGTCTAAGTTTTGCGAATTCCATTGGCTCTTGTTTCTGCGGGTAGTTTGGACTAAGCCTTTAATATTAGCATTACTTATACTTCGATTCTACGGTTAACACGTACAAAATTTTAAAAAATGCCAATATCCTGGAACTGGGTTTGTCGATTCTCCTGATTCTAGTCTTATTCAAGAGCCTGAAATGAGCCTTTAATTTTAGCAATGAGTAATTTTCGATTCTATTATTGGTAGGGCCGTTACGACGTTGTGGCGGCTCCAGTTTGATATCAAGCTAGCACCGCCACAGATTTAAAAAAAAATAAAAAGAGCATTAAATTCGGGAATAGGGCATTAAATTAGCCTTAAATGAGCCCTTAATTATTTCCTAAGTTTTTGGTCGATTTGGTTAAGTGGCGGTGCCAGCTTGAATGACGTGAATTTCTTTACAATTAACATGGCACGCGCGCAACTTCACGCCGAACATGGCACACTCCTAACTTCATGCGGTACATGGCACACAGCAAACGAGAGATTATATATATATATATATATACGTATATATAGTAATAGTTAGCAAATAAATCCAGCTTCCAGCCAGAACGGCGTTTTGGAGTTTATTAGTGGAGTGATACAGTGAGCAGCGATTTCGTGGTATATTATTTGTATATAGGAGAAGTGATAAAAAGTGATAATTTTCTAGATTATGTGGCTGAAAATATAAAACAACCCCTCTTAAATGCGTTCAGTGGTGCAGTGTGTATTATAGTTTTCTCCTATTAGTTATTTTTTTACATATTTAACTTTTTATAATACAGCACTGTTTGGTGTAATAATTAACCTAAAATGTGCAAGCTGTAAATAAAGTTTAATTGAGCGTTTAAAAAATGGTGCCATTTCAAAATCTATAAATGTTCCAAGTAAAGAAAAATAGCAAAAAATTTCAGAAACTCCTGACTTAAGGGGGGGGCGAGTCAGCAAAAATGATTTTCAGAGAGTTATATTTTTTTATTCCAGTCAACCGATGAATATGAAATTGATATATCGCTTAAGAACTAATTTACAAATTTAGAAAGTAATGAATTTATAAATTGCTGGATACCTTTGGCCTGGGGACTTTAAAAAAAAATCCCTCCCGCCAAGTACTGTGGATTAATTTTTTTTTTTTCATGTTAAACATTCTTGAATTATTTTACCATTTTTTTCTTCGTTTTTTGTACTTTACATTTTTTAAAAATTTTAATGGCAAGAATTTGTGTTTCATTTCTAAATTTTTTTACTTTCGACTGCAAGATTTTTATTAGTCTCTAATAAGAAGAATACTGTGTTTATATCACTGTTGAACAATATGTACTTGACATGCTGCACATATTTTTAGTATATTTCGCGACTTTTTGTACTTATGCGCAGCTTACTGGTCAAGTTCTGACACTGTTTTTTTTTTTTTTTTAGGCAAATCGGATACCACTCACGTAAATGTACATGTCTCAATTTTTTTACCCGCGGGGGCTTTTTGGGGGTTGAAGTTTTACGTATTAATTTATATAATAATTCAGGATATTAAAAAAAAAACTTCAATTACGTGGAACTTCTCATAAAGAAATCTTGCCATTCTGCATAGGGTCTCAAAAATTTCGTAATTTGAAACAGAATTTTTCTGTAAGTATATAAAAAATCTTGCCATTCTGCACAGAATCTCAAAAATTTCGTAATTCGAAAGAGGATTTTTCCGTAAGTATATAAAAATGATTAAAATCGGCTGTTTTTTGCAAAATGATATTTCGTTGTTTAACGACATATAAAATAATATTAGGAAAACTAAATTAACATTTGTTAATACATTCTGTAGTTCTTTGCAAACTAAACAAATTTCATCTTACACATTTTTCGATAGGACTGTTCATTTCCAAAATATTAACGATTAAAGAAATATAAACACAGAAAATTTCAAATTTTTTCAAAAATTCGTCTAGCGAAAATATTGGACGTAGGGCCAAACAAAAAAATACGTGTCTCTTCTTTTTCAAAATAATTTTTGATAAAAAATTGTCAAAATTATTGAAAAGGGTCAGGGTCAGAGCATGAAAAATTTAGCTGGAATCCTCCATATACAGTTATTGTAAGTGGCACATGCCATCCATAGATGGCGACAGCCAGGCGGAAAGGAGAAGAAGAAGAAGAAGACAATTATTGTAACAGGGGGGCCACCACAGTACATTATATCATTTGGCACATGAGTTACCAAGTAATCTTCAGGCAGAAAAGTTCGATAAGATTAAACTTATGCTATTAAAGGTGCTTGTAGATCAACATATTAAAAATTCATTCGATTCTTTAAAACATGCGTAAGTTGTTTTAAAGCAAGGACCACCTTATTGAGCATTCTTCTAACAGTGTGCCCTTAATAAATCCGCAGTAATTGTCGGTGACCATTTCTACAGATATCTCATCACCTCGCAATAACATTCTATGTAAAGGGCAATATAATTTTTTATCACGGATAGAAATTAACGTAGTACCAAAGAGTTTGGGGGAACGTTTTGCATATCATAGGGATAAAAAAATGCGCTAAACGAGCAGGAATAAAAAAAACATGCGGCTCGCAATCCGAGAGTGAAAGTTGCTCGGCTCGTCGCCGGTTTTGTAGCACCGATGAGACATTGCTACGAGAGTAGTCGCCAGCAGCAACAGCGACAACGAGCAATGCCACCCAATGCTAGAAACCGAAGCAGCATCACTCTCTCTCGTATATACTGCAATTATTAAATAGGATACCCGTAATCCGGATGTCGACTCGCAAAACCTCTACTTATCGTTAATTCGTTATTACTGTAAATTGAGAATCAAAACCACGTTGGATACAATAATTTTACAGTTAAAACAGGTAGTTCTATCGTAATTGACATACTACAGTGAATGTGGTGAATATGATCCACCATGTTTACCCCAGTAAGTATATGGGGCATTCCATACCGATTCGATCTGTGTCTGACTGAAAGATTATCAAAAATCCAATATCGGATATAAACATTTTTAACGATAGTGTCTACATAATAAAAATTTAAAAAAATATTTTTAAGCCTCAACTCAGAATGGGCTGATATTTGCTTCTATCTTTTTTGGAGTTTTTCTTGAAAAATGAAATCAAAAAACTTTTTTCATATATGATAAGACGTAAAGACATAAAAAGTAAAAATAATTCATTGTCAGCTGTGGCTGGAACATTTCCACATGAATCACAGGTTTTTTGAGAATTTTTCCGATCTTTTTAGTTTAGTTATTAATTATTATTATTAAATTTAGTTATTAATACTAACGAAAAATCAACGGTAAATAAAAATGAACTAAAAAAATCAGAAAAATTCTCAAAAAACCTGTGACACATATGAAAAAGTTCTAGTCCCAACTGATAGTATTTTAAATGTCTCAATATATTTTAAAGTTTTTTGATTTTTTTTCGAGAAAAGCTTGGAAAAAAATAAAAGCAAATGTCAGCTCGCTCCGGATCTAGGCTTATAAATTTTTATATCTGATACGGAATTTGTGAAAATTATTTCAGATTTTTAAATTCGGACTAACAATATTTTCATTTTGAAACATTGTAACTATTTCAAATTTGAAAAAAAAATCGGAAAGAATTTTGAACTCAGCATTGAGACGATACATAAAATCATGGGCGAAATCAAAGAGGTCGAGGATCAGACCCAGGTCGAATCAGTATGAAATGCCCCATATGTAAGTCGGACCGGACCATGTTCGACAGGTTGTGTATTCTATAGGGTACACTATCAAAGCCGGGCACAACACTTAAATAGGCATTAAAAATAATTTATTCACACAACTGTAACCAGCCCGTAGCAACTCACCACTATTTCCTCTACGAAAACCCGACCTGCTTATTGTCGCACGAATTCCCACCTGACTAGATGGCATTAGCAGTACAGCGGACCAGTCCCGCCGATTTGTTTACGATTTAGTGCCGCCGGAACAAAACCGTAAACTGTATTTGATGATTACGAGTGTTCAATGATTGTCATCAGAATTAATATTGGATTGAAATAGTGTGATACTGTGCTCCCTGTGCTCTGTTGTTAAAGAATTATTATGTCGCGGTGTTTATCTCTCGGTTGCACGTTCGATTGTGATTATAACCCCGAAAAAGTTCATTTTTCACCGTCCCGAAAAGTGAACAATTAATAAATTCTTGGCAAAATGCTATAAAAAGAAAAGACTTAATTCTAAAACCGAGGCAAGCAATTTTTCAGAAGCATTATCGAAGGTTTGTAAGAACTGATGTTCGTACAAAACAACTTTCCTGTTTTTCTTTTCTTTTTTTTCTGCAATAAAAACTTGCTACTATTTATTACGAAATTGCATTTTTGTACTCATCATGATATGACATCAATTTGAATAAATAGGTTTTTGTTTTTGGTTTATTAAACAACAGAAGATCTATTCATCGAAATTTACGCCATTTCGTTCAGGAAGTTACGTATTTTAACCCGGATAAAATGTTTATATCCTCAATTGGATTCACCGGTCCATTGTACGCCTAGCGCCGCCTCAGACCTTAGCGGCCGCGCAACGCTATGACGCCTACCATACTTGTAGGGACACCTACCTGACTGTAACTAGTTGATAATCAAAGAGACCATCTTTGTATATCCACTATTGGAGATTTTTTATTCGACACTAAAACAAATTAATAATTCAACAACTATCACCATCAGATATTCGAAGATATATCATTTTTTAAAGAATCTCGGAAAACGTCTCTTTGAGGGTGTTGTTTGAGTCCCTCAAAGAGTCGTTGAAATCCCTTGCATCTCAGGAAGAGTCACGTCAAGAGTCAGAGTCTCGAAAGTTGTCGGTTTGAGACTCAGAAAATGTCTCGGCAAGATTCAGAGTTTTGAAAAGAGTCGCTTTCAGACTCTTTGAGTCCAAGAAAGTGTCTGAGCAAGAGTCATCGTTTACCCCGTCTGTTATGACGACATGTATCGGGGAAACTTTGTCGAAATACATAGCTTGCCTGTATAATGTACGAAACTAACAGTAGGCGGACTATTCTCTTTAATTACTTCTTTCCTCAAAGTATGTTTCGTAATATCTGAATAGCTAGCTGTGCGTAAGTATGAATGAAGCGGGGCAGGAAGTGGAACGTACTACATTACGACGAACTGCCTGGGAATAAAGCTTGAAAGACTGTACGTACGCGCATTTCACATATAGTGAACAAACAAACTTGGTATTGCATCATATAGTTATAAGGGATCCACCTAGTTCTATCATTGACAAGGAAAGTACCCAAGGTGGATCCCACCGGTTTTAAGGGGGAATATCAGAGAAACATTTTTTTTTTCGAATTGAAATATTTTTGCTCATCTTTAAGGTTTCAGCCTTAAGAATATTCTGTGTAAGTTTTATATTGAAATCCCAATAATTGTGGAAATTATGGTCAATTTACCGGAATACGGTCGAGCGATCGAGCGGCCGAACGGCCGTTGTGCCGTCTGATCCAGACTTTCTTGTCTAGCAGATATGGAGGGTTGCACCCTTTATGAATTCTAACGGTTCGTCTAGAACCTCATTCCACCATCTGTCGTGCAGCAGTGAGCAACGTTTATTATTTTGCGCATTGTTTTGTGAAAACTATATAGTGAAACGGATAGCAGAAATGGAAATTCGGATAAAGCGAATAAGGTGATTCGTAAAGACCGGCCTAAAAAAAGAGGACGTCCCATGAATCGTTATGAATCCGAACAAGAGTCAAATCGCGCGAGTGCTTCGGCAAAAAACTACAAACTTCAATTAATTTTGAATCAAGCATCAACTACAATATTGATTATGGTCTTCTAAATTTCGTTACCATGTTCTCGTTTATTAGTGATCACGTGAAATGCAAAGAGTACGGAGAAGAATACTCGTGGTCTCGGATTCAAACTCAAAATAAGGTGTCTTTCCTGTGAGCCCTGAAGTATTCCTTCATGACCATATATTTCCAATGCATACGAAGGTAAATACTAGGTTCTCTTTTACTATGTGAATTATAGGAATCGGACTAAAAGAAATACAAATATTTTATGGAATTATTGATCAAGTACGTCTACTTGCTGCGGATGGCCTACTCCTATGGTTGAGAAATCGCAGATTAACGGTAAAGTAAAGAAAAAGTTTTCTCAAAATAGTATTATATATTACGTAATTATTATGAATTTTTTTACAAAAATCGGTGTTTAAAAAAATATATAAAAATTTGGAATATGAAGAATATCGTGTGTACATATTATCCTGATTTTCGAAGAATTGTACAAGTTATGGCCGATTTATCGAGAAACTGACGAGCGACCAAGTTCCTAAGCGCGTAATTTCTTTGCCAAACTGCAGACACTATTATCCTCGAAATATACTATTCAAAGACCGTCCCCAAAATATTCGGAAAATGGCTCGATCGATTGTTTCCAAAATTTGATACAATATTTTCGCATAAGTTTTCTACTTCGGAACATAGGATTTTATTTTCACTTAATAATTATTATTTTTTATCAAACCAGAAAGGACGGAAATTAAAGTTGAAAAATGAACGTACAGTTCAATCGGCCGCCATTTCATGCATTTTTTTTCTTTCTTTTTCAAAAAATCTTACGTTGCAAAGGGCATCATACATTACATTTTGAGAATTTTTTTGAAATGTTTGCTTCAGATTAACCGACTGCATATAATCTTGGGAACCACTGACCGTGCGAGCGAGGAACATTTGTTACGCCGACCATCACAGCAGCGCTCCCAGTTGATATATATTTATAAAGAAATTAATCAGCATACCTCAACATGTACACTTTCGAATAAAACAAACCTAAATAATATAGAACAGATAGTTTTTGAGATAATAATTCCTAAAGTTCACCTATTTTTTTCCGCTGTCTACTCGGATGTTCTCCCTTAATGAAAGTCTGTAGGTGAGTAAAGTGCTTCGAGGCATAAAGCATGCTCACAAAATTAACGACCAATTTTAGGTTTTAGAGGGTCCATTTAAACTCCCTATATATGCGCAATAGAAAAAAAAACCTTCCATAAAAATGTTGTGTATCTTCGAATGTAATTTCAGATGATGTGAACAAAATTTTATTAGCATTGTTTCTTAATTACATAATTACCGTCGCCATGCTTGTTTTTGGGAATTCGAGCATCTTCTTGAGGACTTAAAATGTGTAGATTCCCATTCCGAATCCAAATATGTATCATAAAATATTTTTATACGTCGTTGTTCGCTAAAAGTGGTGGCGGTGTCAAAGATTTCTAAAATTCTAAATAGTCCCCTAAGAATGCCGACGACCATCTGATAAGTCTTGCATTCATTTACGCGTTAATCAAATGGGAAATAACAAAAAAAAGTGATTGCGGTACCTCTGCATTATTTTTTACGGGCCTCAAAATTTAACTGACATCATTTGACATAAAAAAAACTTAGACACACCCTAATATTTATACTGTACTGAAATATAAAACTATATGTATTGCCGATTCTTTTGGTATTGACAGAAAAGACAGTTTCCCGAAAACAATTTCCCGAAGATAAACCCCGAAAAAACTAATAACCTAACCTAACTAAACTAAAGAACGTTATGAACCTAAAGAACCTAAAAAATCTAACCTAACTAAACCTAAAATATAATTAGTTGAAAATACAATACTTTCGAGAAATCGTACTTTCGGGATATTGTCTTTTCGGATAATTGTACTCTCAGGAACTTGTACATTCAGGAAATTGTATTTTCGAGAAATTGTTTTTCGGGAAATTTCCGCGCCAACTATATATTCGTTTCTTATACCATAATATTTATCTTTTGCCACCCGCAAGTGTATCCGTGAATTGTTTATCTTGTGCGATATGAATAACTTCAAGAGCTACCCACGGATTCATATCTACTGCAATTTATGCCTGTAACCCCTGTGCATTGCATGTGATATCCTTGTTTCGCGGTTTCTGCACGGATTAACCAAGGCTTATCATATCCGTAGCTCCGTTATCTCCAGTGAACTCGAACCGCACATCCTAACTCCTGCCTAACTTAAATAAATCGTATATCCTCAAGTTTACAGTGTAAAATGTACCAACGCGACCACGAGAAAGGCATCCCTTTTCACGCTCATTTAAAATACTTTATGTATGTTTCAACTTATCTCAAAATACTTCTTATTCTATGCTACTCCAATCTGCTTCCTCATAGAGGAAATTATTTTGGTAGAAAAAAATTAGATTTTCGTGCCTGTCAATATTCACAACGAAACATTCCCATATGACCAACGCCGATTTTGAGAATTTTTATATATCTTGTAGAACTTTAAAATTACAGGATTTTTTTCTCGTCGGAAATTGATATTCAGGGGGCAAACTGCTTCTCAAAGTTTGGCAAGAAGATCGACCGAATTTTTTTTTCATAGAAGCACTCGACGGGCTTCAATGAAACTGTCATGGAGGTATCTCGTGTTAGCAGGATCCAGAAACGACATCATCCGACACAGACAGAGCCCTTTAAGGGAGTGTATTCACCCTTATCAATTTTTATTTCCTTTTCGCGACAAATAATCTTACTGAAATACAAACTGCATGCCGTTGATGCTTGAATAAAAATAAGAGTTAACATGTTTTTACCCCTAAAACCACTCTTTCACACAGTAAATATGATTCAAGGTATTTTTTTATATACGGAGCTGTTGGAAAAACAGCCAAATGAACAACGATTCTGCGACACGTTGCGCATCCCGGCGCGCAGGCGATGAGCGGATTCACATATACGCGACACTTATACACTCTCACTCACTGCTCTCTAATAGCTGTACTGCCACGTGTGAATATATGAATTGTATTTCTAATTTTTTCCTTAAATCTGTGTGCCAAATTTATTTATTGAACCTCGTACGGTGTTCCTGACTCCTACAATAACCAACAGGTTATGGGCCCAGGAGAGGTTTAAGCAGATTAAGTGAATATAAAGTCAATTATAAATTCAGTGCACGTGGAAGTTTAAGGTTAGCCATGTCAGATATATTCCGTGCGAATATAACCAAGCTAAACAACGATAATTACTCCGTTTGGAAATTCAAATTGGAGCTGTTGCTCATTAAAGAGGATCTATGGAGTCAAGTCAGCACGGAAAAACCAACAGACGAAACTGCGGCAGCCACATGGCAGAAAAAGGACGATAAGGCGAGAGCGATTATAGGATTGCTTGTCGAAGATTCTCAACTCATCCATATACGTAAGGACACCACAGCGAAAAAGGTATGGGAATCGCTAAAGAATTACCACGAGAAATCGACGCTGACAAGTAAAGTTTATCTCCTAAGGCAGATTTGCAATTTAAAGCTGAGTGAGACAGGCAATATGGAAGAGCATGTAACGACAATGCAAGATTTGGTAGATAAGCTAACAGCGCTTGGAGAGGAAATAAAGGATCATCTTTTCGTAGCCATGTTGCTGAGTAGTCTACCCGATACGTACAGTACCTTGATTACCGCATTGGAAAGCAGACCGGAAGATGAATTAACGTTAGGGTTAGTTAAAGGCAAATTGATCGACGAATATAAAAGAAGAAAAGGCGTGCCAGATTCAGAGGATTCAAGCTCAGCATTGAGAGCATCGCAAAGAAGGAATACAGACACAGAAGCCGAAAAATCGTGTTTCTTTTGTAAGAAAACGGGACACTACAAACAAGATTGTTTCAAATACAAAAAATGGAAAGCGAATAAGGACAAAAGAGAGAAAGCCAACGAGGCAAAGGATGATGAAGAGCGAGCGGGATCGGTTTGCTTCAGTGTTCACGAAGCCGCGAGTAAAAAGGATGCCTGGTACATCGATTCGGGTGCCACAAGTCACATGAGTAACAACGAAAGCTTCTTCAAATATCTGGATCGAAAGAAGATGCGAGAAGTAGCGCTTGCCAACGGACAAGGTGCAAAAGTATTGGGAATCGGCACAGGTGAACTGCATTGCCTCAATGGAAAAAATGAAGCAGTCAAAGTAAGCATTAAAGATGTATTATATGTCCCAGATTTGACAGAAAATTTATTATCTGTGAAAAAACTCACAGAAGGGGGTCATACGGTACAGTTCAAAGGCGAACGATGCGAAATTTCTAAAAATAATATCGTGGTCGCCACAGCAAATTTATCATCTAATATGTATGCAATGAGAGTTCACCACAGAGCATTGGCAGTCAAAGGAAACGAGCATACAGCAGACTGTCAACACAGTTGGCACAGGAGGTTCGGCCATCGCCACCCTGAGGATGTTCAAAAGCTGGAGATGAAGAAGCTGGTGACGGGCTTAAAAATCAAGGATTGTGGAATCCGAGAAGTTTGCGAATGCTGTATCAAAGGAAAGATGTCGAAATGTCCAATACCAAAGGAAGCGACAACCAGAGCAGCATCCGTACTAGAATTAGTACACACAGATCTCTGTGGACCCATGCAGAATGCAACACCAAGCGGAAAAAGGTACAAGTCTGAGGCAGCGAAATGCATCAAGGATTACATCAGATACACCGAGAACAAGTTTGGAAAGAAAATCAAGGTCATCAGGTCGGACAACGGACGAGAATATGTCACCAAAGAGCTACAGGAATCGCTTACGGAAATGGGAATAAAAGTACAGTACACGGCGCCCTACTCGCCCTTCCAAAACGGTGTGGCAGAGCGCAAAAACCGAACACTCATGGAAGCTGCAAGGTGTATGCTGATCGACGCAGGGATGGAGAAAAAATACTGGGCGGAGGCAGTCAACACGGCGTGCTATTTACAAAATATTTTGCCGTCTAAAGCAGTTGATAAAACCCCATACGAGTTATGGAACAGCAGGAAACCCGACGTCGAACATCTACACATATTTGGATGCAAAGGATATGCTCATATTCCAAAGGAAAAACGGAGAAAGTTAGACGACAAAGCGACGTTGCTCATTTTTGTAGGATATTCAGCTGAATCAAAGGCCTACAGAATGCTGGACACAGGAACAAATAAAGTAATCATCAGTCGCGATGTCAGAGTCATCGAACACGATTTAAAGAAAGAAGACAAGAAAGAAGAAAAGAAGAACGACAAGAAGAGAACCGAAGAAAAGAAGAGGAACGTTCAAACAACAGTCCCCGATATACCACTGCACGAGGAACAAGAAAATTGCTCTGAAGAGGTTGAAATAACTTTCGAAGACGAATTCGAAGACGAATTCGAAGACGAACAGTATCAAGAACTGGATAACGCAGTGGAAGAATTAGAAGAAACAGTGGATTTATCCGATGATTCGGTCCTAGAGCAGTCATTCCCAGCCGGCGACGAAGAATATATTTTTCCCGGCAACGCTGGTGGTCTCGCCAATCAAGAGGCTCGAGTTTCGGATAGACGAACGAAAGGACAACCACCAGAGAGATTCGCGCCTAGCGCAAAAGTCGTAATGGAATACACAGAACCGAAAAGCAGAGCAGAAGCGCTAAACGGAGCCGACAAACATGAATGGATCGAGGCAATGAACGAAGAGATGAAATCGATGGAAGAAAATTCAACTTGGCAACTCACCACGTTGCCTGAAGGAAGAAAAGCCATCGGTTGTAAATGGGTATTCAAAAGAAAAAGAAACATCGTAACTGGATTGATAAAATACAAAGCGCGACTCGTAGCGCAAGGTTTCAGCCAGAAATACGGAACAGACTACGACGAAGTGTTTGCACCGGTCGTAAGAGCAACAACGCTACGCTTGCTGCTCACGATTGCAACACAACGAAAACTGAAGATACATCATTTCGATGCGAAGACGGCATTCCTTAACGGAGAGTTGACAGAGGCGATTTATATGAAGCAACCGGAAGGATTCGTCAACGCAAAGAAAGAATTAGTCTGTAAACTTAACAAGAGCATATATGGACTAAAACAGGCTGCAAAATCGTGGAACGAAAAACTCAATGCAGCCCTCATCAAGTTAGAATTTCAACAGAGCATATCAGACCCTTGTCTGTACTCCAAAACCACCTCGAAGGGCGTCCAGTACGTAGCGGTGTATGTCGATGACCTTCTGATCGCTGATGAGAACGAGGACGAAATACGAAACACAGCTGATGGACTCGAAGAAGAATTCACGCTCACGAGACTTGGTGAATTGAAGAATTATCTTGGAATAAATATCGAAAGAGACTCAAAAGGGGTTTTCTACATGGATCAAGCGGACTAGATCCAAAAAATCATCGATAGATTTGGACTACAGGACGCAAAAGTATCAAAAACACCCCTAGACACTGGATACCTGAAAATTGCCCGCGATGGAAAGGCGATGGTCAACGGAGAGAAATATCAGAAACTCATCGGAGCTCTCCTGTACGTAGCGACTCACACGCGACCCGACGTGGCAGCAAGTGTATCGATATTGAGTCAAAAGGTCAAACATCCGACTGAAACTGATTGGAACGAAGCAAAAAGAATTGTCAGATACCTAAAGGGTACAAAACAATTCAAATTAAAACTGACAAGCAACAAGAAAGGGCTTGAAGTGTACACAGACGCAGATTGGGCAGAGGATAGGAGCGACAGCAAGTCACACAGCGGATTCGTATTCTTATACAATGGAGGAGCAATCGCATGGGCTTGTAGAAAACAAACATGCACAGCTTGGTCGAGCTGCGAAGCAGAATACATCGCTATAGCAGAAACGAGCAGAGAGCTATTGTGGTTACGAAGATTACTCGAAGACTTCGGAATAGAGCAGACACGGCCAATCCGAATGTATGAGGACAATCAGAGTGCAATCAAGCTGGTAAAAAATGGGGAGTCGAGAAACAAAACAAAGCACGTAGACGTGAAATATCATTTCGTGACAGATCTAGTCACAAAGAAAATCATCGAAATACAATACTGTCCGACAGACGAGATGATAGCCGATATGATGACAAAACCACTTGGAGCCGTGAAGCTGAAAAAACACCGAGAAGGATGTCAACTAGTGGATATCGAACGTAGCATCGATTAAAGGCGCATAATCGTTGAGGAGGGGTGTTGGAAAAACAGCCAAATGAACAACGATTCTGCGACACGTTGCGCATCCCGGCGCGCAGGCGATGAGCGGATTCACATATACGCGACACTTATACACTCTCACTCACTGCTCTCTAATAGCTGTACTGCCACGTGTGAATATATGAATTGTATTTCTAATTTTTTCCTTAAATCTGTGTGCC
This sequence comes from Perithous albicinctus, assembly GCA_964016905.1. Lineage (NCBI taxonomy): Eukaryota > Metazoa > Arthropoda > Insecta > Hymenoptera > Ichneumonidae > Perithous > Perithous albicinctus. Next base: position 1,456,680 of record OZ024691.1, on the reverse strand, counting down.
AAATTTATTTATTGAACCTCGTACGGTGTTCCTGACTCCTACAATAACCAACAGGAGCATTCCTTACCAATTTTTTGTATTATCATCCCAACTCTAAAAGAGCTCTAAAATTTTTTCCGATTTTTTTTTTCAAATTTGAATTAGTTACAATTTTTCAAACTGAAAATATTGTTCTTCCGTACTTAAATATCTGAAAAAATTCTCAGAAATCCCGTACTAGGAATAAAGAAATTAGAACCTAGACGCAGAGTGGGCTGAGATTTGTTTTTTTTTTTTCGGAGTTTATTTCGAAAAAAAAAATCAAAGAACTTTTTTTAAATATGAAAAAACTTTTAAAACTATAAAAATAAATGTAAAGATGTAAAAACTGAAAACAATCCACTGTCAGCCGTGGCTGGAAAATTTTCATATACATCACAGATTTCTTGAGAATTTTTCCAAATTTTCAGGATGTTTTTAGTCATTTTTATATACTAACAAAAAATCAACTTAAAATAAAAATGAAAGATAACCGCCAACTAAAGAATTTTATATTATTTTCATTAATAATTCTATGCTCTATATAAGTTATGGTTTCTCACAAGAAAGTTATGTTTTTCCAAAAACCAATATATGCGAAATTTCAGAGTCAGTTTAAATTGTCCAGATGGTCGGAAAATGTAATTTCTTAGCTCATGCTCGGATGGGTATGTATGTGTAAGTGACATAAATAAAACCACTAAACCTCATAAGCGGCTTGTGCTGGCAATTCGAGAATTGATAAATGACCACGTCCTTAGGCACAACCTTTGTTCACTACAATTTTCATTTAAATGAAAATTTTTCACTAAAATGAAATTTTCACCCATCCTAGCACAAGGTAAGACCTTGGTCTAGGTCGTTTTCATTCTTTATTAAACTAAAAAATTAAAAAAGACAACTATAATTTAATTGCATGTCAAAAACATAGTATAAGTGTCATATAATGTTAGAAAAGTTTGTTGTAGAAATTTAATAAAGAATAAAAAGGACCTAGACCAAGGTCAAAACGTAAAGGAGAGAATGAAAGAATAATTCATCCACATTAAATGGCCGCCAGTAGCCGACAACCCAATTTCGTAATTGTTCACATCCGGCCACAGCAATCAATAACAAATGTAAAGAATCAAATTTTCCGACCATTTGGACAATTTAATCTGACCCTGAAATATCGCATACATTTTCCTTCCTCATAGAGGAAGCTTTGTTTTCATGAAATTTTTTTTTCGAGATTTTGATGTCAGGACACTCATAATGGTCCAAAACGTCGACAAAAGTGGTGTTGAAAAAGTGTCCGTCCGTCCGTGTGTGCGTGTGCGTGTTCGTGCGAGTGTGTAACTGATCTAAATTTTAGCATAAAACTTAAATAGAGTGTATAGTTGTTTCAATAAAGTAGACAAGATTTTATAGAAATATGTATTCTCGTAATTTTTTTGAAAATGCTATGACTCGAGAACGGTTCACGCAACCGATCCAAAATGTAGTATAAAACTTGAATAGAATGTATCATTGTTTGATATGAATTTGGTGAGATCCAACAAAGTGATCATATTTCACAGATTTTTTTTGTATGAAGCTTACCCTATGAGGAAGCGAAAATTGATCAACATACTTCCTCGTAGAGGTAGCTTTGTAAAAATTCGAAAATAATTTGGAAGCAATGTGCTAAAGTTCTAAAACAAAGAATTGAGGAATAATTAAATAGCATATTATAGTCGGGAGATTTTCACACCTAATGACGAACAAATCTCCCGACCATGATATGTTATTTAATTGTTTCTCAATTTTTCATTTACCCATATTATTTATCAATAAATTACCTTTTTGAGTCGGGAAAATCAATTTTTTATTGGCGTAAAATTACTTTTTAATACTTCGAAAATAATATTTTATTACTATTAACTAAAAATTCCATCAATATTGACAATTGAATTTTTCAATATTCCTACACATGTTATTCTATATTTGATACAATAAAAACGAGTAAAAAAATGGAGACAAGTACATTTACGTGGGTGGTATCCGATTTGCCTCAAAAAAAAAAAAAAAAAAAAAAAAAAAAAAAAAAAAAAAAAAAAACAGTGTCAGAAACTTGACAGAAAGCTGCGCATAAGTACAAAAAGTCGCGAAATAAACTAAATATATGTGCAGCATGACAAGTGAATATTGTTCAACAGTGATATAGACACAGTATTCTTCTTATTAGAGACTAATAAAAATCTTGCAGTCGAAAGTAAAAAAATTTAGAAATAAACACAAATTCTTGCCATTAAATTAAAAAAAAAAAAATGTAATGTACAAAAAACGAAGAAAAAAATGAAAAACTTTACACCCGTTTTCACGGGTGTAAAGTTTATATGTGTCATAATTTTTGAACTCTGTTAAAAAAAAACGATGCTCCATATGAAACTATCTCTCCAAAATAGTTTCTTATATTATTGTTCAAAGAGGAAACGACCATGCACAATGATAACCATAAAGATGCCAAAAAACATGGACAACCGCAAATATGCACCCTTTGTTGGATTCTCATCAAATTCAGTGTCAAGCAATGATATATTCTATTCAAGTTTTGTACAAAATTTTTAAACCGTTACTTGAACTGTTCTTGAGTTATAGCATTTAAACAAACAAAAAATGCAAATTTCTATAAAATCTTAACTGCATTATAAATTTTTTCCAAATTGAGTATCAAACATAGACACACGCTATTCAAGTTTTATGCAAAAATTTAGATCAGTTGCATGAACTGTTCTCCAGTTATATCATTTTCAGAACAATAATGAAAATAAAAATTTCTATAAAATATTAACTACTTTATCGATTTCACCTAATTTAGTATTAAACATTGATTCAATCTTTTAAGTTTTATGCAAAATTCTAGATCAGTCACTTGAACAAATTTAGAAATTCAAACCTTTTTTTATTACAAATTTATTTTTCAATATTTCAATTTTTCAAATTATATGAATATAAAACAGGGTGCAAAATCTAGCCTGGCACATTGCATCCACATATTCCATCTTTCACAGAGCAATCTCTAATAGTTAGTGTGATCACCAACTTTGGCTTCCTCATAGAGAAATACGCCATGTGAAAGATGGAAAATAAGTAAGCAATGCACAATATCTGACTTTGCACCCATGTTCACTAATGCATCATAGCTTTTAAATTCTGTTAAAAAAATAAAGTGCTGTATATGAAACTATCCCTCCAAAATAATTTCTTATATTATCCAAAGATGAAACAACGATGCACAATAACAACCACAAAGATGATGAAACTACAAGGGCGAACACACCTAAAAAAATTCTCTTTAATGTGAACTCTTCATTGGATTGATACCAAATTCAATAGTAAACAAGGATAAATTCTTTTAACGATTTATGCAAAATGTTGGATCAGTTGCATGAACTGTTTTTTAATTATAGCGCTTTATTAAAAAGAAAATTCAAATTTCTATACAAATCTTAACTTCTTTATCGATTTTACTTGAGTTTTTCTTGCAAAATTTTAGATCGGTTATTTCAAAACAAATTTAGAAAATAAGACTTTATAATTGAATTTTTTAAGGGGTTAGAAAAAAAAGTCAGAAAAAAAATGAATTTTAGATAGTTATATTTGTAATTCCTGTCAACCGATAAATATGAAATTTATATATCACTTAAGGACTGAAACAAAGAATTTTTCTGCCAGTGTTGAAACCAATTTAGTTAACCGGTTCCATTGTAAACCAGATTTGGGCTTTTTCAACTCTGTGCATGATTCAGAATTGAGCACTGAAAGGATTTTGCTTGATGATGTCTTATTTTCTTTGTAACATCATTTTGTAACAACAGGGATTTTTTTTTTAAAGTCCCTAGGCCAAAGATATCCACCAATTTATAAATTCATTACTTTCTAAACTTGTAAATTAGTTCTTAAGCGATATATCAATTTCATATTCATCGGTTGACTGGAATAAAAAAATATAACTCTCTGAAAATCATTTTTGCTGACTCACCCCCCTTAAGTCAGGAGTTTCTGAAGTTTTTTGCTATTTTTTTTTTTTACTTGCAACATTTATAGATTTTGAAATGACACAATTCTTGAAACACTCAATCAAACTTTATTTACAGCTTGCACAGTTTAGGTTAATTATTACACCAAACATTGCTGTATAATAAAAAATTAAATATGTCAAAAAATAACTAATAGGAGAAAACTATAATACACACTGCACCATTGAATGCATTTAAGAGGGGTTGTTTTATATTTTCAGCCACATAATCTAGAAAATCATCACTTTTTATCACTTCACCTATATACAAACAATATACCACGAAATCGCTGCTCACTGTATCACTCCACTAATAAACTCCAAAACGCCGTTCTGGCTGGAAGTAGGGATGGGCGATGTTTTCTGATTAATTTAACATCGATGTTTTTTCCTCAAATAATCGAATAATTTCGTCGATGTTTCTTAGACCCGATTAATCGATAGTCGATGTTTTTTTCCCGAACATCGATGTTTTTTAATCTGGTTCTGGTGTGAATGGCGATGCGCCTGCGCGTGTGTACTGCCATGTAGTGGCACCATTGCTTGGTTGTTTTTCTCTCGAAACTTCTATTGTTTCGTTTCGATCTTTCGATTTTTCTTCTTCGTTCGCCGGTGCGGTCGCGGAGACGCCGGTTCGCAATTTTCTTTTTGGAGATCCCACCCACACTGCGAATCTCCAAAAACGAAAGTAACCGCCAGGCGGGTTAAACGGATGGCGTCGTGTCAAGTTCGAATCGAAATTGACAGGGACGATGGAGGGATCAGGTAAGACATCCACGTTGGCGTTGCTAACCTCACGTATGGCGTCCAAGTATTCTGTCATATTTCATTGCCCGTGTTAATTTTCTTTTTTTTCATTGTGTCGATGAAGAGGAAAGAACATACAGCCTGTTCTTTCAAATAAATCAACAAGCAGCCTACGAATTGCAGAATCTCACACGACAAGACTATGTGAGGCTGAAATGTGAGTAACATCTTATTGAAATATATTTTTGACACATTTTCTCTAATAATGATAAATTAATCTTCTACGTTTTTCTTATAGTACACGATGATCTTGCGTATGAGCGCATTCAGCAGCTTCTCGACTCAGGTGAAATGAGGAACGACGACGAGTATATCGAGGCTCTCTACAAGTCTATCGATGGGATCGATTTGTAAGATAATACTTTTATGTTCATAATAATTATGTTAATTATTTTTAAATTATACAAATGTATATACTTCAGCACAAGAATTTCAGTTGCAGCGACATCGTCATCGTCAATCCGGATCGCCAGTTCAAGTGACGCAGTTGACACGACTGACACGAGTTTGGCTCATCCACCTCAGTCTGCCGCAGCAACGACTGTTCGCCAAAATGCGTCTCTAGACCAACTTCATGATCAACAAACGTCCAAGTGAGTCAATAGCGTATTTTCATTTTTTTTTATCCTACTAATTTTATAGATTCAATATTTAAACACTACCTTGCATTCAGTTTTATTCAGTACTTTCGATCCTTTTCTAATTTTGCCAAAAATTTCGTGGATTATGAAACTAATGTATAAAATGAAGTCATTGTTATCATTATTACATGATTTATAAACAATTATGTTGTATGTTTACAGGAGAAAATCAGGCAGCTATGTATGGAGTTTTTACAAGAAGCTTGATAACTCAACGGCTCGTTGTGATCTCTGCCAAAAGACATTCAAACACGGCGGCAACATTTCACACCTCCAGCAGCATCTGTCAAGAAAGCATCCGACCTTCTATAAGCCGAGGAACGTGTCGGTAGATCGATCGAAAAAACGAACTCTGCCAGAGTCTAGCACTGACGTTGACGATCCGGATGCAACTTTGTCATCCACCACGACACAATCGAGAGAGACATCTAAGGTACCCAGTCTGCAGATTTTATGTATGATACGCTTATGAATAATCTCAAACATTTTAAATTACAGGCGAAACCGCAACGTAATGTTCCGATTAGGGCAGCGTTCCTGAGAACCAGTTCCTTTGCAGGTTTGTAGACATTCCTCTGTGCTTCAACAGATACCAAAGAACATTGTTATTGTGAAATAAATTTAATTCGATGTTTTCGATTTTATGTTTTATATAGACGGTGGCTCGATGGCAGACCGGATAACGAACTCGCTGCTGTACATGATCGCTGCTGACACTATGCCTTTCTCAGTAGTTGAAAATGACGGTTTCAAGCAACTGATGAAAACAGCGATTCCATTGTACACTCTGCCGAGCAGGAAAACGGTCACGGGACTGATGAGCACAAAATATCAGATGCTCAAGAACGATGTCCAGCTGCGTCTCAACAAAGCAGAATCGTACACCATTTCGTGTGACAATTGGACCGGCGTAACAATTCATTACGCCACGTCGGACGGACAGCTGAAGACCGGTTGTTTGGGTGTTGTGCCACTCCAAGAGCGCCACACGGCGGAATATTTATCCGAGACTCTTCTAACCGTGCGATTCGAGCACGGATTAAGCCCAGAGAAGGCGACGGCAATCGTCTCTGATAGCGCAGCAAATATAAAAAAAGCCGTGTATGATTCATTTGGCCGCTCCAAGCACTTGCCATGTTTTGCGCACATGATGTCACATCTAGTTCCCGACGCGATGTCGTCTGATTCGATGACGCACGTGGGAGATCTTATTGAAAAAGTCAGAAACATCGTCATCTTGATAAAGAGGAGTGTTGTAGCTTCGGACGAATTGAAAAGACTCCAAATCCGCGACGGAAAAACGGCATCAATGGCTCTGAAGTTCATCCGCGACGTCCCAACTCGGTGGAACTCGAGTTTCTACATGCTGGAGCGGTTCCTCGCCCTCGAGGACTACGTATATCCCGTAATTGCCAAGTGCCGAAACTGCCCGGGTTTGCTCAAACGAGACGAAATACAGCTGTTGAAAAATATCTGCAGCCTCCTCGCGCCCATCGAGAAAGTAATCAAGGAAATCAGCGGCGACTCATATCCGACAGCGAGCTTAATTATACCGATTATACGCTGCATGGAGTCAGCGATCCGCTCTTGCGAACCGGAAACGTTGGATGTGGATGAAAAAGTTCTGAAAGCGACTACGGAGTTCAAGGACAAACTTTTGGAGGCGATTGGCCGAAGATTTAAAGATCAGGAGTTGCATCCAATCCTCGCGATGGCAACGATCCTGGATCCGCGGTTCAAAAGACTGCACTTTCAAAGCGCGATGGCAGCATCCTCAGCGATCACCAAAATTAACGCGCTCATAAAACCTATCGCGGCTTCCGAAATTCCTCGAGAAAGCGAGGAAGTTCGCTAAGTGCTACTTTATTGTAAACGTGCTTTAGGCCGGCGGCCGTATAGAGCACGTATTACTTTCATTTTAGACCCGTTTTGAACCGATTTAAATGTGAAGTAAATTTAATTATTAAGGTGACTGACCATAATTGTTTTTTTTTTTTGCATCTGGCATGTAACTTGCAAACCAAAATGTTGCTATAAACCTATTTCCTATGTTTTGTTAAAATGTTCTCTGCTCCGTACTGACATTAAAATTGTCCTATCCAAATTTTATATTTGTGCTTTTTTTTCGCCCAACTTCAAGTATACGATTTTGTAATAAAAACTTTGATAAATGATACATTTTCCTAAAATGATTTTTTTCCTGTTTTTTTACCCTGTAATTGCATTTTTTCCTTTTTTTCAATTAATATAATCGATGTTTCGATGTTTTTTCTGAACATCGCCCATCCCCAGCTGGAAGCTGGATTTATTTGCTAACTATTACTATATATACGTATATATATATCTTCCATCCATATGACTTTAGCCGCTAGGCCTACTACCAATATATATATATTATATCTCGTTGGCTGTGTGCCATGTACCGCATGAAGTTAGAAGTGTGCCATGTACGGCGTGAAGTTGCGCACGTGCCATGTTAATTGTAAAGAAATTCTGAAATTCGAAAATATAAACAACCATAGCTTTGTAATAATCAATAGCTACAGCATTTAGTCCCAATCGTGATATTTTAAACTAATCTATCTAACTGCAGCATGAAATATCTTCAAAGCACTCGAAATTAGTTTATATCACCATATAACCTGTTGATACAATGAGTTGGCTCCAGAGAGTCTTGTAGCGTCTCGTTTTCTCAGTCGGTAAGTAGGGTAAATGTACTTGTCTCGAGACGTTACTGCGTCTCTTGATAACCGTTTCAAACTCCTATTTTTATTTCGAAATAAAAACACGATTTCGACAGAAATTTATAAAAGAATACAAATATTAAGTTTGCTAAGTACGCTTCCTTTTATCTTATTAGAAAAAGTCACAAAAAATAATGCATTGAAAACCCGAAACTTAATGTTTTTTTTACTTTAAACTAGATAAACATGTTCGACATGATGTTCATCAATATTTGTACTATGATGAAAAGATTGGCAATATTATTTATGTCGAAATCGTGTTTCTTTATTGAAGTTAGAATTTTTCCAGTGTAAGTACATTTTTTTTCTATAAATCACGAATGACCCAAAGCAAAAGTCTAATAAATATCACAGGTATTCTTTTCAGTGATAACAACGGTATAAAAAATATTAAGGAGGGTTAGCTTCCATCATCTGTAAATTACTATTGAATACCCCGTAAGCCTAAAATCACCAAAGCCACATTAAAATGTAAAAAAAAACGAAAAAATGTCAACATATTTTTTGTGTAGAGATCGATATTCTTTGATAAAATGTACGACCTAAAAGTATAACTAGTTTAAAAAGATTGAAAAATCCACGATATTTTCCTGACGCTCTCAATTCCCTGAATTTTCCGACTTTTATGGATTTAGGATAGAAACGCCATCCAGATAAAGATAGACAGTGAGAGAAAGGTCTAAACCGAAGTGAACCTCATCTACTCACTTACGACACCTCGAAAGCGCGGCAAGAAAATAAAACCAACAGGTTAGTTCAGAATCACCGGATTCTCCACCCACCTGTTGCTATTGTCACTCCCTTGATAAGTTGCCAGTTCCACACCATAGGCATCCAATCCCAGTCTTCTTTTTTTTTAAATCTCCAATGTAAACGACCGGCACGAAAAAAACAGACTTGGATTCACGTGGGTTGCATAGAACAGGAGAATAAAGCGAGACTGAGGGAAAACCACGCCTCGAACTAAACAGAAGAAACGAGAGACTGTGTGATTCAGAAGATGTTAAGAATTCTAAGAAAAGCAATGCTCTGCCTGTAAAAAAGATAGATTAGAAGTATGTGCGTGGTGTCAGTCGACAATAACGATAATTCGCTCTAATTGTTATTTGCGTCTTATAATTCGACCCCGTTGTACGCATTCGACGATTTGTCTAACTAATGTGAGCTAGTAGCTTTATTAGACGTAAGCGAGGTGCAAGCTGGTTGCATCCCGCTCACTCACGCTAAGACTGGTTACCATTCATAGCTCTAAAAGCGCAAGAAAGGGGAAGCATTACACGGAATGCCAAGGACTATCAGAATTAAAACTACGAGCCACCAAAGCAGTCAACTGGATGAGTTTGTCAGATTGTTTGAAGAGAATCTTACTGTTGCATCAAAACAAATCATGCATTAATGGATAAATTTAAGGACGTCGTTTCGTTGCATCCAAGTTAAATACCGGTTTAGTCATAACTGGGTGAAAACGAACAAATACAATAATGATTCGAACATTGTAAAAATAAGCTCACTAATCAAGCCATATAGTGATACTTTACAATGTATGGGTAACCTCGGTAAGCGTACATTATAAAAAGCGTAAACTCGGTATATACTGACAACAGGGAAGGCGTACTTCAGGGTGAAATTCTGAGATCGTTGCTTTTTGCTCTGTTTATTAGCGAGCTCGATAAATTTCTAAGTACAGCTGGTTGCAAGGGGGCAAAAAATAAACAATAACTATTGTGAGTATTTTTTAACGGCAGAAATATGCCCCTAAAAAATGTCTCAATGTTTCGATCAGTCAGAATAACAATTAAAAAAAGTTATCAGCATTTTTTGTTAAGATGAAAAATCTGGGTGGCTGACTTAACGTATCCTGCCTCATACATTCCCCTTCTAAAAAGTTGGTTGCAATCAACCATGTTCTTGAATCCCCGATCTATTCGTGCTGTGATTGGTCATCGCTGTCGTCAAACGCACTGCGACCGGGACCAAGTTCACGCATTAAAACTTTTTGTTTATGTCAAATGTCAAAATTGGCAATTGATTAATATTAAGTATTAATCGATACAAAAAGGCAATTAATTTGTGTATATAATTAAGAATATATTAAGATTTAAGAATAACGGTAACCCTATAACTGAGTTTTCTGAGTTGGAGAGCCACAGAATTCCTCAGCAATATAATTTTGATAAGGGAGGACTTCGATGCTGTCATCCGCGCGAATCAGTCGTGTTTACGTACCACTCCAGAGAGACAAGAAACAAGGCACTGTTTTGACACCATTTGACATTTCTTATTAACTTGTAGCAATGAAAATGACTATCACGAACGATATGTTGAAGGAATTACTCAAAAGAATGGACACGACGCTCACACGGTGCAACGAAAAGATCTCGAACGTGGAAGTAGATACGAAGTGGTTAAAAGGTTCGCATGCGACGTTAAGTGAAGAAGTGAGTAAGTTCCAAGAAGAATGAATCGCACTTGAAGAAAGGAATAGGGTATTGGAGCGCAACGTCCATGAGTTAAATCGAAAAATGTGCTATCTGGAAAACAATTATCGTGCCAAAAACGTCATAACATTTAAACTCAAAGACGATAAAGATTCGAACAGTGATCCCCTAACGGCGGTTGTTGATACACTCAGAGTAGCTGATGTGAACATTGGCGTCAAAAAATATTTTTCTCGCCAATGATCTCTCAAAAAGGAACAGCGCGAGGAACGGAAATTAATGAGAAGTCACTATAGAGAAGTCATCGATCAAGGGAAAAAAAACCGGCAATGAGAGGTAATAAAATTCTCGACAGACAACTGTACGACATCAAAAGTATCCTATCGCTCCTTTCGGATGACTCAATAGTCAAGAGCGATATCAGCGAAAAAGAGGGTAGTTCGACTGGACAATTTGCGACTTTAGCCGTTAATCGCAAAAATCGAAAAAGGCCATTGCAGAACCAAGAAGCAACTGCCGAACACGCGCAGAAGCGACGGGGAAGAGGGAACACCTTAGATGCGTATCTCCGACAGAACAACATCAAGCCGGAGAACAACAAGCACGAGACCAACGGCGACGAGACATAGCAGATGACTAACGACGTATGCACAGAATCCTCTCGTCTAATATTTTGGAACTGCAGACGCTTTGCGAATGTTTCGAAAATAATACGTAACATAAATGACTTTGACACTGATTTTGACGAACTGGCCAAACCACCCTATCGTGATTGATGAAAATTGTAATAGCAGAATAGGCGAACTGAACCAACTGAGTGGCGACGTGCTTCCTAACTCGAATTTCACAGCATCGCGCGGTGCGCAAGAAGGTATCGGAGGGATCTCGATAAACCACTTTACTGACATTCTTCTTTTAGCATATGTGGACAATATCAAATCAAATATCAAATATCAAATCAAATCAAATATCAAATCAAATCAAATATCAAATCAAATCAAATATCAAATCAAATCAAATATCAAATCAAATCAAATATCAAAGTAACGATAAATACAGGAAAAACTAGTTGTTTTCCAAAAAAGCGGACATTCCCACTCCGCAAATAAACACTCCTTCTTCCCCAGGGACTCAAAAATAGAGTTTATAATGGAATACACGTACCTAGCAATACCGTCCTCGAATTCGGCGCTTTTAGCATCGGCAGCTAGATCGAGGCGCAGTAAAGTGGACTTAGCAGTAGGAGTAACAGTAGGAATCATACTATCACTACCGGATACATACACTACAACCGGATACCTAGAATGTCGTAGACACGCTTTTCCAGAGTCTCATTGTTAGTATGATCAGTTACACGGTAAAAAAAACGATGTTAAATTTAACACCGTTCTGACACCGCCATGTGGTACATATAGGTTCATTAGTTCGGTGTTAAAATATGGTGTAAAATGCTCGGTGTAAAATCAGTGTTAAAATATAATGTAAAACGTGCGGTGTAAAATCAGTGCTACTCACTGATCGTACAACCTAACATGGTTAAATACCGTACCTTACACCTGATGGGGTAAAAAGAGTCTCAACGCTTGAAATACACATAACAGTTCCAATATAATAAATCGTGACTAATTACTGCCAAATAACGTAATTGCTTAGTACATCATGATTACTTTTTTTTCATTAATGAAAAAAAAAGGATTCCATGTACATCTCCATAGCGGCATCTCCAAATCGCCTGTGCTGGGAGTCAAACTACCTATCTTACGCTTATACCTCCTATGCCCACTACCTAACACGCTACCGACTACACTATCGCTTACTTGAGAATTTCGCATGTTCAAATTTTGTATAAGCTACTTTAGATACTATTGGAGAGTCATTACCGTAATTCTCATGACGTTTGCACAACATGGTTATGTACTTTTGTATTGTAGTTTATACGTAAAAAAAGGAATCATAGTGTTTTGTCTTAAAACTTAACAGTTATTAATCAATTGAATGATGATTATCCACCCTTCAAAGTATCTGTTTCTCTTCAAGTACTATTCACTTGAAAATCAATATTCAGGCACTTTCGCAGGACACGATCTAAAAAATCACTTCTAAATGTATAAATCCAAAATCTAAAAGGGGGAGGGAAACACTAATCGGCTAAAGACGCCGTTCTGTGCATATTTGACACCGTTAAATTTATATTTATTTCGCCGCTTTTTGGAGATGCTGTCAGTTGTCACAGAATTGCGTTAACATCTCAGAAAAGAACACCGTAAGGCGGTATAGTGATTCATCGCATAATCTGGTGTTAGATTTTACTAAAATGCACCGTGTCACTGGCTTACGATGTCGCCGGTGTATTTTCAATTGCGAACCGGTGTTAAAATTAACACCGGTTTTTTTCATCACTCACTCCATCGCAGTCTACACAGCGAATTTTTTCCAGTGTAGTCCGCGTAACCAAGCATTAATGAAAAGACTCCATAAATATATTTTAATGATCCCGAACCGACCTAAAGAAATGCTAGTGGCGTAACTGACCTAAGATTATAGTCTCTTTCTCTTTTTTAGATGTGTTTTTAGAAAGTCAAATTGTATGGTGTCTCGGAATTTCGTCGAAAAATGTAACCATGTACTATAGAATAAGGCTTTATTACCATTTATAATTATTTGTAATCGATATTTTATGCATTGTCATGCATTCTTAACTCCTTTTTATGGGCCCTTGAACCGAAAATAAATAAACACTATTAATATTGATAAGGATCATGATAAAGACTGATCTTCGAACTTGCGTAACTCAAATGTAACAATATTGACACTTCTGGTGTTTTTGTAATGCTTGCTTGTTAAAGTCGATAGCGATATAACATTGTCGAAGAAACGCGTCGATAACCTTTCGTCATTGAATTACGGTAAAAATCTCTTGGGAAACCCGCGTATGCTCGTTGCGGTCACGTGTAATCCGCTCGGTAATCCGCTACGCGAAGCGTGGAGAGAAGAGAGAGTTGCTTTATATCATGTGACGATATTCCATGGCAATGAGCCTCTCAGCGTTCTAACTATTCTGTTACTTTCAAACTCGCTGTATTTGTTACTAATTGTTTTTACAGAATATACTGCCGTATTGGTAAAAAGAATGTTAACATCCTACAGTAAAATAGACATGTCAATCGAAAACGAAGTTCGAGATATTTTTGAAGCGTTTTATTCGTGCTATGATTGATCAGTGGTGGCTATCTAATCCCAACTCGTTTACTCTGTACGATTTTAGACTCTTTTTTAGTATAAAAAATGTGTGTCTAATTTCTTTATAGTACAGATATTCCGTGATCAATTTAGATCAAATTCAACCTTGAACGTTATCTGATGATACTCAACTTGTGTACTAAATTTGAGAAAGATATCTCAAAAAATGTCGACGGATAGAGTGCTTAAAAAAAACCAAGACCACTTCTCTCGATGTTTTAGACCATACTGAGTACCAAGCATGAAAATCTAAAAATAAACCACGTACAAAAGCGAAAGCTGAACTCCAGACTTTCAGAAATAAAAATCCGCGACGTTTCCACGATTTATCGAAATTCAATGAATATTCGAAGTTTGCGAGGTTTCTAGGCCGACTGGCTACCCTGTTGTATTTACAGAAGCCCGCCAATCTCCAGCTAAGCTTAGAAAAAAAATGATTCGACAATCATAGTAAACCTGGCGTAATATTCATTGTAGAACGTTCATATCTCGTTCCAATGATCCCTAACACGGCTCTCAGCTCAACCCACAAAACTTAAAGTGAACGGTATGGAGCAATATAGCTGTAAAGTCCGACCAGAAACAGACGAGAGGGAAAAAGTCAGAGAAGAAAGAAAAAAAAGAAGCATTTGACCCAAGTATCCTGAAGGAGGGTTGTGAATGACGAGATCCGCTCGTTTGCAAAAACACGAGCCGGCTGGGCGGCAGCGGGAAGACGAGAGAGTGGTGTTCGAAAACTCGGTAACTATCAGGACGATGTGCGACCACGTCTCGGGTCTTTACAACCTTGGTACAGCAGAACATCGATTTCTCATTTTCTCCTTCCTCATAGAGGAAGCTTTGTTTTCAAGAAAAAGAAAAATCTTGGAGATTTTTATATCAGTACACTGATAATGGTCGGAAACGTCGAGAAAAGTGGTTCAGAAAAATTGTCAGGATGTATGTGTGTTATGAAAGGCCTAGAATTCCATAACTCGTGAACTATTCGACAGAATCAGCCAAAATTATAATGCCACTCTTCACTTGATATAAATTTTATAAAAATCGCTTCAATGCATTTCATTTTTATGAGATTCTTGAGGTTTTGAAAAATCTTCGTAAACGCTCTAGCTCCAATAAATTTTAACTAACGGCCTGAATCTGTCGTATTAAAATTGAACAAAGCGATATGACTTTTGATATTAAATTGGGGCGAAATCGGTAAAGTGCTTCGGTTTTTATGGGATTTTGAATTTTTCAAAAAATTTCCGTTATGCTCACGTGAAATCTCAAAAAATTAACTGAAACTTGCTACAAACGAAAAATAACTTCGGTTTTTATGGGATTTTGAATTTTTCAAAAAATTTCCGTTATGCTCACGTGAAATCTCAAAAAATTAACTGAAACTTTCTACAAACGAAAAATAACATTCCGGGCTGCTACGTACGAATTTTTGTGATTATCGGTAAAGCCGTTCGAATTTAAAGCAAAACTTAAGCGGTTAAGCCAAAACTTTGTACCTAATCAAAATGTGATGCTACCGTGTTAGTAACGGTGTTTCGTAGCCATATGTAAAGTCGTTTATTTTTTTTTTATTATACATTTTTCGTTTCTAATACCCGTAAGTACCAATGTTCAATTCCACATAACTCTTGAATGGCACGATGTATCGAGCTGAAATTTTGCACACAAATGGAGTATTAACGTCTCTTCAGTTACTATTCGTACAAAAAATATATACACACACGAATTTCATAGGATTGTTAAGTTTTCAAAAAAAGTGCGTGAGAACGCACACGTTCTTGTATCCTTGCACAATTTACTGCCAAAAATATCGATGTAAAAAAGTGAAAAACAAGCCTGCAAAGTAGATCCTTGCAAATTGCTTCCTCATTATCTAGTATCTATGACAAAGCCTTTATTTTATTTTTTATTTTATTTTTTATTTTATTTTTTATTTTATTTTTTATTTTATTTTTTATTTTATTTTTTATTTTATTTTTTATTTTATTTTTTATTTTATTTTTTATTTTATTTTTTATTTTATTTTTTATTTTATTTTTTATTTTATTTTTTATTTTATTTTTTATTTTATTTTTTATTTTATTTTTTATTTTATTTTTTATTTTATTTTTTATTTTATTTTTTATTTTATTTTTTATTTTATTTTTTATTTTATTTTTTATTTTATTTTTTATTTTATTTTTTATTTTATTTTTTATTTTATTTTTTATTTTATTTTTTATTTTATTTTTTATTTTATTTTTTATTTTATTTTTTATTTTATTTTTTATTTTATTTTTTATTTTATTTTTTATTTTATTTTTTATTTTATTTTTTATTTTATTTTTTATTTTATTTTTTATTTTATTTTTTATTTTATTTTTTATTTTATTTTTTATTTTATTTTTTAAAGTTACCTCTACGAGGAAGTATGTTGATCAATTTCGGCTTTCTCATAGAGGAAGCTTTGTAAAAAGCAAAAAGTAATGAGGATGCAATATGCAAGATTCTACTTTACAGGCTTGTTTGAGCTCGAATGACATTTAAAAAAAATTCAAAATGTCATAAAACTTGAACAGCTCGACAGATTTGCGTCTAATTTTCACTCAAACCCTGTTCAACGGTAGTCCAAACGTGAATCATATTTAACCTAAATCTACAACAAATTTCGAAACTTTTTTTTTCGTAACCGAATTTTTTTTCGTTTTATTCACCAAAATCGAAATTTACCGACATGTCGACAGTTCCTTCGACTAAATTCATCATTGATAATCAATAATCGTGAAATCAAGTCGAAAATTGCAGCCTGATATCTCAGAATTTACAGGTGTTGAAGTCTTTGCAGACATTTAAAAGAAAATGTAATTACAATAAAGTTAGTACCACTCTATCGATTCTCGCCAAATTTGGTACGCATCATGGTTTAATGGTAGTCCATTTACGTACAAAATTTCAGCCCGATATCTTATAATTTGCGTAAGATATAGGGTGAAAACGAATTTTCCAAAATTTTCAAAACGCTGTAAACTTCTTATTCTCCAACCGTTTCGTGTCAGCTACAATCCCAAGCGTTGTTGTATGACAGTCCACTTGCGTGCCAAATTTGAAGAAGATACAGCTAAAATTACGACAGTTATCGTGCTTACAAAGAAATCTGCACACACACACACACACACATACAGACATTTCGTACAAATCGCTTTTGTCGACATTTTAGACCATTCTGGGTGTGCTGACATGAAGATCTCGAAAAAAAACTTTTTCACGAAAACAAAGCTTCCTCTACGAGGAAGCAAAAATGATGCAAATTGGAACTTTGCACATTGTTTCGTAATTAAATTTCGTTTTTTACAAAGCTTTTCCTATGAGGAAATAAATTTAAAAAAAAAGTCCTCATAGTTGATTCATAGAGGTAGCTTTGTGAAGAAAAGCCATTTAACGATGAAACAATGTGCAGAGTTCTACTTTGCATAATTTTTTTTATCCCTACGAGTTCATAACTGATCATAATTTTATTAGAGTTAAAACCATGTTGCGTGGTCAAGAGGTTACCTGCGAAATACTATAAAGAAAAAAAGTAAAGGCGTTTCCACAAACATCGTGGACAACGAACATACGTACGTATGTTAGTTCACGTAAAATTGATGATACGCATTAAGTTAACACGTTAAAAAAATGCTGTCGGTGAGAAAAACTGTTTATCCATTTCTCAGCAATAATTGATAGTTTAGAGAAACACCGGAGAACGGCCAACTCGGCATCGACGATTCCACAGCTGGCTGTTCGCAGTTTTTTTCCCCCGAATTATCGAGAATCTTTGAGAAAGCTGGTAAACAGATTTTGTTACCGACTGAGTATTTTTTTCTTTTTCACGTGTACACCTCACCTTAAAAACGAAGACTACTTGTGTTACTTAAATAGTACGCACCTTATCGAGGCACTTGAGCTCCTCAATCGGATAAACCGTTTTTTCACAACGGGCACAAGTTTTACTCATTGTTATCGATTTATCTTTGCTTTTCAGTGCTGTTGTTGTTGTTGCTTTTTATTATTATTTCACCAGATTGATTTAATGGAACACAAAACACTTGTGTCTGGCCTCTCTGTGTATCCGTGTGCCACGCGAGATTTCACTAACGGCACATTTAACTCTTTATCCACCCACGACACTCTCCTCTACTCATAAAACCACAACGATTAAGATGAGATTCCTTCACTTTAGGATTAGTGAATACTGAATGCGGTTTATCGGCTTATTGACGACTAAATAAGTGAGAAATAAAATAAAATAAGAAGAAAACAAAAATAAAGGACACAAACAAGATTTTTGACGTTGTCGTTACGCAGTGGCGGAGTGGAGCGCACGCCACGGGACTAACAAACACGACCGGAAAAGCTCCACGGGCGCCAGCTACAGCTCTCTGCTACTCTCTTCTCCTTCTTCTCGCGTAGGCCGCACCAAAACTCACTGAGTGACAGAAATGTAGTTGTACTGCGCAGGTCAAAGCAGCCGAGGTCACTGCGATGAGCCCGTTCTTTTTAATTTTCGTGATTTTCTAAAGAATCGAAGGTCTGTTGTTTTTTTTTGGTGAATCGAAACCTTAAGGAGTTATGGCAGTAATAGGGGTGTAAGTTGGAGAGTGGAGGAGAAATTTGCGAATGGGTCATTTAACTTGGCTACATTGGCGGGAACTCCATGGAATGGGCGAACTTTCGAAGCGATGCTTGCAGCGCCCTCACCTCAACATTCTGCTGCGAATTATTCACCGTCGATAAGATTCGTTACGGACTTTTTTAGCAGCGTCATTACTTTTGTGAGTCGGTAAATGAGTGTTTAATCAATGTTGTTGACCGTAATTTATTGAAACAGTTAGAAGTTCTTGAAATTTGCACAGCTCGTAGATAAAATGTTTCTGCGTCGTTTGCAGAAGGGTTGAACCAGGTTATAGACTTTACTTTGAAGATATCCAAAGTAAAGGTCAGTAATAATAGTGGATACTAGGTCCATTCGTTTGCACGACCAGAGTGCTCCTGTAAAGTTGGCCGGCTAATTTCGATCTTTTACATTTTTATCGTGCCAAACGTTTCTTTGTCTTTTGTACGTGAATGTTCGCTTAATTATAACGTTTGTCGGATAAGCCGTTTTCCAAACAATCAAAAATCAAATTTTACGTTAATTTGTCCGAAATTTTATTTCTCGCGGATTCGAGCTCAATCGATTTGTAATCGTTTAAAGGTTCTGAATTAATTAATCCGAATAATTGTTGGATTATCTTTTCGATAAAAAAAACCTTAAAACGAAATTCGGTACAGTTTATACCGATCGGTCATATGACCCTGTTACAATGGTTATTTACATATTTCATTCGAAGTATGTAAATAACACGGACCGACAAACGTTTAAATTAGATTTAATGGAGATTTACCAAAAATTCTGAATCGAATAAATCCCAATTTAACAGAATTCCTCCCTTAGGGAGAATTTTTCGGCGAACTTCCCACGGTCATGTGACACCGTACCGCATAAAAACTACCGAATTTCGTTTTCACCTTTTTTTCAAATAGAAAATACGATCCGATAATGGTTCGGATTGATTAATTTGAAAACTACGAACGATTACAACTCGATGAAGCACCCTTTGATCGCGGATCCGCGAAAAAAAAAATTCCGGCCAGATGTGCTACTGCTCGGTCGGTAACAAAAACTGTGAAGCGTTGTTCTCGTTCCCATTCGATTTTTTACCCGAAAAATCAATTTTAGCCAAGAACAACGCTTCGGGAAGATTCAGCTATCTTTCTCGCACTTACGGTTGCTCAGTCGGTATAGCGCATCACCTTAACACTCAATTTTATTTTTGATTGTTTGGAAAGCGGCTTATCCCTCAAACGTTATAATTAAGCGTACAATCACCTACAAACGAGAGACAAACGTTTGACACGATAATAAATTTAAAAAGTCGCAATTAGCCGGACAAGCTCTTAAACAGTAGTTTATCGTTATAAATAAGCACAGAGTCTTTCACGGTAATAAACATGTATACACGTATTTCTTTTCCCCTAAAATTCACTAAATTCGAAGTAAATACGGAAACAGTTTTTAATTACCGGCCAAGTATTTACCGACTCAGAACAACACATTGAGAACGCTCATCTAATATATGCTTGGCGGGAGAGCACAGTTTGAAGCTCCTTAGCCTTACATCAGTGTGTAACTGCGTGAGACGATGTGAGCATCTTTAAGGTTATGTCTCACGATAATTTTCCTCCATCGATCAATTTATTTACAATTATTAAACAAAAAACAAACCTCGTACAAACTTTTCAACAGTTTCGCCTTTTTTGTTTCACTCGAAATGGGCGACTTTCACTCACCTATGCGATGCATTTCTCCGAATGCAAGGTAAGTATCAAGTTTTACTTTTTTCTTGTTATATACGTTTTTAAGTTATAATTATTATTTTTCTTAAATGTATTACTTTTAGAATTCTCACACCAAAACCACAAGTCCAGCAGACACTAGATCTCAAGCAAACTCAGACCAAGGCAAGAAATAGCATAACTTGGTTTTTCATCAATGGCACCTTACTCAGTGTCGTCGTCTTTGACATGTATGAAAATATTACAAATTCCTTCATTCATACCAGTGTGTGTAAAAAAGAAAACTTTCTTTTTTCTTTCTTTAAACTACCTACCATGGGATATGAGTCGGCAAATTTTTTTTATGATCAACACTTTTTGATAGAACCAATCTCATAAGATAGTTTGTACTTTTCTTTAGCGCAGTGTATTTTAGAGTTGAAATTTAAGCTCAAAGAGGAAACATAAGTTCAGTATTTTGTATCTTTGAGAAAGATATGATATACTTATGAGGAAGTACTTTCATCAATTTTCGCTTCCTCATAGAGGAAGATTTGTGAAAGATTATGTACTATATACAATTCATATGTGGTATTCCTGGCCAACTCAGCAAGGGTTTCCATCCTGATCCATTACAATTTGCTCCATAACTTTTTATATTATTCTATATGCTCAAAAAAAATATAACTTTTTTAGATTCCTTTTACTGAAACTTTTTTTTTTTATGATTTTTTTTAATTAAAATTTTTTGTTGTAATTTAAAAATTTGAGAATTTTTTCAAAAGTTTTGACCTTCGGACCCGTAGTGGGCAGACATTTGCATCAATTTTTTAAGTCATTTTTTTTCTAAAAGAAGCCATTAAAAAATAGAAAAAAAATAAAACGATATGTCAATTCATATTCTGTTGTTGTGGAAACATGTTTTACACAATGCAAGATTATTTTCAAATTTTCCTGAAGCTTTTTTATGAATATAAAAGTAAATCATCCATCTGTCCATCTGTATATTACTCAAAATCCAACCATCAACCAACTGCTCTTGGTCACGCTGAAACATTGGTTTACAGTTGAATAAGACAAAGTAATCCTAATTCCGACTCAGCTGAGAACAGTGATTGATGGGTTTTGATTCATTGTTCAGAATGGACCATAAACCAATGTTTCATCATGATCAACAATGGTTGGTTAATGGTTGGATTAGAGAAATTTACAAATTGTGAGTTAAAAAAAGGTTGCAATGTCGAATCTTGCACATTGCTCCCTTATTTTTTTTGGCCTGACACAAACTCTCATCTATGATAAAGTACGCTGTTTAGTTTTGGTTTCCTCATAGAGGAAGCTAAAGTGGATGGCGGATCAAACAAAATTATGACCAAGGTTCGTATGTGCAAGGTTTGACTTTGCAATTGTTTAGACAAAAATTATGAAAATGCAAATTTCTGTAAAATCTTAATAACTTTATTGAATTTGCCCAAATTTAGTATCAAACATTGGCACCCTCTGTCAAAGTTTTATACCAAATTTAAGATCAGCTACTTGCACTGTTCTCAAGTTGTAGCATTTTAAAAAAAACAATGAAAATGTGAATTTCTATAAAATTTGAACTAATCTATCGATTTCGCCCAAATTCAATACCAATGGTCACAACCCCTGATAAAGTTCTATTCCAAGTTTCAGCCTGATAGCTGGACATTTGTTCGAGTTAGAGTGTTTACAGACATTTTTCAAAATCCAATAAAATCAAAATGCTTCAATCAACTTTTATAAAATGTGTACCAATGAGACACTTAACTGTACTGTATGTGGCACAAAAATTTGAGATGATTCGGTTGAGTAGTTCTCGAGTAATGATTATAAGAATTTTTGCCCCTTTATCACATACACACACACGTACATACATACATCCGGACACTTTTTCCAAACCATTTTTCTCGACGTTTTAGACCATTCTGAGTATGCTGACATGAAAATCTCAAAATAAATGTTGTTCACGAAAACAAAGTTCCCTTTATGAGGAAGCAAAATGTCTCATTTCATTTTCTATTACAATATCTCATTATTACCGCACGCCCTGCGTGCGTAAAAACCCTATTTCCACACTTTGTGGAATGAAATTTCATACAATACTTGTGCGAAACCCTTTTTCTAACTCATGTGATTACAACAATCTCACAATTTTAAAAAACAGTTTTTCCGCCTTCGTATCGTAATGTACTATTTCGATACCAGTTCGAAAAAGCAGACTTTAGACGAAGGTTGTGAAGTTGGCTAAACAACCCGGATCGAGCGCTACAACTTGCTTGTAACGCGAGAGAAGGCGAGTTCTGCCTACTTCACAAGTCTGGAGACCGCTTTTTCGTGCGTGTATCGCATAATATTTTTTTGTAACAAATGCATGAGAGGTACCAGTTTATGTGCACAGTACTTATAAAATGCCTCGAGTATTTATGTAACACCTTGTCGAAAGGTGCCACTTTACTTATGTCACGGTCGGCCGGTTCAAACTGGCACTTTTTATGCGATACGTCGAGTATCGTACAAAATTTTATTTGACAAACCGCGTTCCTGTAGAACTTGCCGACGGCTCGTGCTACAAACACACACTTGCTAAAAAATGTTTTTTCTCCCTTGTGTTGAAATGTACTGTTAAGATTAGGATAGAGTGTTTTTGGCGGTTTAAAGAAAGAAAGAAATATACAAAGCATATTTTGACCTAGTATGAGTAAGATGAATTTTTACGCATACTATGACAAAAAATATCGTATGCGACACGTGCGTACGATTTTACGCAGTGTTGCATAATATACAATTTTTACACATCCTAATTTGTACGTGAACTTGAAAGATTTCACACTGACTTTGGTATTTCAGACTGTATGGAGGCGTGGCTTATAAACCATTTTTCTGGGTGGAATGGTGTCTAGCATTAATATTTGCCCTCAATGCTTTGTATCACATTGTGACTTATTCAATGGCCACACTGAGTCTGCAGCCTATCGTACTCAGTCCTAGACAACGGCGCTTGTTGGGAATAACCGAGGATGATCCGCTGTTCGAAACAGAAAGACTATCACCAGCTAAGCCTGTGGAACCCACCACGCCTATCAATTTGGCTTCCATGAATCTTAGCAGAAGATCCAATACTTTGGGATCACCAGGGATAAATGAGAACAGTAAACAAATTCAAGCTATAGATTGTGCTTTTAATTTTTGTTATAGATATTTAAGGTATTCTTGGTCAACGCAGTATTGCGTTTGACTCCTTCCGATACGCATCATAATTTTTTATACTATTCTATATGCTCGAAAAAAATACTTTTCATTTTTGCTTCCTCAAGAAGCATTGTTTTCGTGAAAAATTTGTGCGTGCGTGCGTGCGTGCGTGCGTGTGTGTGTGTGTGTGTGTGTGTGTGTGTGTGTGTGTGTGAGAGAGAGAGAGAGAGAGACAACCATTTAACATTTATAACTTGAAAACGTCTTGCGATATTAAGCTGATATTAATCACACTTGCTGAGGGGTCAATTATGCTCGCTCGATCAAATTTTGGGCAAAATCCATGCGGTTCTCTTGTTTCCACAAGATTTTGAATTTTTTCAAAAAGTCTGTGAGCGCTCTAGATCCCACAATTTTTGAGATACCGGGCTAAAAATTGATACGAAGTTGGACTATCATAGAACGAGGATTGGTATTAAATTTGGGCAAAATCCAAGCAATTCTCTTGTTTTCACAAGATTATTAGTTTTTTCAAAAATGTCTATGCGCGCTCTAGCTCGCACAATTTTTGGGATATCGGGCTAAAATTTGGTTCAAAGTTGAACTGTTATAGACTAATGGTTGGTATTGAATTTGGGCAAAATCGGTTCAGCCGTTCAGATTTTACGCGATTTTCAATTTTTTCAAAAATGTCTTTAAAATAAAATACTAAAATTGTGAGAGGTAGAGCAGCTCTCACAATACAATTTGGACAATTTGGCTCTTGTGTTGAGCCAAATTGTCCAGTTCTGATAAATCGCAAAACAAAGCTTCTTGAGGAAGCCAAAAGTGATATGGGCATACTTTCCATCAAGCAGAGCTGATGAGGAAGCGATGTGCAAATATAATTTGCAGCGTTTTTAAATATTTTTTTTTAATCAAACTTTTCTTTTTCATTAATTATTTAAATTTAATTTCTGTGCCTCAAATTGAAATTTTTAAATTTTTCTCAATAGTCCTGCATTAGATTTCAAGATTTTTTACCTTTGGCCCAGAGTATACAAACGTTTGCGATTTTTTCGCTATTTTTTTTTCGAAAAAGAGTCATTAAAAAATGGGGAGAAAATGAAACGAGTGATGCAATTACACGAGCTGAGAATACGTTTTTCCGCCGAGTATCGTATACAATTTTACTTTAAAAGCAAAAGCTCTGGCTCAAAGCGCAAAAATGTTGATATCCAATACAGGATATTTGAGAATATCTTTATATTTTTAGCCCTAGAACCCTGAACATGGATCAATTGTGTCCGCACATTTTAGTGTAAACAACCTACACACCTCCGAATTTTGATAAAAATGTTTATTGAAAAAGGAATTTTAAGGGATGGCAACAATTTTATCGTATTATTAAGAGTCCAAAGAAGACCTATGAATTTTTTTTTAATTTCCTTACAAAATAACAGTCAAATAAGCGACCGACACAAACGACCCCAGTTCAGGGCTTACGGGTGCTGAAAACAACGACAGGGTTCTAGGGTTAACTAGCGGCAAAAAATTTAAATAAAAAAATGCATGAAAAAAAAAGTTTTAGAAAAAAAAATCTAAAAAAAAACGAAAAATTGTTTTTCGAGCATATAGAATAGTATGAAAATTATGGAGCCAATTGGAAGGCCCTGGACAGTGTACAACCGTGACTTGAGTAACCAATGACATTTGTTCTTTTTTTTTCTTTTTTTAAGAGACTTACTCCGGATCGAGTCCCTTTTGCAAATACGGTGATCCACCGTCCCCGCGAAATTTAACTATGAGCCCCAACAACTCGTTCAATAATCGTTCGCTGAACGCGTCTATGAACGGCAGCCTCACGGGCGAGGGTCTCATACAGGATGAGTTGGAGCTTCAAAATTATCTGAAAGAAATCGTCGATCGCGAGCGTAAATCCACGCACTCAACAAACATCGATCAACCCTCGAACCTATTGAGCTCATTTTGGTCACATCCAGCAACGAGAAATCCCGGCGAAGTTTCACCAATGCTTAGAAGATGTGCATATCAGCTTGCGCCCACCGTTGGTACGATCATGATTAATTACTCCCCTCAAAATATTACACAAATGGCCATACTATTACAGTTTTTAATTTCTAAATTCGTTTACTAGACAAAACGAAATCCGCAAGCCCGGGTACCGAGGAGGGAAGCTCACCGAGAGGCTATTTCGGTGCGACCGATGTCTGGCGAAAGTACAGAGTGGATTCTACCAAAGTCAATCAGTGGACAGCTAATCTTCGTATGGTAGGGATATGAGAATTTTGGGTGGCATCTGTTTGACCGACAATCGAAATACCGACACTCAAAATGCCGACAAATTAATAAATGAAATAAATAAACGTAAATTTCACACACTTTTGTGTGTGCGTGTGCGTGCGTGTGTGTATGTGTGTGGTACAAAGTCTTGAACCCAACGGGGGTTTCAGGGGCTCAGCCCATGACGGGGGCAAGGGCCGAAGCACCGGAGCCTTCGTTTAAATTGTCAAACCATTTTCTATTGCAAACAAATTCATTTCATTAATTTATTAATTTAACAAGTGATTTGGCGGCGCTTTGAGTGTCGGTACTTAGATTTGTCGATGTAACCATAGGGACCCGAGAAATTCATTCTCGAAGAATTACAATTTTCATTAAAAATTTTAAGATGGTCTGAACATTTTTCCACCAATCAAATCGAGTGCTACATCTTTAAAAGCGGTTCCATCCTTTTTGGTGGTTTACCTGACTGTTTGAAAGAGTATTTTGTGCAACGTCATTAAAGATTAATATATAAACATACTCATAGCCACATTTTTTGAAAATAAAATTGATGTGTGGGTCATCCCACACGGGTGGGCCACCTCTGTTTTCAAATTGTCATAAAAACAATTCATAATTTTCTTGTGAGTGGGGTAGAGTGCCTAGAATAAGTACAAATTGTTTCATAGTTTTTTATCCTATGTTTAAACCAGGGTTATGTATAGAAACTTTTAATTATTTTTTTTCGATTCGCTGTACATAAAAATTGATTAATTACATAAACAAAATGTTATATCATAAAATATAGGTCTTTAAATGTAATTTCCACTGAAAAATGTCCATACTTGCGCAGTGCAAATTTCATGCATTTTTAAGAGAAACTAAGTTTTATGTTTACATGAAAACAAAACTTCCTATAAGAGCAAGCAGCACTATTTTGTCGAGTCTGAAGCGCTCATAATCATTAATCTTTATTCCAACTTGGAATCTTATTCAAGAATATCAAAACTCACTATTTTATGAAAATGCATTTTTTTCACATAGTGGATCAGTAAAACTGTAGTGGAGAGAGTAGCGACAGAAATCGACAACGTATGTTCGGCTTTAACTCGGCACGGATTAAGCGATTCGCAGCCGGGTCATGTAGGTTTGGAGAGACTACGAAAACTCGCTCAATCGCCTTTTCTTGTTCCCGGAGTTCCGACACTCCCGACTCTCGTTCCATTCCTCGAATTGTCGAACAATCAGGACTACTTGGTCAAACGAATAAAGATCCTTGCGAAAGGTGGCTCGATGAGTGAATTCAAATGGAACGGCGGTGGTTCCCACAATGGAAAACCGTGGGAGACTAGTTTACCGACAGACACTGCGGTAAATTATAATTGGGGGTAAAAAAAATGCACTTGGCGACATTATTGCCCAATGATTCGCTAATGGAAAAAATATTGTTTTCAGATAATAATGCACCTGGTGTCTTCTTACATGGACACGCAATTAGAAGCGCCTTTGGATCAACCAGATGCTCGAACCTTCACTTCTAGATATATGGCGAAAATGGGTCACGAATTGCCGAGAAATAAGGGACCGATAATTGTCTGCCAATCAGTGAATCCGCCGCACTACTGTTTGGCAGTATCAGGCGACTCGTTGCCAGCTGACTACGAGGAAATTCCGAGGGTGAGGCAAATTGGCATTTTATTCCTGGCGCTCATTTACCTTCTGTAATGCAATAGAGCGATTCAAAAAACGGCGATTTTCAGATATAGATTGGCTCATTCATATTTAGATACGCAGTAATTTAAAAAAAAAAACAGCACGCGAAATCGGAGGTTTGTACGTCAACATTTGATACTGTCGCGTCAATGCTAAAAATTATGAAAAGATGACATTTTTCACTTTTAAAAAAAAATTCGAAACGCCCATCGTGTGACTTGTTTATCGTGATGAATCATGAAGTTGTGTGAAAACGGAACATTGCAGTTTTATATTTAGTACTGCCGCATCGATGTTGAAATTTCCAAAATCATTCTGAGTGGCATGACATGAGAATCTCGAAAAAAAAAGAAATTTCACAAAAACAAAGCTTCCTCTATGTGTAAGCAAAAAGATTGACTACGCAGCATTTTTAACCGGTGCGATAATATTCAATCCTGCCGCATTGATCGAAATCTTTTGGAATAGGGCATTCACGTTTTCATGTACATGGGAGTTGAAAATTATGCCTAGTTGAACATACTTGCTCAGTGATACAATTTATTTTGAAAAAAATAGCTTCAGAAATCGACGCAAGCGTCTGCGCAGTCTGGGTCAAAGTGAAAAAATGTTGATATCTAATACAGGATATTTCAGAAAAATTTCGTATTTTTAACCCTAGAACCCTGAATTTTGTGTGTGTACATTTTAGTGTAAACAGCCTACGTACCTCCGAATTTTGATAAAAATATTTATTGAAAAAGGAATTTTAAGGGATGGCAACAATTTTATCGTATAGTCCAAAGAAGACCTATGAATTAAAATAAAAAATTCCTTATAATATAACATAGCCAAATAAGCGACCGACACGAACGACTCAAATTCAGGATTACTTACTTAGAGATATAATTTATTTCGCTCTGGCACATGTACCACCGATACCGAAAACTCGGCTGTGATTGAAACCGCGGAAAGTATTGTAATACAGGCTTTGTTTACATTAGGCAAACGAACAAAGCACAGAGTAGTGGGCAAACGAGTCTTTTGGTGAGAAATCATAACAAGAACTATGTTTTGACCGAATTGTTTACGAAAAGTGGAACTATCGTGACTGACCTCCATTCATTCTCTTCCTCTTTCGCCACAAATTTCTCAACCTACAGAATTATCGTTTTTACGATGCACAGACTCGAAATTTCCAGTAATCGATTTTTTTTTTTTTTTTTGCAAAAGAACCCGTATATATGATGAGATACCAGATATTTCAATGCCAAGACATGTAGCAAGAATATTGGATGAACAGTAAATTTCGAAAACTTTGTTATAGATTCGGCAGTTCTAAACGTTAACCGATAGTTCTCCGCTTTCACGAGACTTATACTGAGTGCAAAAACAATGAGGGATATAATGAGCAACAGTGTAGCTCTAAAAATAACAAAATTGATTTTACGATTTTTGAAATTTCAATATCGATGCGGCAATAGTAATTATACTCGTGTAACTTAACGGTTTCGCACAATTTTATGATTCATTAAGATGAACAAATAATTCGAGAAGTGTTTTACAATTTTTTAAATAAAACTGTGAATAATGTTATTTTTTTATCATTTTCAATATTGATGTTGCAGTGTCAAATGTTGATGTACAGGCCTCCGATTTCGCGAGCAGATTTTTTTAACTACTGGGTATCCAAATATGTATGAGTAAATCGATATCTGAAAATTACCGTTTTTTGAACCGCCCTAGTATGTAATGAAAGGTTCACTCGAAAATCTTGGTGTACCCCTTAAATTTTGGTCTCCTAAATCCGAAAATGTTGGTTTTTTCACGAAAATACCAGAACACATTGTTATTAACAGTTTAATTGTTTAAATCGCAATATCTCGGAAAGTATTGGAGATAATGAAAAATATTTATCTATGATAAATTGATCCTCTCTTCAAGATAAACATAAGTTGTCATCACGTTTTTGTCCGAACTTACACAACTTTTCGACTTATTGACGGGTAGGCAATTTCATAGGCGACCGATGTAGTTTCCGCGCCGACACGTGCGCGCTCGGGTCTCGAGTACCGCAGTATCGTAACTATTCGACGTTGCGACATTAGATAACAGTGTTCTTTTAACTAGAAAATGTAAGCTGCACGATGGCCGAAGAAAGAAAATAAAATGTTTGAAAACAACAACACGGCGACAGTTTGAAGAGCGGAAATTATGTGAAAAAATAGGTTACATTTTTTTTTATATCTTCGGCTCCAATCATCGCATCGAATTTTACCAGAGCCCAATGTGAAGAGATTTTTTTTTTAACGAATCAAATTATCTGTCGGTCTTCTCGATAGCTCAAAATGTGGAAATTACAGCCGTTGAGAGTAGCGAAATTTCGGGAGTGGAAGCACGCGGTAGTTGAGTTTCACGCATGGCCATCGTCCGCTACTTCCAAAAAGTAGTGTAAATACGAAAAAGAACGTAATGACAACTTTTATTTATCTTGAAGAGAGGATCAATTTATCATTTAGACATTTTTCGTTATCTCCAATTATTTTCGAGATATAAACAATTAAATTGTTAATAACAATGTGTTCTACCACTAGCATGCAAAAATGGCCAACATTTTCAAATTCAGGAGACTAAAATCTAGAGGACACACCTAGGTTTTCGAATAGACCTTTCTTTGCATACAGAAGGTATGTGGGCGCTAGGACTAATTATCAAGGTTTACAATCAGAGTTTGAAAATTGAGTGACTGAATTTTCCCCATTACTCTGCTACACATTTATCGAGATGTTACTAATAATTACAATTTGCGTAGAAGTAATGTAACTCCGTCCCATTGCCCATAAATTTCCATGTAAGTAATGTACGTTAGCCCCATTACCTACTTTTTGCAAACTCATGGGTAATGGATATGAGTTACATTACTTCTACGCAAATTAAGGTAGTCCTTGCACATCAGCCTTTATGAACTTTGCGGGTTGACATACTTTTATATTATAGTTGAATCCCTTCTAAATGCGAATATAAAGTTTCAAGCTGGTTTATCGACTAAATCGCTGTGAAAGTAGATATTAAAAAAGATATCTTATGCACGGGCTCTTATGGTAAACTAACCAGATTCGCCGTTCGGAACGAAAATTAACGTGTATAAACTGAATTTTTACACAATATGAAATGTACTATGGATTCCTTAAGGATAAACACATCATCGCCATCCGGAAGTTATGGATAACCGGATGTGTCTTGGGTCAGTGTATTCAAATTTTAAATTAGTTTGAAATTAGTGGGTAATGAACACGACAATGCATCACAAATGTTAAACATTCTTCACAACTCTGATAGTATGTATATTCGGATTACCAGATTTATAAGGTATCAGAATAGTTCGAACCGTTCGTGTATCCGGATTTGAAGTATCAGATTTGATTGTACGGGTATCCAAACTTATACGGATACTTGTATAATCCAAGTGAAAGCCCTACTCAATACATTCAGCAG
The DNA here is from genome assembly GCA_964016905.1 of Perithous albicinctus. Lineage (NCBI taxonomy): Eukaryota > Metazoa > Arthropoda > Insecta > Hymenoptera > Ichneumonidae > Perithous > Perithous albicinctus. Next base: position 1,425,749 of record OZ024691.1, on the reverse strand, counting down.
CGTGAATTTTTTGCGTAACCGAAAGATAAAAGTAACTAGTAAAATTAATTAAAATTAGATAATAATAAAAATTACTAACTAAAGGTTGTGTTTTTTTTACAGGGTCGAAACAACATGTTCCATACACTTCTGCTATTTTTATATATAGTTAAAACACGGGATCACGGGATGCTCGGCCGTGTAAATCTGGGAATGTCGGGCGTGAATGTTCTATGGGTTATAAATAATTGAGAAATACGGATTATTCACGTGTGACCAATTATGGTTGAGTTATTTATTTTTTGTACGTTAAATAAAAAAAAGACTTCTCTGCTTTGATAGAAATTATGAGTTTGTGAAAAATAAGAAAAACAGACTACAATAGTGTGTCTAATGTTGATACTTCGGTTGATATAAGTTGTGATATATGCTCGCAATCGTTCTTAGGAAGGCGCGATTCGGGCATATTACGAGAGATGGGCACCTCTAATTGATTCGAAATAAATAACTTTCGTTTTGTTTATTCTACGATTTATTTATTATTTAATGATGCTGAATGTGACATTGCTATATCACAATGCAGAAATAACTGACCACACACTCGCACGAAATACTCGCACCTGATCCTGTCGCACAGGCATTTTCATGATCAAGAAGGAATTACTTAAAGAGGTGTGCGAAACGGTAATGTAACAGGTAAAAAAAAAGTAAAATTACCATTCTGACATAAAAGTGATTTTAGCGATCTGTAAATATTTTTTATGCCACATGATACGAGAAACGCGGTTTTACGCATGTTTCGCGTGCGTCAAACCTCATTTACGCATCTTGTCAAATAAAATTTTGTACGATACTCGACGGAAAGCCTATTTCTCAGCTCGTGTGATTGTAACATTCGCCTTCGGAACGCGCTGCAACCTCACACTAGTGAGAAAAAGTTTTTCCGCGCTCGTATCGTAAGGTACTATTTTATAATCCGTGCATGAAAAGCGGCGCTTTTCGTGGCAGTTTTGCGCGACGAAAGTGGCTCTTTTCGTAGCAATGTCGAAAAGTTTGTTTGCGCATGCGCCGTACGTTACTTTTCGTCCCTAGTGAACTTTTCTGCCTTAGGGACGAAAGATTCTAACCTCACTTGTCACTGTTCGTCCCGAAACACTCTGCTACTCAAAGCGTCTCTATTCCTGTACTCGTTACAAACAGTATCGTGTGTAATATGGACCGAATTGGCGATTGCGACTCGTATGATTTCGGCCCTCGCTTTACTCGGGCAGCAAACATTACACTCGTCGCAAACGCCAACTTTCGGCCCCTGTTGCACAATATACTATTATAGAATATTTGGTCGAAGATATTTAGTCGTGATACCAACAAAAAGATATCAACTGATTTACAAATTCAGGAAATAATGTTGGTGTTGTGACTTTTCTTAACATTTGCTCTGCTTAGCTGGTGTAGAATGTTGTTACAACCAGAATGAAATGACCTCCAATGAAGTTAGCCGACCAACTTTGACTTTTTAATTATTTTTTTTTTATATCGTTTGATAATCGATTGATATTGATTATTAGCCTAATATCAATGATTGATAATCAATAGTTTTTTTTTAAGTCAAAATCAAAATTTACCCTGAAGTTGGCCGAAATTTTCTTTTATTTCTGCCGAATCAACTTTTTTAATGCTCAATCGATGCGGAATCGTTTGGTACTTACGAATTCATTTATAAAAACGTTTGATAGTCCACGGTTCGACAGAAAAGATTTAAAAACCGTAGCTTGTTATCAACTGGCAACATTACCGGGTCAGCAGGTACTATGATCATCAATTTTTATTTTGTGCCAAAATCAATTCAATACGTATGCAATCGATGCGGAGTCGTTTGATAATTGAGAATTAGCGTTTCACAGAGTTTAATAGTCCATGGTTTGTCATAAAAAGAAATTTAAAAAAAACAGTATGCGCTTCACAGGACACGATTAGCTAGCAAGATAACTTGCAATTGATGTTCTTCTTCAAAATCAATTACATTTGTACGCAATCGTCGCGAACATTTCCCACTGGGACAACGTTATTATCGTTATGAGTTAAATTGCTGACAATTATGGTCAATTTTTGATCACAAGTTAAAAACGATCTTAGGATCAAAAGTTGAAGAAAAGTGAAGTTCGATCTAAAGATTGAAGTGATCAAAAGTTATGCCCTTAGTCTAACACAGAAAGGTCCGATTTGATTTTACTCTATAGCCTGCTAAAATTCTGGGCAATCTATGAATATTGCGAGACAGAACGCGCCAAATGAAACGAGGAGAACAGCACGATGAAGTTCCATCTGAGTGTGGGATTTTTCAATTTTACAATTACATCAACTAATTGCACCATTAATAAGTTAATTCATTGCATACTTCTAAATAACTTTTCTCGACGTTTTGAACCATTCTGAGTATACTGACATGAAAATCTCGAAATAAATAATTTCACGAAAACAAAGCTTCCTCCATGAGGAAGCAAAATCATCGGAACTTTCGAACCGCTCGAATGATCTTGCTCAAATTCTATAGCGATTGACATTGGTTTACATTTCATTTTTACACAAAGTTTCAGTCCGATTGCTTAAGAGGCAATGATACTCCTAAAAAAACAACTTTGAGTATCGCGGAGCCCGAAGCTTAGCCCAATTGTAGCATCCGCGTATCCTCTTAAAATTTGAACATTATCTGTCCAGTTATTAGGGAGAAAATAGGTTTCTAAATTTTGAAAGTGGTTGGGAAACTGACATTGTCTCTTAAAAATTTCTCAAGTTATCACGTTCGCCGTCATTTAAAAAAACTAAAGATCCTGTAAAATTTAAACTGTCTTAACGATTGTGACAAGAATCATGTAAAATAATGTGTGTTTTACTTGGGTGCGAAATTTTGACACGTTCTTCGTTAAATTCGGTTCAGGCCGTTTTTTAATTACAAGTGTTCGACATACTTCCAGAGCATGTCCACACACTCACACACGCATACATAAACGCCGGATATTTTTTTCTAAATCACTTTTCCGGACATTTCAGACAATTTTAACTATACTGATTTTAACTTCTGGAATATTATTTTTCCATGAAGACAAAACATTCTCCTTGAGGAAGCAAAATAGACTGAAATGTAGAAAGCTTTTATATTATTAGAAATAAAGAAAACACGGCAGAATTTGTTTGAAAAATATTATTCTGAACTGTAGAAAGATTACAATAGAATCATAGTTATATTCTGATTTCATCATCTCTCGCTGATACGATAGTATTTTTATCTTTATCAATGCATCCAATGAAGAGAACAGTCTTCTCGGGGCTATTTCCATTAAAATACTATTTAAAGAGAAGTATTTTCAAGGAATTTCCTTTAAAATGCTATCTAAAGAGAAGTATTTTCAAGGACATGTTACAGAAATGACAGGATTCTCGTTTTGGCAGGTCGATGACTGCCGAAGAGGTTAGAACTCATGCTGATTGCACTTGTACTTTCCAAGAAAAGTGTTAGATGAGCTAATATTTTGAAAGCATACTGCATTTAATCGATTTTGGCGAAGAACATCAATTGCAGGTTATGTCGCTAGCTGACCGTGCCTTATGAAGCGCATATTGCTTTTTTAACTATTTTTTTAAGAAACCGTGAACTATCAAACGACATCAAACGCTAATTCTCAATTATCAATCGATTCTGCATCGATTGCGTACGAATGCAATTGATTTTGGCGTAGAACATCAATTGCAGGTTATCTTTCCAGCTGAGCGTGACCCATGCAGCGCATACTGTCTTTTTAATTACTTTTTTCGACAAACCGTGGGCTATCAAACGGTATCAAATGCTAATTCTCAATTATCAAACGATTCCACATCGAATGCATACGAATGTAATTGATTTTGGCGAAAAACGTCAATTGCAAGTTATGTTTCCAGGTGACCGTGCCCTGTGAAGTGCATACGGTCTTTTTAATTTTTTTTTTTTTACAAACTGTGGACTATCAAACGGTATTAAACGCTAATTCTCAATTATCAAACGATTCCACATCGATTGCATACGAATATAATTGATTTTGGCGAAGGACATCAATTGCAGATTATCTTTCCAGCTGACCGTGACCTGTGAAGCGCATACTGTCTTTTTAATTTTTTTCTTTTTGACAAACCGTGGACTATCAAACGGTATCAAACGCTAATTCTCAATTATCAAACGACTCCGCATCAATTGCATACGTATTGAATTGATTTTGGCGCAAAATAAAAACTGATGGTCATATTACCCGTTGACCTGGTAATGTGACCTGCCGATCCAGGAATGTGACCTGCTGACCCAGTAATGTTGCCAGTTGATAACAAGCTACGGTTTTTAAATCTTTTCTGTCGAACCGTGGACTATCAAACGTTTTTATAAATGAATTCGTAACTATCAAATGATTCCGCATCGATTGAGCGTTAAAATAGTTGATTCGGCAGAAAAGAAAATTTCGGCCAACTTCAGGGTAAATTTTGATTAAAGACAAAACTATTGACTAACAATCATTGATATTAGGCTATCAATCCATATCAATCGATTATCAAACGATGTAAAAAAAAAAATAATTATAAAGTCAAAGTTGGTCGGCTAACTTCATGGAGGTGTGACGCACGGTTGCGTTTATGCGACTGATAGTCGATTATCGAATGTCGGGAGCCGCGCGAATCGTAGTCAATTCAAACGTAGGTATAAAATATATATTAGAAATAGAAATGGTCACCCGGGGAAAGTAGCGTTCCCACAGAAAAGGGTCTTTCAGTATTTACGACTCCGGGAAAGCCGAGGCGAACAGCGGACCACCGGAAGAGGGCAATTCGGAAAACCCTCGAAAGACGCTCCGGCAAACAACCACCCGAGGATGAGCGTCTGGTAATTGTCAGGAATTACCTTTTTACCATCAGCGGAGCCTGTACGTGATTTCTGCAGTTTTTCCTGGCTTAGAGGAAAACATGCCACTTAAGGGCATAGAAAACAGGCCTACGTGCGGACCTCGCACTCCGGCCACTTGCTGACCACCAGGCCCCGCGACGCTGGCCCCGGTGGGCGCGTCCTCCCACTACACCGAACAGGCAAGGGATGCCAGTTACTTCAGGAAAAGGAGAATCAACGCAACGGCGACGGACCGGATTGGCTGACATTCACCCCGGAGGGATGAACCACCCTCGGTCAGCGATGCATCACCGAGAGCTGTGGAGGATCTTTGGGACAAAACCAAAATAAATAACTTACTCTTGTCTTGACTGTTGTACACGAGCGATCGTTGTACTTTTGTAAATTGATTGAATAGATGTTCTGTTATTTCAAAGTACAAAACGTACTTCTTACTTTTTTATTCATTAATTGTAGATTCGAATAAAGTAACCTTTCCCGCGCTCGCGAGCCGAACACTTCAGTGTTCCACGAGCGAAACGAGCCCTCGCGCGACAATAATTCAAACTTTATAAATGACCGGAAAAGTGGGTCATTGCAGAGGTAATGAAATGCCATAGACTTGAATTCTTCATAAATACAAGGATGCTTTTAATTACACAATCATTTTTCATATATCATTTATGAAAATTGAAGAAAAAAGCAAGCTTGTTTGAATTTAAATCGGCACTGCTGGATCAGAGACGTGCAATCACAATGTAACATTTATCTCTGGTAACATCAACTATGAAATTCGTTGCGGTGGCGCGAAAACTAATCCAGAGCTTATATCTGTCGGTAAAGTCGTGCATGGATAATACCTGATGCCAACGAGAGGGTATATTCCGGTCACAATTTTCTTGTGCGCGGCCATTTTTGACACGTCGTTTTTTTGCACATTTCAGTGGTGCGGAATAATTATTAAACACACCTTAAATGGGCACATATTTTTTGTACATAATTCAATTCGGCAGCAATTCGAGTGTGTCGTGCACATATATGATTGTTCATATCGATTTCGGGCACGTGTTTAATTTGGTAAAAAAACGGACGATTTTGATAGTGCACTTTGTCATTGTGCACAGACCAATTATGCACAACCATATTTTACACATCTTATAATCCCCGTAAATAATGTATTGAACTGCTCTATAATGCACGCCATTATTATGCACAGTCTCAGTATAATGGTTGTTGTACACGTCGATTTTCTGCACATTCATATCAATCGTATCTGAAGTCACGATAGTGCACATCTCGAATCTGCACGACTTTTTTGTGCGCCATAAAAATAAATAATATTCATGTTTTGTTGGGCACTATTGCAATTGTACGCAGCGCCGTTGAGCACATTAGCGACTGTGGACAACCATATTGCACGCAACTATTGAAGAACACAGTTTTCAGGTACACGGCATGATCGCGGACATTATTGTTGTGCACAGCATGATCACGCACATTATTATAGTGCACAGCGGTATTCCGCACAGAATAATTGTGCACGGGAGTATTTCAGAGTATTTGTGCACAATATCAGTGTGCACGAATAGTTATCGTGGCGACCTCAATAATATGAAAAACTGTTTTTGTACACGCGATACCTGTGTACAGTATTATGACCTCAATAGCGCGAAACATTATTGGGCACAACCCAGTTGCGCACAGGGTTATTGTGCACAACTTGATTGTGCACCGCGGTTTTGTGCACTTCTTTGAGACCTCAATAGCTGATGCTTTGTGCATGTACAATAAGAAGCACCATTTTGCCTGTGTGACTTCGGCTCAGCGTGCCGATAGATGTGAGGCATGTGCGTCTACATCAAGCAGCATTGCGTCGGCACGACGTGTCGTCCGTGCACGGTGCCGACACGATTTCAGTACATTATGGAGCTGAGATGGAGCCGTACGACATGTTCGGTCTATGAAGGCATAGTGCAGGACCGATACGTCGTGCCGTCACAATGCTGCTTAATACGGACGCACATGTCTCAAATATGTCGTCACACCGGACTGGGCCGTGTGGCAATACTGGCGGTATGATGTCTACAAATGTTTGATTGGTAACATGTTACTTAAACAGTAGAACAAAATTGCCACCACGGAATTGCAGGTATATATTGTTAAATCATAAAAATTTAAATACAAACCGATTCTCACCAAATTTGGTGAATATTCTTATTTCGACAAAATAATAATATTGCTTCTAGGAAATCATCGATATATATATTGTTTAAAGAACAGACTCCCAAATATGAACGTCATTCTACTCCGTTCATTCGTCATGAAACCCCGTATTCGTTTATGTTTTGGTATGATTATGAATATAAAATGTATCACTATCTATTTCTCTATTATGCTGTTTGGTAATACGTGAGCTCACTTTTCTGGATCCCTTAATCCAATATAAAGAAGTAGATCATAACTAGATGGTATGGTTAGTTACTTTAGGTAAAATATTGGAGGCAGACTTGCAAAGTCTTCACAATGTAAACAAAACAATAATGATATATGTATGAGATGAAATCTCGCATTGTGCCTGAAAATAACTGTGCACAACTGCCGACTTCCGAACATGCACAAAAACTTTGTGCGCGATTGCGGTGTGGACAATAAATATGTTTATCATAGAGGTATTATTAATACTTACACAGGCCGCACGGTTCTTTTTATTGAGCATACACAGGGCATCAGCTAATGAGGTCCCAATAAAGTGCACAAAAGCGCTGTGCACAATCAAGTTGTGTACAGAAACGCCGAGAACAAAAACTCTGCGCACAATTGGGTCGTGTCCAATAAACTTGCACACTATTGAGGTCACAATACTACGCGCAGGGACCGTGTGTATACACGAACGATTTTTGCTCTTGACATATCTGATCGTGCACACTGATACTGTGCACAAACACTCTGAAAATAGCAAAATACCCGTGCTACTCTTGAAGGGCCGAGATATTTTTAATACTCACGTGCCCAATGAAGATGTGTACAATCGCCAAGTGCACAAAAACACTGACTTGTTTTATAATACGTGGGCGCACAATAATTCCGTGCGCGATGATGCTGTGCACAAAAAAACTGTGTACAACCACAGTTGCGTGCAATGAAGTTGTGCACTGGCGCAGATGAGCACGATAAAGCTGTGTACAATCGCAATAGTGCCCAACAAAACATGAATATTATTTATTTTGATGGCGCACAAAAAAGTCGTGCACATTCGAGATGTGCACTATCGTGACTTCAGATACGATTGATATGAATGTGCAGAAAATCGACGTGCACAACAAATGCTGTGCACTATCAAACGATCTTACACGCAGTGAGTGTGTGTGCACAATAAAGGTGTGCACTATATTGCATATCATCAGATTATTTAAGTAGATTACAAGTTGTGCACAACATTGCTGTGAGCTATTGTGCAGTGCGCAGTAATAATGTGCACTAATCGAAATGAAGTAATTTCCACTGACCTTTCAATGTGCCCTAAACCACCGTGCACAACCATTTATGTGCACAATATTATTTTAACCTAAACGGTGAAATTGTGTAGAAAAAAGCCTGTGTACAAAAACTATGTGCACAAAGATCATTGTGTAGAATTGTTAAGTGTCCTTAAATGACGTGCACTATATCATTGTGCACAAAAAAAATGTGACCGGAAGCGGCTCTCCCATACCAGCTGGTCGATAAACATGTAAGTAGCATATATGAAGTCGATAAAAAAGTAAGTTACACCCACGACTGTGGCAAGCGCCCATAAATAAAAATATGCGGTGTTGCCACGACGCATAGTCACTCACTCCTGTGCTTATCCCTCGCTCGGTACCAGCTGTTTATAATTTATCAAAACGAAAGCAAATCAGTAACCATATATAATTTATCTCTAATTAATTATACTATACCTATACATCGTAATGTGTGAGTGTATGGCTTAATTTGCGGATTTGTTTTTGCAATATTCGAACCATTCGTATTTACATGTTTTCACCTAAGTTGTGATTAAACCGTCATATGACTTCGACGCCATGAGACAACATTCTTAATTACCTGGCAGCAGAATAGGTCGAATCACAAGCGCTGCCGTCTCTCTTTTACAAATGGACAGAGTATTCCCATCTTTCTTTACATTCTGCGCACGCATCGTTGGGACCGTCCGATAAGAAAGTTTATTCCCGCTAAAACATAGAAGAGTATATAACGTAGAACATACAGTGAGGACAACGTGAAACTGGACAGCGCAAATGCGCTTGCGCGTCAATCCGACGGTTCTCAGGCTGAGCGTGCAGACCACACAGTCGAGCCGGCAAGAGTGAACGGCGAGGGGGTGTGTATGAACGTAGCGTAAGCACATACTACAAGGTTACGAATGACCGGGCCAAGTATAACTAACTTATGATGTCTTATGATGACTTTTGATTTGTAGGACACATTTTATGTACGTAATACGATAAATTGCAAAATCCAGCACCTTATTAACAGGATAATGGATGAATAGATTAATCATTACGTCCTTTCCATATCAATTACGAATTGCAGTTAGTCAGTTGATTGATATACGAAAGGGTAGTTCATGATGACCTGCAAAAAATTAATCTTTCTGTTTGTAATAGCTTACTCGCTTTTGCAAAATCGTCGTGCTCTGTGCGTATCAGTAAAGAGCTGGGTTGTAAATCTCCATTATTTTGTTTCGTAAATATAGACCGTATAATTTTGTAAAAGGTATGATTAGCAACAATAATTTACATTTTCTATAGAATAATATTTAAATGTTTTAACAATCGTAAAAAAAAGGATTTTCTGAACAAACTATCGAAATTGTTATGGAGAAAGGAGACCATACATTTAACCTTTTGAGCCATACATTTTGCGTTCCCGAAATAAAAGAACTCATTAATTTTTGTCAGAAATTAGTTGACAGCATTTAAATCTGAGCTGTAACAGGTGGGTCGTTTAGCGAACCGCTGTAACGCAAAGGGACGTATGAATATTTCCGCATTGTAAAGTTAACTTAGATTTTTAAAAATATGTAACAAATGTGTGGAAAAACTCAAAATTCAAAGTGAACTTTAAAATCTGAAAAAATCCATACGTATTCAGAAAAATTAACGAATCATTCTCATAAAAAAAAAGATTGGGTTATCGGGAAATTTGATGAACCATTTTTTTTTCCTTGATTTGTTAATAACATTTTGGAATTATTATTATACAGAATTAATCTTTTCAGTACCTTTAATGTGCATGCATTTTTTTTAGATTTTTATATCATCGCGAAGTGTTTGCAACTTGTTCTTCTTCATCTTTTATCCTCCTGGCTTTAGGCTTTCGCCCTACCACTACCCTCACTGGCCCCTTCGGATGTCGGGTGGGGACACGCTCGCCGCTCGGATGAGATGCACTGCCGGTTGTAAGCAGTAGCCAATCAGGCTACCTAAATTCTCGCGCAGCCGCATTGGACTGTCCAGTTTCACGTTGTCCTCACTGTAGAGTATATATCATAGAAAATTTCTATCACTCCATAAAAAATGTATATTTAATAAACTTTCATTCTTTCATTTTGAGTTTTATTAAATAAATTCTTCATGCTTTTTTGAGCAAACCTTTAGATGCTGAAATACAAAATTAAGTATATTCAAAATATTTCTCGCACTCCGTCGTGAGCACTGTAAATTCCATCTTCGTTCACACTTGTTTCACATTGCATTTACACATGTTTACTACAGATTTCTTTTTTATGTTGACTACACAAGTATTGTCCTTCTGCGGATTGACTATATTCAGCCATACATCAAAATTATACATCACTGTCATATTACAAGAAAAGTGTTTCGAGGATAAGTACAGGTTAAGGTCTAAAGAAAAAAATGTTGCGAGGGACTGTACATGAAGAAGTGGGAGTATGTTCGAGGTCACGTGAACGTCGTAGTCGGTGACCGAGCTATTGAACTCATTATTTACCGATCCACATCACTATATAGTTTTCTACTATAGTGACACCGACCGAGTACGTGTGAGCGGCAGTCGGTACGGCAGGTTGCCAATTGAACAAATTACTAATTGCTGCTGCCACCAAAAGTGGCTTCTTTCGCTAACGTACCATCGTGTGCATTTTTCGTGCATTCAATACGTTCAGTGGGGTTATGTTTGCCTTTAACATGTGTTCGTATTTTCGTTGTTGATCCAGAAGTTGCCTAGAACCATTGAACCATAGAACAATCGTTAACTATTACATTCGACAATGTTCGACGAGCACGACTCCGGTTCCGAGAAGGAATTGAAAATAAACACCGCCTATGCGAATAATTATAACAGCTGGCGACAGAAGGAAGAATTCTCAAAACGTAACACATTCACCGCAATTTTGCGATAGTTTCATTCTCAAACATTAATTAATACTTTAATATATCGCGTATCTAACTTTATGATTTGCAGTTAAAACCAAATATGGAGAACATATAAAAAATATCGACGATCTTGAGAGCTCCGACACTTCATCCGACGAAGATGAGGGAACCGTAAGTCACATAACCAAACAAGTCATTTCCACTGTGAATATATTTGCATTTTATTTCAACATGAAACCTAAAAAGCTACGTTTTTACTTCCTCATAGAGGAAGCTTTGATTTCGTGAAAATTCTTTTTTTAGAGATTTTCATGTTAGGACACATTGTCAGAATGGTCTAAAATGTTGAATAAAGTAATTTACAAAAAATGTCCGGATGGATGTGAGCGTGTCCAAGATGGGCACCATTGAATGAAAACTTCACTTTTGAATAGTTTATGATTCAAAAAAATATTCAGAAACACGATTAAGATATATTTTCAAATGAAAAAATCTGCAAAGTAGAACTTTGCGCATTGCTTCCTCATTAATTTCCATTTTTCATAAAGCCACCTTGTATGAGGTAGCTTATTTATTATTTTTGGCTTCCTCATAGAGGAAGCTGTGTAAAAATGGAAATTTATTCAAATAAACAATATGCAAAGTTCTACTTTGCAACTTCTTTATTTGAATGAACAGTTTTTTCAATGCGTTATCTCTATATCTTTGGTAGTTACAGGTGCAATAACACAAAAAAAAACAACAGCTGATGTAATTCAATTCATATAAAATCTTACGTACTATATTGATTTTTCTCAAATTCAGCATGAAGTATTAATATACTCTATTTAAGGTTTATGCAAAAATTAAGTTATAGTATTTTTAAAAAAATGATGAAAATGCAAATTTCTATAAAATGTTAACTACTTTATTTATTTCACCTAAATGTAGTATACAATATTAGCACACTCTATTTAAATTTTATGCAAAATTTTAGATCAGTTGAACCATTCTTGAGTTATTGTGTTTCCAAAAAAATTTCAAAAAAAGTAAATATTCACAACTTTCAAATCCTTTAACCAATTCGAGCCAAATCCAATACCAAACCACCTTAGTGGTAACACGAAACGCGTGCAAAGTTTTGGCTTGATCGCCCAAAAATTGCGGCAGTTATCCGCTTAACGTCCAATATGACACACACACATACGCACGCACGTACGTACGTACGTATGCACACCCGGATGCCGTCTAAAAATTGCATTTCTCGACGTTTTAGACTATTTGAAGTATGTTGATATTAAAATTTCGAAAATAAATTTTTTCACAAAAACATAGCTTTCTTTATGAGGAAATAAAACCATTCAAAAGTGTTCATTTCATTCAATGATGCCCATTCCTGGTGCGGAATGGAAACCTTCATATCCCAAGAACTGATTTTTTTTTTACTTTCCTTTTAATTTTTAAAAATCGTCTTTATAGAATGTTTTAATTGAGTGATGGAATTGAATTGTGTTCCTGATGAGCCTAAATGCTTTATATTGCCCTTTTCCGACATAAAGAACTTTCCATCGCCAATGAATATCTTTTGAGTTCTACCTACTCTTCTTCGATGTCACACGAACATTTAAAAAAAAAATCAGAAGAAAAATAAAACAAGTAATTTCGATCAAGCCGTAGTTTAATTATAATTGACGAGTTCATTGAAATTGAAATCTCGAATTCTTTTTTCCATGAAAAAAATGCTTACTCTATAGAAGTAATAATCGAATATTTATTTAAGCATTCACTAATTTTTCAGGTGTTCCCGGAGAAATTCGAAAAGGATTTCTACAAGACTCTTGCTTCCCTCAAAAATAAGGATCCCAAGATCTACGATGGGAAAGTCAAGTTCTTCGAAGAAGTCGGTAATAATTCTCATGTTAATGGAACTGAAGGTGACGAAGTATTGAGAAAAAAATCTAAGATGGAGAAAAAGCTAACTCTACGAGACTACGAGCGTCAGATTGTCTTGGAACGCGGTGGACAGTTAAGCGACAGCGAAGACGAGGATACGTTTCATAAGAAAAGAACGCCTACTTACATAGAGGAACAGCGAGCATTGAAAGAAAGTATAAGCAAAGCTCTGAACGACGGCGACGAGGATGAGGAATCCGCTCTTTTTAAACCTAAAATAAAGTCCGAAGTCGATATATTGAAGGAAGAGGAAGCTTACAAAGAATGGCTAAAGGGACAGTCAACGGAAATAGACAACAGCGAAAAAGAGGCACTTAAACCATTGAGAGATTTTTGGACCGACCCAAAACTCGATCCCAAAGAGAAATTTTTGCGCGATTACATATTGAACAAAAAGTTTTTGGATAAAGACGGAGTCGAGGAGAATCTTGATTACGAGTACATTGCGCATGACAGTGACGATGATTTGTCCGAGGATGAGAGGAACATCGAGGAGCAGGAACAATTCGAGCGAAAATATAACTTTCGATTTGAGGAACCGGATCAAGAATTTATCAAGCGGTATCCAAGGAGTCTCGACGATACGCTGAGACAGAAAGACACAAGAAGGTCGGTAAAGAGAGCTGAGGTAAAGCAGCGTAAGGAGGAGGAAAAAATTCGCAAGACGGAAGAGCTCAAGCAACTAAAAGCTATGAAGAGAAAGGAAATTGCCGATAAGATTGCAATACTCAAGGATATTACGGGTACGTGTATTTAAATTTGGAAGATTAAGTTTGTGACGTATTTTTCAATAGCATGAAATGATCAATCATTTTATAATATCGGTAATACCCAAACCACAAACGGGTTGACGTCACCTTCGGCCGTCCATGCTCGCGAATGCACTCACAAAACCCGGTAGGCGCCAGCTAATTTTTATTTCACCGGTATTAATGAACCGGTATGCCCTGTAGTTCGAGTGGAACCACTCTCGAACCCCGCAACGAAAAAAATGGAACCCTGGGAATTTTTGTTTTACCGGAATTAATAAACCGGTATGTCCTGAGTGCGTCAGCGAGAACGACGGTGGCGAAAGTGCACGGCCGCTCGGGCTGTATTTCGGAAATAATAATAATGTTTCGCTATCGAGAATTACGTGTAATCAATACGTCTGCCTCGAGACGTCGTCGATCTACTCGCGAGCCACTTCCGAACTATACCGGAACAAATGCACGTAAACCGGTATCATTTAACTAAGAGATCCTCCTCGATCCTTTCCCTAGTGCATTGGGCGAGGATCGAAAACCGAACAAAGGGTTTCCTCCCTTGACTATAACGCAAACTCTACTTCACTCGTTCTCCAACCCGCTACATCTCCTCTATTTCAGCCGTACTATTGCCAATTTTGTGATGGAGTCTCGTCGGGCAACTCGTTTCGTCAAGACTTTCTTCTCTAGACAGATTTGAGCGCTTCGACCTTAACTTAATCTCAAAAAAAAAAAATATACAAAATCTTACTTAACTAAATCGGTAACTTGACAGAATGGTGGCGCGAGAGAGTCACTTAACAGAAACTACAACAAATGCAGCGACGATATATTTCGTGACCGTGAATTTGGAAAAAATCACTTCACAAGGTGTACAATTTATATTGAAACTATTCACAATTTACTATTTATGGGATTTTGCGAGATTCGAGAAATTACGTAAGGGTAAGTGTGCTGGATCGGGAAATTCGTTTATTAACTGAAAAGAGGAAGTCACCCCACTTGCCTCGCTCGTTTCAGAGACGAGGCGATTATTTCATCACAGGTGAATAAGGAATTATTTATTTATTTATTTGACGGGAAGAAACCCTTTTACATATTGCATGGTATAATTTGATAGATTTAATAAATATAACAAAATAACGCTTATAGTTTTGAAAATATTTAACATTCGATATAATAGTTTAATCAGCCGAGCTCCAGTGTGTTTCCCAGACTAGCCAGTCTATAGACTACTGATCTAGCTGCGAATGTACTCCTTGCTATCGGGACCTCGAAGGTCATCGGTCTCCTAAGTTCATGGGCTTATAAACCTCTGAACTGGAATCTTTGATGGAGGTATTCGCAGTCGATGACTCCCGTCACTACTTTAAAAAGCAGTAACGCATCTTGCAGTTGTCTCAGCGTATATAGGCTCGGGATGTTCTTTGCCGTCGCGATCATTGAGTAGTCGTGGTCAGTTCGTTTTATCTGGTGCCCCAACTTATATGCCGCCATGCAGAGAAATTTATGCTGAGTTCTCTCAAGCTTTTGAGAGTGTACTGCAAAGGCCGGATTCCAAACTTCTGAATCGTAATTAAGAATAGGTCTTACTAATGCCATGTACAACGTTCGGAATGTTTTCGGCCGGCGGAAGTTCGATGCGAATCGGCTAACAAAGCCAAGTGTCGTAAGCGCTCTTCTTGCTGTGTATTCGATATGTGGGATGAAGCTGAATTTACTGTCAATTTGGACTCCAAGGTCTTTTATCATGTCGACCCGTTCAAGCGATCTTTCTCCAATTTTGTACTCGTATAATACGTTGTCCCTTTTTCGTGTAAGCTTGATGATTTTGCATTTAGCAATATTTAGTCGTAGACGATTTGTTTCGCATTATTTGTACATGTTGTCGAGCTCGGATTGCATCTTCTCGCAGTCTCACTAATCTTCGATGGTTAGGAATATTTTAACACCGTCCGCGAACCTAAGAAATCTTGTATAAACGAAGCACGGGGCTATGTCGTTGATGAATATGAGAAATAAGAGACGACCGAGGTGCGATCCTTGCGGTACTCCTGAAATCGCTCGTATGTTCCGCGACCAGAAGTTTTTGTAACGGACTCTTTGGGTTCTACCTTTCAAATAGTTCTCGATCCATTTTAATAATATTCCGTGTATGCCTACGGCCTCGAGTTTCGTCAAGAGTCGAGAGTGCCAGACTGAGTCGAAAGCTTTTGCGAAGTCTGCATAGACTGCATCCACCTGGCGTCTCGATTCGATTGTCCGAGAAGCGAAGTCTTCATAACTTAACAAGTTTGCTACCGTTGATCTTCCAGAGACGAAGCCATATTGTTCCTGCACTATTAAGCTACTCAGGCTCTTTAATAAGAGACTCGTGATAAGGTCGTCTAGAATCTTCGGTATTAAGCTCAGGATTGAGATCGGTCTGTAGTTAGTGACCTGCAAGCTTGAGCCGTCCTTGTGGATCGGCGTGATGTAGCTGCATTTCCAAATCTCCGGAAAACAACCAGTGCTCAGTGAGGTGTTGGACATATAAGTTAGAGGCCTTGCCAATTCTTCCGCGCACATCTTTATAACGCTGGCTGGGATGCCATCCGGCCGCGAACTCTTTTTGTCGTCGAGATCCTTGAGTTTAAGTAGGACCTCGTTTTCGGAGAAAGATGCTGAGTCGATGTTGTGGTCGGGTTCGTCCGCCGAGTATACCGATTCGAAGAAATCGGCGAATAGTGGCACCGCATCTTGGCCTGTGCTTACTGTTTTGCTTTTATATTTCATGGTTGATGGAAGTCCTTTTACCGCGCGGCGTGCATTGACGTAATTCCAGAAAGCTTTTATATTGGTCGGGAGTTGGTCTTCTATTCCTGAGATGTATCTCGTGTATGTGTATCTCGATAACTGCTTGCATCGAGCCGTTAGGGTGCGAAAGTTGTGGAGATGGGTTTGTTATTCTGTATTTTTGAATGCTTTATGAGCGATTTTCTTTTGATAAATACAATGTTTCAGTTCGCTTATAAACCATGGAGGATCCGTTTTGGCGAACCATCTCTTTTTCAGAATGTACCGATTCATAGCTTCAGTTAGTATCGAGTAAAACTCGGCAGTCCCGTCTTCTGTCGATTTGCCTTTGAGCTGGTCGTCCCAGTTGATTTGCTTGAGGTAGTTTCTAATTGCTGGAATGTTCGCCCTTTTGGTGTCGTAACTGATCTCACAATAATCAAGAATCTCTTCCAACTCATGAGTAATTTCGTATATGATCGCATTATGGAAAGCTGTATCTTCCTCTACTAATGGGTCCTGGATTCGAGATATTTCATTTTTAATTGGCTGAAGATCAGATCGAGTATATTTCCATGCTCATTGGTTTTTTTAAATGTTGGCTTAGTCCCAGAAATTCGCTGGCTTCGCTGAGGAACGACGCTTTTTTACGATGTGTTACATCTGCCGTTGTGGAGTTGCAGTGTACGTCATCATCTTTCGTCAACCAATATACCTTAGGGAGATTAAAATCACCGGTTAATATCATATCGTGATCTGGGAGAGTCTCCGCTATTCTCGTTGCGGTATTCATGCATTCCCGGTAAATACTTGGTTCAGCCGTAGGCGGCAGGTAAGTCGTGCCGATGATTAGTTTTAAATTTCCTTTAGAAACCGTTACAAATATTTGTTCAATGTTGCCCTATTCGGTATCGCATTCGAATTCGCATCGAATGCCATGGAGATCCCTTCGAACTGCAATTAGGGCTCCCCCTCCTCGTGTCCCACCAGTAGTCCTGTCATTCCGATAAACCAGAGATAGTTTTCAAATCCAAGCCGTGCGTCTCTAAATCCCGGATGTAGCCATGTTTCTGTAAATATTATAATATCGTAGTTGAGTGCGTTCGTCGGCCGTGACTCGCGAAGAGTCCAGAGCTTCGTGCGTAACCCACGTACGTTCTAATAATATAATTTAAAGGTTCCCGTCGTATTGCTCAGTTTTCCTGATTTCTTATCGACATTCCACGTGGTTTGCCTTCTACGATGACTGGGTGTCCGTTTTTAACTATAATATGTTTTGTGGTGTTCGGGTCCTGTTGCTTGATTTCCTCGAGTTGCTTTTTAGTTTCTACGAACCTTTCTCGCTGTGCTGGAGTACGGTCACCCCGAATCGCCACCGCTCCTTTGTATTTATATTTGTTCCTGAGGATGTTTTGCACTATATCACCAGATTGTAACGTAATAAGCAGTGGGCGTGCCCTTTCACCAGTATACTTGCCGAGTCTCCTTGCTTTGAGCCCATCCTGTTGGGTGTCAGCGATACCTTCTAAAATTTGTTGGGCTTCCGCGACGTCCATTGCTGCTCTCCCTGATATGGGACCCTCGGTTTGTTCTGGTAGGTTGAACATTAGGAGATTCATTGCTCGCTGATGACAGTCGTCTGCCTCTTCTTGAAATATTTCAAAGTTTTTGTCACCACCTTTGGATCAGTGATAATTTCAGAGATTTTACCCACTCAATTTTTCATGCTGTTTAGGCCATCGATTACATTTGCTGTAATTTTTGTGTTTGCTTCCAAGGCGGTTTGAAATCCACCGACCGTGTTACGCAAGGCGTCATTTTTAACCTCAGTTGCGAAGCTGTTAAAGCTCTCTGGGGGTGTATAATTTTCCTTGATCTCAGTTATTGATCTCTTATTAGATTCCATCAAGATACTTGATCTCAATACATTTCTCACAATAAAAAAGCATTAGCCTTTTCTTCCATTCTATTACTTTTATTCCCGATGCCGTCAGCTGCATGCATTGAGGATGGAAGTTTCTTTTACGACCGTCACAGGTTATCGTGAGCGGTTTTGCTGCGGTTCCTGGTTCCCAGCAAGCCCCGCATTTCCCGGGGAGTGGCATAGGAGTCAGCATCACGTACAGCTTGACTCGTTTTGGGGAACAGGTTATTAATTATTTATAGATTTACAGGATAAAATGGAATATAAATGTACTTACGTGTTCGCGAGTGACAACCTAACCTAAAAAGTGTTTCTGATACATAACCCGGAAAGAACCGGATGGATCGACTCCTCGGATCCCGTTCTTCCGTTTTCCAATCACTTTTATTTATTCACTAGACATTTGTTGTGAACTCGATAGTTTATGTCAAAAAAAAATAAAAAAATAAATTCGTTTGTTATCTTTGTTTATGCGGAGTAATCGTAGATTACCGACTATCCCTGCGCCACCTAGGCGTTTTGTGATTGAATTATGGAGAGAAATTGATAGATTTGAAGTGGATATTTCCAAAAATAATACAAGTACAGTTAAGGTCACGCAAATACTGGATGTATTTGCGTGGAGCATGCACTGCTCAAGGCAAAATGAGTTTAATAAATCGAACAAAGCTCAAGCGAATATTAGGTGTTTATTTTGTGTTATCTGTTTATAATTGACATAATAAATCCTGAGAGGAGGCTGCAATTGCGCCCAGCAGTCATCATAGGATATTTGTGTAAATCGAAAATATTTGTTTAAATAAATGATAACAAAAAGAATTCGGAGTATCAAAGATGAAAAGGATGGTTTTGAGGAGAATTTGAAGGTGGAAATAAAAGGATCCAGTAGGCTGGGTTATTTCCCGATATTCCGAGTTATTCCAGATCACTTTTATTTTAATCTCGACGAAATTCTAGCAATCTCAAATTATAATAATTATAACCTGAGAGTAGAGCGATCTCACGTATTTCGGGGAAAACGTCGTGATAACTGAATTAAAGGGCGTGTCGTGTTCGCGGTGATACTGCTAAGAGAACTTAATCGAATTATGACGTCAGAGATCATATCTACTGTAGGGTTCTATTTATAATGGTGGGAGAAGAAACTATTGCCAGACTTTCAGCTATTACGAATTTCTTTTTGGCTTTCGTCGTTTTTATAACATTATTGTTGTTAAGCTTCGTCGTATCGACCTAATTTTTGTAGATGGAATTTTTGACACGCGTTCTCGGGGTCTGAGATATCGGTGTCGAAGATTCTGATGTTATCGACATTCCTATACAGGAATGTTTCAAACATATTTCTATTGTAGCAGCTGGACTGAGATTATGGATTGGGCAGGAGACTGGGTTAATTAAACTCTTCGTACTCTCGCTTTTCACTGATGAACACGTTTATTTCTCTTTCGATTGCTCACTGTACCTCGCTCGCGTGCGTCGTTGCTCTCTCTCATCAGGATACTGCCCGACTCAAGCGCGCGTCACAGACGCTGCACGACCGCCGCAGTGGCTTGTTGCCAAGGGGCTCGATTGCCATGCTCGCGAGAGCGCCCCCGATGCTCTTCGTCCGCTTTGCCGATACGGACGCATCCTCGCTTACCCACGGAACATTACGCGCGTATTACAAGTACTACAATAATTTCGAATCCCTGATTTTTATTTAGTTCGCTCTAATTGCTCCACCAGTTCATTAAGAATTGATGGAGCCACCAGACGCGCATGTCCGGCGCATTCTCGTCGAAGTTTGCGAACATGATCATTTATTTTGCAGAAATCAATGTTTTCTCTTGTCGAACTAGATAATCCGAATTCATCGGGAATGAAAGAGATAGGGACAGGTCGGGATACACCTTGGGTTAGACAGGGCAGAGTATCCTGAGCATCCAAAATTGCGTCTATGTGATAATTTCTCGAGGGCACGTCTATGGGATCATTGTTCGAGAGCGCGTCTACGAGATCAGGGCCCAACACCGCGTTTACGGGATCATGGGTTTTAGGACCACGTCAATAGATCATGAGAAAATAACGAAATGGATCTACATTTTCAATTCCAATATCTGAGCTAGCCAAAAAAAGAAAAAATAACCCAATCTTGGTTTCGGTCGGTTTCGATCGCAAATAGTCGGCATTGGACTTAAGAGACCGATGGCCAGGCAGTCCGAAAATCTCGAACTGGCCACTGTTGAAGTGTCCCTCCATAGTAATTAACACTGTGTTATAGATGAGATTTATAATCAAAATCGAAGATACACCAACCTCACACAATGCCATGTTTGGGCCAAGAGTGTCGGGGCGTAAGGAACCGCACTTTTCGATCCATATCGATCGTCTGTATACATATTTTGTCGCAGATGGGAGTAAGAACAGACGGTAATAATCTTTTTGTGAATTCTTACAGGTTTTTAACGAGCACATGTGAACCATTCCGTATGAGTAGTTCCGACCTTAGATTACTTCGCCCTACCTCCATACAATACAATCTGTTTTTCACATAATATTTCATTGTAACACTAGAATACATTTGTCTTACATTGTACGCTTTGGTCTCTTCATGTAATTGTTCAGAGGGGTACATGCGATCTTTTCCAAAAATAATTTTTAGGATTTTTCTATTTAAAACGTCCAACCGTTTTATCACGCCACCTGCTGCACCACCCCATCCAATTATACCGTACCTCGTGATAGAAACAAATAGTGCACTGTAGACAATTTTTAACACTGTGATGTCCAATACTGTTTCAAGTCTTTTAAAGGCAAACGACAGGTATCGTAGTCGCTAGATTGTTAATGTGCTCATTCCATCTGAGGTGTTGATCTATAATTATTCCTAGATACTTTGCACTTTCTACCTTCACAATTGATTTGCACTTTTCATCACAACCCATTTTATCACACTCCTCGTCATGGACTACAATACTGTTTATAAGGTATATAAAAAAAAATATAAGTTAATAAAAAAGAGAGGTTAGGAACATGACAGTTCGTAGCGACGACATAGTGACACCATCGTAAATTATTTTTCAGAATATTACGGGAAAACTTAATTACAGCGTATCCACCTTTAACATGACCCTTTACGATTCGGCACAATGTTGTCAATCTGCCAGTTTACAAAAATTTCAATGCACCACCGATACCGGCGACACCGGTGATCCCGACAACACCAGCGACCAATGAAATCGCTCCCGACCCCAGTCTGACGACATCGATGACCAATCGAGGATGAATAAATCGCTAATAATGAATTTCGCATTTGTCGCTCACGAACTTTTTATTGAAGGATTTATCGGTGTCAGTGCAATACTGAGGCAGGTAAATTTAAGGTATGTCGGAAGAATATAAGTGTCGATGCTATATCGAGGCTTATATTTCGGAGAAGGGTTTGTTTACAAGTGTCGACGCAATGTCAAGGCTTGAGGGAGGATTTTTCTCTGTGACGATACTATATTGAGGCAGAGACTACTAGGACGATTTGTGTTGTCGCAATGACAAGACAGTTTGCCTTGGCGTCAGTCGGCGAGCGATGCGCAGTTGACCATGGAATCAGTTGGCGAGCGGTATAAAGATGGCCATGAAATCAATGGGCGAGCGGCCTGTAGTTGGCCATGGAATCGATGAGCCAGTGGTGTGAAGTTGGCCAAGAGAACGGTGGGCGAGCGGTGTGAAATTGGGCGTGGAATCAATTAGTGAGCGGTGTGGAGTTGCTCATGGAATCAACTAGCGAGCAGTGTGAAGTTGGCCGTGGATCCAAATTTGTAGCCAACTTCGCACCCCCTCAATTCTCCTACACAGCGGCGGTGGCGGCGGCGAGATATTTTTATATCTATAGAGAGTTTAGTTTCATAATAATGAAATGAACTCAATTCAACGCCTTTGAAATTTACTGAAAGACCGAAATGTCAAATTTTTTTAAGACCCTTTACACTGACAAACAGTATAATGTAACGCAATATGCTATATAGGTTTCATTTTATCTTTGATCGTTTCAGAAAGAGTATACAAAAATTCATAAGTTGACTGTCATAACCCTTTAATACCTCCTTCAATTATTTGCTTTTACTCATTCGCCAGGTAATGATGACATTGAATTCAACACTGTGGACTTGGAGGGTGAATTCGATCCAGCGGAGTACGATCGAAAGATGCAAAAAATCTTCGACGAGGAATATTATGCCGAGCCGGAAGGCGATACGAAGCCACAATTTCCAGATATCGATGAGGAACTGGGAATAGAAAGCACCTGGGATGATTACGATCCTAATAATGAGGAGCTTGATTCACATGATGTTGGACACAGCGCCGCAAATGGCCACTGCGAAGATCCAGACTTTAATGTAACTTACATATTCCCGTAATTCGTAATTTTTTATTACAACTCGCAGACTCTTAGTTTCACACACTAGTACGATATCGCAATAGTTGTCTTTATCGGTTTATGTCTCTAGTTTAATTGACCAACTGTAATGTTGAGCATCTCATTACAGCTGTATTTTTTTTAGATAAAGACGAATAGAAGAATAGGTGAATTCCAGCATTCTCTATTTTGATAACTAAACATATATGAGGCTTTCCCTAGCAATTCAGCCACAAAAAAAACTCCAAAAATGATTAAAAATAAGGTTTAATAGTTCCAATAGATAACCCCAATTTAAAAAGAAAACAAAATTCTGCCGAAATGTGGCAATTTTTTTTATCTTTCATTTAATCTGTAATATTTCGAGAACGATTTTTTCATAGCTCACTAGAAAAAAAAATGTATTCAGAATTAATTGTGTAATTTCAGGCCACATCTTATGGCAAGGTCAACGAAAGAATTTCTTTTTACGGGAAGGACTTTCGATATTGTCTTCGGAAAAATTCCCTCAAATTCTGTAAGTGGTCGCTGAATTTTGGGTATTTTTGCTTCCTCATAGAGAAAGTTTTGTTTTCATGAATTTTTGTTTGTTTTTCATTTCCGAACACTTAAAATCGTCTGAAACGTCGAGGTTCAGAAAAATTGTGCGAATGTGTATATGCGCGCGTATATGTATGTGTATTTTTGATGAAAAGCATAAAATTCATATTACCATAACTCATGAACTATTCGACAGAATCAGCTTAAATTTTAATGCTATGTACTTGCGACTTTTGAGGTTTTGAAAAATGTCCGTAAACGTTCTATCTCGAATAAATTTTTAGCTGGTCGGCTGAAACTTCGTATTAAAACCGAACAAAGTGATGTGATGTTTGGTATTAAATAGCATAGAGAGCGAAATCGGTAAAGCGGTTCAGTTTTTATGGGATTATGAATTTTCGAAAAAATTTACGGTTTCGCTGTGGCTTTCGCAAAGCTTAAGCAAGTAAGCCTAAGCTTTGTACTTATTCAAAATGTGACGCAACCGTATTTGTAACGGTGATTCGCGGACATATGTAAAGTCGTTTATTTATTTTTTTTTGCATTATACATTTTTTCAATTGTAATTCCCGGAAGTACCGATATTTAACTGCCCATAACTCTCAACAAAATTTTGCGCACAATTGAAGTATTAACTCCTCTTCAGTTACTGTGATTTCGTACAAAATATATACACGAATTGTAAGCCTTTTGCCACACACACATCCGAACAATTTTTTTAAACCACTTTTCTCGACTTGTTAGTGTTCCATTTTGAGTGTTCTGACATGAAAATCTTTTTTAAAAATCATGTAAACAAAGCTTCCTATATGAGGAAGTAAAAAATGCTAATTAAAATTAAAAATGATGCAAAGTAAAACTTTGTACATTGCTTCCTCATTAAATTTCATTTTTCGCAGAGCTTCCTCTATGAGGAAGCCATAATGAATAAATAAATGTTTTCATAGAGGTGGCTTTATGAAAAATGTTCTACTTTGCATAATTAAAAAGAAACTGTTTTGTTAAAATAAATGACTATTTTTTTTAGGAAAGTCATTTTTACTGTTTCTCGGATTTTTATTCAAAAATTCATAAAACTATTTTTTTTTATTGTCTACAATTTCTGCTTGAAATACCGTAAAAAGAAAATAATACGTGCAATTCGATAAATAAAAGCGTTAGTGATCTGAAATTAGGTGTGTGACATCCTTTAGATAATAATATTTTTTTAAATCACTAAAATATAACTCTCCACGTTGACCGGACTTTCCGGTCCCGATTTTCAAAATTAAAAACAATCTTTACAATAAAAGTTAAAACATGAAACGAAAATTAGACACACATAAACAACAAACGAATTTACACATTTTAAGTCCTTACAGAGATGCTCGAATTCCCAAAAATAAGCTTGGTCGGGGTAATTATGTAATTAAGAAACACTGCTAACAAATCTTTCGTCATATCATCTGAAAGTACATTCGAAAATATGCAATTTTTGTACGAAAGGTTTTTTTTTGTATTTCACACAGCTTCCGTGCTGATCGGTCTGATAGGAACATCGTCTCACACCTATATAGGGTTATTTACCCCCTAGAACCTAAAACAGGCCGCTAAGTTTGTGCGCATGTTTCATGCCTCGAAGCACTACTCACCTATCACACCTATCATTAAAATCGGAGATGACCACCGCGGGTACTTTCCTTGTGAGAGGAATTAAGAAATTATTGTCTATCAGTAATACAAAGAATTGTCCTTCCCGAAAAAATGAGAGTCACGGTTTGAAATGTGAATTGCTATAAATAACAAAAAGTTTCTGAAGACGCCCAGATCTGGGCGGAACGTAAAAACATAACAAGCATATTATCGTTTACTGGTTGTCATTCGCCGAAGCACATCTCATCCTTTATTATTGATAATACAATACATTAAACATATTTGGTCGGGTTGACATTATTTAGTACTATAATGACGTTTTCTTGACAAATAAGGTTTTTATATTTCAGATGAATGCTGATTATGATCCAACGAGAGCTTTTCAATCGGAACTCATAGACGCTTCAAGGAAGAAGAAGAAGCGACGACGTAGCAAATTTGCGGAGGTTATGGCGAAAGAAAAGCCTAAATTTGATTCCAGTATTCACGCCTCTTATCGAGACTACATTGAGCAATACTACGCACTCGATTACGAAGATATGATCGATGACTTGCCCTGTAGATTCAAGTATCGAAAGGTTGTGCCTAACGATTACGGACTCACCGTTGAGGAGGTGAGTCTCTGAGCAAATCATATAGATTTTGTCTACTTGGTCGAATGACAAGCGTAATAATGAAATTAATGTATACTGGGCATTCCAACTCAACTCACTTGCAAGGAAGGTATCCCAGGTGTCTCTCGCCGATTTTAATAATATTGCAATATCTTATACTACATCAAAAAATAAGCGTCATGTATTTTTTTCATCTGCGGTAAAACATTTTTTCAGATTCTCATCACTTGTTTTACCCTATAAAATAATTTTTTTTCTATCATTTTTGAGTAAAAATGAATTTCGACCAAGTTTTAAATTTTGCAATTTTTTCCATAAAATCTAGGACGAAAAACAAGTATTTCCATCGTAGTTCAAGAGAGGACCGAGAATAATTTGTATTTTTTAAATTTATTTTTTGTTTTGTAAAAAAAACATCGCGTTTTTCATGGCGGATTGACCCAAATAATGTGAAATTTCTAGAAGAATTGTCTTAAACTATATATAGTTTTCTGTTCGGCAGTAAAAAAAAAGTACTAGAAACAGTAGTAAAAATTTGTGACCTCAGTGATATAATCTTTTCATAATAATACTGGAATTCAAGCTCTGTGTCCGATTTACAGATTCTTGCGGCTGATGATCAGGAATTAAACAAATGGTGTTCGTTGAAAAAAGCTCTCGAACATAAGTCCGAAAATATGGAATTGCGCGAACTACGAATGTATCAACAGAAGGCCAAGAATTTGGAGTACAAGAAAAAATGTTTCAAGAGTCTTTACGCGTAAGTTTATAAATCCATACTCGATAAAAAGAATCGGTTGATAACACGAATTATCAGCAATTGTGTAATTTTTGCTTACAGTTCTGAACAAAAGCCGCAGGATCCGGAAACCGCGATCATTGGCTCTAATCAAAACGAGGAACCCGCGAAAAAGAAACGGAAGAAAAAGAAGAAGATGAATGGCGGCGGGCCTTTAACCGCAGAGAACAAAAATTCCAAAGTCGAAGAATTTCAGATTCTACCGGGAGAAAATGTCAACAATGCAGAAAGCAAAATTCCAAATGAGAAGAAAAAGAAGAAGAAGAAGAAAGCAATCCTCGTCGACGACGCTATTTCTGACTCCAAGAAATATCAACAATTGAAAGAAGTTGCGCAAGCTCCCGTCGAGAAAAGTAAAAAGAGAAAAGCAAACGTTAATAACACCGAGTCCAACAGTTTGCAAAAGACAGAAGAACCGCTGCAGAAAAAAGCAAAATCCGAAAATGAAATGAACACTATACAGAAAAATACCGCAGATTCACCAAAAAAGCTGAAGAAGAATAAGAAGAAGCAACAGAAACAACTGAACGAGGCGGTTCAAAATGCTTCAATATCCCCGGGAACTGTGGAATTTAATAGCGTAAACAGTGACAAAAATATAAAAAAGAAAAACAAGAAACGTGCGGCCAGGGCGACAGACGGTAATAAGAAGTTTGAGAAAACGGGGAAAGAGGCTGACCAGGTAGCTTTGTTAAGTTCCGAACGGTTGAAAGCTTACGGTCTGAATCCGAAGAAATTCAGGAATAAGTTGAAATACGGTAAGCAGAAGTGAAAAGAAATATGTATAACACATATATTTTGTAAATAAATAAGTTGATATACACTAAACTGATGAATTTTCCCATTGTATTTGTATTTATTTTTTATTTATTTACATTGAACGGGACAAGCCTTTGAAAGCAGTAAATTTTAGAGGCAGAAGAGTGCATAACATAGAGAAAATTCATTTTAGAAAATACAAAAAGAAAAAATACATTAATCAAGAGACGCGGTAGCGTCTCGAGAGAAGTACATTTACCTACTTTACCGACCGACCGACGACGCTACCAAAAAATCCTTTTACTCGAGCCAACGCATATTAGCCACTTTTTTTCGAGGTTAATATGTTATACTGAAAAAATTATAGCGTTTTCAAGTTTTTTTTTTCCAGATATATTCCGATACTACGTTACAAAATAATTCCTTTAAGACCAAAACGCGAGACGTACCTTTAGGCGTTTAGGTGATATGGTCATTTGTATCTTGAAACTCCTCCGAAATATTTCACTTTTTCAGTGGTCGTCTTCGCACATCAATCTTTCGCAATCGCAATCGCAACCTGCCAATCACTTTAAGAAAATTATCATGTCATTCAGTGATGAGCTAATTTATGACGCGTTCTCTTTAGATAATTCCAACAATCTGTTGATAATTTTGGATGTCCAGGTTTATTTCTCCACGATATTAAAGCTATCCCGATTACTATTATTTCAACCTTTCATCATGGCCCAAACGTCCACACCAGTTATTATACAAGTATGCTAAGGACTGATAAGACTACTTGGATTTATGCAGACGATACGAAAATTGATAAAAAAAACTCGCCAAGAAATTCAAAAGAATGTAATATGTTTTTCTTGGAACAGATCAGAAAATAAATAAATGCTATATTTATACATTAGAAACAAAAGTATATTTCACCTTAAATATTTTTTGCTTGATTCAATTAAATTGTATCAGAAACTTTGCCATGGCCGGTCCCAAGCCTGGATAAGAAAGGAGGAGGGTTCAATTTGGATACCTGTTGTACAATGGATCAACTCATCAAGGCGGACAAGTTTCATTGTAGTGAAAAATGCGATTGCCATTTGAAAAAAAGCTCCTTGTGCTTGCAGCTTGCAAGCATGGCCTTGAAAGCTCAAAAAAATGCATGCATCAAATGTTCCCCTCGAAACCCTACAACTTAGGTCTCTAAAAATTTCCTGTCACTTGGCCCCCTCAGGAGATATTTAGGTGGATTGTTTCAAATGGGACACCCTGTATGTATGTAGTGTTGCAATCACTGACCCCCAAGACCAGCATTTAAAGAACAAAATTAATAATTGAAAAAATGATGCAAGTAAAACTGAACGTAATGTAGTAATTTTATTGCAAAAAAATAGACTTTGGTACTTGGCTTCAATAATGGAACAATTGACTACATTTTACAAACTCGCCATAAAGCCATAAAATGTCAATTTAATCCCACCACATTTAATCCCAAACCTTGTTGGATAAATGTCTACTGGTAAACCAAATTTTAGCCCGATATCTCAAAAGTTGTGGCAATTCGAGCCCAAAACAAACTTTCTTTAAAAAATACAAAATTCTATTAAATTTGAACTCCTCTGCAGATTAATGTCAGATTCAATCCCAAATGTCGTTCAATGACAATCTAATTATGGCCCAAACTTGAGCCCGATATCTTGAAATTTGCGAGGGCTATTGTGCCAACAAAAAATCTTAGTATACGCACATAAGAATGTTTTGTAAAAATTACTTTTCTCGGCGTTTTAGACCATATTCAGCATGTTGACATGAAATGATCTCGAAAACAAAGCTTCGTTTATGAGGAAGCAAAAGCGTTCCAGCCCTTTTAGAAAAAAGTGAATTTGAATAAATGTTCTCAAAAAGCGTTACGGTCCGTCTGAGGGACTTAGCATTATCGTACTTTGAATGTGGGTTCTTAGAGGGACTTGAAGTAACCATGTTATCGTAACACAAACATATCATAACATGTCTATAAATTTTAGTAAAATAAAATACCGTTACTAAACTACTCAAGATGTTTTCACACAATACTCACTTTTTTAAAACCATTTACCATGATTTTGATATGTTTCAAGTATTTATCCTTCATTATGTGACGCATGCAGATTAATAATAGATACAATTCAATCTGTCGTACTAATCCAGACGCCAGAGGGGGTTCTGTGTGCCATTCGAGGTCCGCCGGTCCTTTAATAACAATTAAAGGACCGGCTACCAATATACCTTGGTTCATTTGACGAATAAAAGTCCTTTACGATTTTTGTCTACGACCTATACTACGGGAGCTACAGATTCGTTAAGTAGAGCAGTTTTAATCGAACTGCAACTTTTAAAAATGTATTGCTCCGGATCTACGGCTTGTAGCGTAAAATTGCATAGGACTTTTCCGACTAGAAATTGGCCAGAGTACACGAAAAAAAATATTCGAAGCGAAAAAAAAAAAAAAAATAGATTGTTATAAACATTTGTTTATAACATAGTGAAGGAGCGGGTTTGCAAACTGTCACCTCAGATATTCGTATCTGGCAAAAGGAAAACTAGGGAATGTCATAAAGTTGTTGCGCCGACTATAATTATCCGTCGCGAACGAAATTTTATCTTGCCGGCCGGAGAAAACGATCGAGCGTATGTTATGAGAGAAAAAATACCGTTTCGCGACTCTTCATAAATAATTATCTTTTGTTCTGCTCGTGTTCGCATTTCTTTTTTCATATTCCTCGGTTCATTGGGCAAAATTAGTTCCTTTACATTTTTTTACGACTTATATTTTCGAAGCTACTAATTTGTTAAGAAGAGCAATTTTGGTCTAATTGCAACTTTCAACAATTTATTGCTCCAAATCTATGGATTGTAGAGCAAAATTGTATGGGACCTTTTCGTCTCAGAATTGACAGGACTATACAAAAAAAAATATCCGAGTTCAAAAAAACAACAATTTCTATTGTTAATAAACAATTGCGATTAATAACTAAACGACCGGGTTTTCCGCAAAACACCTTATATATTCGTGTTCAGGAGGTCAAAACCTATCATCTGCATCAAGAATATTTCGCGGACCTCGAATGGCACACAGAACCCCCTCTGGCGTCTGGACTAATATTCCTCGGTTCATTGGGCAAAATTAGTTCCTTTACATTTTTTTTACGACTTATATTTTCGAAGCTACTAATTTGTTAAGAAGAGCAATTTTGGTCTAATTGCAACTTTCAACAATTTATTGCTCCAATCTATGGATTGTAGAGCAAAATTGTATGGGACCTTTTCGTCTCAGAATTGACAGGACTATACAAAAAAAAATATCCGAGTTCAAAAAAACAACAATTTCTATTGTTAATAAACAATTGCGATTAATAACTAAACGACCGGGTTTTCCGCAAAACACCTTATATATTCGTGTTCAGGAGGTCAAAACCTATCATCTGCATCAAGAATATTTCGCGGACCTCGAATGGCACACAGAACCCCCTCTGGCGTCTGGACTAATATTCCTCGGTTCATTGGGCAAAATTAGTTCCTTTACATTTTTTTTACGACTTATATTTTCGAAGCTACTAATTTGTTAAGAAGAGCAATTTTGGTCTAATTGCAACTTTCAACAATTTATTGCTCCAAATCTATGGATTGTAGAGCAAAATTGTATGCGACCTTTTCGTCTCAGAATTGACAGGACTATACAAAAAAAAATATCCGAGTTCAAAAAAACAACAATTTCTATTGTTAATAAACAATTGCGATTAATAACTAAACGACCGGGTTTTCCGCAAAACACCTTATATATTCGTGTTCAGGAGGTCAAAACCTATCATCTGCATCAAGAATATTTCGCGGACCTCGACTGGCACACAGAACCCCCTCTGGCGTCTGGACTAATATTCCTCGGTTCATTGGGCAAAATTAGTTCCTTTACATTTTTTTTACGACTTATATTTTCGAAGCTACTAATTTTTTAAGAAGAGCAATTTTGGTCTAATTGCAACTTTCAACAATTTATTGCTCCAAATCTATGGATTGTAGAGCAAAATTGTATGCGACCTTTTCGTCTCAGAATTGACAGGACTATACAAAAAAAAATATCCGAGTTCAAAAAAACAACAATTTCTATTGTTAATAAACAATTGCGATTAATAACTAAACGACCGGGTTTTCCGCAAAACACCTTATATATTCGTGTTCAGGAGGTCAAAACCTATCATCTGCATCAATCTGCGGACCTCGAATGGCACACAGAACCCCCTCTGGCGTCTGGACTATACAGTAATCAGCGCATAATAGAAGAAAAACGAGACAAGACAAGAAATATTTGTTGAATGTCATGAGTCTTGCCCAAAAACCTTGAGATATTTCGTAATTGATTATTTTTTATAAAACTTTATTAAACAACGTTTCAAGTACGTTTTTTGAGGTCTAGCTGTATCATAAAGCAGTTCTTGAAGTTGAACTTTACTTAAAGTGCGTTTTTCGCGGTCTAAGTGTATCACGAGGACGTTCGTAACTTCAGTTTTACCAGAGAGAGTTTCTCGTAATCTAATACGTGTACCACAAAGGCATCCTCCAGTTTCCTTGACTCGAGTGTGCCTAGGTGTCTGGGTCTACTTTGAACACGATCTTGTGGTTGAACGTGTTTCTGTTGAAGCTCGAGGACGTCTTCACGGTAGTCCTGAACTAGAGACAACACCCTTAAGTAAAGTTCAACTTCATAGTTTGCAAAAGTATTTAAAGTTCCAAAAAGTGCTTTAGTACTTAAAGTACGTACATCAAGTACTAAAGCACTTATTGGTACTTAAAGTACGTACTTTAAATACCAATTAAGTACCTCGGTACTTAAAGTACTGCCCAGTTCCGGATTATTCTGATAGATGTATGCGTGTGAAACTCTGAAATACGGCGCATGCCGGGTAGTATGCAGTCTACCGGCATTCGGAAAACACGTGAACAGAGATCACAGATACCCAGGTTCTCCGTGTTGCAACAGAAAAAATGTCAAGTTGCCAAGGACCAGTTGCCTACACGATGGTCAACTGATAGCCAACCAAATTTACGTCTATTGTTAAAGACATGATTATACCTAGTAACCGTTCCTATCCAATAATATTCGGTGGTAGATATTCCAGAAAATATCCCACTTTTTGGATCGCTATCCTTCGAATCGGCGATGTAAACTCGAGAAAATAACCATATGACGGTCACGATAACGCTGGAAAGACCGACGCGGCAAAAAAGAAAAGTATTAAATTAATTTAAAATAATCATTAAAAAATGTTAATGAAGGTTCACCATTTAAGAAATGCAATATCAACTGTTCTAATGTCTATTACTATTCTATTAAATTCTCTATATTTCTTAAGACTACAAACTTTTATGCTAGACCAATAATATAAAAAAAACATCGAGCTAAGTGAGGTGATTCGTGGGTGGTTGTGGAATAAAAAGTCCCGATTTATTATAAAAAATAAAATTAAAACTTTTTTTCAATGAACTTTACACTGGTGTTTAAAATTAATATTTATAATAGTCGACACAAAAAGATTCAATTCATTCATCGTTAGTTGACCTGAGTTACAACAAAACCTTAATTTAAAAAAAAATGCAAGTTCACGTAAAATTCGAGATGCTTTACCGATAATCGCTAAATTTGGTATCTAGCACCGCGTAATGTTATATTTCGTCTGCAGAAAATTTTAGTTCATTTGGTAAAATTTCACGTGGATTAGAGCAAAATTAATTTTTTTTTAAATTCAGAATTCCATAAAAACCGAACCTATTTGTCGATTCATTCCAAATTCAATACCTATCCTCCTTTAACATAGCTTTATTTGTAAAAAAATATTTAGCTCGATAGGTACAAATTTGTGAAACTAGAGAACATACAGTATATACAGACGATTTTTTTGAGAATGATCACAAGCCAAAGTGTCTACCTGCCCCACGTGTGTGACAAATTTCAGCTCGATTGATAAAGCCATTCTCTTTAGGTATCTAAGTTTGAATTTTGTATGCCGGCCACACACATACATTTTTCTCGACGTTCCGAACCGTTCTGAGTGTCCTGACATGAAAATCTCGAAAAAAAACTTGCACGAAAACAAAGCTTCCTCTATGAGGAAGTCTAAAAGTTATTTAGAAAACCCGAGTATGCAAGCGGACCCTTACGAACGCCAGATGTGGCTGACAATTGATTTCTATTGCGGGGAATACCGTGAAGCGGTTGTTCATTAATTTAAAAAAAATGTTAAGCTCCCAACTGAAAAAGGTGCTTAATTGATAAATAATGTGGGTAAACAAAAAAGTTGAGAAATAATTAAATAACCATTCGCATATCATAGTCTGGAGATTTTACACCTAATCACGAACAAACATATGGCGACCCCGAACCCGACATATTGCGATTGGGTAAAAAGTTTTTGGTTGCTTGCTTTACTTTTGCGGAAACTAGAGCGAAATTGTACATTTTTTAAAACATTCAACATGACGTGAAATCCGAACTGCTTTACCGATTTTGTCGAAATTCAATACTGAACCACGTTCGAACGTACCCGCATTTATGAATAACTATTCAGGTAAATCCTCCAACTTTTACGAAAAATAGTTAATTTTTTGAAAAATTCAAAATTGCGTAAAATAAGAGCCTCTTTACCGTTCAAATTCAATACCAAATAATATTGTACGTATCTTTAGTAATGAAGAACTATTTAGCTAATTCGGCGAACTTTTACGAAGCCTATAATAACTTGAAAAATTTATAAATACGTAAGAAAAGAATCAATAAATTATGTAATCTTTTTTTATATTTTTATTTATAGCACAAACATCCTAAGAGAAATAAACTTGAATAGAAGGGAATTTTTCCCGATAAAAGTATTAAACAATTTTTAATCAAACAAAAAGTTTTCACTCGTATTATATTGTTGTACATACTGTGACGTGATTTTTTTTTATCATCGTCACAAAAATATAACATGAACGAAATTGCGTGAGTTACGTCCGATTTTCGTCGTTATAGATCCCGCTTTATCGCACCTCGACTATTTCACGTTACCGTTCGGCTCCCGTACGCTCTCGATCGAGATTTTATTTTGTTCTTTTGCTTGGTACAACTTCCGGTATTTTTTTATTTGGTTATTTTACGATTAAGTTCAGTTTTGGTCGAGGTTCTCGAATTTATTCGGTGGTGAGGAGCTCGAAGTAATGAGCAGCCCGAATAAAGGAGAGGCCCGACGAGGGTTATTGCGAATACGCAAAAGTCCGGTGCAATTCCGGCACCCCAACGGATAGTGCAATGCGCTGGAGAACAGGCGGAGTTATGGTTCAGTTCCAGGCAAGGTTGGAACCCCTTGTGCTGTGTGTTTTATTTTTTTTTATGTAAAGAAGAGCCTTGTTTTCGCGCATTGACTAGGGGAAGCGATCGTGAAGATCCATATTACCGCTATAGCTTTCTTTCTTTCTTTCTTTCTTTCTCTCTCTCTCTCTCTCGTATCGAGGATATCGTGAAATAGTTGAGAGGGCAGTAGTTATCGGTCACGATTTCGGTGATAATGATAATAATTGCTTTCGATGATTCCTGTAGACAAATTAGTCTACCGAGAGCTGTCCTCGAGGCAACTCGGACCCCTCTCGCGTTCCCGTGTGTTGTGGTTTCGGCCCTATTGTTCTCGCGCTCGGGAAAGAGACATACGCTGTCTCTTTCTGGCGCACGGTATCTCCTACCTGTCACGAGTGTTCGCTTTCGCGTGGGCTTTCGTTCGACTCGTGGAAGATCATGTGCCGTTCTCGTGAGAATTCTGAAAGAATTCTTTCTTTGATTACTGTGCTTTGTGGGGTGCAGTAATTACTGCCCCAAGTGCTGCAGTGATAAAGTGTAGTTTTCGTGGTATCGTAAGATACGGATCCCGCCGAGTTATTTGGAATATCTTCGACTGTTTCGGTGAGTTATTCTTTTAAAAGATAATTTGTCGATCGTGCGGAGATATGCGTTCTCGATATGCTCGCCTGCATCTTTCGATCGGCTGAGCAGTTTCCGATGCATTTAGATGCGATTCCGTGACTTTTAAGTCAACATCAGATAATTGTTCTGATTCAGAATAATGTTTCTCGATGTCGCGTGTGTTCTCGATCGTTATTTTATTGGCGAGAGGATCGCGACCCTTCTACCATGATCTGCATCCTGAGCAACCGTGCATTTCCGCAACCGTTTGCGCTCGCGAGTGCCTTCGAGGATTAGTTTTAGGTTTTCGTGTCTGTGTCGTCTTTGCGGAGGTCGGCCGGTTCCACCGATCTCCAGTTTTAGTCCGGTTAGTTAATACCGGCGAAATAAAAATTAACTGGCGCCCCCGGGATCTCGTTGCACTCGCGGATGCAACGGCCGAAGGTGACGTAAGTTTCGGTTTCGAGTTTCCTTTTTTTTTGCTTTTTTTCTCCCTTTCGGTTTGAGTTTAAATTGGTTCCGGTTCCATTTTTTTTTTGTTTTTCTTTTAGTTGTATTATTTTGTTACTTTTAAACTCGCGGTATCGAGATAAGGAAAAATACGTCACAAATGGCGCCCAACGTGGGGCCACGCCAATAAAATAACGCTACCGATTATTTTTTTTTTATTTATTTTTTTTTTGTGCTCGCTCTCGTTTGGCTCGATCGACTCGATTTCGATGGAACAAAATTAAGAAAATTTCTTTTGATCCCGCTGTGGTTGTTCAGACGAACCCACGTATTTTCGATGGCTGTAACGAGGGATAGAGGGAGAGGAGGAGATGGAGGATTTGTGCCAAAATCCTTTTCCTTTTTTTTTCTCGCTGTCCACCCGTTACGCTGGTTCTCGGCTCCCTAAAATATGTGAAAATTATTTTTTTTTGGGACGCATATTTTTCTTTGTTGTCTTCACGATGTGTCGGAAAGACACGATCTCGGAGAATTTTGCCTTTTTCGTATTTTTCGAAATTGGCGAATTTTCTCACCCTTAACGCTCGCGCGTCGCACGCGCTAGAGTGGGGGGAAGTTCCGTTAGCCGACGCTCACCCGTTATCACCGGCGTTCCCGAATTGTGACAAACAATTTTTTTTTTTTGAGTTTGAGGAATCCCTTCTCCTCGCCCTTTTCACTCTCGATCGCCGAAATTAACGGTCTGCCGATCATTACTGCGCGATTAATCACGGTGAACACCACGTCTCTTGTGAAATCTCGAAAAATAATTGTGAAGTGTCCTTTTGGATTACCGAAGACATCAATCCCGTAAGTACCCTCGTTTCGAGGTACCCGCACGTTTTCTGGGGTAGATTTTTTTTTTTCTTTTTTCTCTTTCGCCCATCGATTTCGTGGTTCTCGCCCTTTCGAACTCGAATTAATTTTCGACGTTCGAAAGTTTCTCGTTCTCGCTTTTTCGAACTCGAATTAATTTTCGACGTTCGAAAATTTTTCGCTCTCGCTTTTTCGAACTTGAATTAATTTTCAACGTTCGAAAAATTTTCGTTCTCGCTTTTTCGAACTCGAATTAATTTTCGACGTTCGAAAAATTCTCGTTCTCGCTTTTTCGAACTCGAATTAATTTTCGACGTTCGAAAATTTTTCGCTCTCGCTTTTTCGAACTCGAATTAATTTTCGACGTTCGAAAAATTCTCGTTCTCGCTTTTCGAACTTGAATTAATTTTCAACGTTCGAAAAATTTTCGTTCTCGCTTTTTCGAACTCGAATTAATTTTCGACGTCCGAAAATTCTTCGCTCTCGCTTTTTCGAACTCGAATTAATTTTCGACGTTCGAAAAATTCTCGTTCTCGCTTTTCGAACTTGAATTAATTTTCAACGTTCGAAAAAATTTTTCGTTCTCGCTTTTTCGAACTCGAATTAATTTTCGACGTTCGAAAATTTCTCGTTCTCGCTTTTTCGAACTCGAATTAATTTTCGACGTTCGAAAATTTTTCGCTCTCGCTTTTTCGAACTTGAATTAATTTTCAACGTTCGAAAAATTTTCGTTCTCGCTTTTTCGAACTCGAATTAATTTTCGACGTTCGAAAATTTTTCGCTCTCGCTTTTTCGAACTTGAATTAATTTTCAACGTTCGAAAAATTTTCGTTCTCGCTTTTTCGAACTCGAATTAATTTTCGACGTTCGAAAATTTTTCGCTCTCGCTTTTTCGAACTTGAATTAATTTTCAACGTTCGAAAAATTATCGCTCTCGCTTTTTCGAACTTGAATTAATTTTCAACGTTCGAAAAATTTTCGTTCTCGCTTTTTCGAGCTCGAATTAATTTTCGACGTTCGAAAGTTTTTCGCTCTCGCTTTTTCGAACTCGAATTAATTTTCGACGTTCGAAAAATTATCGCTCTCGCTTTTTCGAACTTGAATTAATTTTCGACGTTCGAAAAATTATCGCTCTCGCTTTTTCGAACTTGAATTAATTTTCAACGTTCGAAAAATTTTCGTTCTCGCTTTTTCGAACTCGAATTAATTTTCGACATTCGAAAATTTTTCGCTCTCGCTTTTTCGAACTTGAATTAATTTTCAACGTTCGAAAAATTCTCGTTCTCGCTTTTTCGAACTCGAATTAATTTTCGACGTTCGAAAATTTTTCGCTCTCGCTTTTTCGAACTTGAATTAATTTTCAACGTTCGAAAAATTTTCGTTCTCGCTTTTTCGAACTCGAATTAATTTTCGACATTCGAAAATTTTTCGCTCTCGCTTTTTCGAACTTGAATTAATTTTCAACGTTCGAAAAATTTTCGTTCTCGCTTTTTCGAACTCGAATTAATTTTCGACGTTCGAAAAATTCTCGTTCTCGCTTTTTCGAACTCGAATTAATTTTCGACGTTCGAAAATTTTTCGCTCTCGCTTTTTCGAACTCGAATTAATTTTCGACGTTCGAAAAATTCTCGTTCTCGCTTTTCGAACTTGAATTAATTTTCAACGTTCGAAAAATTTTCGTTCTCCCTTTTTCGAGCTCGAATTAATTTTCGACGTTCGAAAATTTTTCGCTCTCGCTTTTTCGAACTTGAATTAATTGTCAACGTTCGAAAAATTTTCGTTCTCGCTTTTTCGAACTCGAATTAATTTTCGACGTTCGAAAATTTTTCGCTCTCGCTTTTCCGAACTTGAATTAATTTTCAACGTTCGAAAAATTTTCGTTCTCGCTTTTTCGAACTCGAATTAATTTTCGACGTTCGAAAATTCTTCGCTCTCGCTTTTTCGAACTCGAATTAATTTTCGACGTTCGAAAAATTCTCGTTCTCGCTTTTCGAACTTGAATTAATTTTCAACGTTCGAAAAAAATTTTTCGTTCTCGCTTTTTCGAACTCGAATTAATTTTCGACGTTCGAAAATTTCTCGTTCTCGCTTTTTCGAACTCGAATTAATTTTCGACGTTCGAAAATTTTTCGCTCTCGCTTATTCGAACTTGAATTAATTTTCAACGTTCGAAAAATTTTCGTTCTCGCTTTTTCGAACTCGAATTAATTTTCGACGTTCGAAAAATTTTCGTTCTCGCTTTTTCGAACTCGAATTAATTTTCGACGTTCGGAAATTTTTCGCTCTCGCTTTTTCGAACTTGAATTAATTTTCAACGTTCGAAAAATTTTCGCTCTCGCTTTTTCGAACTCGAATTAATTTTCGACGTTCGAAAAATTCTCGTTCTCGCTTTTTCGAACTCGAATTAATTTTCGACGTTCGAAAATTTTTCGCTCTCGCTTTTTCGAACTCGAATTAATTTTCGACGTTCGAAAATTTTTCGCTCCCGCTTTTTCGAACTCGAATTAATTTTCGACGTTCGAAAAATTTTCATTCTCGCTTTTTCGAACTCGAATTAATTTTCGGCGTTCGAAAATTTCTCGTTCTCGCTTTTTCGAACTCGAATTAATTTTCGACGTTCGAAAATTTTTCGCTCTCGCTTTTTCGAACTCGAATTAATTTTCGACGTTCGAAAAATTCTCGTTCTCGCTTTTCGAACTTGAATTAATTTTCAACGTTCGAAAAATTTTCGTTCTCGCTTTTTCGAACTCGAATTAATTTTCGGCGTTCGAAAATTTTTCGTTCTCGCTTTTTCGAACTCGAATTAATTTTCGACGTTCAAAAATTTTTCGGTCTCGCTTTTTCGAACTCGAATTAATTTTCGACGTTCGAAAAATTCTCGTTCTCGCTTTTTCGAACTCGAATTAATTTTCGACGTTCGAAAATTTTTCGCTCTCGCTTTTTCGAACTCGAATTAATTTTCGACGTTCGAAAATTTTTCGCTCTCGCTTTTTCGAACTCGAATTAATTTTCGACGTTCGAAAATTCTCGTTCTCGCTTTTTCGAACTCGAATTAATTTTCGACGTTCGAAAATTTTTTCGCTCCCGCTTTTTCGAACTCGAATTAATTTTCGACGTTCGAAAAATTTTCATTCTCGCTTTTTCGAACTCGAATTAATTTTCGGCGTTCGAAAATTTTTCGTTCTCGCTTTTTCGAACTCGAATTAATTTTCGACGTTCGAAAATTTTTCGGTCTCGCTTTTTCGAACTCGAATTAATTTTCGACGTTCGAAAATTTCTCGTTCTCGCTTTTTCGAACTCGAATTAATTTTCGACGTTCGAAAATTTTTCGCTCTCGCTTTTTCGAACTCGAATTAATTTTCGACGTTCGAAAAATTCTCGTTCTCGCTTTTCGAACTTGAATTAATTGTCAACGTTCGAAAAATTTTCGTTCTCGCTTTTTCGAACTCGAATTAATTTTCGACGTTCGAAAATTTTTCGCTCTCGCTTTTTCGAACCCGAATTAATTTTCAACGTTCGAAAAATTTTCGTTCTCGCTTTTTCGAACTCGAATTAATTTTCGACGTCCGAAAAATTTTCGTTCTCGCTTTTTCGAACTCGAATTAATTTTCGACGTTCGAGAAATTTTCGTTCTCGCTTTTTCGAACTCGAATTAATTTTCGACGTTCGAAAAATTTTCGCTCCCGTCTTTTCGAACGCGAATTAATTTCGGAAGTTCGAAAAGTAATTAGTATTCTCGATTTTCAGATCCCGATCGTAGCCGATCTTATTAGATCCCTTTCGGTATCGCTGGTTGTCCGGGGCGCCTTACGCAATGTCCGAGGACGGTGCGAGAGGTGGAACCGGCCGAGTCGACGACCGGAAGTCCGGCTTAGCTCCCGAAAGGTTGCCCAACCGAGCTTCGGAGCACCCTGAGTCTTCCCTCTCCGATAGGTCGGATGATGCGGAAAGACCAGGTAGATTCCGTGACCCTTCACGTGGACAGGCTGGTGGCCTACGCCGGCAAGATCCCGTGACGCCGCGTCGTTACCGGCGGAGGGCCCGCCAATGGGGGTTCCCAGTGGAACGGACCGCCGCTCCCGTTGACCCGAACGGTGTTCGAGATGGTCGTGGGCACCCACCCCATGACGGCGTCCGGAGACGGCTGACGCTGGACCCGGACGATTTCGAGATCACCGAAGAGTCGGAATTACCGAGACGTCGAAGACGCTGGCTCTCGCCTCAGCGCGTCCTCCAAGAGGTTCGCCGCTGGGATGTTTCGTTCTCGGGCCAACCGCATGAGGACGTTGAGGATTTCCTCTCCCTCATGGAGGAAGGCAGATCCTTGATCCCCATCCGGGACGAGGATCTGATCAAGACGCTCTCGTTTTGCCTGTCGGGCATGGCCCGTACGTGGTACCGAGAGGAGCGCCGTCTGTTGACAGATTGGGAATCGGTGAAAGCTGCATTCCGAGGACGCTTCTCTGATCCCGATTATCAAATCGCACTCCGCGAGGAGATAATGTCCAGGACTCAGGGCAACCATGAGTCGGTTCTCGTGTATTTAAGCTGTATGAGCGGCTTATTCTCACGTCTCAGCCCCCCTTGGACTGAGCAGGAACGCGTGCGGTATGCATATCGAAATATGCTACCCCCGTTCAAGATCATGATCTCGTATCATGATCGATTGACGATGAGAGATCTCGAGCGTGAGGCAGGTCGTCGTGAGCGGGTGATACAGAGTCTCGACTCTCGTCGCCCACCTCCGAGACCGGAGTCATCGCTATGCCCGAGTTTCGCGTATCGCGAACCTCGCAGGCAGTTCCCGCAAGCTCCTCGACGCACAAGAATTAATGCTGCTCAGGAGCTCGATGTTGAGGCTGAATATCAGTCTCCATTGGAGGAAGTCGAGGAACCCTTCGACTTCCTGCGAGCTCTCGTTCCGTCACGCGCTAACCGCGGACGAGCTACCGAGGGAAGGCCACAGCCTTCCACTTCTCGAGCGGCTGCAGTACCGCCGCAGCTCCCGAACTCTTCTCGCGAGGCCTTTCCGCGACAAGGGGCTACCGCTGGGGTTGCTCCAGCCCTTAACCGGGAGGGGAACGCGCCCCGGGTTACCGCGGTGAACCACTGCTGGAATTGTGACCAGCAGGGTCATCGGCATCGGGAATGCAAGGAGTCTCGTCGACTCTTTTGCTACCGATGTGGCCTGTCAGGTGTGACGT
Organism: Perithous albicinctus; assembly: GCA_964016905.1. Classification (NCBI taxonomy): domain Eukaryota; kingdom Metazoa; phylum Arthropoda; class Insecta; order Hymenoptera; family Ichneumonidae; genus Perithous; species Perithous albicinctus. The sequence continues at coordinate 1,383,916 of OZ024691.1, read as the reverse complement.
CCGCCCGTTGCACGCATTGCAACCGGGGAAACGCGCAAGGAGGCGCGTGAGCCATTCTCCCGCGCCTCCAGGTAAAGACAGTCATACCCCGACTAACACGCTTCCGCCAAGTTTCCGCTTATCGAGGCCCTGTCGTCATGCGATCCGTCGTAAGAAGAGACAGCAGAGGCGGCTACCGGACATCAACCCTGCTCCCGACACGTCGCTAGACGACGTAATCGTCAATGCCGCTAGCGACGACCGCATCATTGCTTTTCGGGTTGAAGTCGTCATTTACGGTCGTACCGTAAAAGCTCTCGTTGATTCGGGTGCTACCAGGACGTTTCTGGGCGCGAACTTGATTGAGTTCTGTGCTAGTCTCGGCCTCCCAGTACAACGAATCCCGACCTCGCTGCTCTCGACTGTAGGCCTCTAGGCCTCGGCGATGGAGCTGTTGGAGGTTAGCTCCCGTGTGCGACCTTGGTCGTAGTTTCCGCATTGTAGGCCTTCGGGCCTCAGATCCCGCACTGTAGGCCTTCGGGCCTCAGATCCCGCACTGTAGGCCTTCGGGCCTCAGATCCCGCGCTGTAGGCCCTCGGGCCTCAGATCTCGTAAAGTGGACGAACGGTCCAAGCTCCCGTCTTGGACTTCGGCCGGAACTCTTGCCTGGTAGGCCCCTAGGCCTCAGCGATGGAGCGGCCGCAAGTCAAGTACCGTATACGACCGTAGTCGTAGTTCTCGCATTGAAGGCCTTCGGGCCTCAGATCTCGCCCATTGGACGAAAAGTCCAAGCTCCCGCCTTTGGCTTCTGAAGGAAACCAAGTTCCCGTAATCGGCCATCTACCGTGGATCCCGTCATACGGGCCGCAAGGCCTAAGTTTTCGCCGGAGGAAACTGTCTTCGTTCCCGCTACATTGGACCTCGCCCTCTTGGATTCCGTCACAAGATCGACGTTGGAAATCACGCTGCGGAGAGGGTAATGTAGACCATTTTGTTGATAATTGTGGTTGTCCTCAGAATGTGTAGTAAAAATATTTATCTTATTTTCCCGTGTTACGATCGAGACCTAGTCTCTCGTGAAGTTCCCGTCTCACCTCACAATTTATTACCGACGAGCAACGGTGGTGAGAGCAGGAGGTTACAGCTACCGAACTGTGGCTAACGGTCCTCCTTCGTTGGTTTCCGTATCGAGAGGTCAACACCCTCGCGGACTTCCTCACGACGAAGTCGCGAGTCTGTCGCCGAAAAAGCGCGTTGGGCAGGAGTCGTTAACGACTCCTGCTACGCGTGCTAAAGTTCCCGAATTGGTCCCGCAACCTTTAGGTTGAACTCCAAGAAGACTACCGGAGTTTTGGTTCCCGTAATTTTCGGATTGGCTACCGTTTCGAGCTCTTGTTCGAAACCTCCCCTAAGGGGTGAGGAGTTGTGACGTGATTTTTTTTTATCATCGTCACAAAAATATAACATGAACGAAATTGCGTGAGTTACGTCCGATTTTCGTCGTTATAGATCCCGCTTTATCGCACCTCGACTATTTCACGTTACCGTTCGGCTCCCGTACGCTCTCGATCGAGATTTTATTTTGTTCTTTTGCTTGGTACAACTTCCGGTATTTTTTTATTTGGTTATTTTACGATTAAGTTCAGTTTTGGTCGAGGTTCTCGAATTTATTCGGTGGTGAGGAGCTCGAAGTAATGAGCAGCCCGAATAAAGGAGAGGCCCGACGAGGGTTATTGCGAATACGCAAAAGTCCGGTGCAATTCCGGCACCCCAACGGATAGTGCAATGCGCTGGAGAACAGGCGGAGTTATGGTTCAGTTCCAGGCAAGGTTGGAACCCCTTGTGCTGTGTGTTTTATTTTTTTTTATGTAAAGAAGAGCCTTGTTTTCGCGCATTGACTAGGGGAAGCGATCGTGAAGATCCATATTACCGCTATAGCTTTCTTTCTTTCTTTCTTTCTTTCTCTCTCTCTCTCTCTCGTATCGAGGATATCGTGAAATAGTTGAGAGGGCAGTAGTTATCGGTCACGATTTCGGTGATAATGATAATAATTGCTTTCGATGATTCCTGTAGACAAATTAGTCTACCGAGAGCTGTCCTCGAGGCAACTCGGACCCCTCTCGCGTTCCCGTGTGTTGTGGTTTCGGCCCTATTGTTCTCGCGCTCGGGAAAGAGACATACGCTGTCTCTTTCTGGCGCACGGTATCTCCTACCTGTCACGAGTGTTCGCTTTCGCGTGGGCTTTCGTTCGACTCGTGGAAGATCATGTGCCGTTCTCGTGAGAATTCTGAAAGAATTCTTTCTTTGATTACTGTGCTTTGTGGGGTGCAGTAATTACTGCCCCAAGTGCTGCAGTGATAAAGTGTAGTTTTCGTGGTATCGTAAGATACGGATCCCGCCGAGTTATTTGGAATATCTTCGACTGTTTCGGTGAGTTATTCTTTTAAAAGATAATTTGTCGATCGTGCGGAGATATGCGTTCTCGATATGCTCGCCTGCATCTTTCGATCGGCTGAGCAGTTTCCGATGCATTTAGATGCGATTCCGTGACTTTTAAGTCAACATCAGATAATTGTTCTGATTCAGAATAATGTTTCTCGATGTCGCGTGTGTTCTCGATCGTTATTTTATTGGCGAGAGGATCGCGACCCTTCTACCATGATCTGCATCCTGAGCAACCGTGCATTTCCGCAACCGTTTGCGCTCGCGAGTGCCTTCGAGGATTAGTTTTAGGTTTTCGTGTCTGTGTCGTCTTTGCGGAGGTCGGCCGGTTCCACCGATCTCCAGTTTTAGTCCGGTTAGTTAATACCGGCGAAATAAAAATTAACTGGCGCCCCCGGGATCTCGTTGCACTCGCGGATGCAACGGCCGAAGGTGACGTAAGTTTCGGTTTCGAGTTTCCTTTTTTTTTGCTTTTTTTCTCCCTTTCGGTTTGAGTTTAAATTGGTTCCGGTTCCATTTTTTTTTTGTTTTTCTTTTAGTTGTATTATTTTGTTACTTTTAAACTCGCGGTATCGAGATAAGGAAAAATACGTCACAATACATTTATCATTGACAATACGCGGAATGTTAACAAATATTATCACAGAACAACAATTATAAATTAAGAAAATAGACTCCTCTTTGCACTTAATTAATCACTCAAACAACAATTAATAGATCTTGAAAATTAAGAACAAATATAAAAAAACAGTGTACCCCAGCGCAACCGTCACGGCACGACGACAGCGCCTGAACTTCAACAAACCGCCGCAAAGGCTGACACACGTATATGAGAATGTAGTAGTAAAATCAATATTTTCAAATATGCAGTTTTACGACTTTTTTTAAAGATATATATCTTCGCGAGGGTGCAATGAATATCGAAAAAGCATGGCTTTCGACCGATTCTCCCAGCCATAGAAGCTTTGTGCCAAAATTTGTCAAGAGAAGTTTTGTCGTTTTGACAAACATGCATTTCTAAGTTTCGAGGTAGAACCGTCTGATCTACTCGAAACGCATAACTCCCGTCATTTGCCCGGGGGGCAGTCGAGAGTTAAAAATAGAGTCCATCAAGACTCCATCGCGAAAAAAATGGTAAAAGTTACAGAATTGCATGAACAATTTAATGCAATTAAAAAAATATATTAAATATACCGAAATTTGTAAAAAAAATTGTTTAAATTTTCAATTGTTTATAATAATAGTAGTTTGCTATTTCACAACTATTGGAAAAATATGTCATGAATCTTAACCCGAATAACCAACTATATAACCCCAGCAATAACCTCCTTTACGAAAAAAACAGACATCACTCTAATTCTTCTCAGATCCAAAGAACTCACCAAACGATTTGCCCTCAACCAACTCGGAAACATGCAGCCACTCTGCACTCAACCTTTACAACACCTTAACCGCAAACATAAATTCCCCAATCACACCATATACCAACTGTTAGCGAATTTACCGTATTTAAATTCTGGCGCCTGTTTTGTAGCGCCGCCTATATCTACGATACTCACCTGTGATTGTAGAAATACTGCGCATTCTCATTAGCGCAACGCTCGTACTTTACTTCCTGTTCCTATTACTCTAAATAAAACTATCTCATCTATCACACGTGTCACGCTCTTATTTCTTTTATCGTAATCGGTTCCCATCAGGTTATGGGCCCAGGCCATGCCTGTAAATAAGTGTGACAAAAGTGAGAACTAGACGAGAAGAGAGAAGCGGCGCGTATATTTTTTGGTTCCGTGTGATTAAAACACCATAAATAAGAGTGTTAAGAAAGTCTAACCTAAAAATACCGACACGTGCTGCGTGATGGCTTCTAGTTCAAGTAATCTGCCGCCAATTGAAAAGCTAAAAGGAATTAGTGATTACAACGACTGGAAATTTGCCATGCAATCCTATCTCGAACACGAGGATCTCTGGGGATGTGTTCTAGGCTCAGATCAAGCGGTAACAAACGCAAGGAACATGGCTCGTGCAAAGGCAAAATTAGTTCTTGCTCTCGACCCGATAAACTATCCACATGTGAGGACTGCAACGACACCAAAAGAGGTCTGGGAAAATTTGAAGAAAGCTTTTGAGGATTCCGGCCTAACGAGAAAAGTTGGACTTCTAAGGACGCTCATCACCACGCAGCTACACAACTGCAGCACCACTGAAGAGTATGTAAACAAGATTTTTATAACAGCCCAGAAACTGGACGGTCTAGGGTTCACCGTCGATCAGGAGTGGATCGGAGCACTTCTGCTGGCTGGACTACCCGACGAATATAAACCAATGATCATGGGGCTGGAGAGCTCGGGCACACCGATAACTGGTGAGGCAATTAAGACTAAGCTCTTACAAGACGTGCGCATCGAGGAAAATACAGGTAACAGAACAGATTCTGCTTTCTATACTAAAAATCTCAACAAAAATAATAAGAAGAAAAATCAACCACGTTGCTACAATTGTAACAAGCATGGACATTTGGCAAAATTTTGTAGAGATAAGAAAGAAAAACCTGAAGAACAAAAAAGATCTACAGAATCAAATAACAAAAAACAATATAAAGCCTTCATTGCTTTTTATTCAGCAGAACAAGCAGAAAAGACTGCTTGGTATTTAGATTCGGCAGCGACCGATCATATGTCGCCACACAAAGATTGGTTCACAGATTTTGAGAAAATCCCAGTGAAAGAAATTAGCGTTGCAAATAACACAAAATTAAAAGCAACTGGAAGGGGAAACATAAAAATTGAATTATCTCTCAACAACAAAAAGGAGACTATCATAGTAAAACAAGCTCTCTATGTGGAAGGTCTCGCCACAAACCTAATCTCTATAAACAAAATAGATGAAAATGGTTACCATGCAAATTTTGGTGAAAATAAATGTAAAATAATTGACAGAGATGGAGTACTTACGGCACAAGCAACAAAAATTGGTGGTTTATTCAGACTGGACACCTATTCGGATGCAGCCTACGCAGCAACAACCAACCCACTCAACAAGAAGGACAACGGAGAGCTGTGGCACCGCAGACTCGGTCATATGAACCGAAAGAACATGCAGCTGCTAAAACAAGGACTCGTAACAGGATTCAACCTAGACAAGTTACAAGACGATCCATGTGAAGAATGTTTAAAAGGTAAGCAAACACGCTTGCCATTTCCCAAAACAGGGAAACGAGCAACTGAGCTACTACAACTAGTACACACTGACTTATGTGGTCCCATGGAGCATGATTCAATTGGAGGAGCAAAATACTTCTTAACTCTCGTAGATGATTTCAGCAGAAAAGTACATATATATTTTTTGAAAAACAAAAATGAAGTCAAATCACACATAGAACACTTTAAAAATCATGCAGAAAATGAGACGGGAAAGAGAATCAAAACTCTAAGATCTGATAACGGAAAAGAGTATATAAATAACGAATTAAAAAGTTATTTACACAGATTTGGGATCAGGCACCAAACAACCATTCCCTACAACCCGGAACAGAATGGACTAGCAGAAAGGATCAACAGAACGATCGTCGAGAAGGCCCGCACCATGCTGGCTGACGCAGAGTTGCCGAAAAAATATTGGGGTGAAGCAGTGTCTACTGCCGTATATCTGATCAACAGATCACCAGCGAAAGGTTTAACCGAAACCACACCAGAAGAGATATGGTCCGGTGAGAAGCCTGACCTCAAACATTTAAGAACTTTTGGTTGCCAAGCAATGACTCATATCCCAGACCAAAAACGGCGTAAATGGGACGCAAAATCTCAAAAATGTATATTTCTCGGTTACAGCGAGGATTCGAAAGGATATAGGCTGCAGGAAATCGCAACGAGCAAAATAATATGCAGCAGAAGCGTCGTTTTCTTTGAAAAACGAAAAATTCAAGCTCCAAATAAGGAAAAGAATGAAGAGAAGACTAATCATCTTTATTACCCGCTGACCGACGAATTCAGTGACCAACAAAACGACGACGAAGATAAAAGTCCAGAGTCAACCGACAACGAGGATCATTCAGACGCTAGTCCAGATGAATACATACCACCAAACTCAAAAAGAGCTTTGGAAATAACAACGCCTCGACGTTCATCCAGAGCACCCGTTCCGCGAAGATTCCAGGATTACGTTACCTACCTAGCGACGAGTAAAAACGAACCAGCAACCTGGAAAGAAGCAGTAAATAGTGCTGAAGGACAAAGGTGGAAAGAAGCAATGGAATCAGAGATGGATTCTCTAAACAAAAAACAAGACTTGGGTTTTAGTGGACTTACCAGCGGATAAACGAACAATCGACACAAAGTGGGTGTTTAAAATAAAGAAAAATGTGGACGGTCTACCTGAAAAATATAAAGCAAGACTAGTTGCGAGAGGTTTTACACAGAAATTCGGAAAGGACTACAATGAAACTTACTCACCAGTGGCCAGACAGAGCACTATACGGTACCTTCTCGCTCTTGCTGCCAAAGAAGACCTGAGCATTTATCACCTGGACGTCGAAACCGCCTTCCTACACGGGGAGCTAGAAGAGGAGATTTATGTCCGCCAGTTCGAGCCGTACATAATACAAGGACAAGAAGAAAAGGTCTACAAGCTGAACAAAGCCATATATGGCCTAAAACAAGGAAGCAGATCATGGAACAAGAAATTAAGCTCCATACTAAAAGGATTCGGACTCAAGGAATCCGGAACGGACCAATGTGTCTACCACGAAATAGCGAACGAGAAATACCTGATAATAGCCATATACGTTGACGATATGCTATTATTCACCAACTGTAAAGAATCTAAAAGGAAAATAACGGAAAAACTAAAGAAATCTTTTAGTATAAAAGATTTAGGCAACATAAAATATTGCCTCGGCATCAACATCGAAGTCAAAAAGGGGGGAAAAATATGCATAGATCAACGATCCTACCTAGAAGAAATCTTGACTCGATTTAGAATGGAGGATGCCAAGCCCGTGTTGACACCGATGGATGCAAACCAAAAACTGACGATGAGCACCGAATCAAGCCCTACAAGCGAAGACAACGAAAGCATGGAGAATATTCCATATCAAGAGGCTATTGGCGCACTACTCTTCGCAAGCCAAGCAACAAGGCCAGATATAAGCTATGCTGTGTGTGCCCTCAGCAGCTACAACAAATGTCACACGGAAAAACACTGGAAAGCAGTGAAAAGAATTCTAAGATATCTACAAGGCACGAAAGAAACCGGAATAGAATTCACTAAAACTGCGAATAACACAATAATCGGATATTGTGACGCCGATTGGGGAAATGACCAAGAAGACAGAAAATCAATAACGGGTTACGTATTCCTTCTCCAAGGAGGCCCAATATCGTGGAGTTCGAGGAAGCAGCAAACTGTGGCACTCTCTACGTGTGAAGCTGAGTACATGTCGCTCGCAGCAGCCGTCCAAGAGGCCCTGTGGCTAAGACAGCTCGCAAAAGAACTGGCTCCACACACAGTCATCGAACCAACTATAATCTACATGGACAACAAGGGGGCAATCGACCTTGCACACACATCTGCGTACAAACCGCGGACGAAACACATTGATATCAAATATCATTTCATTAGAGAACAAATTGAAAAAAAACAAGTGATGATTAAATTCATAGGCACCGAAAACATGTTGGCCGATTCTTTAACAAAGCCATTATTCAGTGTTAAACATGAAGCATGCACAAAAGGAATTGGTTTAAAGACAATTAAAGCTTAGAATTTAAATTCTAAAGGGGGTGTTAGCGAATTTACCGTATTTAAATTCTGGCGCCTGTTTTGTAGCGCCGCCTATATCTACGATACTCACCTGTGATTGTAGAAATACTGCGCACTCTCATTAGCGCAGCGCTCGTACTTTACTTCCTGTTCCTATTACTCTAAATAAAACTATCTCATCTATCACACGTGTCACGCTCTTATTTCTTTTATCGTAATCGGTTCCCATCACCAACACCTAGTAATAATGAACAACGAAGGAAACGCGTAAAAATCTAACCCGTACGCAACTATTGTATATTTAATGTTACAAGAAATTTGACGATATACCAAAATTATTTGATTCAAGGCTGAAGGACTCCGGTCGATGGCCCATTGACAATGCGACAAAACCTAGATTAAGTTAGGAAAAAAAAAAAAAAAATTCTGTACATTGTATCGTCAATAAAATTCGTTTACTACTACTATGTCATGAAAGCGTGTTCTTTTAGCTACAAAACGCGCTTTGATTTATCGCTATTCAATAGATAGAACCAGAGATATTAATTTCTGAATGAGAGTTACCGTCTATTTTCTGAAAAAATGTCATACCCCATAATTTTTGAAAAAAAAAAAAAGAAATTCGCAGAACAAAAAAATACGGAACTCCTCTTTTCATGTATAGATAACGCAAAAAATGTTTTATTCGATTAAAAAAATACGCGGTCAAAAAAACGAATCCCAGAGAAAAAGGTCCGGCGGAAAAAAAATCCGTCGCATAAAAGGTCTGATGAAAGGTTTGACAGAAGAAACGTCCACGGAAAAAAGGTCCACGAAAAAAAAGTCCGGTGTAAAAAAAGTACAGCGGAGAAAAAGTCCGGTGGAAAAAGAGTACGGTGGAAAAAAAGTACGGCGGAAAACAAGTCCGCTGGAACAAAAGTACGGTGGATCTATTTTTAATTGATTTAAAAATCTATTAAAATTACTTTTAGGAAATGTAATTTTTTTTAATCAATTAAAATTACCTTGAGTAATTGCAATCGATTCTAAATTAATTATATTTACTTTTACTTCCTCATACAGGAAACATATTTTCATGAATGATATTCAGAATGGTCGGGTTTCGGATGAATCATCTGGAATTGTATGGGTGCAAAGTCTGAACTTGCAAATTGGTTAAAAACGTATCTGGACGAAAAATATATCGATCTATCATCCATCAAAACTATAAACAAAAGAATAATGTATGCATATTTGTCCATCGGAACTTGCAAATTGATTGGAAATTTATTTGGACGAATAACATATGATTGTTCGTGTGTATTAATCAATTATTTATCCGGACGAACTGAGTTTTATTTGTACGCGATATAAAAAAGTACATTTGTGTAGTGCCCCCCACCCCCTTCCCGGGGGCTTCGCCCCTGGACCCCATGGAGTACACTAGCGTTTTTCAGATTTCACTAGCATTTCATTCCTCACAATTAATGAACATTTTATATCAAATCCTTAATAAAAATTACAATAAGAATTATACAAAATATACAGATATTCGTCCGGATAACACTGAAAAACACATTAAAACGAATAACGTATGATTATTCGTCACAATATAGTTTTTAAACCATTTTTGGCATTATCTGGACGAATTACAGTCAATTATTCATACGGATATGTTTTTAAAAGATTTTTAGCCCCGGCTGAATTACACCCAATTATTCGTCCTACAACCGAAAGAAACTAAAGAAAATCTAAAGTACCTACTTTCTTTGCGGTTACCACGTTCCACCGTACTTTTTTTCCACCAGACTTTTTTTCACCGGACTTTTTTCCGCGGGCCTTTTTTCCGTGGATCTTTTCTCCGCGGGACCTTTTTTCCGTGGAACCTTTCTTCCACAACTTTTTTTCCTAATACCCAAAAAAACACAAATATGGACGATTTCAAGAAGAATGTTTCATCTGCTCCAAGGTGCTTAGAGTGTACATTTTTCGGTAGCATTGCTTAGAAAATCTCTCTTCACGTATTTGCTGTATCTTTATCTACCAACTTACAATATTACTAAATACAATTACCTCGAGCTTTGGTTTGACTATTTCAAGAAGCACCATGTAGTTTGGAGTGTTTCGTGGCCATTGTAGTAAAAGATTTGTAATATCTAATCTGCAACGATTCTATTTCCTTTAAGTATTGTGATTCCCAAATTTCGGAGCCATACAAAAGAGTCGCTGATATATAATATAGTCAAATATTTTATCCACCGGTTTTATTGATTTACATTTCGATTTTAAGAGTGTTTGTTAAGCTCCGTCTATGGCAATGTTCGCTTTCGATATGCGTTCTTGAGCGGCTGATTTGAATTTTCCTCAGCTGGCAAATACGATGCCAAGGTATGCGTAGGTTTTGACCGCCTCCAATTTTTCACTCCCAAAATAAAATTTCGGGACTTTGGTACACTTATTGAAAGGTAGTACTTTCGTTTTGATATAGACAATTTAGGTCGCAGTAGTTCTTTAACGCTTTAACGTTTTCATTTGACGTCCCCGAGTAAACTTCCGCTCACACATGGTTAAGAAAATAGTGAGTTGACAGTAGGGAATAAAAGGTAATTGGATTTAACGAAAGCGGTGACGCGCGTAACCTACTCGCTAAGTTGGCATGTCGGCATGTGATAATGGTGTATATGAGCCAGGTGAAGTTACGTGGGCTACCAAGGCGCGCTTTTCAAGTAAGGCCTGAGCTAGGGTCTGTTCGTAAACGAAAGGTTAAAGCACGGGGTTTGGATGAAAGGTCGCAAAATACACAATAAAATGATACGTTATAGTTAAGCTTGTCGAAAATTATCACTTTTGAGTTCCGTAGAGTAAGATTATTATATAAAAATATAGCTCGACGCTGAACTCGCACTTTGCGAGCTCTGAAATAATATATTGCTTTTCTGTCGTGTAGCGTCTCCAGCGATTTCGGTGTCTCTTTTTCTTTTCCGTGACCCACTTTTTTTAAACCTTCCTTTAGGCCCTCGTTCAGGAAGATTCATGACAGTTTATTATTAAGGTCTTGCATTTCGGTCAAATGTAGATACAGGGACAAATGTGGTATCAAATTGAAGATTGGAGTTCTTAGAACGTATCTGAATTATTTCTAATTTTTGTACCGTTCGGTTCCGAAGATATATGTTTGTGAAAAATGCCAATTTATACTGTAAGCATAGGAAAACTACAGCAAGATATTTTGCGTTCACATCATAAGTTGATACTTGCAGACTAGATTAAACAATAAAAAACGGCTTCATTGACGGATTAGACACTTACGAGTATTCTGATACAGTATCAGGCCGATTGACCGTTGCGTTTAAAATATATTGTGAAATCTATTATATATTTTCGGATAATTTCGACACAAGAGAATCATGGCGGCTACCGTTTCACTTGAGTGGTGACTTGGCAATGTCGCTTTCGCCCGTGACTCCGCCACGAGTTCCAGTCGGTAACTTACCATTTCTCAAAATTGAATGAAGGTCAACGGATGTCATGAAAAGATTGTATACTTTTTTTGAGAAGACGTATCAACTATCAGCGATTTATTAAAATACAAATAACTAAGTGCGTTTTATAATATCGGCTACTGAAATTGCGGAGTTGCCAAGTTGTGCTTCTTCGTAAAAATATATGGCTCCAACTCCAATCAAATTCACGACTTCAAACCGATAATTTTTATTTTATAATTACGGTCCAAGGAGAAAAAACGGAGAAAACTCCAGCGTTGCCAGATCTCCAACATTCGTCTCCCTGCCGAACTTACCTAACCTTTAACCAACACCCAGCAACTTTGGTCCAAATATCCTTAACTATAATTTAGTCGAACTGATAATTCTGCACGTCATGGAGATAACAGCCCAGATGGAAAACATTATTGTCAAACAAGTGAGGGCTCCGCCCTTGAACGACCCCTGGGACCCGCCCCTAGAACCCGCCCCCGAACTAACGTTTCTTTTTCTCTCTCTCGCACGCACGCACACACACACATACACAGTTTCGCAGATAGTACATAATAACTCCCAAACATTACAATTACGCAACTTCTCGACAATCAAACGCGCGACTTTAAGTAAATAATTAATTAACGTTCCTGCTTTGCACACGTACGTTCTTCAATTTACTAATTTATTTTAAAAAATATACACGGGCTGAATTGTCTGTTAAATCAATTATCTGTAAGATATACTGTTCCACGGGAACATTTGTCTATGGGACAATTTTTCCGTGTTGGAACATCCGGGGTTAAGATGTTTAAGACGAAATGGCTGGACAACTTTTCTGCGAGGTTACAATTACTCAAGTCCACGATTAAAACGCGAAAGAAAACGGATTCACTAAGGCGATCAAAATATTAAAAAATTAATGTACTTTAGAAACAAAACATGTTTCGAGTTGGAACGTAAAAGCTCAAAGTTAGTTTTAATCGTTTATCCGTTAAGCGTTTAAAAAAGTTTGGTGCTTGAACGAATTCTACAATTTAAACACTGTCTTTCAGATCCAGGAAACGAAAATACTTACACACCGTATAGAGCGCGTGCAACCTAGGAGGTCTACTACAAAATGATAAATGATGTTTGCGGATTATTAGGAATGGCACTCGGGACAGTTTGCGTTTGCTTTTCTACAATCCAATCCGTTCATAAGCCGTCCCGTATGTTTAGCGTGCAGCAACCCCTGTTTCTCTGTTTATGCAGCCAGATCTTTCAGACCCGCCCTTACACAACCAGCAGATTTCTATTACTGCCTTTGCTAGGGGTGACGCCACCCAGTGTGTAATAAACGTGAATATACCCCTTTTCTTATTTTCTACTATTCTTGTTTAAATTTTTTTCCCTTTATTCTCATACTAATGTAAGCTGTAGTAGCGGTTGTTTTTATTCTATCGTTGACACCTTTGGTAGGAAGTTAAAAAATTATTTCAGTCGACAAGTACGACAAGGATATTCTTGCACTCACGTACACTACATGTCCCGACGGAATACAAAGCGACCAGCGAGCGAATGGGCGGCTTCCCCCTCGGGGACAATAAATCAATCCCCTTGGTTGCCGTAGTCCGTTGTAGCAGGTGGCTCTAACGCCTACCAAACGCTTGCGCCTCTAATTCTCAATTAATGCCATCCCCCGGTTATACTACGTCAACTATTTTTTTTTTTTCATCTTCCTGGTGATAGACTTCGCATTTAATTCGAAACATAAGAAGCTCGAAAGACAGAAATGTAAAGAAAAATATTTTGTTTATTTTTTATATTATAGGCTCACCACGGAAAGCTTTTGAATATTTTTTTCACGTTTTTCAGTGCTTCCTGAAGACGAATTGAATTGGCAATATTTCCATTGAAAAGCTGGGATTTTTTCACAAAAAAACATAGCGTGTCCTCTACTTGACATATCTAAACGAATATGGAAGTTACAAGGCGATCGCAGACTATGAGGTCCACAGCTGTGTCGGGTTTCGAAAGAATGACCCATATATAGAAATAATGTGCTTTTTATGCTAATTACTTGACAAATTGAAAAAAATCTTGTGCTCCTTTTGTTTTTTCTGAAAAATCAATTTTATAAGTGCTCTGCTACCTTTACAAAAAGCTAACAGGGCATCGTCAACGATACTTACGTCATCCTGTAAACAAATTACATGTAAATTAAATACATGACCAGTATCAATAAGACCAAAATACTTTGACAAAAAAATTGTTTTTTCATTGGAGTATGAACTGAACCAGTCGTAATGTAGTAACATCAAAGTCGATAACATATAAAAACAGAGGTATTTTACTACTTAATTTCATCATTTGTTATGTTTAAAAAAAACAATTTAATATAGCACACGATTCTCATGGGATACCCCATTTATGATTTTTTATTTATTTTTCACGGATAAGAAGATGAATGTCACTCAATATTCGAGAATATGAATTTTATGCGTGCGATTAACCTTGAAATAATATTGAGTGCGAAAAAATTAATTGTAGTGAACACAAATGATTATACAAAGTATAGAAAGTTATCATAACGACTAAGAACATGAAGAAAAAATATTGCATCTGTATAACAGCACCCTTCACAGGGGTTGGAATCTTGGGGATTTCATATTTTTTTTAACTCGGATTTATGCGTTTCGAGTAGATCAGACGGTTCCACCTCAAAACTTAGAAATGCATGTTTGTCAAAACGACAAAACTTCTCTTGACAAATTTTAGCACAGAGCTTCTATGGCTGGGAGAATCGGTCGAAAGCCATGCTTTTTCGATATTCATTACACCCTCGCGAAGATATATATCTTTAAAAAAAGTAATAAAACTGCATATTTGAAAATATTGATTTAACTACTGCATTCTCACACACGTGTGTCAGCCTTGGCGGCGGTTTGTTGAAGTTCAGGCGCTGTGGTCGTGCCGTGACGGTTGCGCCGGGGTACGCAGTTTTTTAAATATTTACTTTAAATTTTCAAGATCTATTAATTGTTGTTTGAGTGATTAATTAAGTGCAAAGAGGAGTCTATTTTCTTAATTTATAATTGTTGTTCTGTGATAATATTTGTTAACATTCCGCGTATTGTCATTGATAAATGTATGTACAACAATATAATACGAGTGAAAACTGTTTTGTTTGATTAAAAATTGTTTAACACATTTTTCGGGAAAAATTCCCTTCTATTCAAGTTTATTTCTCTTAGAATGCTTGTGCTATAAATAAAAATATTAAAAAAAGATTACATAATTTATTGATTCTTTTCTTATGTATTTATAATTTCTTCAAATTATTATAGGGTCTAAAAAATATTAAGAAAAAAAAAATTGTCATTGTGAAAAAAAGTTTCTGGTGTCGTTATCATTTTTTTGTTACTATTATTATTATTATTATTATTATGTTATCATATTATCGAACAATGTACAAGGGAATAATGATATCATTGAAAGAAAAAAAAACAGATGAAGGGATGGGAAACATGAATAAATACAATAAGATCTCGATTATTAACTTCCGACTGCCCCCGGGCAAAAAACGGGAGTTATGCATTTCGCGACGATCGAGAGATCTCACTTCGAATCTTCGAAATGCATGTTTGTCAAAACGACAAAAAATGTCTTGACAAGTTTTGGTACAGAGCTTCTATAGCTGAAAGGTTTGCCATAAGTCCATGGATTTTTGAGATTCATAGTGCCTCCGTAGAGGCACATATCTTTGAATAAAGTTGTAAAATTGCCAATTCGTAAATATCACCTTGACCACTACATTCTCACGACTACACTGTATACGTGTGGGAGCCTAGCCTGATATGGCGCCGATTGGTTCAAGCTAATGCCAGCTGAGGCCCTGTCGTCCGGCCGTGTCGGTGACATAAAAAATGTAAAAAAAAAAAAATTAAAGTTTTTTCAAAAACTCCCGAATGCAAAAAAAATTACAACGAAAATATTCTTTAAGAAAAAATGAATATTCAATATAAAAGTGTATGAAAAAAAAGTCAGAAATAATTCATAACATATATAGGAGGATAACTCCTTCATTTTTTTAATTACAATTGTAACAATAGATTTCAATTATTTGTTTGTAATTATTCAACTTACGGGTCTTTTGTTTACAACTGTCGGGGGACGTCAAAGTAGAAGTGCCGAAGTCATCGGTCGTTTTACATAATGAACAAGTTAACGACATCTGAAAAGACAGTAAGTTGAATAATTACAAACAAATATTTGAAATCTATTGTTGCAATTGTAATTTAAAAAATTAAGGAGTTATCCTCCTACAAATGTTATGAATTATTTCAGACTTTTTTTTCATATACTTTTTTATTGAATATTCATTCTTTCTTAAAGAATATTTTTGTTGTAATTTTTTTTTGCAGTCAGGAGTTTAAAAAAAAAAAAATTTGGTTGTTTCGTTGCATTCCAACGACGCAGACTTCAACATCATTTTTCGGTATAGTCTTCAAAATTTGAAGTTTTTATTTATTTTGAAAGTGCGCTAAAAAATAGAATTTTGGTTTTTTAAAAGTTATGATACGGTTTAGGGTTGCCGATATAACGAAATAACGATGATAATTGTATTATCTCGTGAATGGATATACTCAAGCTGTTAAAACTTTGTACTTTTTGTTTTGAGTATATATATAGTACTTCAATATCACGAAATCACAGAACTTTCTGAGCATTTTGAAAATTCGAGTGGCTGAATAACGAGGTATATTTTACAAATATATTATTTTTTATAATGGTTTATTCTTTACTTGTTTAACTAATAAATGTTAAACTTTTTATTGTGGTATGAAACTTATTCCATTGGTTGGAACTATTCCGAAAAAAAAACTGATTCAAATTTTTTCTCGTTGACGGGATATAGACCGGGACCCCATGGTTATAAATTGCCGATTTGTCTTACACTCGGCCATTCAGTTCTTATGAAACATTAATTCAAATTTTACATTTGAGATGTGGATGGAGTATTAAGCAGGTATTGGCTGTATGCACTTATGTCATAATGACAAAAATCATTGAGAGAAACACGTTTAAATCATTTTTTTGTAACTCGTGGATGAAAAGCGGCCCTTTTAGCGCCTAATTGGGGGTTGGTTTTTAGTTGGTTTATGGTTGCAAGTTAATAAATCGTTGATTCAAGATTGATTTTGTTCGATTCAACCCAAAACCAACCGTCGGTTGGTGCGTTATTCCAACTGAGAAACCAACAGGCATTTTTCGGTTGGTTTATGGTTGGTTTATAAAAAGCCAAACGTAGGTCAACCTTTAATGTTCATTTTACGACAGTTGGAAGATGGTTGATATCAAGTAAATCAACCTTTAATATTTTATGAATATATATTCTATGACAGTATGAATAAGGTTGGTTGACGAAAATCCAACCACCTCCAAATACCTGTGGATTTAATGTGATGTCGTATTACACTTGAGAAACGATGTCACTTGTAGAAAAAATGATTTTATCGAATTAAAACACATTTTTAACTAAAAACCACCGGAGAGTCTTGTCAGCATGTGTCACCTCATGTACTGTTGGTTTGTGCTACAAATATATAAATATAGATACTAGGGGGGCCCTGCTCACCTGCGCGTTTCGCGCGCCAACACCCCGTTCTTCATAAAAAAATACATTACAATTCATATATATCATTGGTATTGAATATATCTTTTATTTAAATAAAGAACACAAGAAAGAAGAAGAACAATTCAATAAAATAGAATAAGCAAATCAAATAAAAATTGCGCTGCTGCGGAGGGAGAGGGAGAAGGAGACATCGATGTAAATTATCTTACTACTACCTTTAGTTATATATTCAAAAATAATCTTTTGATCGGCATTCAACTGCGCTATTAATTTTCTTGATATATTTTCGTGCAAAATCATGATGTTTTTTCCATTTTCCAAATTAATTTTAATTTCTAAATCATTGTCAGGTTCTGGAAGCCCAAAATCACAGCATTGTTTATTCTCCAACATGAAAATTTCATGTATTTCAAGCAATGCTCTATTTTCCTGATGATCAGTAAATCCTTCACAAAAATATTTTTTAAGTTTTTGCCATATTTCACACGAAAATGCAAAATTATCAGAAATAACAATCCATGCAAAAAATTTACGCAATTCTGTAGGCATCATAATGGTACACGCTTCTTCGAAAATGTTAAAAATTTCCGTATCATTTTCAACTAACCCCATTGCAAATGCTGTTTCTTTGAATGTATTATAGGTAATATTTTCATAAGTTTTTAAATCTTGGAAACAGGTTGCTCCTTTTACACGATGTAATATTAATTTTAAATGAAAGCGTTCGACGTCTTTTGGACTAACACTTATAACTCGGCCAATAGTCTTCGAAAATATACGACGCCTCATCCATCTTCTCTAAACTATTCTCTAAACTAAATACATAATGTTTCGGAATGTTAGCATAAAGGAATTTTCGCGCCGTCTCATCCGTTTCATTTAGTTTAAACCACGCAGTTAAAGTTGTCTCAAATTTGGTTAGAGCTTTTTCCTCTTTGTTTTCTTCAAAAACAATTTGTTGCTGATTTTCTGTATGAACTGCTAAACGAACGATAGGTCGTGACCTATCTGAAAGTGGCAGTTCTTCGATGCGCCAAGCAGCTTCCATAGGACTAATGTAACGGCTATCTATGAAATCTGAGATTTCATCATAAATCTCTTTATCAAGGTTCTGTTTATGTTTTTTAATTTTTATAAATGCTGGATCGTGTCGTTTGTACAAATATTCATAAAGATATTTCACACTCGTTATAGAAGCACAATATTCAACATTACAATGACACTTATATTTCAGAACAATTTCTGGGTTATACGGAACTACCATAGAATTATCTACTGGTACAAAAAATCCATCTACTTTTTTATTATATACGTGTTCGGCATTTCGATTATCTCTACGTTTGTATTTAGGGAACCCATTTTTTTCAAATTCTGTAAAATCGTTAAACTGTTTAGGAAATCTTTTCGAACATACATCTTTTTCTTTGTTACAACACGGAGAATAATCTGTATGAGGTCCATGTAACATATATTTCAACACCAAGCTTTGCAGTTCAGAATCGGCAAAAGGAATTTCAGCGCTGATGTATTTATCAATAGCTTGAGGTGTCGTTAATTTGTCTTTATAATCTAACACGAATAACATATGTGCATGTGGTAGTCCCCTTTTCTGAAACTCAATAGTATAAACATAGGCCAACATTTTTCCAAACATTTTTCCACTTATAATGTCAGATAAAAGAGCACGCAGTTTAGAATAGAATAATCTTACTGTAATATTAGGAATATTATTACATGTTGTTCCTGGCGGGAATCGTTTTAAAACTCTTTGTAGTTCTGGCCAATTAGGATTGCAAGTCATTGTTATGAATAAATCTGGTCTACCAATTGTTCTTACAATGGCCATAGCATCCTGATAGTTTTTATGCATATTTCGAGGACTTCCCAAATATGTAGATGGTAAAACAAAAACATTACCTAAACGCTCTGATTTATTAAAATTATTTGGATTGTTTAAGACAATACGCGCTACATGATCGACTTTCCCTTGGTAACATTCAATTCTTTTTTTTTTTTTTTTGGTTATACCTAAAAAATTCAATCTATTACTTTCAATGACAATATGTGCTTGAATAACATATTGTTTCCATTATTTACAATGTGTAAATAATGGACTCCATCCCAAATCTCCTCGTGGAAACATTATTGGAAAAGTCATGGGGTCGACATGAAGTGATAGTTTATTCAAATACGTAAAAGACCTAACACCATCAGGACATTTTGGGTAAACACAAAAATCGAATGATTTTGGAATTTCATCATCTTTTGATACTATCAAAGCTGCACATTCCGCGGTGGATGGTAAATTGTAACGGTGTTTATTCATATTAATATTACGAACGAAATATAAATAATATTCCGGTAGTGCTTTGTTCTTCGTCAATTCATATAAATTTTTATACTTTTCAGCATAAGGATTAACATTGTTTAAAACTCTTGATATAATCTCTATATGTTTCTTCGATAAATTATTATTTTCTTTTAAGCTTTGTTGTGGTGCTTCATAATCATCAAAAATATAAATTTTACCTCCATGTGGAATTTCACCTTTTTCCGTGTAAATACAATTTGGCGTAACATGGCATACTTGACCTTGAATTTTCAAATTATTAGTTCCTTTTTTAAATTCATCTACTACATTAGCATTAAAACTTGGAGAAGAAAAGCGGCTATTGTAATAACGAATTAATTGTCTATATCTCCGATCATATAATAATAATTTTTTTATCTTCATCATAATTACTCAAATGAGCAAGTTTTACTTTTCCAAAATGACAACTTTTTTTTTTTAAATTCGACATCCCAAAAAAAAGCTTTACAATATGGACAACAATAATTCCAAAATCGAAATATAATGTCTTATGAGGCCACAATTTAATGGTTTGTTGGAATGTCCTCCGCTTGTTCACAAGATCAGCGGTCATGTTTTCAATTACATCTTTTTTTCTTTTATTATTCAAACGTTCATCATCCAATTTTTCAACTCTATCCTTTTTTCGTTTATTATTCAAACGCACATCGTCCAAATTTTCGACTCTATCCTTGTTTCGTTTATTATTCAAACGCATAGCATTCAAATTCCCGACTCTGTCTTTTTTTGTTTATTACTCAAACGCATAGCGTTCAAATTCCCGACTCTGTCTTTTTTTTTGTTTATAATTCAAACGCATAGCGTTCAAATTCCCGACTCTGTTTTTTTCGTTTATTACTCAAACGATCAGCGTTCAAATTCCCAACTTTGTCTTTTTCCCTTTTCTTATTCAAACGACGCTTCCTCATATTTCCCACTTTGTCCGAATTTCGTTTATTATCTATTTTCGATTGACTTAAATTTTTTATTTGCCTTTTATTATTGATCGCGCTTTTATGTTCTTCATAATATGTGCGATTGTACTGATTTCGATAATTCTCCCAAAAATGTAAATTGGAACTTTCTATTACATCGTAATGACCAGCATCAATTACCCCCGATAACAGAACACTTAATTTTCCGTTACTACAGCTTTGCCCTAATTCAGTTGGTATAGAACCATCAGTCCTGTAAATCATGATATGTACATTATACATTTGTACAAAAGATTGAATCTCAACCTCTCCCCCATAGACACCATCTTTTGGCATGTATTTTTTGTACATTTCCGAATTACTTATCTTGGTACCGTGAGATTCGTCTCCTATTATAAATGGTTCAAAAAAGGACCAATTATTTATTACATTTGAAACGATTCTGAGCCTAACCTGTCTATGTTTTTCCTGATCATTGTATAAAAAATACGAAAGGGATCTGAAGAGACAGTTGCCGTCAGGCTTAATGTATTAATCTAGATTATAATTATTCATTTTCAATATCATATAAACTTGATTAATAATACAAACTTACTTGGCTGTTATCTTAGTTCCGCTTTCTTATCCAGAGAATTATTGAATTTGATTTAATTTGACTTACAGTTTTGATCTTTGTGTTCAAGTATCCATCAGAACACTTCGAAAAACACGTATATAGCACTCGTACTTGTGTACTTCAAGTATCCATCAGATATTTGATACGTACTATATTGATGTGCGTTCGAAATGTGCCACATTCAACGTCTAACGACAGAATGTCAAATGACAAAACATCAACTGTTACAGACCACTTTAGAAAACAACAGCCTGAAAACTCCTATTTTCCAGGCCAATTCTGGAATGGAAGGGACCTCATTAAGGGACTCTACTATCGTTGCCGTACTAAATTTTTCTAAATTGAATAAACGATAAATGTAAGACACGTAAATAAAAAATAATAACATACATATACCCATAATTTATTCTATAGCGATAATTATCCGCGATAATTATCCACCGCTTTGAACAGTGCAATGATATGGGTTTGTTAATTCTAAATGGTCGTAACTTGGCGCTTAATCCCCGTAGCCGTTATACACACGTTATACAGAGATATGATTTTAAAAATTTTACTTAAAAAAAAAATACTTACATTTTTGGTCTTTGTCTTGAAGTATCCATTAGAGCACTTCGAAAAACTCGTAATTAACACTCGTACTTGTGTATTTCAAGTATCCATGAGATATTTAATACGTACTACGTTGATGTGTGTTTGATATGTGCCACATTCATCGTCTATCGACAGAATATCAAATGATAAAACGTCAAATGTTACCGACCACTGAGAGAACACCAAATGCCTCAGAGACCTCGTATTCCTCGGGACTTTGAACGGGACTTTTTGAAATTTTGAAATTCTAACGTCACGGCGTGGCTAACCTCACGGAGTAACTAATCCCACGGAGTGGCATTATTTTTATTTTCAAAATTTCAAAATTTTTGATTTTATTTTTTTTTGAAGATTGGAATTTTTGAAATTTTGAAAGTTGTCGTTATTGTTGAAATTTCAAAATTTCAAAAAAAGATAAAATCAAAAATTTTGAAATTTGAAAAATAAAAATAATCCCACTCCGTGGGATTAGCCATTCCGTGACGTCAGTTACGAAGTGACTTTAGCCACGCCGTGACTTTAGCCACTCCGTGACTTTAGCGGATTGACTAAACTACCGTCTTAGACACGGCGGCGGCGGCGGGATCTTTATATAATATAGAGAAATGAATATATATATTTGTTTCTTGATCTATGATGCAATCGATAAATGAGGTCGCTTAAAGCTTGAAATTGCGCGGTAAATTTAAATAATGATTTAGACTCTAATGATTGAAGAAAACGACCGCTTTCTAGCATCAAAGTTCGTGATACAAGTTAGTGAGATCGATAGATCATTTCTACAATCGATATTTTACATCAATCTTATACGCGCGAGAATATCTTTTGGTTTTCAAGTTATGATTTGTACAAGTTTGCTTAGTATACAGAAGGTACGTGGGCGCCATAACTAAGTCCATGGGGTACTCCTTGCAGGTCTAAACACCGAAATAGCACTGAGTGCTTGCTGAATATTTAAAAACACCGGAATTTCGTTCGAAAGCACCGAAAATTTGAGTCTCGAAACCGTAAAACCGCCGTGTTTTATTGGTGCCTCCTGTTAAAAAAAGCACTGAAAAATCACTGACTATACTTCTCAAAGTGCAGTATCTTCCCTAGCATGTTAATGGACCGCGGAAAAATTATTGGCTGTATTGCATTTATCTAAAGACGACTGTTTTTGATCTTCTAGCTTCATATTCGAACTTATTCGATAGTTTGGTACATTTGGTCGGGGATAAAGATTATAAATTTTTATTGTATCGGTGGGACTTGAACCTGGAACCCTGTGGACTAAAATCTGCGCCTAAGACCACTCGGCTATTCACAACTTTGGATGTAACTATTTTGATTGTCTATTTTAATTATAAGTATAAGGAAAGACTAAACATGTTATGACTTTGTACATTTGTATAATTACGTCTAATATTATTTAAATAATTACCTCGAGAAGTTGGTCGCTTAATCAGTACGATGTATGTATTTTATATATGAGACAAAACACGTAAAGTCGGACACCCCAATTTTTTATGTCAACAAAACGTCCTCAAATTTATTCAGGATGTTGGTCTGGCTGAAGAAAAAAACGTAGACATTTTTTCCGATTTTTTATTGCTTATTCCTGCTATTAAAAAATTCTGAAAATTATCATTATTTAGTTTCAACGCCACTACGGCTCGCACAAAAAAATCATAACAACATCAAATTTTGGATTTTCAGTCTACTTTACAACAACATTTTTTGTAAAAATCTCTTATTTTATTTTACGCCATTTTTCAATTAAATTAAGTGGCCACTTTTTTCCCTCCGAAACGGCATTTAGGGATTTAGCTGAGATTTTCACGTTTTGTTCTTTGAAATATCAAGAATCTTAGAAAAAATTGGCGAGATGGGCGGCAATTTCGCCCCGAAGTTACACCTCTTCGAACGATGGAACATCGTGGTAATCTAATGTGTACATTCTCTCTGCGTTCAGGAGGGCTGAGAATATCTATGAAAAATATTCTATAGCTCGCATTAAATTTTTTTATTATGTAATTCTTGTTTTTTGTATTAGATTACCGCGATGTTTTCTGATTCTAGGCATTTCAAGGAACAAAATGTGAAAATTTTAACTAAATCGGAAATGCCGTTTCGAAGGGGAAAAAGTGGCAACATTATTTAATTGAAAAATAGCATAAAATGAAATCGGAGAATTTTCCAAAATTTGATGTTATTATGACTTTTTTTTGCGACCCGTAGTATTGGCGTTAAAAAATAAACAATGATTATTTTCAGCGATTTTCAATGGCAGGAATATGTAATAAAATTCCTACGCTTTTTCTTCAACTCGACCAACATCCTGAAGAAATGTGAGGACGTTTTGTTGACAAGAAACATTGGGGTGGCCGACGTGACGTGTTGTCATAAATGAATAACACGAAACGCCGGCAATAATTAAGTTTTATAAATTATAGATATTTATTTAATTTTTTAACATAGAAATTAGAGAAAAAGGTACAAACATCAGAATTTTTAGGCAGAAGGATTATTGTTGTTGTTTTTTCAGATGCTTCTTGGGAGAAGTGAGGATTATTGTCTTGTTATTTTTTGGAGGTGTTGTTGGTCGAGTAGGTTTCGTCTTCCCGGGTTTGGAGACGGGAGTCGGACGGTAGCTTGGGTTTGGAGCTGCGATTTTCTGCAGAGGAAAGGTTTTCCTGGGCAGCGTGACCGGGCGGCTCGGACGAGTGGGTATTCGGGTTGGAATGTAGCTCTCAAAAGTTAAAGTCCTGGGATTTTTCTCCGCTTCCCGAGCCAATTCCTCATAGAGGAGATTGAATTCGTCCTCCAAGTTGGTATGTGTGATGGGAGTGTTTGTGGTTGTATCTGGGATGGATGTGTATGTTAAGGTTGGTAATTTTAGTGTGGTATGTTGTTTGGGTGATGAGGGTTTTATTGGAGAGAGTGATGGTATGTTTATTTTGTTGAGTTGTGATTTGGGAGTGTGAATGAGTTTAAGTTTATATGTGTGCATGAATTCTGGTGCGACTTGAAGTCGTCGGGGGTCTGGACGATGCCAAATGGCCTCGACCAGAGTTCCTTTTTTTGTTCGACGAGCTTCGGCTTCGCCTCAGAATACGGTTATTGTAAGCGGTGTTATGGACTTTTGGCATGTACGGGAAACAAGAAAGAGAAAAAACTACTATTTAAGTATTTTTTTTTATATAGTCGAGAATTTATTTATTTATTTTTTTTATACCCATACTTTGCAGTAAATGGGGGGTTGTCAAAATTAGTGGATATATTTTCTGAGTTAAATAAGAATGAATTTATTAATATGTATTTTTATTATATATATTTATTGATTATATATATATATTTGGGATGTCAACTATTTCAGCAGAACTCCCGGGGCGGTGCAAATATCTTTTGATACCTTTGGCAGGTATATCTTACCTTGCGGTGAGTTTTGTAGTGGGCGTTGTTGAGATTAGTTGTCGTGCTCGCGCACAATAGAGTCGGTCAGGCGATTGGTCCACTATTTCGGGAAAATTCGTATCTATTCGGTACGATCGAATGACTCCGAGTACTATCTCCCTTATTCGACTCCTTCTTCTCTCATCGACCGCGATCAGGAGCGTATGTGTGTCAGATCGTTTTGAATCTCTTTATACTAATTTTTTCTCACTTCGCGTGTCTACGCATAAGATTAAAATACAAGAGCATTTCTTTTTTTTTGCAAACTCTCGTGCTCATTTCTTCAATTAAAACCCTTCTCCTCCGCATACAAAAAAACTCAACAGGTTATGGGCCCAGTCTACGATGGCTGAGCGACTTGAAAGAGTTTGTGCGGAGTAAGGTGTTGTCCGCCATTGTGCGTACCGGCGTACCGGCGTGCGAGCAAGGCACGTGGCGAGGCGATAGTAATCGGCGACGATCGAGAGTACGTTTCGCGCGTGTGAAAAATAAAGTCGAGAAAGTGTTCAACGAGCGTTGACAAGAGAGCTGCAAAAAGATTCCTTTTTCGTTTGTGCGGTCGCGAATCGTAAGACACGATGTCGGAGGACGGACTAACGAGAGGAGTGAAAAGATTTGATGGCAAGAATTACCAAGCGTGGAAATTCACGATGTCGGCGGTGCTAAGAGCGCACGACATTTTCGATGTCGTAGACGGCACAAGACAAAGGCCAACGAACGCGGATGGTACGAACGCGGCACTCGCGAAAGCGTGGGACAAGGACGACGCAAAAGCGACGGCGATGTTAGCCTCATCGATGGAGCAAGAACAAGTACTCAATGTCATAGTGTGTGGTTCGTCAAAAGGCATCTGGGACAGACTCGCGTCAGTACACGAACAGAAATCGGAAGACAATGTCTCTACGATACAGACACAGTTCTTCACGCACAAGATGGATCCTGGGGAGTCCGTGGTGCATTATATCTCGACAGTGCAAAACTTGGCGGCACAGTTGAGGGATCTCGGTGAACAGGTGTCAGATCGTTCGGTAATGACCAAAATACTCTCGGGACTCGCTCCGAAGTTCTCGGTGTTAAAGACTGCGTGGGCTAGTGTAGCTCCGGATAGACGAAACATATCAAGTTTAGTTGAACGCTTAGTGTTAGAAGAAAAAGAGTTGATGGGTGACGAATCTCCGAGTGCATTGGCGGTCGCAAAATCTAGTGCGGGAAAAAGCGGTACGAAAAACGGACAAAATGGACAAAAGGGACAAAAAGGAAAATCCAAGAAAAAAGAAAAGAAAGATGTGGAGTGCTTCGAGTGCCACGAGCGCGGCCATTTTGCGAGACAGTGTCCGAAGAAGCAGAGTCATGGTGACGATCGAGATAACGGAAAATCGAACTCCAAAATTCGAGTAGCTTTTGTTGTAGAGTCCGGTGGTGCAAAAACTGCGGCGCTGTCGGTAAGTGAGAAGAGAAGTTCACCCTCAGCAAGTCAAATGAAAGAACTGTTATCGATCGATGTGTCCGAGGTCTGGCTTTCCGATAGCGGAGCCTTGGATCATATGACTCATCGAGAAGACTGGTTCGAGAATCTACGATCGATAAAAGGCGAGAAGGTACAACTTGGCGACGAAGAGGAGTGCGACGTCACCGGTATTGGAGATATACCCATCGAGCGTCTCGTAGACGGCGAATGGGTAGAAGGAATCATAAAAGATGTTTTTCTCGTACCACGAATTAAAAGAAATCTGTTTTCAGTCGGTTGCTGTACAGATAAAGGCGTTCAAGTTTCGTACGAAGAAAATATGGTGCAACTGACACGAGATGGAGTCCTCGAGGCTCAAGGAGTAAAACAGACAAATCGTCTGTATCGGATGTTTTTTCGGAAGCCTGAGCAAAAGGCTGAAGCGAACGTGACGACAACTGGTCTCAAAGTCTGGCACGAACGGCTAGCTCATCTGAACGAGCGCGCGTTGCGCGAACTCATCAAGAATGGAATCGTCGAGGGAGTCTCGACGAAGAACGAAGAGAAATTCTTTTGTGAAGATTGTCAGTATGGCAAGTCGCACAAACTGCCGTTCAAGTCACAGGAGAAGATTGCTCGAGAGCCAGGAGAAAAGATACACAGCGACGTGTGTGGTCCCATGTCGCAGGCATCAATCGGTGGGGCAAGGTATTATCTACTGTTTAAAGACGATGCAACAGGGTTCCGGTGTGTATACTTTATGAATCATAAATCCGAAGTTTTCGAAAATTTTAAAACTTTTGAGAGATTCATAGCAAATAAGTTTGGACGCACGATGCGCACGCTGCGCACAGACAACGGGACCGAGTATCGAAACTCCAGGATGCTCGATTACCTGAAGGAAAGGGGAATCACGCTCGAGACGTCTGCTCCATACACGCCAGAGCAAAATGGAATCGCAGAGAGAGACAATCGTACGATTGTCGAGGCTGCTAGGACGATGTTGAAGGCGAAGGACCTACCGGTGAAGCTGTGGGCAGAGGCAACGTCAGCAGCAGTGTATACTCTAAATCGCACAGGTCGATCACGAACGGACGAAAGTCGCACTTCCTACGAGGCATGGACGGGCGTCAAGCCAAACCTTGGACACATGAGAGTCTTTGGAACGTTTGCCTATGCACACAAACCGAAAATAAAGACGACGAAATTCGAGTCTCGAGCGGATAAGCTTGTTTTGGTCGGCTACGACAATGAATCATCGAATTATAGATTGTATGATCCAAAAAATAATACAATTTGCATTTCCAGAAACGTTACGTTCGATGAGCGAAAATCGGAGCAAGCTCAAAACGACAACGGTTCTGAAATAGAGTTAAATCTTCCGTCGTCACGAGACGAAGAACAATTCGACGACGAATGGAAGGATGCAGAGAGCAGCGGAGCCGTCATCGACGACGAAAAGATCGATGGTGGGACAGCAAGTAATCAGAAGAAGAATGCTCCGGAAACGAGTGATAATAAAAGGGGGAAAGGACGAGGACGAGGTATCGTGAGATGCGAGTCTCCTCACGCGTTGCGGGACAGGTCGTCTCTGCGACCACCCTCGAAATTTGCACTTCTCGTTGAATGTGAAATTCCGAACACATACAAAGAAGCTGTCACGAGTCCAGAAGCCAAATTCTGGAAAGAAGCAATCAAGGACGAGCTCGATGCTCACGAAAAAATGGAACGTGGGAGATCGTACCTCGTGTTCCAGGAAGTCGCACAATCGACTCAAAATGGGTCTTCAAGGCGTCACGGAACGCTGAGGCAGGCGCGATACGTTACAAGGCACGTCTCTGCGCTCGTGGATTTTTACAAAAGAAAGGCATCGATTTCTCGGAAACATTCTCACCCGTGGTGAGGTACGACTCATTGCGAGTACTACTCGCAATAATCACGCAACTCGACCTTGAAATTGCACAATTCGATGTACGGACGGCTTTCCTGTACGGAGTTCTGGACGAAGAGATCTGGATGGAGATACCGTCAGGATTGGACATCGAAGAGAAGAAAGAAGACGTCGTGTGTCATCTCAAGAAATCCCTATACGGATTAAAACAAGCACCCCGGTGCTGGAATAAAAAATTCGTGTCTGTGTTGAGTGGTTTAGGACTGAAAGAAACAGATGCGGACAAATGCGTGTTTTCGGGTAAATACGACGGTGTAAAAGTGTTTCTGACCGTTTTTGTTGACGATGGTATTGTAGCTGCGGAAACGGCGGAAGTTGTAAATAAGATTCTTCGCTCACTCGGCGAGTGTTTCGAATTAACAATTGGATACGGCAGTACCTTTGTTGGTATGCAAATTTCCCGTGATCGCGACAATAAAATACTGCGTGTGCATCAAGCGGCGTATACAAAGAAAATAATTGAAAAATACGGAATGTGTAACGCGAAGGGGCTCTCTGTACCGGCAGATCCTCATACTATTCTATATCCAGTCGAGTCGAACGAAAACAAAGTAAATGTACCGTATCGCGAGGCGATCGGGTCTTTAATGTTTCTGGCTGTTGTATCGAGGCCTGACATTGCGTACGCGGTAAACACAGCCAGTAAATTTCTGAACCAGCATGGCGAAAATCATTGGCGCGCTGTAAAAAGAATAATATCGTATTTGAAGGACACAGTGTCCATGGGCATAGAATATCGCGCAGACAAGTCGGGAATCAAATTAATCGGATATTCTGATGCAGATTTTGCGAGCGACGTCGAAACTCGACGATCTACTACGGGATATTTATTTACTATAGCTAATGGAGCTGTCACGTGGGCGTCACAACGACAAAAACTTGTTTCATTAAGTACAACAGAATCGGAGTACATCGCGGCTGCTGCGGCAACCAAAGAAGCAGTATGGCTCAGAGCACTGCTGAAGAGTCTTGATCTGTTATCTATCGAGCCTACGAGTCTATGTGTTGACAACCAAAGCGCTATCCGTCTCATTCGGAATCCCGAATTCCACAAGCGCACGAAACATATAGATGTAAAATATCATTTTATTCGCGAGAAGGCTCAGAACGATGAGATCGAAGTATCATATGTTCCTTCTGACGTACAGCTTGCTGACATGTTTACAAAAGCGTTATCTCGCGATCGATTTCGACAGTTGTGTGAAAGTATCGGAATGCGTGTGTGCGAACACTCCAACGGCGGAAGTGTTGAGATTAGTTGTCGTGCTCGCGCACAATAGAGTCGGTCGGGCGATTGGTCCACTATTTCGGGAAAATTCGTATCTATTCGGTACGATCGAATGACTCCGAGTACTATCTCCCTTATTCGACTCCTTCTTCTCTCATCGACCGCGATCAGGAGCGTATGTGTGTCAGATCGTTTTGAATCTCTTTATACTAATTTTTTCTCACTTCGCGTGTCTACGCATAAGATTAAAATACAAGAGCATTTCTTTTCTTTTGCAAACTCTCGTGCTCATTTCTTCAATTAAAACCCTTCTCCTCCGCATACAAAAAAACTCAACAGGCGTAAACCGTTTTATGGTTATTTTCCCGGTGACTCCCACTTTTCAGTGGAACGCGTCTAAGTAAGTTAAGTCTAAGCTCGATAGGATGCCTGAATGCTTGTGAGAACGCTTAGCGCGCTGCGCCACACGGCGGCGACTTTGGTACTATAGGAGGCAAGTGGAAGTGGCCATCTCGGCGCGCCGAGCTCGCCCGTCTAGTGTAGTGTTTATGGAGTAGGATTTCGATATATGGTAAGTATGTGTATGTTAATATGAGTGTTTTAATCTGTGAGATTGTTTTAATTCTATTTTCTTATGTTATAGGTAATTTAATAATTATACTAGATATAATTATTTTAATGTTTCAAATAGTAATTTTTCTATTTGTTTCAGATTATTAAAAAAACACCGGAAGTGAGGGGATAAATTTGGAGTGTGCGTGCAACAGTGTTTTACCCCATATACATCAAGATGGGAATATGCAGAATCATTGTGGGTCAATGTCAATATGTACCAATTAAAACAATCAATTTCCGTGAAAATTAACTCGAACGTGTTTATATTTTAATAATTTTAGATGTAATCATATAAATGTCTAAAAAAATTCACATTTAGACTTTTCTTATACTTCAAATAGACAATCAAAATAAGTACTTACAAAGGGGTTAATAGCCGAGTGGTCTAAGGCGCAAATTTGCATCCACAAGGGTCCTAGGTTCGAGTCCCACCTAAGACATCAAAAATTTTAATCATTTTCTCCGATAAATTCGTTCCAAACTGACAATTAAATCAAACAAATGTTCGAACTGACAAAAAAAAAAAAGTGTTCGAACACGAAATTAAAAGACCAAAATAAAGTCTTTTTGTTAATTGCAAACCAGCTATTTCTCGGTGCTTTTTCGGTGCTTTCGACCAAAATTCCGGTGTCTTTAATATTGTAAAAGCACTCAGCGCTCACCGGTGGTTTTTCGATGGCTGACCGTTGTTCTTACCGTTTTTTTTTTTTTTCGATGCGCAGACCTACTTTTTAGAGCAATTTTTCGAGACCAACGTTTTTGACCGAAAAAATGGAGTTATTTAGGTTTGTCAGGTTCTTAGGCGTCTGCGGAAAATTCGTCTGAAAAACAATTCGTCTGAAAACAATTTGTCTAAAAACCATTCGTCTAAAACAATTCGTCTAAAAACAATCGTCTAAAACAATTCGTCTAAAAACAACTCGTCTAATAACAATTCGTCTAAAACAATTCATCTAAAACAATTCAGCTAAAAGACAATTGATCTAATAACGTTCTGATATGCTTCTAATAAAAGACGAATTGTTTTAGACGAAATGTTTAGACGAATCTTCCGCAAACCGTTCTTAGGTTCTTTGGTTCTTAAGTTGTTAGGTTCTTAGGTTCTTAGGCTCTTTAGGTTCTTTTGAAAAATTTGAGATATCGGATTTTTTCCTTCGTCATTCGTTCCAAGTTGTCTATTTCCGTACCACTAAAAAATCTTTTTGGAGTAATTTCTTGAGACCAACATATTTTGGGCGAAAAAATTGAGATATCGAATTTTAGAAGGGGTGTAGAATACATCGAGATTGTTACTATAACCATCTGTATCTACTTAATTAAAAGTGTATACACCAACTACTATATTTTCTGGCCCAAACTGCCATAAAGAAAATGCTTTGCCAAACCATTTTTTGGATATACCCAACCACTTATTTTTACCCGCGCTCGGTAAACAGATGGCATTAATTTTACATTTATAAAAAATAATACAAAATATATTTTTGCTAGGTGAAAAATGGTGTGTTTCAAGCCCTTAAATCTCGCGTCTATACGCATTTTAGCGTCGTTCAACCAAGTAGGGTGGCAGGTCCGACCGAACCGGATTACAGAGGATCAGAGACACAATTGCCAAATTTTACGGACTGACGCCTCCCATCTGTACAGTGACGACCCCGTAGAGAGCCGGCTAACTCAATGTAATTGATGAAGAGTAGTCGAGTTCTAATTGGCGGAAAATCGTTTTCCACAGTGGGGAGGAAACTTTTCTCGAGAACGTCGATTATCCCTCGGACTGTGGCCCAATTACTCATCGAGCCTCGTTAAAATTTTTTTTATCTTGGATCTAAATTACATTTATTTATCAAAGTATGGAAAATCTTTTTCGAGTTTTACAAATAATTCTGATATTTCTGAATTCAAGTCAGGCGATTTATCACGTCCTTCCATGCGTCGCTTCCATTGTTTATTGATGTCGCGTTGGCCAAAACATGAGTGGGTGGCATCTCACCAATTTGAATAAGAATTACGAGATACGTCGTTATCGAACCAATCATCTGTGGATAAGATGATTACTATTATTTACATTTTGTTTACTATTATTATTAAGAAGAAATCGTATATTACTGTATTAGTGAACTATATTAATGTTTGCTACGCGGTTTTGAAAATTCAATAAACAATGTCGTTACGGTACAACTACATTATTTTTCCTCATTGAATATTTGCCGATAAAATGTACGGGGGCCTAACTGAAGTAAAAATGAAATGGTCTTTATTTTATTAAAACAGTAAGGTATATATAATATATAATTGACACACATGAAAAAGTTTTATGTTATGCATCCTAATTGAAAATTTATATTTAAAGTATATTAGCGGATTTACGCCGCTCGAAGTTTTTGGGCATATTATCCAATTAGCTAAGGACAGTTTAATAATAATTAATATTGGACCAGGCACATAATACGGTGTTCGAGACTTCTCATATGAATTTGACGTTCAGAAATTTTTAAGGTTTAGCGATATACTGTCAAGTATTACGTATAATATTTTATAATTTGTGATTTTTGTGCCCCGTTATTAGGACTGGCCAAATGTACGTTTGTGTCACTGTCCAGTGTGTGCCGCGACTGGGGCGAGTAAGCATTCTCCCTGGGACCCAGAATCGGGACACAAACTTGCGAATGTTGGGTTATGCGGCAGGTATTTAGTAATAATGATAGCGTACGAATATCGCAGTTATAAGTATTTCTGGATTCCTTATAAGCCGTCACCAGTAAGCACATCAGAGAGGTTAAAAAAAATGATTTTTTTTCGCGGGCCTCAACGGAAAAGGTTAGTACACTGTGAAAAATTAATTTTTGCAAAATTTGGGTGGTCTAAACATTTTTTTAGATGATCCTTAAGCGACAACATTTTGTGAACATTTTTTTTTCGAAATTTTAATGTCAACTAGTCTAAAACGTCTAAAATGGAATTTTTATTCGGCGTGTGCGTGTGCGTGGTCGTGTACGTGTGCCCCAAAAATTGCGGCATAACTACCGCAATTTTTGGGCGATTGAGCCGAAACTTTGCACGCGTATCGAGTTACCACTAAGATATTGAATTTGGTATTGCATTTTCTTTGGTATTGAATTTGCCTCGAATCGGCTGAGGGTTTCAAAAGTTATGCATTTAAAAAAAAAAAACTATATACTACAGGGTGTCCCATTTTAATCTTCCAGTTGATTTATCTCGAAAAATTCTGCCCAGATTAATTATTGAGTGTAATGAAGCTTTTAGAGTTTGAAGGGGGACGTTAAAAAAAAAAATCAAAATTGGTCCACCATTCAAAATGGCGAAGTTATGACCGCAGACATGTTTTTTAAAAATGGAACCATGACTTTTTTTTCTATCGAAAAATTTGTCATAGTAAAACTAACTACTTTTGTAGGGAACTTCTTTTGATTAAGTCCATATTTGTTAGATTTGAAGACCTCAGCCCTCAGCCTCTGCCCTTAATGGGCAGCAATTTCGCCCCAGAGTTTCAGCTCTTCGAACGATGGAACGTCGTGGTAATCTAATGTGTTATTGCTCTCTGCGTTCAGGAGGTCTGAGAATGTCTATGGAAAATATTCTAAAGCCCGCATTACATTTTTGTATTATGTAATTCTTGTTTTTTGTATTAGATTACCGCGATGTTTGATCGTTCGAAGAGCTGTAACTCCGGAGCGAAATTGCCGCCCTGCACGCCGATTTTTTCTAAGATTCTAGGCATTTCAACGAACAAAATGTGAAAATTTTAACCAAATCGGAAATAGCGTTTCAGAGGGATAAAAGTAGCAATTTTATTTAATTGAAAAGTAGCATAAAATGAAATCGGAGAATTTTACAAAAAATGTTGTTGGAAACCCTGAAAATCCAAAATTCGATCTTGTTATGAATTTCTTTTTTGCGAGCCGTACTATTGGCGTTAAAAAATAAAGAATGATTAATTTCAGCGATTTTCAATGACTGGAATATGCAATACAAAAATCTGAAAAAATTCTACGTTTTTTCTTCAATCAGACCAACATCCCGAAGTAATGTGAAGCCATTTTGTTGATGTGAAAAATTGGGGTGGCCGACTTGACGTGTTTTGCCCCATATATCAATAAGCGGTAGTAACGTAGGGTTATTAGGCATTAGGATAGGAAGCGTTAGTTCTGATGTTCGAGCCTCACGTAGGTCTTAGAATTTTAAGTTGTAAAAATTGTATCAAACGGATAAATACGACTAGGGTGATAACAATGAATGATGAAAAGTGCAATATAATTTTGTTTTACATTAATTCGTAAGAAATACTCTAAGCAACAGTACCGCAACTCAATTAATGATTGAGTTCGATGTAACTTTTATAGTTTCTCTTTAATGAAGTCATGAGTTGATTTAATCAAATATTTGAATTGACCATATATGTACTTGGTTTAATGTGTAATAAGTTATGGAATTCAAACAACTGCATAACTTATTGATTCAACAAAATAAATCGATGACAGCCCGCAATCGGGCGTTTTCTTTTTTCCATGCGGTTTGTTTTCATTTTCATGTACTTTTAGTTGAAGCTCGTGTCGAAGGATAATAATGAAGAGAATGTCTAGAAGAACTCACGTGTTTACTTCGAAGATCGAGTTGAAGAATAATTTGCCTTCACATAAGAAGGGTATGTTTTCCTGTTCTCGTTCACAACTTGTAAGAGATCTTGTTTTTGGTCTTCGTTTTTCGTAATTAACCTTTCGCGTACGGGTGACGCGTAAACGCGTCATATGAAACCTGTCCATCTGGCCGGGTGATGCGTAAACGTGTCATGACGCGATGCGGTTTTATAATCGCTATAACTAAACGAGTTTTCAATATAAAAAAAAAATTGATTCTACTTAAAGTGTGATATCAAGACTTTAATTCGTACCACAGACCACTTTTTTTCTATCAATATATTACTGTTGTTTAAATATGAAGTTTTTAAGGCGCGCGTGCCCCGGCCAACTGGCTCGATCGCGGCGCAAAGGCCCTGTACTCGAAGGGTTAAACCGTTGAAGTGTTTCATCAGAGAAACGGCCCGCTCGGCTGTGTTGTTTACGACTTGCACATCTTTGAATGTAATCAAGCACGTATTATAATCCTCATTACTGTCCCAAATTGAAGGACTCAAGTACAAGAAACTGCACGGGAGCTCAAATCGTTTGAATAAATTTCGAGATTTCGAAGTGATGAAATCACTCCAGTCCTTCCAACATATCGCCCGTATATTTCCTTTAACTGGTCCTCTAAATTATTTTTGGTCTCGCCCTTCGAAGTAACCACATAAATTCTTTTTTTTTTGTATTCCAGCGTATGACAATTGTCTTTTACATGTCCATCGTTCACCCCCAATTTCTTCCAAATCCCCCCCAAGTTGTATCCGTAGCCGGCTTACCGACTATTGAATCGCATTCGCCAGTGGACACAGGGAAACTACGGAAAAACTTGGGTCGATATAGCCGGTCTTGAATTCGCTTCACGTTGCCGGAACTAGTACGCGTCTCGCTGTGTGTAAACATTGGACTACAGATATACATGTCGACCTGCGGAGCAGAACTTTTCGGCGCTGCCGTTTCGGCGCCAGGAAGTTTCGGCGCTTAGATGTTTCGGCGCCATGCTGTTTCGGCGCTTAGATCTTTGGCGCCAAGCTGTTTCGGCGCTTAGACAGTTTGGCGTTCTTTAGGTTTCGTTAGGATTCATTAGGTTCTTTAGTCGTTTTTTAGGTTCCGTTAGGTTCTTATAGTTCTTCAGACGTTCTTTAGACTTCGTTAGATTCGTTAGATTCTTTAGGTTCTTTAGGTTCTCTTTATTTATTTAAAATGTATTATGATTTGTTTTTCAATTTGATGTACTGGCTAGTTTCAATTTTTTATTTAATTCTTGTAACGGATAGATATTATTTTGTTAATTATTATTCTGTTGAAAATCGGATGTTCTGCGGGTGTCAATAAAACAAAAAAAAATTAATCATTATTAGAAATTGTCGTAATTTTTGGTCTGTATGTAACACCGGTAAGTAAAAAACCGTCCTGGCGTTAAAATGAATTCGAATGAAAAAGTCTGAGAGCTGAAACAGCCTGGCGCCAAAACAGCCTGGCGCCGAAACGGCTAAGCGCCGAATCAGCCTGGCGCCGAAACCGTCGCAACGAAACGCCCTTACGCCGAAACGTCTCGGCACCAAAATAGCTCACGCCGAAACGGTCGCGCCGAAGCGGTCGCGCCAAAACGGTCGCACCGAAACGTAGTGTACTAGTACACCTGTGTATCTGGAGCTACGTCACGTCCAATGTTTTCACGCCACCAAGATCGACGGCACCGGGACTCGAACCCGCGACCTACCGGTCCTCTGGTCTAGAAGGCAAGCACGCTAACCACTAGACCATCGTACCGGTTTAACCACATAAATTCTTCTAGACATTCTGTTCATTATTATCTTTGGACATGAATTTCAACTGAGTACATGGAAATGAAAACAAACCGCTTGAGTTAGCTTGAAGAATCTTATTGAGCATTAAAAGTTTTGAGAAAATTATAGTTTCATTAAATACTTACGATTTTTGTTTTCAGGGGAAACAAAAATTTGACTTTTGTAGCTAAAGATTTCATTATCTCATGATTTTTAGCTAAAAACAAAAAAAAATGCAAGTATATTGATTTAAAAAATTTCTTAGAGCGTCAAAATTTTGAACAAATTACAGTACCATCAAACTTTCTACAGTGACGGCAAAAAAAAATTAATATCGTGATTATCATCGAAAAATAGAAAAAAACCCGAAATGTCGCTTGTGCACTATCTAAAAAAATATTTTAGACCACGCAAATGTTGCAAAAATTACTTTTTCATAATGTACTAATATTATTAGCTGAGGCCCGCGAAAAAAAATCGATATTTTGTTTAAGCACCCTAATATTCACCGGATACTTCTTTATCAATAGAGATACATACCCCTTGAATAAATCCGTAATTGAGAGTAAAGAATCCACAAGCGGTAAAAGTGAGGCGGTGCTGTGACAACTGCAGCGTAAAATCACGGATCTGCAATAATTGAATCTATAAATTATGATTGGCTTCTGTACATCAGTGCTGCTTTCGTTTCGCGCTTTTAGAATGATAACTCGTCACTTTACGCGGCGCATGTTCAGCTTATCTCTAATTCAAAATGGAAATTAACCAATTGGAAGCTGCCTAAAATTATGCAGAAGTGATAGAATCATTTGGAAGCGTGAAGCGAAAGCGGTATCGATTTTATAAAATCGTAAAATGGCTTGCCTCGTCTCTGAATTCCTTTTTCGTCGATGGCTCGTGAAGATGACAAATAATATTTCCAGTTTTCATCGCCTTAAATTAATGTAATGTTGATCTTTTTAAAATGTACTCGAATAGGAGAACCGTCGCTTTGCATTTAATAAAAAAAAAAAACAAAAAAAAATTATACTCTTAAAACAATTTTATAAAGATATAGATTTTCATTAATTTCATCACGATATTCATGTGGTAACTGCTCCATTTATGTGTTAAATTTTTTTAAGTTTGCTATAATAATGTTGGTTCCGACTTAAAAGGGTCTCGGATTTTTTTTTTTTAGATTTTTTTCATCACCATTTGAGCTTTTTCAAGGCTCGAAAAATTGAGTCTAAAAACGCTATTTTTAAAAATCTGAACAAA
This sequence comes from Perithous albicinctus, assembly GCA_964016905.1. NCBI lineage: Eukaryota > Metazoa > Arthropoda > Insecta > Hymenoptera > Ichneumonidae > Perithous > Perithous albicinctus. Next base: position 1,345,805 of record OZ024691.1, on the reverse strand, counting down.
TTCACACTGGTTCTATGATTTAAAGTATGATTTTCAAGTGCCTTAACATAATGGAATTTTAGTATTTACTATTTTTTCGTAATTTTTTAGTTTTTTTTTATGTAAGAATTGGTATTTTTATTTTTTTGATCGGTCATTACTTTCTCAAATATCAATAATTTTGTATTTCTGTGCAGTTTACAGAAATACTAGAAGTCAGAAATCCTTCAAAATACTTTCGGAGTAGTATTCAATTCGATTTAGAAAATGTATATAAGTGTGTTTAAGATCATTTCAGTCGTGTTTGAATAATTTTTTTTGCCTCTGTACATTTTTTAATCGCATTGTGTGTGTAATAATTTACGTGATCATCAAGACAGGATGCATTTAATTTTGAACCTATTATCCTCATTTCAATTTCTTTTTTGCATGAGACAATAATTTACCGTCTAAAATGATAGCTTATTAGGGTTTTTATTTTTTGTTCCTTGATTTAAATCGATTGCAGAATCATAAAAACAATACAATTCTAGTTGCAATCTTCCATTTCAATTTTTCCCCATTTTTGTCCACAATAAATAATTTAATAAACGAAAAAATCAATTTTTCAGTTTTTTTCCGACTCATAATTTACCAATTTTTTTCTAGGATAATTTGAGAATTGTTTAAAATGGTATTCAGGCCTTCTCTAGTATATAAATTGGGCAGAAAATGAAATCCATTGATATTTGAGAAAGTTCATGACCGTTCCGAGGGATTAGGCCGATGATCAAGAGAGTTGACTTGGAATTCCCCATATGCATGTGAAGCTGGATGTGTGGGATTAGTTACTGTAGGAACTAAAAGTCTCCTTTAGACATTGTGTATAATAAAATTGTGCAGTAACTGCCTCATGGTT